>CM046667.1:7682625-8282625 GCA_025594165.1 Tamias sibiricus
TGTCTTAACGGACTCGGGAACCGTGAACGTGAGCTGTTGACGTAGAAGAGGGGTTCCACCGTGCCAGCACCCACTGCAGCGGTTGTCTTCGCGTCACCTTCCCCCACGTTTGGGGACCTGTCCTGATCACACCGGGACCTCCCGCGCCTTCTCAGGCTCGCCTCTCCCCAGCGCCCGACGGATCAAGTCAGATCGGGAGGCAAACACGTTTCCTCATTAGCGAGCACGATGCAATTATGAAATCTAGCATAGAACAGATCCCATAGACGAAGAAATTAATTTCCCGTGCCCAGAGGCACAGAGTGATTATTTTCCAAAGAGTGTGCCGCTAATCCGCAACAGCCCGATGCACAGAGCTGTAATAAAACCCACGCCGAGGTGGGGGCCTTCAGCCGTCCTCGGTGGTACCTCATAAATCCTTCTCTGATTGTACGGCACAGAATTCAGAGTTCTGTGGACGTCCTTAAAAATGTGGCAAAGAGACGGTCACACACCAGTATATTGTGATCGAGGTGGGTTGCTTCCACTCCAACACACAGCTGGGGCTTCCAAGTCCCTCAGTGAGAAAGTGGGTGGGCTTCCAGCCCTGTTGGAAATGGTGACCTTATGGAAAGTTCAAGTCCAAGGCTGGCTCTGGTGCCTGCCTTCTAACTATTCACCTTGGCCTCCTTCTTCTGCGGGAGACAGACACACCTGAGTAATGGACTCTCCCTAGAAGGACGCCATGACCAAGGACCGGTGCGATTCCACCAGACGCTGGAAATCTCCCTCCAGGAGAGGTCGGCGTTGCTCCTACTGCTGTAGCAGGTAGCTGCCACGCCTTGCTTTGGGCGCACCATAGCCCAAGGCATTTGAGGCCCCCTCTGTTTAATTAGTCCTGTGCAAAGGGACGCTGGCTGGGAGGGTCTCTGCTCAACGTGATTATCCTTGTCTTTCACCCTCCAGGGGAACAGGGAAGGACTCTCTGTCCAGTTTGCATCTCCTGCTGGGTTAGATTGAACCTGCTTCCTTTGGGAAGCCATTACCCATGTCCCACCTTATTCCCTATATTCAGGAGTTAGTCAGAAATCCGGTTTTGACCAACGGCCAAGGGAAAACCGTATCCCATATCCTGGGAGGCCCAGGCTCGAAGAATGGTTGGCCAATTGCATATCAAATATTTTTCATAGAGTGATTCCAAGTGGGTCTTTGCTAAGCCAGAGATTTCTAAAGACCGGAAGAGCTTCTGGGAACCTCAATGGCAATGGGTACAAGAACCAGGCAGCCTTTAGTGACATCTCCAGGGAGAATGTAAGGACAATACCTTTTGGGGACTGAGTCACCAGTCGGCACAGGGCTCTGTTCTTTGCTTACAGTACTGATATTGGGTTTTGTGTGTGTGTGTGCTTTCTAAGTGTTAGAATGATGGAAGGAGTAAGATGGTCATTTATTCGTTTATGTTTGGTTTCTTGGTTCTATATAATGTTTGGGTTTTCATAGTTCTCATCTCTGATCCGGGGACATCAAATGGTCAGGCTGTCATGCAAAGCATCGGAAGTTTGTTCCTTCTCCAGCCCTTTCAGATGATCTCTCTTTCCTCCTAATACAGCGCAGCACCAGTTTTGGTCAACAATGAACGACATGCACAACTGTACCGGGACGACCATAGAACCCAGGTGCATGGTAACTTAGGGAAACCACCCAGGTGTGTTCGGTTCCTTTCAGGACATGCCAACCGCCTCAGAACTCGCTTCTCAGCAAGCATCCTCCTTGCAAAGGGGTTCGTGTCTGTCCTTTGTCATTGTTGTATGTTTTTGCTGGTTTTGAGACTTTTTTTTTTTTTTTTTAAGTACCATTGGTGGAGGAGAGGACCCACCAACTCTTGCACATTTTCAAAACATAGCAAAGTGTCCGATGTGCACTTATGGAAATGACTCATTGCAGGTATGATTCTAAGACGGGATCAACCGCTGATCCTCAGAGAGGTGCTTTGGGAGTTTCAAGGGTGCCCTGCCAATCTCTCTGCATTTTTTTCTAGCAAAAGAACTCCCCTCACACGCGGGGTGGAGTGGACCAAACGACTCCTGATTCTCCTGGGTCCCCCGGGAGTACTCCTGATATTCCTTTCCTATTTTTCAATTTGGCTCAATTTGATAGCGTGTTGCCGCATCCCCGTGCACCCGGTTGAATTCTGTCCAGAGCTTCACGTTGCCAAAGCATCACGAAGAAAGCAGCAGTTAGGATTCCTACATAGCCCCCGAGGGGTTGGGCGGTCGATCGCGTGCTGTGTACGGGTGCGATCATGATAGCTAAAGGCTATTCCAAGGAGGCACCATCCCCTCAAGGAAGCAATATCCTGCCGGGGGTGGTGGGGGGCAGTTCTTACCAGAGCTACACCTGCAAGATTTAGTAACCGCTCGTGCAAGGGAGCAACATGATGCACTAATTGACCACTGGGGGCTTTGCATGCGGGTTCTCCTGGTTGAGACAGCCGGTCGGACAGGTGTTTGCAAAACCCTAGCTCACATTTCCACACACACTACAAATAATACACGAGGCAATCTATCCTAGGGATCTTGGATGCACAGGGATGATGCATAACCAGGAAACCGGAGTTCCCTGATGAAACTCTTGAGCTGCAGGGAGCTAATTCTGGTATTTATTTCATTTCATTTCATATTTTAATTTTATTTTTATTTTATTTTGGTACCAGGGATTGAACTCAGGGGGCCTAGACCCCGAGCCCCATCCCCAGCCCTATTTTGCATTTTATTTAGAGACAGGGTCTCGTGGAGTTGCTTAGCACCTTGCTTTTGCTGAGGCTGTCCTCCAACTTGTGATCCTCCTGCCTCAGCCTCCGCAGTCGCTGGGATTAGCGGTGTGAGCCCCCACTGATGCGTTTTTGCTCTCAGTGTCTGGTTGTTCAAGAATCACTCTCCCTTCTTCTTTAGCACACTTGAACGGCAGGCGCACAAACTCATCTGGTGCCCTTTGATTAGCTCTTCAACAGACACGTGCCTGGCAATTATTAAATAAGATCCACACGGTCGGGCAGTGGGCTGGTGTCTGGCTAAAGCACAGCTGTCGTCCACATGCTCTGACGTGGAGAGCTAGGAGAGGTCCTCACCTGCTGTCTCGAGCCGGTGGTCATGTGTGCATTTGAGAGCTAGAGAAAGCTCCCCATTCCACAGGCCGTCTTCCAAAATGAGCATTTAGATGCTAGGATGAAGAAGGTTGTCGATCCTAAGCAGGGCGCGGTGGTGCGCACGCCTGTCACCCCAGTACGTGGGAGGCTGAGGCAGGAGGATCGCGAGGTCAAAGCCAGCCTCCGCCATGGCGAGGCACTTGGCAACTCAGTGAGACCCTGTCTCTAATAAAATACAAAATAAGGCTGAGGATGGGGCCCCGGGGTCGAGGGCCCCTGAGTTCACAATCCCCGGTACCAAAAAAAAAAAAAAAAAAAAAAAGGGTCTATAATGAACCTGGTGCTTAGCCAACGCCCAGTGTGCATTTCAGGAGCTGTCCATCACATGGACAGAACCCAGACTCAGGGCTGGGGGTCCCTGTGTGATTTCTCCACGTGACTTTCCGTCCATTTGTAGATGGGTATTGATTTAGGGTGATTTCCTCCCGGACTCTCGACGCCTCTGTGAGATGCGGTGGTGGTCTTCCTATCCGCTGCGCGGTTTTTAACTTGTCCAATCGTGTGAGGATGACGATGTTGACCTACAGCTGGCCCCAGCCCTTGAGGCTGGGGGCGTTGTTGTCCAGACGTCATTGTGACAATGCTGGACGCGCATCAAACGGACATTATCTGTGATGAACGGCACATCGGGGAGAAATGTGCTGTAGACCCGTACGGATTAGGGGAAAGAAACATGCTAAAAATGGGCCTTTTATACCCCAACGGAAGGCATGAGGGAGAGTTATTCTATGCACCTGGGGACTGGCACCCCCTGGGTGGGGTGGCTCCTGGCACCTGGTGTGTGGAGCCCAGAGAGGCTGCTCCACCTCCTGCAGTGCACAGCACAGCCCAGCCCAGAGAACCCCCAGCCCCAGATGCCCACAGTGCCGAGGAAACCTGCAGGACAGAGTCTCTGTCCATCATCTGTCCATCCAGCTGTCATCTGTCTATCTACCTGTCTGTCTGTCTATCTAACTAACTATCATCTGTCATCTGCCAATCTATTATCTATCCATCTATCTATCTATCTATCTATCTATCATCTACCAGTTCTGTCTATCTAGCTATCCATCTATCTATCTATCATCTACCAGTTCTGTCTGTCTATCTATCTATCCATCAATCTATCTATCATCTACCAGTTCTACCTAACTATCTATCTATCATCTACCAGTTCTGTCTATCTATCTATCCATCTATCTATCTATCATCTACCAGTTCTGTCTGTCTATCTATCTATCTATCTATCTATCTATCTATCTATCTATCTGCCATCTACCCATTCTGTATCTCTAGGTGGCTCTGGGTGGGGTGGCTCCTGGCACCTGGCGTGTGGAACCCAGAGACACAAAAACGTCACATGAATCCCAGGAACAGCGGTGCTTGGATCTCGCACGTGAGCTCCCAGACTGCATGAATCCGGTTGCATTAAAAAAAAAAAAAAAAAAAAAAAAAAAAAAAAAAAATGTGCATTTGGCTTTACACGGTCTCTGGAAATTCCATCCTGAAACGGGGACAGGTCTTCCTTCCTCTCTTCCTCCCTCCCTCCTCTCCTTCTCTAGTTCCTTCCTTCCCGCCTCCACAGATCTCTGGCCTGTTTTTCCCCTTCCTCTCTCCTTCCAGAAACCGGACCTCCAACCACCACATGTGAAGGCGGGGGTCTGCCCAGATGATGGGGACCGGCCCACTTCCTACCTCCGTTTAAATCATCAACTACTACAGCACGGAGGACCACGTTACTCCTCGCACAGGAAATGATCTCCCAGGGCATTTGTTTGCAAGTGTGATCTGCAAGCAGAGCTGGGGGCCTTCTTTCTGCAGACCCGTTGCCTAAAGCATCCTTCTCCAAATCCATTCCTCAGGGCTGCAGCAGGGGCCGGGACAGCTGCAGCCCACAAAGACAGCTCATCTTCATCAAAACGGGCTTAGAAGCTCTTGGGCGGATAAACACTCTTCATTTAGGGACGCCTAAATCCTTTAATAAAAGCTTGCTTTGTGGAGGGGTTCAGCTTTCAAAAAACAAACAAACAAACAAAAAAAGCAGCCCAGAAAACCGCCCAGGAGGTAGATAGCTGCATCGTGAGTGCATTCCAGCGGACCAGGCAGCCGTAAATGGATATAAATATCGTCCCAGCGTCCTGGGTACGCCTGGGCCACCCATGCCTATGGGGACTGGGAAATGATGATGGCAAATCTTGTGGGAGGTTCTCGCCTTTTCGGATCCTGAGCTAGACACTGCTGCTGTGGGGTGCCCCCGGCAGCACTGAGGTTTTCTTTTCTATTCCTTTGGGGGCAGCAACATGCATGGGTGGAAATGTCCCTTCGAGGCTGCTCTGTGCAGTCAATGAACTCCCTGAGACAGGGTCTGCTTGGAACCCGCGGTTGTGCTCTGTTCTGGCTTCGGGGAACCCGTTAATGGAGAGACAGAGAAAACGGAGAGAGATTCCGAGCCGTCCGAGTGATGTGCCCGTCAAGAGAGGACGCAGCTCCCGGGACCTCGTTCTTTCCTTTGTTTGGCGCCAGGCAAGGCATGAGCGGTGATAGAATTGAAGTTGAAAGGAGACCCGACAGGGGTTTAAAAAAAAAAAAAAAAGAAAGAAAGAAAGAAAAAAAATGAAAACAAGCCATTCAGGACAACCGACACAAAAGAGGTGAACTATTCAGTGCCCATCGATGAACCTAATGGCAAGAGGAGCTCAAAAGCACCTGCATTCCAACTCAGAAAAGGCCAGGCACAGTGGCGCACGCCTGTCATCCCAGCCCCTTGGGAGGGAGGCTGAGGCAGGAGGATGACAAGTTGGAAAGGTGGAGGCCAGCCTCAGCAGTTTAGGGTGTGTGTGTGTGTGTGTGTGTGTATTAGAAAATAAACATTTTTTCATTCCTTTTTTGTTTGTTTGTTTTTGCAGTGCTGAGAATCGAACCCAGTGTCTTGGGTGTGGGAAATAAGAACTGAACTCTTATCTGCATCCATAGCTCACGTATGATTGGAATGCACCCATTTATATTTTACATATTTTTTGGGATGGGTAACCAGGGATTGAACTCAGGGGCACTCGGCCACTGGGACACATCCCCAGCCTTATTTTCTAGTTTATTTAGAGACAGGGTCTCACTGAGTTGCCTAGGGCCTCGCCATTGCTGAGGCTGGCTTGGACCTCGCGATCCTCCTGCCTCAGCCTCCTGAGCGGCTGGGATTAGAGGCTGCGCCACTGCGCCCGGCTTAAACTCAGAAAACACGTGGACACCACATTCTGCTCTTCGTGCTGAGATCTTTGTCCACTGGGAGGGACCTATGCCTGTCACATGGGTACCCCTTATGAATGTTTTAGAGGAGAGGAGGCCGGTTCACTGTGCGTAATAGCATCTATTTGTTACGTACGGGTCACGGGAGGTAGACATTGAAATATTTCATAGATACGTTAAAACGTCATTAGTGGGGTGTGCAAATGAATGCTAGGTTTCGGGGGGAGAGTCTTAGAAGCAAAAGGCAAAAATCGCCCTTTCAAGAGCACGTGGAAACACTTGGAGGAAACCCTCCGGTAGGTGCCCTTGAACTTGCCTAGGAAATCAGCAACATGATGTAACCACTGAGACCACTGGAAACAATGTCGCCTTGCTCGCAGTGAGCGCACCCAGGTTTAAAAAAAGCATGGGCTTCCTTTCATAAATACTGCCATCTTCTTTCCTGCCCTGTGTTTTCTGTACCTGCTAGTGACCTCGTAAGGTGGTGCAGATTTAGGAGAAAGCCGTTGACCCGATTGACCGAGAAGCCAGCAGAGTATTGACGCCCTTTTGACCTGGCAGGGCAAGGACTCAGAAACCGGGCTCAGCATTCCTTGCAACAGACTGGACCACCTGGAGAAAGGCAAAGAAAAAAGGACTCGTGGTTGTAGTTCTTGTTGTAGTTGTGGGAGTCTCCCCTGCTCCTTGACCTGACCTGGCGGCCAGCAATTCAGTGGTGAGTAAGAGGGATCTCTGTGCCACAGCGTGGGGAGAGGCTTTTCCTGAGCGAGAATATGGTGTAGGAAAGAGAAAGGCATGCAGTCTGTGTGACGTAAAACCAGAGATAGATGACCGATGATAAGTAGATAGACAGACAGATGATAGTTAGACAGACAGATGACAGCTGGATGGACAGATGACGGACAGAGACTCTGTCCTGCAGGTCTCCTCCGCACTGGGGGCATCTGGGGCTGGGGGTTCTCTGGGCTGGGCTGTGCACTGCAGGAGGTGGAGCAGCCTCTCTGGGCTCCACACAGCAGGAGCCAGGAGCCACCCCACCCAGGGGGTGACAGCCACCTAGACAGACAGAACTGGTAGATGACAGATAGATAGATAGACAAATTGATAGATAGATGATAGATAGAGAGGCAGAATTGGTAGATGACAGATAGATAGATAGATAGATAGATGACAGATAGGTGGACAGACAGGCAGAACTGGTAGATGACAGATAGATAGATAGATAGATAGATGATAGATAGGTAGACAGACAGGCAGAATTGGTAGATGACAGATAGATAGATAGATGACAGATAGGTGGACAGACAGGCAGAATTGGTAGATGACAGATAGATAGATAGATAATAGATAGCTAGACAAGCAGGCAGAATTGGTAGATGACAGATAGATAGATAGATAGATGACAGATAGGTGGACAGACAGGCAGAATTGTAGATGACAGATAGATAGATAATAGATAGCTAGACAAGCAGGCAGAATTGGTAGATGACAGATAGATAGATAGATAGATAATAGATAGCTAGACAAACAGGCAGAATTGGTAGATGACAGATAGATAGATGACAGATAGGTGGACAGACAGGCAGAATTGGTAGATGACAGATAGATAGATAGACAATAGATAGGTAGATAGATAGAGAGGATGGATAGAGGGATAATAGCAAGATGGATACAGGATAGATAGTAGATAGATGTTAGATGGGTGGTAGACGGTCGATGATAAATACATGTTGGATGGATAGATAGATGATAGATACATATTGATATGGGCTAATTTGGGGGCTGGGGTTGTGGCTTCATGGTAGAGCACTTGCCTGGCACGTGTGAGGCCCTGGGTTCGATCCTCAGCACCACATAAAAATAAATAAATAAATAAAATAAAGGTATCGTGTCCAACTACAATGAAAAAAATAATATTTTTGAACATAGATATGAGCTACTTTGCAAAGCAACGTTTTTAAAACTTCGTACGCCCTTTTCATGACTCCAATAAACACAGATAAGCAGACACCTTCCACACCATGGGACATGAAAATGAACCAAATAGGAACTCGTCAACATTCCTTCCAAGGGCACACTGAACTTACAAGTAAATGTGCAATTCTGAGAACGTAAGGACAGCCGGAAGAGGTGATTAGCTGGTAAGAAAAGTCTGATTTTTTTTTTTTTTTTTTTTTTTTTTTTTTAGTACCTGGGACTGAACTCAGGGGCCCTCGACCCCTGGGACCCATCCCCAGCCCTATTTTGCATTTTACTGGAGACAGGGTCTCACTGAGTTGCTGAGGGCCTCACCATGGCTGAGGCTGGCTTGGACCTCGCGATCCTCCTGCCTCAGCCTCCCAAGTGCTGGGCTGACAGGCGTGCGCCACCGCATTCGGCTACTTCTGGTTTTTAAAACCAGGTATGAAGGACTGTGGTCAGAATGTTTCTCTATGGTGGCGATGAATGAGCTCTGGAGGGGATTCCTTTCCTCCAAGGCCATCCCCTGGGGGGAAGCAAATGCTTCCCAAGGGTTTATGTTGTTCAAGTCTGCATGGGGAGGGAGTTGTTAATTTCCACATCACAGTTAAAATAAAAAATAAAATAAGTAGATTTATAAAACCGTGTCAGCTTTCATTGTTGGAGACTCTGGATTCTAACTTTTCATTGGATGCTTTGAGGAAACCTAGGCTGGTGTAAGTGTGTAGGTAGGAGTCCGTGGTTCTGAAGGGGCCGGAGAGAGGCAGGGGACAGGGTTATGGTGATTTTGGTGACCTTCACCTACCCTTGAACCTCCAATACTGTGAGCTGAATGACCCTCTTTTTTTTCGCAAAATTCCTTGGTTTCAAGTCTCCTCTTGGAGTAACAGAAAATTGATAAATAACGTCTCTCTCTCTTTTTTTTTTTTAAGTAAAATTACCTGGTCTCATGTTGTCTATTGCAGTCACAGAAAAAAATGATAAATGACATCTTTTGTTCAAAAAATGACTTGGTCTCACGTCTTCCATTAGAGTAACAGAAAACTGATCAATGCAGTATGTTGAGTCATCTGGCCTCCACCTATGTGTGTGGAAGTGTGATTTGGGCATTATGAGATTGTTCTGGAACTACCAGGCTCTGGATAAGCATTATGTAAGTGTGCAAAAGTGAGTGGGTGCCACTGGACTGGGCCAACCTAACTTTTTAAAAGGTTCTCATGAGGAGTCTGGTGAAATTTTCTTAAAGAGCAGTCAATAAACGACAAAGGTAATGGGGATCAGTTAGTGATTCCCAGCCTTTGTAAGCCACAGGGTCCCTGCAATGATGATGTCTCATTAGCCCAAATATCTCTATGGTAGCCAATTTCAGAGTTGTGGAAAAACTGATTTTTTTGAGCTTTCAAAAAGATTCAGTATGCCAGCCAGGCATGGTGGGGCATGCCTGAAATCCAGGCAACTCAGGAGGCTGAGGCAGGAGGATCACAAGTTGGAGGCCAGCCTCAGCAACTTACCGAGACCATGTCTCAAAATAAAAAAAATAAAATAAAATAAAAAAAGTCTGGGGATGAGGCTCAGTGTTTGAGCACCCCATGTTCAATCCCTGGTAGCAAAATATGAGTACTACTAATAATAGTAATGATGATGATAATCATAATAATTTAGAATGCCTCCATTCCTGTGAAATTTGGAACCTTGCATTGAAAACATGGAAGAATCAAATTCGTCGAATTCATCTCTTACTTTCGGTGCGTGTACGATGGTGTCTCTTGCACACACGGTATTTATGTCTTTCTAGTTTCCTCTATACTCCATTTATTTCCACAAACAAAACAAACAAACAAACCAGATTCTGTTACAAATAAATATATTCAAGCAGAAGCGTCAATCCAGTTAAACCCCCAGGAGTAGATGTCTACCACGCAGAGCCGGAGTCTGCCCAGAAATGCACCTGCTCTGCAGGTGATGAGAATCCTTTCTACGTAGCAATGATCGATTTCAATGTAGAATGTGAATTTTTAGGATTTCAATGTAGCATTTGAATAAAATAATAAACATTTCAGAATGTACAAGACAAAAATGTCTCATTAAGGGCCGAGACATCTATGAGGTAATTTTTGATACTTGATTTTTTTTTTTTTTTTTTTTTTTTTGGATACTGGGGACTGAACTCAGGGGCACTCAACCACTGAGCCACATCCCCAGCCCTTTTTTTGCACTTTATTTAGAGACAAGGTCTCACTGAGTTGCTTATCACCTCAACATTGCTGAGGCCAGCCTCCAATTTGTGATCCTCCTGCCTCAGCCTCCCAAGCCACCGGGATGACTGGTGTTGGCCACCATATGCAACTTAGATGAGAAATAGCCGTATAATTTAAATGTGAAGTCATAAATATCTCAACAAGCTACTTCCTTCCCAATAAATATTTGGGAAGAATCTCATGAAAATGCCTGCTTCCTTTTATTTGACTGATTTTGCAATAAATGGTTACACTTGGACGTCAACAAGATCTTTCCTTCCGTTAGGTCATGTGTAAATGGGCATTTCTGAAGGAGTCCTCCATATGTTTTCCCTGAATGATTTTCAATAAATGAGTTTCTCCTCTCTGCGTTGGTCAGGTTCCCATCACTGTGACAAAAGATCAGAGAACAATCAACTTAAGAAGAAGAAAATTTTATTTTGCCTCATGGTTTGGGGGCTGGGGGCTTGGTTTATGGTCAGCTGGCTCCTTTGTTCAAGAGAGAGGTCACTTTGGTACCAAAAGTCTCTTGCCCCAAATCCATTCAGCTATGAACCCGTCCCTCATGATCTCATCACTCTCTGCCTCCCGAGGATACGGAGGCTGCCTGAGGGTTGCCATTGTTACACAATCTTCCTCCCGACGCACACTTTAATAACATCCATACATATTTAACATATTCCTGGGAAATGAACCAAAGAGTAAATTTGGTCATTATCACACACCTGTCATCCCAACCGCTCGGGAGGCTGAGGCAGGAGGATGGCAAGTTCAAACCAGCCTCAAAGGGAGGCCCTACACAACTCAGCGAGAGCCTGTCTCTAAATAAAAGGTTTCTAGGAAACCAGAGCCTCATGCTCAGCAGAGAAAATCCACCTTCCTTTCTCTCCATCCTACGGTGAAACCAGGGGCTTTGCAGAACCTCAACCCGCGAGTCCTTCCTGACCACCTCAGATCCTGCAGCAGTCTGTGGGTGTTGAGAGGACTAACGCTTCCTCCACGTGCATTAGACAGGAGCCTTCAGACCGGCACGGCAGCTGCTCCAATCCTGAGAAATGCAAGGCTGGCCTTCGAACACGGAGCCCTCGGGACACGCCGAGTAAGTTAGGTCTGAGATTTAGGTCAGCCCGACCTCAGAGACCGATCCACAGACCCCTGCCACGGCTCCCTTGATGGCCCTTCGCTGAGTCTCAGGGGAGGCAAGAAAGAGAGGCGTCGCCTCTGGACACGGGGTGTGCGTGAAACGGCCGACTTCTGAGGGTTGTGGTTCGAGTCCAGAAGCATCCAAGAGGGGAGCTTCAAAACCAACTATGAAAAGAAAAACAAAAACAAAAACAAAAACAAATCCCAAAGGATACCCGTTCACAGAGAAGGAAAAATCTGGATCTTGGTGCAACGGAGCTCCGACATGTATGTCCTAAACAGCGAGAAGTGTGTGTGTGTGTGTGTGTGTGTGTGCACGTGCACGCGCGTGTGCATGCTCAGGGTGCTGGGAATTGAACTCAGGACCTTATATCTGCTAAGCGTGCACTTTTTTTTTTTTTTTTTTTTTTTTTTTTACTAAATGCAACACCCAGAAATCATTCTTAACGCATCCCCAGACCGTGGTTCGGAAAATGCATTTAGAATCCTGTCCCCTTAGGAAGGATGGCGTGGAATTCCCAGCTACCAAAGCCGAGCCTTGGAGGAGGAACCGGATTCGTTCCCTCCGGAAGAGAAATGTTTGTCCCGTGGAACGTTCTGCTGTGCTGGACATAGGCTACGGTCCAAGCTGTCCGGCGACGTGATCACAAGCCCCAGGTGTCCTCAACGGACAAAGGGCGCGGGTCTCATGCCAACAGGAGGCTGACTCTGACTGTACTTGATTTTTTTTTTTAATGTGTTCTAATTCGTTCTCCATGACCGTAGAGTGCACGTCCTACACAGATGGAGCGTCACTTTGTGCATGAGGTAGAATCACACTGGTTGTGTTGCCATATCTGCACCCAAGGTCATGATGTCCCATTCAGTCTACTCTCCTTCCTACCCCAGACCCCTCCCCTCCCTTCACTCCCCTCTGCCTAATCCACAGTACCTCTATTCTTCCCTAGTGCTCCCCTTATTGTGAATTAGCATCGGCATATCAGAGAGAACACAGGTCTTTGGTTTTGGCGGGTCTGACGTATCTCATTGTCATAATATTTTAAAGCTCCATTTATTTACCTGCAAATTCCATCATTTCATTTTTTCCTGGCTGAGTAATATTCCACTGTGTACCACATTGTCTTTATCCGTTCATCTACTGAGAGACACCTGGGTTAGTTCCAGAGTCTAGCTATTGTGAATTGAGCATCTATAAACACAGATGTGGCTGTGTCCCTGTGGTATGCTGATTGTAAGTCGCTTGGGTACAAATGGAGGACGGGGATAGCTGGGTCACATGGTGGTTTCCTTCCCAGTTGTCTGAGGAATCTCCATCCTGCTTTCCAGAGTGCTTGCACCCATTTGCAGTCCCACCAGCAATGTAAGAGTGTGCCTTGTCCCCACGTCCTCACCAACATTTATTGTTGCCTGTGTTCTTGGTGATTTGCTGTTCTGACTGGAGGGAGGTGGAATCTTAGAGTAGTTTTTATTGGCTTTTCTCTAATTGCTAGAGATGTCGAATATGCTCTCAACTATGTTTGCTGACTGATTGCACGTCGTCTTCTGGGAGGTCTCTGCTCAGTTCCTTAGCCCGTTTTGTGCTTCAGGGCTGTGATCAGGAGCTGTGCAAAACTTGCCTCATTTCTTTCTTCTTTCTTTATGTTCCTGAATGGTTTCTTTTTGACACCTTTAAAAAATGCTTTGTTTTTTTTAGTATATATATTTTCTTTCTCTCTGTCTTTTTTTATTTTTTTGGTACTGGGGATTGAACTCAGAGGCCCTCGACCCCTGGGCCCCATCCCCAGCCCATTTTTGGTATTTTATTAGAGACAGGGTCTCACTGAGTGGCTCAGGGCCTCGCCATGGCTGAGGCTGGCTTGGACCTCGCAATCCTCCTGCCTCAGCCTCCCAAGCGCGGGGATGACAGGCGTGCGCCACCGCGCCCGGCTATGTGTTATATTTCTAACGGGCACACCCTGTTCCTGGGACTCTCAATAGAACGTTCAAGATGATGAGAAACGTGTCTCCCCCACCTCCGTCGTGCCGTGATAAGGGAGCACCTCCAACCACGGTCGCCGTCTTCCTCGTTTTCTATGTGCTGTATTTTCAGGGATTCCCGAGCGTGAAAAACGAAAGCCAGCCCCCTTGGCATTCCATGGAAACGGAACCATGCCGGCTCTATAAGTAGGAAAGAAGTCATTTCGGGGTTTGCAAAACTTCCAAGATACAGCCAGGAATGCGTTCTGAAGTTGAGAGAGAGGACGGAAAAGAGAGGCTCCTTCTGGTGCCGGAGCCCAGAAATGCATGGTCACCCAACCAGGTGAAAAGACATTGAATATGTGTGTAGACGAGGCATTAAAATTTGATATTTGCTGATGGACAGGTACATTAATATCAGAGAAAACTTAATCCAGCCGGGAACGGTGGCGCACGCCTGTCAGCCCAGCACTTGGGAGGCTGAGGCAGGAGGATCACGAGGTCCAAACCAGCCTCAGCCATGGCGAGGCCCTAAGCGACTCTGTGAGACCCTGTCTCTAATAAAATACACAAAAGGGCTGGGGATGTGGCCCCGTGGTCGAGGGCCCCTGAGTTCAATCCCCAGTGGGGACAAAATAATAATAATAAAAAACAGAAAACATAAAAGATAAACAACCGGGGCTCATTAAACCCGTACGGCGGATCTAGACAGCGACCGCTCTGCGCTGTCCAAATTTCACGTACACGGTTCCAACTCAGGAGCGCTGACCGCAGGCCAGCTTGGACTTGGTCTGCGTTCTTCGGGAAGCAGGCTTTCCATTTGGATCTTTTCCCGGATGACCCACATGTGGCCCTGTTTTCTGCCTTGAGGCTGAGCGGAGGCCGCAGCCTCAGCTGCCTGTCAGTCCGTGGCCACGGGGAATCCAAACTGACCCTCTTTTCTCAATTGGCGGGGCTGCTGCGCCCAGATGCTGCGTCGCTTTGCTGTATTTGGTGCATTTTTTTACACATTTTCCGTCCACTGGGTGGTGACCTTATTGATAATTCAGAGAACAGCGGACCGAGTTTTGTGCTGCTGCTATAACAAATGGTCACAAACCAGGTACTTTATAACAACAAGAAAAAAAAAATCACCCAGTTATTCTGTGGTGCAGTCCAGAGGTTTGAAAGCAGAGTGTTGGTGGGGCCTCTGAACTTGCGTATGGAGTCTGTTACCTCTTTCTTTGCTTGGCTTTTGTTGGGAGCAGCGGCCTCTGTTTTAGTTTCTTTCTTTGCGTCATTTCTTTTTCTTTTCTTTTCTTTTTTTTTTTTCTTTTTTTTTTTTTTTATTACCAGGGATTGATCTTGGGGGCACTCAACCACTGAGCCCCATCCCCAGCCATACTTAGTATTTAATTTAGAGACAGCGTCTCCCTGAGTTGGTTAACACCTCGCTGTTGCTGAGGCTGGCCTCCAACGTGCCATCCTCCTGCCTCAGCCTCCTGATCTGCTGGGCGGACAGGCGTGCACCACCGCGCCCAGCTATCAACTGATGGACCTTGGTGAGAAACAGGCTCACAGCTACAGAAACGCTTTCCTCTGATTTGGGATCTACCTGGGGAACGAAACTGGCTATTTTCTCTAAGCAGGGGGAGAGCTTTATTTTTATGTTTATTTTATTTTATTTTTAGGTAGCATGAATGTCTCCAAGGACAGTCTGGTCACCCTCTACGGTTACTCTTCTCAAAATTCCCCGTCGGGTAAGCGCTCCAACACCCCAGGTCCGGTACGCACTGCCCGGGGAACCCGTTCTGCTACCGTATAAATAAATGCTGTCCCTGCTGACAAGCCCGGTCTCTTCCCTCTGTTCCGGCCTCCTCCGGGGGTCTTTGGTGAGCCTCTCCTAAGTCGTATTCCGTGTAGGCTTCCGGGAGCAAAGGCAAAACGAGGCAGAGAGAGGAGGGAAAACAGACATCTTTCACGCAGCAGAAGACAAACCGCAGGGGGGATGAAGACACGCATCCCGAGGAGAGAGGAGGAAGAAAGAGACTGAGGAAGACCTCGGACGGCGGAAAGCTCACCCGTAACATTGTCCAAATGGCCATACTAGGGGCTGGGGGTGTAGCTCAGTGGGTAGAGCGCTTGCCTTGCATGCCCAAGGACCTGGGTTCAATCCCCAGCACCACCAAAAATATATATATATATATATATCCTACTACCAACAGCATTAAACAGATTGAATGCAATTGCTATTAGACGCAACCACCCTGTGACCCAGCTACCCCACTCCTTGGTTTATGCCCACAGGACTTAAACTCAGCACACGACGGGGACACAGCCACGTCCGTGTGTATAGCAGCTCCATTCACAAGAGCTGAGCTATGGAACCAACCTAGGTGTTCCCCCAATCGGTGACTGGATCAAGACAATGTGGCCTCTGTCTATGCTCAATGGAATATTACTCAGCCAGAAAAAAAAAAGAATGAAACGATGGCATTGGCGAGCAAATGGAGGGCACAGGATGATCTCATACTAAGTGAAATAAGCCAATTGCACAAAACCAAAGGCCAAAGGCTTTCTCTCATAGCTGGAGGCTCATTCACAATAAGGCGGGGGGCACTGGGGAAAAATAGCGTTCCCTTAGATTAGGTAGAGGAAGTGAAGGGAGGGGAGGGAGGGGAGGTGGGGATGGGAAAGAGAGTGGAGTGAGACAGACATTGTTCCTGTGTGTCTGTATGTGACGGCAGGACCCGTGTGATTCTGCAACCTGCACACTCGGAAAAATGAGACATTATATCCCGTCTATGTGTGATCTATCCCAGGGCCTAAATGCATTGTGCTGTCATGCATCACTCATTAAAACAGACTGAAAAAGTTCAAAAAAAAAAAAAAAATCCCGATGACATGTTTCATAGACGTAGAAAAGGAAGTCATGAAATTCTTTTGGGAAAAAAAAAAAAAAAAGAAAAAGAAAAAGAAAAAAAGACCGAGACTCGCCAAAGCCACCCTCAGCAAGAAGAGCGTTGCTGTGAATCAGGGCGACCGCACGTCCTGCTCCAAGGAGCTTCTGCGTCCCAGTGGAGAGGACAGATTGAGGTCCACCAAGGGAGCCCTGCGGGCAGACCGAGGGAGAGGCCAAGAAGCCAGGCCGAGCCGAGGTCCCTTGGAAGGGAACCTGGGCACGGTGGAGTCCGGTCCTTGCCTCCACCTGCTCCCGGGAACTGGGCAGAGGAGCCTCTTACAGCCCGTCGTCCTCCCGCCTCGTGGAGCAGAAGCGTGGGGGGGGTGGCAGATTGTGCGCCGTGGGTGGGAAGGTCCCGCACACTCTGTCCGCGAGTCATGAACACGTGTGCGCGGGTGGCCTCCGAGTGGCGTGCATTTGACAGAACGCCTGTCCAAACATCCACAAGCGACTGGCACAGGGATTCACCCGTGCCGGGACGCACAGAGCGAGGCAGAAGCGATAGTCGCATCCTTTAAAGAACCAATAGAAGCCAGACCCGGTGGCTCAGGAGGCTGAGGCAGGAGGATGGTGCGTTCAAAGCCAGGCTCAGCAACGTAGCGAGACCCTTTCTCAAGATGAATCATCAATAAAAAAAAAGCAGAGCTGGAACCCGGGTGTGCTTAGCCACTGAGCCACAACCCCAGCCCCTTTTTATTTTTTATGATGAGACATCTTGCTAAGTGGCGTAGGGCCTCTCACTACATTGCTGAGGCTGGCCTCCTGCCTCAGCCTCCGAACAGCCCCTGGGATGACAAGCTTGCCCAACCGCAGGCAGAGTGAACTGGCCACCTTTAAATAGTTTTTTTTTTTTTTTTTTTTGACCACGAACACGTGTGATATCAAGGATAGCAAGGCGCCGTGCCAAGGAAGGTCGCTTTTGTCCTGGCACGACCGAAGCGTACCAAGCCATTCCACCGCACGCAGCAAGAAACGTCCTCTTGGTTTGGAACGCTGCAAGTCCATCCCCGAGGGTGCTGCCACAGCTCCGGCTCTTACCGCAAGGCACGCGCGGGACTGTCCTTTTGCATTGCCTGAGGATTTCCCTGGCAGATTCTGGAGCGTGCCCTGAGTCGACACCACTGTGTGAGGCCGGCCTTTTGCAGAGGCAGATCCAACCCACTGTGGAGGGAAGATAGTCACAGAAACGGTCTCGAATCCGTGCATCGGCTGCCGTAAGTCCTCTCGGACTTTAATGGGGGATTCGCATAGCCCTGTGCCAACGTACAAGGGGATCGGGGTGGCCAGGGGCGTGCAGCGGAAAATCCAAAATGCAATCCTGATGTGGCCCAAGCCGGCTAACGGCAGATTTTAGCCGTGCTCAGAAACCTACCTCAGCATTCGCTGGACCTTTGAATAGCTTCATAATAGCAGCCCAGCCCAGCAGGGCTCTAAAATGGAAAAAAAAAAAAAATATATATATATATATGGTACAAATTCCTATCCAAAACTCATGAAGGACGATGAGATAGTCCATATTGGATGGAAAGGGCTCTGTCTCACAGGTGATCGATGTGCACACGTCACAGTCAAATACGTCATCGTGCAGAAAAGTAGCACCTGCCGTATTGACTGCAAAAGCCGCTAGGGGGTTAATAATTGATGAGTACCCCCCGGGCATGGTGGCGCACGCCTGTCATCCCAGCAGCTCGGGAGGCTGAGGCAGGAGGATCGCGAGGTCCAAGGCAGCCTCTGCCAAAGCGAGGCCCTGAGCAACTCCGTGAGACCCTGTCTCTAAATCAGATACAAACTAGGGCTGGGGGTGGGGCTCCGTGGTCGAGGGCCCCTGAGTTCAATCCATGGTACCAAAAAAAAAAAAAAAAAATCAAAAATAATAAAAATCTCCATTTCCACAGGCTATGTTATACAAATGCAATCAGTGAGTTACTTATATAATCAAGTGGAAATATCTGATTTTTCACACGCTTCTCCTTTCTTGAGGGAATGAATAAATCAGATAAGTATGCATATATATTCCCTGTGCACACAGTAAAAAACAGAATCAATCTCTCTCTCTCTCTCTCTCTCTCTCTCTCTCTCTCTCTCTCTCTCTGTCACACACACACACACACACACAAGATACTGAGACAACACTTTTGTCAGAATCACTTTTCTTTCCTTGGTTCAATATGAAAATCCGTATTATCACCTCTCTACCCAGAAAGGAACAAAACCATTCCCAGGTGCAGGAAGGCTGTGACTGTGGACGGTGTTTGTAAAACTCCCCCCATAGGGAATCTGAATTTATAATAACGCGGATTGGTTTCTTATTCCAGCAATTCACCCTCCAGGAAGAGGCAAAAAGAAATCATATTTAAGAATATTTAATATCTAAGACTATTTGCTGTTGAATAGAAGAGACTTTTTTTTTTTTTTTTTTTTTTAGACTACTGACCAAACGCAGATTGGTAAACTTTATTTTCCAATCAGATTGTAGGGAAAGGTAAGACACTACTGAAGAATGAACTCAAATATTTTAAAGCATTGTTTTAATCACATCAACTCAGGGTTGATATGGTTGGAAATGACAGAAAATGTGGTTAAAAAAGAGTGGACACTATCAATGTTTAGAGCAGCTAGCTCAATTCACAGTAGCTAGAGTATGGAACCAACTCAGGTGTCCCTCCGTCGGTGAATGGAGACAGAAAATGTGGTACACGTACACCATGGCTCTAAATAATTACTCAGCCTTAAAGAAGAGAAGGAATTCATGGCATTTTCCAGGAAATGGTTGGAGTTGGAGACTGTCATACTAAGTGAAATAAGCCAATCCCACAAAACCAAAGGCCGAACGTTTTCTCTAATATGTGGAGGCTAATTCACAATAAAGTGGGGGGCACTAGGAAAAAATAGCATCACCTTAGATGAATGAAACAGGCATTACGACTGTGTGTCTGTATGTGACTGCACGGCCAATGTGATTCTGCACCGTGCACACTCAGAAAAATGAGAAATCCTATCCCATCTATGTAAGATTTAAAAAAATGTAAAAAAAAATAATAATAATAAAAGGAAAAGACTGGACAGCATGTTCACCAGGGTTTCTAAATAGTTATTTTTAGCCAGATTAAATATATTTTATTTTCACTTATTTTTTTGGTCGGCAAGAAACATTTCTGAACAAAAATATGGGCAGTCCTTCTTTCTTATGGCCGAGTGATATAAAGAAATAAATAAAAATAACATCAGGAAGTTTTAAGACTCATTTGACCAATGAATCAAACAGTAAAATCATTTCTCGAAATAAAAGAATACCAAGACATCAACACCTATGGAAATTTTATTTTTTAATTTTTTTTTTTTTTTTTGTACCAGGGCTTGAACTCAGGGGCACTCGACCCCTGGGCCCCATCCCCAGCCCTTTTTTTTTGTATTTTATTAGAGACAGGGTCTCCCTGAGTTGCTAAGGGCCTCGCCCTGGCTGAGGCTGGCTTTGACCTCGCGATCCTCCTGCCTCAGCCTCCCACGTGCTGGGATGACTAAAGTCTTGCTAGATAACAAAAAAAGAAAAAAACAGAAAAGTTTCTGGGAAGCAAAATCTAGAAATGCATCGCACTATGAACTTAAACGTTTCATGCCATCTTTAAAAATGAGGAACCAATGCGTATTTTCAAATCATCATGTAACAAACTAGAATTTCATCAAAGAAGTAAAAAAAAAAAAAAAAAAAAAAAAAATTGTCGTCTGGCAGATGGGAAATTAAAGTCGCCCTCAAAACATCTCTTGGATCTCGGAGATTAAAGTCCATCTGCTCGCTGATCTAAGAAATATAGAGAATGATTGCAAGTGCTTCTAATTAGATCTCTTGATGCAACCCCTCCAAAAAAAAAAAAACCCACATAAGATCACCACCTGTTTGCACTTCTGAGCATTCATGTAAGAATATGAGAATAAAAGCGTGCAAAATACAGCAGCTTCCTGCAAGTGTGGCTCACAATTCCTCAATTACGGATTATCAGTCTGGATAGCGTTCACCGGAGCCCGGCGTGGTGGTGCACACCTGTAATCCCCAGGACAGGGGAGGCTGAGGCAGGAGGATCTCTACTTGGAGGCCAGCCGCGGCAACGGAGTGAGGCCCTCAGCACCTCGGTGAGACCTGAGGTCTGGAAATAAAACAAGTCAATCAATAAAAAGGGATCCCATTTCGCCTTTGAACACCACGAGTCCAAAACCATCAGGTCACCCTGCTCCGAATTCTTTTCAACGGGTCCCAATTAGCCAAGCGGGAATATCGTGCCATGGAGGTTTTGATGTCTGCATTCGAGAACAAGATTGTCCGTGCAATTTTTTTGTTTTTTGTTTTCTTTCTTTTTCTGCACCCCGTAACACTGGCCTCATAGAAGGATTTTGAAAGCCTGCACTTTTATCCTGGGCTCTGGAACGTACTGCGTAAAATGCACTTTAATTCCCCCTTCCGTGTTTGCTGGGATCTGCCAAAGCAGTCACGGGAGCCCGGAGTTTCCGTCTTTGTGGATCACGTTCATCCAGCGTCTCCGTCAGGGGAGTGGGGTGCCGTTCCGTGGGAGAGCCTTTGCTTGTCCTGCACCGGGAATCTGGGTTCCACTCCCAGCCGTGCCAATGAATGGATGGGACTCAATGAAAGAGTCTGTTCCCGGCACTGTGGCTGTCCTCCCGGCAGGCAGCTCGGGAGGCTGAGGCAGGAGGATCGCGAATTGGAGGCCGGCCTCACAATGTCGAGGCGCTCAGCGACGCCGTGAGACCCTGTCTCTAAATAGCATCCAAACTACCGCTGGGGATGGGGCTCAGGGGTCGAGCATCCCCTGAGTTTAAGTTCTGGTTCCAAAAAGTAAAGAAAGAAAAGAAAAGAAAAGAAAAGAAAAGAAAGAAGGAAGGAAGGAAGGAAGGAAGGAAAGAAAAAAGGAAGGAAGGAAGACCTAAGCTCATTAAATCCTTGGAAAATCTAGAGAAAAAAAAGAGAAAGAAAAAGAAATGCATTGCTTTCAAACACCAGGAATAGCAAATTTGGGGGGAAATCAAAAAAAAAAAATACATAAAACCACATGAATTGTAGGTCCCTCCTCAGGGCCAAGGACATTAAGTGGAGAACTTTGCAGGAAGCTGCTCTGGGGGTGTGGGGGGGATACGACCTGTCCATCATGGGCCCTGCACCTTGCAGAACTGCTCCAGTTCTACGGACTCCCGGGTTCTTGGAGAGCTTCCTTCTGCACGTTTCTGTGCGCGCCCGAGGTCAGAAAGCACCGTTCACCGCTCATCGGGGCTCAGCCTCACCATGGGAGGTTTCTTGGCTAGAACGTATTTCGGGCCAAGGCCCACGGCCCTTTGCAGAGACCGAAAGAGCTGTAGGATTCGCACCTTTCTTCTTCCTGAGGCTGTGGGATTCACACAGAGCTGTGCCTGCACTTTCTCTCAGATTCTCGCAGGAACACCCACCGTTGGAGAGGCGGATACGTCTTCTGGGTCCGATCGGACAGACGAGCCTCATTTAGTGCTTTGGCCCCAAACAGATCTCCCTAGGACCTCCTCACAGGGCTGAGAGCAACGTGGATTGAAAACGGGGTCGTAGCATGAGAAAATGGCAAAGGGGTTTGAAAAGACTCCTGTCCGGACGAGGTGGGGCTGCATTCGCAAGACTTCTCGGAGCGTAGGAAGGGCTCGGGAGGCTGAGGCAGGAGGATCAAGAGCTCAAAGCCAGCCTCAGCCAAAGTGAGGCCATAAACAACTCGGGGAGACCCCGTCTCTAAATCAAATACAAAATAGGGCTGGGGATGGGGCTCAGGGGTCGAGTGCCCCTGAGGCCAATCCCTGGTACCACCTCCCCTCCTCGCCCGCCCAAAAAAAGCATAGGGATAATGAGGGTAAATGTTGTGAAATGGAGAATCCCGTGCGAGCCCTGAAGAAAACTGTGAGTTTTCAAGGTTTTGCCCCATTCTCTGTACGCCCTCCAAGGACTTATCCGTGGGGATGAATCTCTCCTTTAAACCGATCAGTGAGTTTCGTTAAGGACAGAGTTTCTCAAAGCACAGAGGACTCAATCGAGGCTGTGGAAGGTCGTAGGAGCGGCAAATTCCGTCAGGAGAAGAATCCAGACGTCCGGACCTCAGGCTGAGGTCTGGTCCCGAAAATAGATAGTAGGCTTGAGATTAGATGATGGATGGATGGATGCATGCATGTATAGATAGCTAGATTGATGAATAATAAGTGGATAGATAGATGGTGGGTGGGTGGATGGATGCATGCATAGATAGATAGAACAATAGATAATAGATGGATAGATGGATGATTGATGGATGGATGGATGGGTGAATAGAAGAAGAGAGAAAAAAGAATATAATATATAATATATATATATATATATATATATATATATAATATATATGATAATAGATGATGATAGCTATCTAGCAAGCTAGCTAGACTACATATAGCGGAGTACTATACTGCTATAAAGAAGCATGAAATCCAGTCCTGTGCAGGAAAATGGATGGAACTGGAGGCGATTACGTGAGGCAAAGGGAGCAGACACAGAAATACAGGTACCCCTTGCTCTCCCTCATATGTGGGGGCTAAGAGAAGCGTCCCCCCTGGAAGCAAACCGTGATCACTGGACATGGGGTAGGGTGTTGGTGGGAGTGGGACACGCCGTGGCTGTATTTGATCAGTGCGCACCACAGGCACATGTACAGTATCCTACTGGACACCACGGAGTTGTCCAACTAATATGTGTGAATAAAAATGTCTTCAATGGACGGAGGGACGATACAAATAAATTTCTATAATATTTTATGCGATTCACATCGAGTTTCAGATGGATGTTGGCTATATAAAGAATAGGGATGGGATATAGATGTATTTTATTTTATTTTATGTTATTTTACTTTATTTTATTTTATTTTATTATTTGAGGTAGCAGGGACTGGACCAGGGTTGCTGTACCCTGAGCTACATTTCCAGTTCTTCATTTAATTTATTATTATTATTATTATTATGAGAGAGGGTCTTGCTAAGTTGCTGAGGGTCTCCCTACACTGCCGAGGCTGGCCTCCAGTTTATAATTCTCCAGTTCAGCCTCCCCAAATCCCCGGGGAATTACAAGTGTGGGCCACTGAGCTCATCTGGAAGGGATTTTTTTTTTTTTTTTTTTTTAATGGCTTGAGTTATTTTGTGTCGATCAGGAGGAGCTTCCCCTTGCTTTGTATCCGGTGCATTTGTTCATACCCTTTCCATTTTGAAGATGATTAAATGAAGATCGGCACAGACGCAAATATTCATAGCTCGCTCAGGATCTCCACCTTGTTGAGGTGGAAGGTATGAGCCCCAGCCCCAGCCCTAGCCCTCTTTTGCATTTTGTTTGACACGGGGTCTCACTGAGTTGCTGAGGGCCTCGCCATGGCTGAGGCTGGCTTTGAACCCGCGATCCTCCTGCCTCAGCCTCCGGAGCCGCTGGGATGACAGGCGTGCCCCACCGCGGGCGGCTTATGGAACTCCCATGTTCGTGCAAATCTTAGTTCATACGTTGGTGAAGCTCGTCTTGAAACTTGCTCTGGACGAAGTGGGGAGGTGAAGGCGGGAGTTTCAGGGAGCTGGTTGTGCACATGTTTCTGCTTAATGATAAAGTGAAATCGCACGCACCTTCCAGACCGCACGCCAGTTCCTTAGGGCAGCGTCTGTGTCTCCCCAACCTTCCTTCCCTTTTTGACTTGCGGACATTTCACATGCGTGCGGATACCGTTAACCTCACGTCCCCACCGTAGACATAGCAGAAGAGTTGGAGGTCGGCACCATAGCAGAAATCCATTTTCTAAGTCAAACAATTGAACACTAGGTGTGCGCTGATGGCGGCGTGTACCCCGAGGCTTTATGTGTTGAAACTTATATCCACTGGGATGTAGCTAAACGGGTGCCCTGGTGCGCACCTGTAATCCTAGTGACTCCGGAGGCTGAGGCAGGAGGATCGCCAGTTGGAGGCCAGCCTCAGCAAACTCGGTGAGACTCTGTCTTACAATAAAACAAAACAAAAAGGGGCTGGGTGGTAGAGGGTCCCTGGGTTCAATCCCCAGCACCAAAACAGTAATTTGATTAATCAGTTAAAAAAGAGAAGGGAGGAAGGCTCCTGTGTGTGTGGGTTTTGGGTCCTCGGAAGGAATCCCGTCGACTTCAGTAAAATCACGTTGGAGGCCCCAGGGGGTGGCCCGCAATGTGCACGGCCACCATCAATCACACGGGGAGCCTTCGCCTCGGAGCACCCAGAGAAGAGAAAGCAGGTGGTGAGGACGGAGGATTGCAGTCATGCATGAGCCGTCCTCAGAGACCAGGGGAGAAAACCCACCCAGGGCTCTGAGAGTCTTCCCGAAAGAGGGCTTGACGGGCAGGATGAGGCTGGTTGCAAAGAATGCAAATGTCTTCAACTAAATCTCCTCCTCTCCCTTAGGATTCTGGAAAACACTGTGAGAAGATCTACGTCCCTCGGGCTCCGCAGGTCAAACGCCTGCTCTTTGCTGAGAGTGCGGTAGAGCAGCCTGTCACCCCAGCCCTTGGGAGGCTGAGGCAGGAGGATCGCAAGGTCAAAGCCAGCCTCAGCCAGGGCGAGGCCCTCAGCAACTCAGTGAGACCCTGTCTCTCATAAAATACGAAAAAAAAAAAAAAAAAAAGGGCTGGGGATGTGGCTCAGGGGTCCAGCGCCCCTGAGTTTGATCCCAACTACCAAAAAAAAAAAAAAAAAAAAAAAAAGGGAGGTCTTTTCTCAGGAACACTTTGGATACACTTGCAGTTCACGAAAGGTTACACAGTAACATTTCAGAGATTTTTTATTTTTTTTTTCAGCCAAAGAATGTTGCAACCCTAAGAATCCCTTTAAGTCATGTTGTTTCGTTCCTGTGGGGAAAATCTACACAACGCGATCGCGACGCGATCTCCCCGTTGTGATTCTCGCAAGCAAAGATACTAAAGTTGAGAGAGAGAGAGAGAGAGAGAGAGAGAGAGAGAGAGAGAGAGAGAGAGAGGAGAGGAATAAATAAAGACTTAAAAATCCAGGAGGCGATCAAGGAGAATGAACGTTCACGGGAATTCTTAGCATCGATGCGTCGGTAAGAAAACTCGAGACAGCGAGGCTCTTTCCCATGGTCGTCGTCCCATAAAAGCAAGCCCAGCCAAAAATGCATGAAATCAGAAATGATCAGAGCAGGTCGCCGCTACGGCAGGAGGTTAAAGGATCAAAACCCACGGGTTTGATCCGCGCCGCACAGATGCATTTGAAGATGGAGATGAAACGGACGATTTCCCGGACATGTATGTATTTATTTTATTTTATTTTATTTTTTTTGGGGGGGGGGAGAACTAGAAACTCAAAGCAGAGTAATGACAGAACTCCAACGTGACCCAACCTCATCTCTGCCTCCGATGCCCTTTCTTCAAAGGCTGAAAATCCACACGGTTCCATGTGTTTTTTTCTTTGAAAACAAGATGATTGCCTCAGTATTTAAAAAAGAAAAACATATATATCTATATATATGTTTTTTTTCTTTGCATCGCCGCTATGAAGCTAGACATGCATGAATGTAGATTCCAAAAGATGGAGAAGAGAAAACTAACGAATGGGCATGTTTGAAATCCCCAGCAAATGTTCTTAAGCGGATGCTAGAAGAAAACAAGCATGGTGGTGATTTCAGACTTCTTTCAAGAGTGGCTGGGTGCGGTGGCGCACACCTGTCATCCCAGCTGCTGGGGAGGCTGAGGCAGGAGGATCGCAGGTTGGAGGCCATGGTGAGGCCCTCAGCAACTCAGTGAGACCCCGTCTCTAAATACAATACAAAATAGGGCTGGGGATGGGACTCAGTGGTTGATTGATCAAAGTTCTCTCATTCTTCCTTGAAAGAAAAAAAAAATCAAGAAAATGAAAATAGATGTATTTTTTTTTTTTACATGTTTTCTCCTGTTTCTTTCTTCCCTTCTTCCTTTCTTTCTTACTTTCTCGCTTTCTTTTACAAGGTATTGAATGGCGTTGTGCCACGGAGCCACATCCCCGGTGCTTTTTAGTTTTGTTATTTAGAGACGGGGCCTCGCTGAGTCGCGGAGGCTGGCTTTGGAACGCGCGGTCCTCGTGCCTCAGCCTCCCAAGTTGGTAGGATCACAGGCGCGTTCTGCACTGCCCAGGTATACGTGTAGTGTGCGTTTATCCACGGTGACAGGCATATGCCAGGCTACTATATATGTTACATGATTCTATAGGTAGACAAAGCATAAATAAGTATCATGCAAAGATATCAGCAGCATCATGGCGTAGATAATGTCACCCAACTGTACAGAGGTCGAATGCAAGCCGGCATCTCTCAGCATGAGTGACAAGCTACTAAGAACATCCCTCTCCAATAACTTTGTTCTTCACGGGCCACTTCTTAAAGCCTCAAAGGTGAGAAAACGAAAGACACCCCCGTCGGAAGGAGGAGGCCATCTTTCTTACCTTTCGTAGATTTCTGACGATGTGTATAGAAAATCCAAAGATGTCCACACGCAAAAAAGAGTTGCTCGTAACGTCAATTAAAAGCATTTATATGACAGGTTCAGCCACACGGAGAAAGGATCTGTCAGGAGACGGGATTCACAGTACCAAAAAAAATAAAAAAATAAAAAAAAAAAATAACAACGACAACAACAAAAGAAAAACCATAAATCAGATGAGAACTCCAAGATTTTTGCCAGGGATTGAACTCAGGGGCCCTCGACCACGGAGCCCCATCCCCAGCCCTATTTTGTATTGTATTTAGAGACAGGGTCTCCCGGAGCTGCTTAGGGCCTTGCCTATGCTGAGTCTGGCTTTGAACTCATGGAGTTTCCTCGAAAGACCAGCTGTGGAAGTACCCTGTGACCCAGCTGGATGAGTCCTGGGTATTTACTGCAGCGGCTCAATTTACAGGAGCCGAGCTATGGAACCAGCCTGGGTGTCCATCATTGCATGGGTGGATAAAGAAAATGTGGTCACACAATGGAATATTACTCAGGCATGAAGAAGAACGAAAGTATGGCATTTGCAGGAAAATGGGTGGAACTTGAGACCATTATGTTACACAAAGTAAACGAGACTCAGAAACTCAAATTTTGTAGGTTGTCTGTTGTACTTGAAGCTAGAAAGGATGAAAAAAAAAAAGAAGAAGAAGAAAAAGAGAGAAGCGTGGTGTTGGAATTTCTCATTCATGAATGTCAAAGAAAAATCAGAGAAAATGGACCAGGGAGCCTGAGGCGGGGAGGGAAAGGGCAGATTTGGGGAAATGATATTGTTATATTTTGCGCATGAGTGAAATATGTACAGTTGTCATGCACCAAAAATAAATGTGTGGGAAGAAAATAAAAATAAAATAAGATTACCACTTAGTATCGCTCATTGAAGTCAGACTCTGTATCCTGACCGTGTCCCCCTGAAGACTTTTGCCCTTGTAGATGAACATTGCACATAAGGGACTGTGACCGTCATACCGTCTATTTTTCACTTAGCGAGTTGCAGAATCTTACAACGATCAGCTAGACAATTGTCCTGCCCGGGCCCATCCGCTGTGATCCAGTTTCACGCAGGACGCAACCTGAATGGGCCGGCTTTCACTGAAGACACCCAGAGTGCACGTCATTAAGAGACCTGGGTGGCTCCCAGGACCTGGGCGATGGGGAACCGAGGTTATCGTTTACGCTGCAAATTTGTTTCCTGCAGGGTGACGCATTCTCACGTCAGGGGCTGGTTTTCCTGGCACCGTGCAGCCTACGTATTTAGCATGACTTCAAATGGTTTAAAAACATCCGTTGCCTATCATTTCAGTTGCACCAGAATCCAAAAATAAAGAACAAAATTTACACCCATACACCAATGCAAAGTCACAAATTATCTTCCCCTCCACCCCCCGGTGGCTTTTAATTTCTCCTTTGCATCGATGGTGAATGCTCCACGCCATTTCCCAGGGGAATAAGGTGGAGAACTCTCAGTAAGCCTTTTTCTCCATCTTCCAACACAGTGAGAAGTCATGGTGGCTCTATATTTGCAAAAGCATCTCTCTAAAGAGGGCTGGCAAGCATACTTAAGCATCAACTTTGGAAAAAGAAACCACCACAACAAAATAAATTAATAAACAGAAGGTCTCGTTAATAAACGGCAGATCCGTTGGCTGTGCTGTGATTTTGCTCCCATCGACGCAAAACCATTAGGCCTAGTGACCGTGCACCACCACCGTGTGCAACATGTGAACCTTTTTTTTTTGGTATAAGAAGGTCAATGACCTCAACCATCTGTTACAGTAACAGCAATGGGAGGAACACAGTCAGATGTCAAGGTAACCTATTTTTTTTTTCCTACAGCTGTGTTGCAAACATGAATAAAAAAAAAAAAATAGTGCACATCCTCCTGAATATATGGAGGTATTTATTTACCTGTTTTTCACCCCGTGGGGGTGTCTCCTAGATGCTGATGCTACACATTGGATTGCAATCTTTGCTTTTACTCACAAATATCTCTTTTCCTAACAGATACACTTACTGCTTCTGCCAATGATGTATCTGAAAGCAATTTTTGCTACAAGGAAGGTCACGCTATTTGGGGGAAAGAAAATCCCAGTTAAGATGAATTTGAGTCAAACAGCTCAGTGATAGAGAAATTTCAAAGCCCGTGGTGGTCAGATCATTTTATTTTATTTTATTTTTTTTCTTCCCCTGAGCTTGTGCAAATTCACCATCCTTAGAGT
Source organism: Tamias sibiricus (assembly GCA_025594165.1). Classification (NCBI taxonomy): domain Eukaryota; kingdom Metazoa; phylum Chordata; class Mammalia; order Rodentia; family Sciuridae; genus Tamias; species Tamias sibiricus. Next base: position 7,712,005 of record CM046667.1, read on the forward strand.
CGATTGCCGGGGCTTGATCTGCATAAGATAAAAGAAAGCCAAGGAGACTGGAGACAGAAAGGGACAGTAATTTTCCACTTGCAAGAAGCAACGCCTTTCATCTTGGGCCATGGTAAGAGCGTGACCACTCCAAAGTAATCAGGTCCTTCCCACCCTCACGGGGACACGGGAGTGTGCCTGTTGGCGGTGAGTCCGGCACGGTAGAGATGTCCTGTGCTTTGCTGGTGACATAGGAGCTTCATTACTGGGTACCCAGAGAGAGAGCAGGTGCATTTTGAGACAAATGGCAGAGATTTTATTTAGTTTTAATGGACGTATCCTAATCGCGCCTGTCTAACGCACGGGGCGGGAGGTTTTCCACAAGGCTTGCCGGATGTCCCGATCAAACTGGAGCCAATGCCATTTCGTGGGAGTGAGAATGTTCAAAACCGTCCCCTCTGTCATGTGGAAATAAATAACCACACCCCAGAATTTCTGAGCATGGAATCCAGGGGTGCTTAACCACTGAGCCACACCGCCAGCCGTTTTTTTTTTTTTTTTTTTTTTTTTTAATTAATATTTTATTTAGAGACAGGGTCTTGCTGGATCGCTTAGGGCCTCACCGAGTTGCTGAGGCTGGCCTCCAACTTGCCATCCTCCTGCCTCAGCCTCCCGAACCTTGGGGATTACTGGTGTGCACCACCAAAACCAGAACTTGCTGCTACTGTGGAACCGTGACCTCATGCTGGCCGATGGACCTCCCTAACATCCCCTCCAGGTCTCCCCAACTGCTGGCAACCTCTGTTTAGATTTCTGTGAGATTCACTCTTTCAGATTCTACATATGAGTGAGATTCTGTTTCCACTGCCTGGATTATTTCACATCGCCTGGATTATTCCGCCTAACCCAGCTGTCCTCCTGGTTCATGCGCGGGGTCTAAAAAGAGGGGATTGTGTTGCCTTATGGGGGACAGGATTCCTAGTGAAATGCGCCACCGTCCTTACCATGGGGTGGTCGATATCCAGTTCCATTACATACCTGAGCTACGGAGAACAGGGCTACCGTAACGGGGAGGAGGGGTCTCTCGGACACAAAGATGATATTCTGTTCAGATATTGTCGTGGTTTAGAGAGGAGGGGTCCCCCCAAAGCCAAGGTGTGACATAACGCAAGAACATTCAGAGGTGGAATGATGGGGTGATGGGAGGTGTAGCCTAATAGTGGATTAATCCACTTGCATGGACTCACTGGGTGGTGACTGTATATAGGCAGGTGGGGTGTGGCTGGAGGAGGGGGTCCCTGGGCTGTGCCTTGGGGGTTTCTTTCCTGTCCCTGGTGAGCAGAGCTCTCTCTGCTTCCTGGTGCCACGTCCTGAGCTGCTCTCCTCCTCCAGGCCCTGCCGCCATTTGTCCTGCCTCACCTTGGGCCAGGGCCATGGAGTCGGCCAGCCATGGACTGAACCTCTGAGACCAGGAGCCCTAGTAAACTTTTTCTCCTTTAATTGTTTTCTTTGGTGGGGGGGGGGGGGTCTTTGGTCCCAGCAATAGCAAAGCAGACTGAAACAGAGATCTATGCAGCCATGGTTGGCCGGACCCCCAGTAGTTCCCTTGTTAACGTGGTGAGGAATCTTCCGTGACATTGTCCATATGGTTGGGCTAAATTTTATTTGCACACACAGCCCCTAATAGTTTTGATTTCTCCACATTTTCACCACCTCTTGTTTTTATTTTATCTTATTTTATCTTATTTTATTTTATTCTATTTTATTTTATGTGTTTATTGTTTTGGTACTGGGGATTGAACTCAGGGGCCCTCCACCCCTGGGCCCCATCCCCAGCCGTTTTTTTTTGTATTTTGTTAGAGACAGGGTCTCCCTGAGTGGCTCAGGGCCTCGCCATGGCTGAGGCTGGCTTGGACCTCGCGATCCTCCTGCCTCAGCCTCCCGAGTGCTGGGATGACAGGCGTGCGCCCCCCGCGCCCGGCGATTTTATTTCATTTTTTATCCCTCTGAAGTCCCCGCCGTTCCACCTGGGGAGACGGGGTTAACCTGTTGCGCTTATCTGAACCTTTCTTCCCAGGTCGCTGTGATCTCGTGTCCACGGACACGCCTTCCACCGTCCGGTCGTTCCTGTGGGAGACTGCATCTCCCTGCACGGTCGAGAGAAGCCCGTCTCTTCTCAGACCCGCCTGGTCCCTGTCCGCCTGCAATCGCAGACACTCCCCTCTCTGAACCCTCGCGTGCGTGACTCACGGACGGGGTTGAGCGTGACCCTGCACCAGGTAGAGATCAGTGTTCTAGCACCTTCCGCACCCGGCCTTAGCCCACAGAGCCGGCCTGACTTGCAGGTCCACCTTGCCCATGAGCATTCCTGTGAGATCCCAGCTCCTGTCGAGTCCCTGCAAAGATAATGATAAACTGAGCATTGACAGAGATTTTTTTTTTTCCCTGTGCTGGATTGAACTGAGTGCATTTTTTTTTTTACACTTATTTAACTTTTGTTTCCCTGTCGTACCTCAGAGGTACCATGAAGGAATATTCTAGCGTCCGTCCACGTGATTTCAATCCTGACTTCCACTTGGAGAACGCGTTCCCGTGACGGATGGATTTTTTTCCCCCTTTGCTAGATTCTTGTAGTTATGTGTCCTTAAAAACGCAGCCAGGAAGAAAAAAATTAATCGGTGCCTTAGGAAAAGGTTCTTTTAGGTTAAGCAAACTGTGCTGTATCCAAGAAAGTGCATCTAACAGGAAAAAGAATTCCCAGTGGGGCCACAAAACCCTTTTTATTCTTATCTATCTATCTATTTATTTATTTATTCATTCATTCATTTTTTTTGAGACAGGGTCTCACCAAGTTGCTGAGGTCCTTGCTGAGTGGCTGAGGCCGGCCTCCAACCTGCGATCCTCCCGCCTCGGCCTCCCGAGATGCTGGCATTACTGCTGCGTGCCACCGTGAGGGTCGATTTCAATGAGCTAAACAAGGTCGGTGGTTGATTTCCGTCATAAGATTCAGGGAGGCAGAAATCGGGACAGGGAGAAGGCGCCGCTATTCAGAGAATGCGTTTCTTTGGAGGTATGCATTTCAGATGGACGGAGGGTGTCTCAGGGGGAACTTTTCTCTTTCTACCCAAAGCTGGGAGTGGGGGGGGGGGGAATGGAGACGACAAGGAATTAATAATTGATAATTCATTAAAAATTAGACATAGACAACAAGAATCAAAGGGGAAAAAAAATCCGTCATCGGACTCCCAAGGGACTATTGCTATGACACAATAAAAATCAAACTATCCAAAAGAGAGAATCGTGAATATTTCCACTGCATAGAAATGATCAATATTGCCCCCGATGGAAAGCCTAAATATGCCGCGTTGACCTCTGCACAAAATACGCAGGTACTAAAACATCACGGTGCGCTTTACCGTCTGGAAAATGAGGAATGGGTATTCGCAAACCCTGAATTGTCACAATTTCAAGGTGTGCACTGACAGGATCATGGGCATCTATGATATTTCAGAAAGAGATGGTTTTTTGTTTTAATTTTTATTTTGTTTTGATCAGTTCTACATGACAGTAGAATGCATGTATGCGCTGGGATAGATCATACCTAGATGGGATATAATTTCTCATTTTTCTGAGTGTGCATGGTGCAGAATCACACGGGTCGTGCAGTCACACACAGACACACAGTAATCATGTCTGTCTCATTCCACTCTCTTTCCCATCCCCACCTCCCCTCCCTCCCCTCCCTTCACTTCCCTCTACCTAATCCAAGGTAATGCTATTTTTCCCTCGTGCCCCCCGCCTTATTGTGAATGAGCCTCCACCTATTAGAGAAAACAGTCGGCCTTTGGTTTTGTGGGATGGGCTTACGTGACATAGCAAGCTCTTCTCCAACTCCAACCATTTACTGGAACATGCCATGGTTTCACCCTTCTTGAGAGCTCAGTAATATTCCACTGAGTATAGATGAGTTTTTTTTTTTTTTTTGTATTGTTTGTTGTTGTTGTTGTTTAAAAAAAAAAAAAAATGTTCAAAGGTAACGTGCTACAGCGAATCCCAGAATGCAGCATGTTTCACATTAACAAAAAGAGTCGGACGTGTTACCGTGCTGAGGTCACCCTGGCTCACTCTCGGGGGGACCGTGGTCTCCTTTGTCTGTGACCACTGGACGCCTGTCTTGCAGACAGTCCCTGGGGACCTGAATGTGGCCAAAGCATCCCTGTTCCTACGTTAGCACCGTTGGTGGGTTCGTCCCACACAACACGGGACCCACTCTACTAAAGAATACGGTCATCGTGAGCCTGCTTGGTTTCCTGGGCACCTTTGCAAGGACCCAAAGGAACAAGGTGGGATGCTTCTGTCCTCTGGGAACCCCCTACTTCCAGACACCCCCGGATCCTCGACAGGCACGAAGCTCACCTCGTGACGAACACGGCTCAGGCCACCCGTTACCAGTCCCTGCGGTGGGACAAATCACTGCATGAGAACTTGCACCCTGCCAAACTCGCAGTTTCTCAACGATTTCATCAGAAGCCGCGGGCAAGCAACGTCACACTTACAGACAAAGGACGTTTCCTGTGTCACTGGTTGTGACCCAAATGCACGGCTTGCTCTGGTGAAAGCTGAGAACCCAGACGTTGTAAGTTGATTGGCATCTCTTTATTATTTTATTATTATTATTATTATTATTATTACTATTTTACTATTGTTATTATCTTGGTGAGGGTGGGGGGGGTGGTACCAGGGATTGAACCCAGGGGCACACGACCCCTGAGCCGCCGCATCCCCAGCCCTATTTTGTCTTTTATTTAGAGGCCAGGTCTCATTGAGTTGCTTAGGGCCTCCTTTTGCTGAGGCTGGCTTTGAACTGGTGATCCTCCTGCCTCAGCCTCCTGAGCCGCTGGGATGACAGGCGTGCGCCTGGCTTCGATTGACATCTCTTAGTCGCAGGGCTCGTGAGCCTCTTGAATCTCTCTGCCCTAGGGAAGCTTTGCATTAGGAATGGAGCCCATGATCAGGATTTATGCAAGCCTGTTAAATAGAATTCACAATTCGCCCTACCAGAATTTACCGTTATCCTGAATTGTTATCAACATATTATATGGATATATATATATATATATGTATAGTATTCGGAGATATGTAATACATAAATATTTAAGCCAGGCTCAGAGATGCATACCTGTCATCCCAGCAGCTTGGGAGGCTGAGGCAGGAGGATCGTGAGGTCAAAGTCAGCCTCAGCGACTTAAGGCCCTAAGCAACTCAGTGAGACCCTGTCTCTAAATAAAATACAAAATACAAATTAATAATAATAATAATAACAACAACAACAATGAGTATTTGTATATTTCAGCTATTACTGTTTGATGGCACAGTAAATTGAAAGATGCAATCATGCAATCAAATCAGACCTCACAAACGTGATTTGGAATCATCCTTGTCAAAACTGTACCATGAAAAATGTCATCTTAATGAATACAGGATTTTTTTTTTTTTTTTTTTTTTTTTTTTGTAGTACCGGGGATTGAACTCAGGGGCACTCAACCACTGGGCCACATCCCCAGCCCTTTTTTGTATTTTATTTAGAGACAGGGTCTCACTGAGTTGCTGAGTGCCTCGCCATGGCTGAGGCTGGCTTTGACCTCGCGATCCTCCTGCCTCAGCCTCCCAAAGTGCTGGGATGACAGGCGTGCGCCACCGCGCCCGGCTCAGGATTTTTTTTTTTTAATCACATTTATCTGACGTCAACGTTGCTATCACACCTATAAACATATTGAGATATATCTCTGGGCAAACGAAGGCATATTGTGACGGATTTTGTTTTATAAGACTCTTTTTCTTTAAAGAGGGTTGCAAAGCACACCTGGTCCTTGCAGTGTTTCTGCATTGGGCACGTTGAAATCTCCACGCTGGCCTTCCCGAGGAGGTCGGTGCGGCAGGATCAGGAGGAGAGTAGGGAGCAAAGAATTCCAAGGTGAGCCGTGACAAGACTGCGCGGCTCCAAACCCCAAGGGTCGGAACCTCTGAAATCGTGAGCTCCCCAATCAACGGTTCCTCCTCTCAGTCTCTGTGTCAGGTCTTTTGGTCACAGTCATGAAAAAAAAAAAGCTGAATACAGCAGCGTCTCGGCTCCCCGTTCCAGTACTGGGTTTTTTTTTTTTATCATCTACCCTCGCGTCTGTTTGATTTGATGATTCTGGTCCAAGGTGAAGGAGAACAACATGGCGGCAGGGCCTGGAGGAGGAGAGCAGCTCAGGACGTGGCACCAGGATGCAGAGAGAGCTCTGCTCACCAGGGACAGGAGAGAGACCCCCAAGGCCCAGCCCAGGGACCCCCTCCTGCAGCCACACCCCACCTGCCTATAGACAGTCACCACCCAGTGAGTCCATGCAAGTGGATTAATCCACTATGAGTCTACACCTCTCCCAACCCAATTTTTTCACCTCTGAACCTTCCTGCGTCACGTGACGCCGGAGCTTTGGGGGACACGTCACACGCAAACCATACCAGGTAGATGTTCCTTCTCCATTCGCCATCGTTTCCCTCCCTGTCTGAATTTCTTCCTTCCTTCCTTGCTTTCTGCATGTGCCTGATTGTGAAGAAGTCAGTGCACCAGAGTCGAAGGCGGCAGCGTCCCATCGCGGAGGGGACATGCGACATTTTCTTCATCCACCCAAAGGGGGACGGACATCTAGGTGGTCTCCGTAGCTGGTCCAGTGCTACTGTCCAATCAAAAAAATAAATAAAATAAAAAAATAAAAAATAAAGTCCCTTCACTTGTATTTTTTGTTGTTGTTTTTGTTTTTGTTTTTTTGGTACCAGGGATTGAACTCAGAGGCCCTTGACCCCTGGGCCCCATCCCCAGCCTTTTTTTTTTTTTTTTTTTTTGTATTTTATTAGAGACAGGGTCTCACTGAGTGGCTCAGGGCCTCACCATGGCCGAGGCTGGCTTGGACCTCGCGATCCTCCTGCCTCAGCCTCCCCGGTGCTGGGAAGACAGGCGTGCGCCACCGCGCCCGGCAAGTCCCGTCACTTGTGACACCACGGAGGAACCGGAGGAGCTCGTGCGAAGTGAGATACGTCGGGTGCAGAAAAAGAAATGGGGGTCGATGTCCCTCCCGGTGAGATGTCGGAGAGTTGGAATCAAACAAGTGGCGTAGAGGTGTGCAGGGGGCCGGGCGTCTGGGGGGACGGTGATCTCCCACAGCGAGCCGACCGTGGAGACGAGCGACGGGTCCTGCACCCCAGCGTGCCTGTGCAAAGACTTTTAAATACTGACACCACCAAGAGTAGCACATAGTAGGTCCTTGTTCATCTCTAGCATTACCCATTGGGGCTCCTGGCTCTGCCTTTTGATGAGTTGGGCTGAGGGGGTGTCCATCTAGTTTGTTTTCCTTTCCAAAAAAAAAAAAAATCGACTCTGTATGACGTTGGTCCTCTGTGCTATTTTCTCCCCTATTTCACTCGTTTCTTTTTCCCTCTTATTTATTTCTTGCCTTCTACTCATGTCCCAATGAAGTGAGTCCTGCTTTTCCAAGACCTTGAGAGGCAACACGAGATCCTTTATTGGGGATTTTTTTTTTTTTTAAGTGTAAGATATCAACTTTTAAAAAAAATGTATGTGTTGTAATTAGTGACACGTGACAGTAGAGTGCACTTATGCCCTGGGATAGATCACACCTAGACGGGATATATTTTCTCCTTTTTCTGAGTGTGCGTGGTGCACAATCACACGGGTCGTGCCGTCACATATAGACACACAGCAATAAATGTCTGTCCCATTCCACGCTCTGTCCCATCCCCACCTCCCCTCCTCCCCTCCCTTCACTTCCCTCTACCTAAATTGAGGTAACACTGTTTTTCCCTAGGGCGCCCCCTTATTGTGACTCAGCACCCGCATATCAGAGAAAACATTCGGCCTTTGGTTTTGTGGGATGGCTTATTTCGCTTAGCATGAGGGTCTGTCTCCAACTCCAACCATTGACTGGCAAATGCCCTCATTTTATCCTTGTTTAAAGCTGAGTAATATTCCGTTGAGGGTATAGACCCCAACAGTTGAGCTGTATAAACTTTCCTCTCACCACCGCCTGCCTCTTACCCCACAGATTTTGACACATTGTATCCCTATTTCCATTCAGACTTCCCGCAAGTTTTAAACCCCTCCTTGGGATAATCCTTGGGTTTCTTCCGTGCACCACAAGATACATTGTCTTTTGAAAAAAGGTGAAGAAAAATAGGTTGATCAGCGTGGTAAAAACGTTCTTTGATGCGTGTGTAGGTCCCAGCCCCGTGATCCAGATGATTATGATTTCCCCATTGAAATTAAATCAATAACTGAAACGTTGGAACGATGATGATATCTATTGATTTCGGAATCTGTCGTTTGAAGATAAAATGAACTGGATGCAATGATTCTTCTTCTTCTTCTTCTTCTTCTTCGTCTGTGTGACAGGGTGACATCTCCCATACACACTCCTCCAAGCCGCTAGGAGACGATGGCATGAGAGCTCTGGGAATCTACCCGATGGCATTGAATATCAAAACCGTCCAAATTTAGATGTTGCACGAGGCGACGTCTATCTCATTAAACACCAAGATCATCTATGGGTTAAAATGTGACTTTTATACCAGGCGACGTCTATCTCATTAAACACCAAGATGAGCTCTAGGATTCCGCAGGGGGAGCCCAGCCATGCTTCCGTTGTTTCTGCTCTCCCATCTCAAAGTTTGTCGGCATTGAGTCCATTTCTAGGGCTTCCCAGGCTGCCAGGCAGATGGGGTGCCCTGAGCCGTCAAGTGCACCTGCCCAGACTTGGCGTCCCCAACCCCGCAGCATGAACGGGAGGGGGGTGATCGGCATTTTATCTCAACTGCCACCTGGGCAGCCTCTTCCCACCTCCGTGCAGTGGCCAGCCATGGAGCCTACCGAGTTTTGAGCACACCGGCCATTTTCCCCAGGCCACCGAACGACAGAGGTCACGAGAGGACGCTCTCCCTCTCCGGGTGAGGTGTGCTTCCCGCTGAGCAAAACCAGACTGCCAAACATCGCGCGAGGGTGTTTATCCTTCACGGACGACAGTCCTGTGGGGGAAGTACCTGTTTACTGCCTTCACAGTAGGTACAGAAAATATGCATGGGGACCGTGGAATATTACGGAGGCAGGAAAAATGGACTATGTTTCTGCACCTTGTCCTTTCGAGAAGTTTATATCCACGGAGCCTTCGAGGAGGTCACCAGCAGGTTCTTTGGAGTTTCGTCCAGGTGGGTCAAGGGCTCCTTCTTATCCCTGAGTGGCGTTTTTTTTTTTTTTTTTTTTTTTTTTTTTTTGGGGGGGGGTTGGCATTTGACCCACATGGAGACCGGGTGCTAAGCGAACGTGGGTTGGGGTAGTGCACACTCAGGTGTGTCCTGGGCACTGTGACCAAAACCCAGAGACATGTTTTTCTACCACCAAGACTCTAGCCCCTGTGCCACAAGGGTCTCTGGTGTGGTGGGTGAGGTCCTGCATCTAACCCGGGGGAGATTTGGATCACAAACGTCCCCGTCCCGGGGAGACAGGAGGGTCACCGTCAGAAAGGAGCAGTGCTGAGGTTTGAAGAGGGACAGGAAAAGGTTCTCCACTCCAGCCTCCCAAAACAGACCTGCCTCTACTGAAGCCCTGCCTCCGGCCACGGGAGACCTGCTTCTGATTGCTGCCCTCAAAACCCTAAAATGAGGTCTGCGTGTGTGTTCATTTCTTAGTCATCGGTTCTGAGGAATTGGGATCTGAAAGGGACACACGGTGTCAGTGTCCCTTCTTGATGATTTCGAGTCTCATCTGTCCCCTGACTTTACAAATTAAAAAAAAAAAAAAAAAAAAAAAAATCAGGAGATTTAGAAAGGCGGATGCGTATTTTCTACTTTTTTGACCACGGCGACCATATGCCTTATCAAACATTACTGCAAACTCGGGCAGCCACTGTGGACACGGGAAACTGGGAATGGTACCACCCTGTGACCCAGCTATCCCACGCCTCAGTTTATACCCAAAGGACTTAAAATCAGCACAGGACAGTGACCCAGTCCCATCAGTGTTTATAGCAGCTCAATTCACAAGAGCTGGACTGTGGAACCACCCTAGGTGCCCTTCCACGGATGAATGGATAAAGAAAATGGAGTATAGGTACCCAGTGGAATATTACTCAGCCATAAAGAAGAATGAAATGATGGCACTTGCAGGTAAATGGATGGAACTGGAGAATATTATGCTAAGTGAAATAAGCCAATCCCCCCCCAAAACCAAAGGCTGAAATGTTTTCTCCGATGTGCAGATGATGATTCCCAATAAGGCATGGGGTTAGGAACGAATAGAGGTCCTTTGGATCAGGTACAGGGGAGTGAAGGGAGGGGAGGGGTATGGGGCAGGAAGGAGAGTAGAATGAAGGGGACATCGTGACCCTGTGTGCAGCTAGGACCACACGACCAGTGCGATTCTACCTCATGCACCCCCAGAAGTGCACGCTACGGCCATGTAGGACTCAACAGAGCAAATGAACACTGAGCTGAAGACATCACGAGGAACCATCGTCGGTTCTTTAGGGTGCTTGGGAGCTAACTCGGAGTATTGTGCCTGCGAGGCAAAGCGTCCTACCTCTGAGTGACTCCCCGGCCCCAGGTCCTCTCCAGTTCATCTTTGCTTCTTGCCTCTTCCAGCTTCCCAAAGCTTCCAAGGAATGCAGGGACCCATTGCTACGCTCGGTGGTTGCTATGGAGACACTACCCAGGCTTGGGGGACCCTTGGTGGCCCGGTGGGTGGTTGCTACGGAGACGCTGTGCAGTCCCAGCCCTATTTTGTATCGTTATCGAGAGACAGGGTCTCCCTGAGTTGCGTAGGGCCTCGCTTTGGTTGAGGCTGGTTTTGAACTCACGATCCTCCTGCCTCAGCCTCCCACGTGCTGGGATGACAGGTGGGTACCACCGCGCCCGGCATCACCTCCTTGGTTCGCATTTCGCCCCGTCGCGCTGAACTGTTTACGGTTCCTGTGCACGCACGTCATACGTAAACAGCATCATGTCCTGCCCGCTGGTTTCTGCAGTCAGCTGGTGAGGATTCCTTCAGAGCCGTGGATGGATGTTGAAACACGGCTCACGTCCACGTCACTCACCGTTTTCACACACGACGCTTTGTAGGTGTCTATTGTGATCTCCTAGATGAAAATGCTAAATGCCGCCGGGCGCGGTGGCGCACGCCTGTCATCCCAGCAGTGGGAGGCTGAGGCAGGAGGATCGCGAGGTCCAAGCCAGCCTCAGCCATGGCGAGGCTCTTAGCAACTCAGTGAGACCCTGTCTCTAATAAAATACAAACAAAATAAATAAATAAAGGACTGGGGCGTGGCCCAGGGGTTGAGTGCCCCTGAGTTCAATCCCCGGTACCAAAAATAAATGATAAAATAAAGTAAAATGTCGAATACCCACATTATTTAGTTAAACATAAATGCCTAAATACGGCCTCAAAAGCTAGGGACACCTTGGGGTTGATCTCCAGATAACATCATAGACCGGTGTTTCCACTGACCACCTCCCAGGGAAGGCGTGATAACACGAATCCGTTTGTGTCGGTCCCCTTGACGTGTACGTGACGGTAGGCTGCGTTTGGATGTCTTGGACGCGGAGGGAGCGTCACTTGTGCGGATCCCGATACCGGTCTTGTGGCTGTTTACGAGGTGGGATTTCCCTGGGGTGTGTTCAGACACGAGCAGAGGCGAGCTCTGTCGGATTCGTGGTGTCCTCTTGCCTAGTCCCATCCCCCCTCCCTTCCCGCCATTCCCCTTTCCTTAATCCCGTAGACTTCTCCTTCTCCCCTTACCCACCCTCCGCCCCTCAGAGAGAACATGTGGCCTTTGGTGCTTTGGAACTGGCGGATTTCACTTAGCAGGATAGTCTCCCGTTCCGTCCCTTTGCCTGCCAAAGCCGTCATTCCGTTCTTCTTCACGGCTGCGTAATAGTCCATCCTGTATGTCTCCCACACGTTCTTGATCCATTCCTCCGTTGACGGGCGCCGAGGTGGGTTCCACGGTCTAGCTGTCGTGAATGGAGCTACCGTCCACATGCATGAGCCTGCGTTCCTGCAGTCTGCTGGCTGGAAGTCCTGCGGGTGGGAACTGAGGAGTGGCGCAGCGGGGCCGCAGGGTGGCCGTATCTCTTAAGTTTCCTGAGGATCCTCCGTGCTGCGTTCGAGGATGTTTGCACCAATGGAACAGCAACTCCCTCCAGAGGATCACGCCCCGGGCACCGTGCAGCCGTGCAGTCCCGTGACCACGGCAGGGCTCAGACTCCCAATGCTCACTGAGCTTCTTAGTTCCCACGATGCTTCCAACTGGACGTGTTCTTGGTGGTCGAGGGTTTTACCGATGGGGACTTGAATTCAATTCTGCTCTCCCCTTCTTCTCCCAGCTGCGTGGTTCCAAGAGCCCCCGGCGTGGGACAGAGACGCCTTCGCTCTTTCCAAACACCATAGTGTCCTGAGGAAAAGAGGGACACAGCGATCACTTTCCGTGGCCTTTAGGAACACATCCTAAGTACAATATCCTCCATTTTCCAGGCCCAGACAGCCTGATGAAGCTGAGATTGCTCCCCTGTCACAAGCCAAGGAAGGCAGGGGGCCACGGGGCGGCTGGTTCGGTCCTCTGCTGGGTTATAAAGGCTGAGGCAGGAGGATTCCAAGGTGGAGGCTGAGGCAGGAGGATTGGAGGTTGGAGGCCAGCCTCAGCAACATAGTGAGGCCCTAAGACCCTGTCTCTGAATAAAATTATAACAGGGACTGGGGAGGTGGCTTCGTGGTAGGGCAGTACCAGATTCAATCCCCAGTATGAAAGAGAGAGAGAGAGAGAGAGAGAGAGAGAGAGAGAGAGAGAGAGAGAAGGAATAAAGGAGGTGGAGAAAGAAAAGGAGGAGGAGGAAGAGAAGAAGGAGGAGGAAGGAAAGGATAGGAAGGAGAAGGAGAGAGAAGGAGGAGAAGGAGGAGGAGAGAAGGAGGAGGAGGAGAGAAGGAGGAGAGAAGGAGGAGGAGAGAAGGAGGAGAAGGAGGAGGAGGAGGAGGAGGTGGAGGAGGAGGAGGAGGTGGAGGAGGAGGTGGAGGAGGAGGAGGAGGAGGAGGAGAGAAGGAGGAGGAGGAGGAGGAGGAGAGAAGGAGGAGGAGAGAAGGAGGAGGTGGAGGAGGTGGAGGAGGAGGAGGAGAGAAGGAGGAGGAGGAGGAAGTGGAGGAGGAGGAGGAGGAGAGAAGGAGGAGGAGGAGGTAGAGGAGGAGGAGGAGAGAAGGAGGAGGAGGAGGTGGAGGAGGAGGAGAGAAGGAGGAGGAGGAGGTGGAGGAGGTGGAGAGAAGGAGGAGGAGGAGGAGGAGGTGGAGGAGGAGGAGGAGGAGGAGAAGAGGAGGAGGAGGTGGAGGAGGAGGAGGAGAGAAGGAGGAGGAGGAGGAGGAGAGAAGGAGGAGGAGGAGGAGGTGGAGGAGGAGGAGGAGGAGAGAAGGAGGAGGAGGAGGTAGAGGAGGAGGAGAGAAGGAGGAGGAGGAGGTAGAGGAGGAGGAGAGAAGGAGGAGGAGGAGATGGAGGAGGAGGAGGTGGTGGAGGAGGAGGAGGAGGAGAGAAGGAGGAGGAGGAGGAGGTGGAGGAGGAGGAGGAGGAGAGAAGGAGGAGGAGGAGGTAGAGGAGGAGGAGAGAAGGAGGAGGAGGAGGTGGAGGAGGAGGTGGAGGAGGAGGAGAGAAGGAGGAGGAGGAGGAGGTGGAGAGAAGGAGGAGGAGGAGGAGGAGGAGGTGGAGGAGGAGGAGCAGGAGAGAAGGAGGAGGAGGAGAGAGAGGAGGAGGTGGAGGAGTTGGAGGAGGAGGTGGTGAGGAGGTGGAGGAGGAGGAGGAGGAGGAGGTGGAGGAGGAGGAGGAGGTGGAGGAGGTGGAGGAGGAGGAGAGGAGAGAAGGAGGAGGAGGAGAGAAGGAGGAGGAGGAGGAGGTGGAGGAGGAGGAGGAAGAGAGAAGGAGGAGGAGGAGGTAGATGAGGAGGAGAGAAGGAGGAGGAGGAGGTAGAGGAGGAGGAGAGAAGGAGGAGGAGGATCTTCTGGTAGAGGAGGAGGAGAGAAGGAGGAGGAGGAGGAGGAGAGAAGGAGGAGGAGGAGAGAAGGAGGAGGTGGAGGAGGAGGAGGAGGTGGAGAGAAGGAGGAGGAGGAGGAGGAGGAGGAGGAGGAGGAGGAAGAGGTGGAGGAGGAGAGAAGGAGGAGGAGGAGAGAAGGAGGAGGAGGAGGAGGAGAGAAGGAGGAGGAGGGAGAAGGAGGAGGAGAGAAGGAGGAGGAGGAGGAGAGAAGGAGGAGGTGGAGAGAGAAGGAGGAGAGAAGGAGGAGGAGGAGGAGAGAAGGAGGAGAAGGAGGAGGAGGAGGAGGAGGTGGAGGAGAGAAAAAGGAGGAGGAGAGAAGGAGGATGAGGAGGAGGAGGTGGAGGAGGAGGAGGAGTGTGAGAAGGAGGAGGAGGAGGTGGAGGATGAGGAGGAGGAGAAGGAGGAGGAGGAGGAGGAGGAGCGAAGGAGGAGGAGGAGGAGGAGGAGAGAAGGAGGAGGAGGAGGAGGAGGAGAGAAGGCGGAGAAGGAGGAGGAGAGAAGGAGAAGGAGGAGGAAGAGAGAAGGAGGAGGAGGAGGAAGAAGGAGGAGAAGGAGGAGGGAGGAGAAGGAGAAGGAGGAGGAGGAGAGAAGGAGGAGGAGGAGCGAGAAGGAGGAGGAGGAGGAGGAGAGAAGGAGAAGGAGGAGGAGGAGGAGGAGAAGGAGAGAAGGAGAAGGAGGAGGAGGAGAGAAGGAGGAGGAGGAGGGAGAGAAGGAGGAGGAGGAGGAGGAGAGAGGAGAGGAGGAGAGAAGGAGGAGGAGGAGGAGGAGAGAAGGAGGAGAAGGAGGAGGAGAGAAGGAGGAGGAGGAGGAGAGAAGGCGGAGGAGGAGGAGGAGGAAGAGAGAAGGAGGAGGAGGAGGAGGAGGAAGAGAGAAGGAGGAGGAGGAGGAGGAGGAGGAAGGAGAAGAAGGAGGAGGAGGAGGGAGGAGGAGGAGGAGGAGGAGAGAAGGAGGAGAAGGAGGAGGAGAGAAGGAGGAGGAGGAGGAGGAGAGAAGGAGGAGGAGGAGGAGGAGGAGGAGGAGAGAAGGAGGAGAAGGAGGAGGAGAGAGGAGGCGGAGGAGGAGGAGGAGGAGGAAGAGAGAAGGAGGAGGATGAGGAGGAGAGAAGGAGGAGGAGGAGGTAGAGGAGGAGGAGAGAAGGAGGAGGAGGAGGTGGAGGAGGAGGAGAGAAGGAGGCGGAGGAGGAGGTGGAGGAGGTGGGAGAGAAGGAGAGGAGGAGGAGGTGGAGGAGGAGGAGGAGGAGAGAAGGAGGAGGAGGTGGAGGAGGAGGAGGAGAGAAGGAGGAGGAGGAGGAGGAGAGAAGGAGGAGGAAGAGGAGGTGGAGGAGGAGGAGGAGGAAGGAGAAGGAGGAGGAGGAGGTTAGAGGAGGAGGAGAGAGAAGGAGGAGGAGGAGGAGGTAGAGGAGGAGGAGAGAAGGAGGAGGAGGAGATGGAGGAGGAGGAGGTGGAGGAGGAGGAGGAGGAGAGAAGGAGGAGGAGGAGGAGGTGGAGGAGGAGGAGGAGGAGAGAGGAGGAGGAGGAGGAGGTAGAGGAGGAGGAGAGAAGGAGGAGGAGGAGGTGGAGGAGGAGGTGGAGGAGGAGGAGAGAAGGAGGAGGAGGAGGAGGTGGAGAGAGAAGGAGGAGGAGGAGGAGGAGGAGGTGGAGGAGGAGGAGCAGGAGAGAAGGAGGAGGAGGAGGAGAAGAGGAGGTGGAGGAGTTGGAGGAGGAGGTGGAGGAGGTGGAGGAGGAGGAGGAGGAGGAGGTGGAGGAGGAGGAGGAGCAGGAGAGAAGGAGGAGGAGGAGAGAAGGAGGAGGTGGAGGAGTTGGAGGAGGAGGTGGAGGAGGTGGAGGAGGAGGAGGAGGAGGTGGAGGAGGAGGAGGAGGAGGAGGAGGTGGAGGAGGAGGAGGAGGTGGAGGAGGTGGAGGAGGAGGAGGAGAGAAGGAGGAGGAGGAGAGAAGGAGGAGGAGGAGGAGGTGGAGGAGGAGGAGGAAGAGAGAAGGAGGAGGAGGAGGTAGATGAGGAGGAGAGAAGGAGGAGGAGGAGGTAGAGGAGGAGGAGAGAAGGAGGAGGAGGAGGTAGAGGAGGAGGAGAGAAGGAGGAGGAGGAGGAGGAGAGAAGGAGGAGGAGGAGAGAGAAGGAGGAGGGGAGGAGGAGGAGGAGGTGGAGAGAAGGAGGAGGAGGAGGTGGAGGAGGAGGAGGAGGAGGAAGAGGTGGAGGAGGAGGAGAAGGAGGAGGAGGAGAGAAGGGAGGAGGAGGAGGAGGAGAGAAGGAGGAGGAGGGAGAAGGAGGAGGAGGAGAAGGAGGAGGAGGAGGAGAGAAGGAGGAGGTGGAGGAGAGAAGGCGGAGAGAAGGAGGAGGAGGAGGAGAGAAGGAGGAGAGGAGGAGGAGGAGGAGGAGGTGGAGGAGAGAAAAAGGAGGAGGAGAGAAGGAGGATGAGGAGGAGGAGGTGGAGGAGGAGGAGGAGGTGAGAAGGAGGAGGAGGAGGTGGAGGATGAGGAGGAGGAGAAGGAGGAGGAGGAGGATGGCTGGAGGAGCGAAGGAGGAGGAGGAGGAGGAGGAGAGAAGGAGGAGGAGGAGGAGGAGGAGGAGAGAAGGCGTGGAGAAGGAGGAGGAGAGAAAGGAGAAGGAGGATGGAAGAGAGAAGGAGGAGGAGGAGGAGAGAAGGAGGAGAAGGAGGAGGAGGAGGAGAGAAGGAGAAGGAGGAGGAGGAGGAGAGGAGGAGGAGGAGAGAGGAGTGGAGGAGGAGGAGGAGAGAAGGAGAAGGAGGAGGAGGAGGAGGAGAAGGAGAGAAGGAGAAGGAGGAGAGGAGGAGAGAAGGAGGAGGAGGAGGAGGAGAGAAGGAGGAGGAGGAGGAGGAGGAGAGAAGGAGAAGGAGGAGAGAAGGAGGAGGAGGAGGAGGAGAGAAGGAGGAGAAGGAGGAGGAGAGAAGGAGGAGGAGGAGGGAGAGAGAAGGAGGAGGAGGAGGAGGAGGAAGAGAGAAGGAGGAGGAGGAGGAGGAGGAAGAGAGAAGGAGGAGGAGGAGGAGGAGGAGAGAAGGAGAAGGAGGAGGAGGAGGAGGAGGAGGAGGAGGAGAGAAGGAGGAGAAGGAGGAGGAGAGAAGAGGAGGAGGAGGAGGAGAGAAGGAGGAGGAGGAGGAGGAGGAGGAGGAGAGATGGAGGAGAAGGAGGAGGAGGAGAGAGAGGAGGAGGAGGAGGAGGAGGAGGAGGAGGAAGAGAGAAGGAGGAGGAGGAGGAGGAGGAGGAAGAGAGAAGGAGGAGGAGGAGGAGGAGGAGGAGGAGGAAGAGAGAAGGAGGAGGAGGAGGAGGAGAGAAGGAGAAGGAGCAGGAGGAGAGAAGGAGGAGGAGGAGGAGGAGAGAAGGAGGAGGAGGAGGAGGAGAGAAGGAGGAGGAGCAGGAGGGAGGAGGAGGAGAGGTGGAGGCTGAGGCTGATGTAGCCTCCTTGGCCGTGCCTTTCCGAGGGGCAGCCTGCGGGTGGCTTCTCCTGCACCTCTGTGCACGCTCCAACATCTGAGCTGCCAATCATCCTCCGCGATCCCCCATCTCCGTGCCGCCCCAGGCTCTGTGGTCCAGGGCCACCTGGTCACCTGTCATTGCCACCCTGATGGAGGACACAGCGACTGATCATACTTCCTCCACCGTGGGACCCAAGTCCACTGCCTCCCGCGAGGGATGGATGGCCGGGCTGCCAGCTGCAGGGCCCTCTGCCATCATTGCATATCCGTGAGCTGTCCCCAGCACCCGGCGGGGGTCCTGATGGCAGAGTGACGGAGGAGCTCGGTCCGGATTCGTGCTTGGGGCCGAGGGACCCCCGGACCGACAGACCTGGCCGCGCAGAACTCCTTCCTCACAGGACCCCTGTGATGCACTACACATGCCACGGCTTTGGTAGTCCCTGTCCCCAAATGCCTTCTCTGGAAAGGGACCTCCACACGCAGCGGACGGTGTCCCTGACGCCCTGCGATGGGTGTGTGACAGGAGGGGCCGGGGCTGCAGCTCCTCGGCGGGGCCTTTGTTGACCATGCACCAGGTCTGGGGTTCGATCCCCAGCCCTGCCAATCAAACAGTGAGTTGCACGGCCGTACGAAAATAAATTGAATTGGAAAATACGTTGCACGTGAGCACGACGTTGCACTCAATCACAATTGCATCATGAGAGTTCTAGTCCTCACCAAAAGAATCAAGATGCCAAAAAGCAAGGGTAGGCTTTCAGGTAGCACGTCAAACAAAACGTATGAAAAATAAATAAATAAATGACGCAGCGTGTGGGGTGGGACTCGTACCGAATGAAGAGATGGGTCGCAGAAGATCGGACACTGGCTGCCAAGTTTCTGGAACGTTCTCGCCTCATCTCCCAGCAATGGAAATGCAATAAAGATCAAACCGTGATGTGTATGCCAAATTGTGTAGAACCCCGGAGGACGGGGTGAGAGACAGGAAGCATTGACCTGAGGTCAGTACGTGTGCTACACAGCACATGCCTTTACGCACAGGTTCATGACGCACGCATAGTGACAGGCGCTGCAGGCAGATTTCTCGCATACGAACAAATGAACGTGGATTAAGTTTCCTAGACAGTCAGTCACAGGCTCCGTAGTCACAGTCTGGTCCACAGCAGATGCGGATGGATGGTTTTCGTCCCATGCGATTCTACCTCCCAGTGACGGTGCAGTCACGGCCGTGCGATGAGATTGGAGATTGGGTTTCTTTTGCAACCGCAGGATTTCCTAGCGATGCATTGCAGAGATGCAACCCCCACCTTGAAAGTGAGGCAGGATTGCATGTCCACGGCACGGGACGGGACGATCGTCCGTGTTCTTAGGTGCGCTTGCATTTCGTGGGCTCCTCATACCAGCGAAGGTGTCGGTGTGGGTGAGACTCGGGGCTGTTGTTCGACGTTCCTTGAGCTCTGACCTCGTAGAACGGAGGGGGGAAAAAAAGGAGAGAGGAACTGAGAAAGCAAAAAAAAAAAGAAAAGAAAGAAAGAGCCGCGTGTTTGCCAAAATGACATTGTTTTCCAAACGACCTTTGGGCTTCCATCCCAAGATCTTTAGATACGGGAGGGTCTTCCTCGATGTCGATAGCAGCCTTTATTCTGTAGGTCCCACATCCTGTCCAGAACTCTACTCGTCTTTCCAGGAAGGTGACACCAAGGAACCACAAGACCGAAAACCAACGTACATGAATCAAAACCCTGCCACGTCTGTTGTCACAGTCCTGGAGAGCCGCGGGCTGAGACCAGGGGTCCCAGCATGAGCCCACCCCCCCCCCCCGCACCCTGGACAGACCCCAAGGAGGCTCCTCCTGCCTCTCCAGCTCCGGCGGTGGCTCCCGGTGGCCCTGGGCTGGGGCCCCCGTCCCTCCAGCCTCTGCCTCCGTCTTTGCGTGGTCCCTTGTCCCGTGCGTCCGGGTGCAGACCTCCGTCTTCTTTCTCTGACACGGACACCCGTCACCCCATGGTCTTGCCTGACCTTGCACGACCTCGGTGACCATGAATCATACTTTCCACATTTTTCTGGGCTTGAGGGCTTGGCTTCAGACTTGGCCTGAGCCATCCCCACGTTGTTTGACAGGGTCTCCTGTGGGACGGTCCGACTTCCGGAGTCTATCCTTGCATTTTTTTTTTTTTTTTTTTTTTTTTTTTTTTTGGTACCGGGCATTGAACTCAGGGGCCCTCGACCCCTGGGCCCCATCCCCAGCCCTTTTTTGTATTTGATTACAGACAGGGTCTCACTCAGTTGCTAAGTGCCTCGCCATGGCTGAGGCTGGCTTCGACCTCGCAATCCTCCTGCCTCAGCCTCCCAAGTGCCGGGATGACAGGCATGTGACACTGCGCCCGGCTTCCTGCATGCATTTTTACGACGGACATTTCTAAAGACCTGTTGCCGTTCTCTCGATCGGCATCAATATTGGGAGACTTAAACGCCGAGCTCCGTTTTGCTGTCCGTGGGAGATTTTATGGGCGTGGGCTGGACCCTTCGACTCCGTTGATTCTATTTGATCGCAGTTGCTCCTGTTGTTGTATAAGGTGAAGGCCAGGCCTCCTCCTCGTCTACCTCGTGCATTGCCTGTCTTAGCGAGAAAATACAATGCACTCGGTAGGCGAGGCTGAGCTGTCCTGTCTGAAAGGCTGACACTCTTCCTATCACTGACCCCAGCTTCTCGGGTAACACTTGCAACAGGATAAAGTGACAGCACGTGGGCGTCACTTCTGCATGGGGCTTTAGATTCTAGGAAGACGTGAATCCTCCATGCATCTCTGTAGGGCCCCCAGGTCTTCATTCTATGTGGAAAGGCCGTCCTTGACGCGCGCCGTCTCCTTTTCCCCATGATTCTAGGCAGCGATGGGAGGCAGATCCAATGGAAAACCAGCCAATCTGTGCAAACGGGAGGAGGGGGGAGGAACAAGCCGCACCAGCCGGCAGCGACCTGAGCAGCCCGGACCGGAGCTCACGTTCGCCGAGAAGAGCGAACGGCAAAGGAGAATAGAGGAAGGAAACCCACCAAGCCCCCCCCCCCCGACACACACTTTGCAGTTGTCTGGGCAGTGCATTTGATGGACAGGACCCCCGCGTGCTGTCACAAACACAGATTCCTGCACCCAAAGGGGATCTGGCCAAGCACAAGTCACTGTTAAAAGCCCAAAAACCCCTGCTAGGACCGTGGGGAAGGATGTTGAGCCCGTGTCTGCAGAAAGGTGGCCAGGACCCCAAGGCCTGCCCACGTCCATCGTTCAGAGCATGCAGTGAGGGTCCCAGCGGATTTCAGCGTCAGGTGCGGCGACGGTTGCTGGAAGCATTCGGATGGTCTCTGTGCCTGCATCTTGCAGAAGCTCATCTGCATCAAAGGCGAGGAAGTGGCCCTGTGGCATTGCACAGGGAAGTGCTCCTAGAAACCCCTGCAGATCCCCAAACGCAGAGATGCCCATGTGCTTTAAAGCCAGGCTCAGTGGTGCACGCCTGCAATCCCAGCAGCTCAGGAGGCTGAGGCAGGAGGATCGCCAGTTGGAGGCCGGCCTCAACCACGTAGCACAATACTGTCTCTAAATAAAATATAAAATCGGGCTGGGGATGTGGCTCAGGGGATGCGTGTCCCTTTGTTCAATCCCCATTTTGGTTTATTAAAAAAAAAAAAAAAAGAAAAAAAAAAGAGCAAAGGAGGAAGGAGTAGCGTGAACAGAGCTCACCTCCCTCTTTGACCCTCGACCCCCCATGAGATCGGACAGTCCACTCCGTTTGGCTGCGTCTCTGTTCTTCCTGCTGTCCAGTTCAAGGAGATCACTCGGCACCCTCCACGGTGTGGCCAATAAACAGCTGACCCCGTGTTAAATGCTCACCGCCTTCCCCGACGTATTGTGAATGCAAACACGTCTCGCTCGATCGCGTGCAGAGCGTCAATCCTGATGGCCGCCGTTTCAAACCCGTCCGTTTCCTGCTGCAACGGGGAGTTCCTGCAGGTAGCGTTGAGCCCGTTAAAACGCAGAAAATCATGATGTAGTAAAGGACCGCGGTTCCCAGACGTCCTCGATGGCTGTCTTAGGAAACAGCAAAGGGATCCTAGTCACCTCCCAATAACAGAAGCAGAGACAGTCACAAGGTTAATATCTATATTTGGTACCAGGGATTGAACTCAGGAGCCCTCGACCCCTGGGCCCCATCCCCAGCCCTTATTTTGCATTTTATTAGAGACAGGGTCTCACTGAGTTGGTAACGGCCTCGCCATGGCTGAGGCTGGCTTGGACCTCGCGATCCTCCTGCCTCAGCCTCCCACGTGCTGGCATGACAGGCGTGCGCCACCGCGCCCAGCGAGATTCGTATTTTAAGGATGAGTCCCATTATCCCAAGGGATCAAAGTCACCGGGCAAGGAAGCACCTGTCGTATCTTGATACGTACGCCGGCCGGTAGATTTTTGATGGAGCTATAGGCTTGCAGGACCAGTCGGACATTAAAAAGAAAAAAAATATTTGTGATCGTGGGGTCTACGCTTTCTCGGTTTAGCTTTTGTTTGGATGATCTCTCCGTTGGTGAGCGAGGGGCGTTGAAGTCCCCCAGGATAACTGTGTTGGCGTCTCGTTGACTCTTGAACGTGAGGAGGGTTTGCTCGATGCAGGTAGGGGCTCCGTTATTTGGGGCTATACAGGTGGATGATTGTCATGTCCTGTTGGTGAACGGTTCCCTCAGGCGGTAAGAAGCACCCATCGTCTTCCCTTTTGATTCGCGTCGGCGTGCAGTCTGCCTTGTTCGATATGGGGATGGAAAACCCCTGTTGCTTCCGCAGCCCACGTGCGTGGTGAGATGTTTCTATACCCACAAGTCACAGGCGTTTGGGGGTATCCGCGACAAATCCTCTGAAAGGGAAATGACGAAGACGACCCCACGGACAACAGCATCAACAAATAAATAAATAAAATAAAATACCGGGGGATCTACTTAACGAAAGAGGTGAAGGACTCTACGACGAAAACGACAGAACACTAGAGAAAGAAATCGCAGGAGACCTCAGAAGATGGAAAGACCTTCCTGGTTCCTGGACGGGCAGAATTAATATCATCAAAATGTCCATACTACCAAAAGCACTCTACAGATTTAACGCAATGCCAATGAAAATCCCCCTGACCCTCCTCATAGACTCAGAAAACGCCGTCATGAAATTCATCTGGAAAACTAAGAGACCCAGAACAGCTAGAGCAATCCTGAGCAAGAAAAGCCAAGCAGGGGGCATCACCATTCCAGACCTTAAACTATACGACAGAGCGACAGTAACAAAACAGCATGGCATTGGCACCAAAATAGGCTGGCAGACCAATGGTATGGAATAGAGGACACTGAGACTAACACATATAATTTCAGTTATCTTATATTAGACAAAGGTGCCCAAAACGTACATTGAAGAAAAGATAGCCTCTTCAACCAATGGTGCTGGGAAAACTGGAAATCCATATGCAACAAAATGAAATTAAACCTCTATCTCTCACCATGCACAAAATTCAACTCAAAGTGGATCAAGGATCTAGGAATTAGACCAGAGACACTACACCTAATAGAAGAAAACGTAAGCTCTAATCTCCACATGTTGGATTAGGCCCCAAGTTGCTTAATAAGACTCCTCCGGTAGCACAAGAATTAATACCAAGAATCAATAAATGGGATAGATTCCAATTACAAAGCTTCTTCTCAGCAAAAGAAACCATCAGAGAGGTGAACAGAGAGCCAACTAATTGGGAACAAAATTTGTACCACACGCACGTCAGACAGAGCACTAATCTCTAGAATATAGAAAGAACTCAAAAATCGCAACACAAAAAAAAAAAAAAAAAAAAAAAACCAAATAACCCAATTAATAAGTGGGCCAAGGAAATGAACAGACACTTCTCAGAAGGTGATAAACCATCAATCAACAAATACGTGAAAAATTGCTCAAACCTCTCTGTCAATTAGAGACATGCAAATCAAAACCACTCTAAGATTTCATCTCACACCAGTCAGAACGGCAGCTAGTAAGAACACAAACAACAATCAATGTTGGCGAGGATGTGGGGGAAAAGGCACGCTCCTACATTGTTGGTGGGACTGCAAAATGGTGCAGCCAATATGGAAAGCAGGATGGAGGTCCCTTGGAAAACTGGGAATGGAACCACCTTATGACCCACCCATCCCACTCCTTGGTCTTTACCCAAAAGACATGAAAACAGCATCCTACAGGGACACAGCCACATCAGTGTTTATAGCACCTCAATTCACGGTAGCTAGGCTGTGGAACCAACCTAGATGCCCTTCAGTAGATGAATGGATAAAGAAAAGGTGGTATGTGCACACAATGGAATATTACTCAGCAATAAAGAGGAATGAAATCATGGCAGTCACAGGTAAATGGATGGAGTTGGAGAATGTAATGCTAAGTGAAGTGAGCCAATCCCCAAAATCCAAAGGCCGAATGTTTTCTCTGATATAAGGAGGCCGATTCACAGTGGTGTTGGGACGGGGAGCATGGGAGGATTAGAGGAACACTAGAATGGCCAATAGGGAGGGAACGGAAGGGAGGGGGCAAGGGGGTATGAAGGAAACAAAAAGAAGATGGTAGAATGAGATGGATTTCAGTATCCTCAATGCATGAGTGAAGACATGAATAGTATGCATAGACATTGTATTTAAACGGTGTTATGGTAAAAGGTGCTCTGTATGTATACTATGACATGTAATGCATGCTCTTTTTATATATACAACGTTGAATGAAAAAGAAAGAGGAAAAAAAAGAAACCACGGACTCCAAATAACCATCCTTTCCCCATTACGTCTCTCCGATCAGCGGTCCTGTCGAGAGACGCAGATTGCAGGGAGAACGATCGCTATTTCGTGAGGTCTGAATGAGCAAATACGATTGCCCAGAAGGGTCCTACTGGGAATACCGCGCGAATTTTTTTTTTTTTTTTTTCACTCGATGTGTTTGCAAGAAAAACAGACATTCTCTTAAATTTCCTATCGGTGGGATTCTCGACTTTATCATGAGATTCACAGAGAGGGCCTGCCGCCACGTTCATTTTCAAACCCTTCTTGACTCTTCTGCTAAATAGCCTCTTTATTTTGGGGGGAGAGGCACCAGGGATTGAACTCAGGGGCCCTCGACCCCTGGGCCCCAGCCCCAGCCCTTTTTTTTGTATTTTATTAGAGACAGGGTCTCACTGAGTTGCTAAGGGCCTCGCCATGGCTGAGGCTGGCTTGGACCTCGCGATCCTCCTGCCTCAGCCTCCCAAGTGCCGGGATGACAGGCGTGTGCCACCGCGTCCAGGTCCCCTGCGAAATAGCCTTTTGCTATCGGTTTCTGACATCTTTTAGTGACCTCTCTTCCCTCTTCTGTAGGTGAGCAGTTCTGCCCCTTGAAATATTAATCATTGACCAAGAGAGAAAGAGGAAGCATGGAAATGTTACATTGTGTAATTCCTATTAGTTATTTTTAGGGTCTTGAGATAAATCATTATTTTTCCTTTGTGTCGTTTCTGAATTTTTAAACAGTGATCTGAATTTAAACAAAGCCTCCTTATTAAAAGAGCCATGTGTTTTCCACGTACAAACTCTGTCTGGAAGATACAGTATCACTGATGTTAGTAAGATCATTTACACTTGAATGTGTTTTTTCTTTTTGATTTTCGTACTACATTTACCTATACTTTCTATTTCAGTCAGGTTGTTTTTTTGGTTCTTGTTGTTGGCACTGAGACCAAAAGACCTGACAAGAACAATTCTAGAGGAGGAAACGTATATTTGGGCTCGCAATTGCAGAGGTTGAGTCCGTGGCTGGCCGACTCCATGGCTCTGGCCCAAGGGGAGGCAGAACAAAATGGCGGCAGGGCCTGGAGGAGGAGAGCAGCTCAGGACGTGGCACCAGGGAGCAGAGAGAGCTCTGCTCACCAGGGACAGGATAGAGACCCCCAAAGGCACAGCCCAGGGACCCCCTCCTCCAGCCACACCCCACCTGCCTATATACAGTCACCACCCAGTGAGTCCATCCAAGTGGATTAATCCACTATTAGTCTACACCTCTCACAACCCACTCATTTAACCTGTGAACTTTCTTGCCTTGTCTCACACATGAGATTTTTGGGACACCTCGTGTTTAAACCACAACAATTCCACATACAAACACGCACACACAACACACACACACACACACACACACAATCCAAGACATCTGATAATGGGAAGTCTGTCTTCCCCAACGCACCTTCGTTTCACGTGAGTGGCCCGGAGCTGTGCCTAATCCACCTAAATTTTGCCGTATTTGTTGAATTCGTTTCTGGCAGAATTTCCCACACACTGCTTTTCCCAGAATGTGCTTGGGGTTATGAATTGGTGGCCTTGTGTAGCCCCAGTGTGAAGGCAGAGCATCCAGTCTGTGGAGGGTCTGAATGAGAGAAAAATAAGGAATAAAGGAAAAGAGATGCACGCTTTCGGACTCTCTTGCCTGATCTGGGAGATTTCGTCTTTCCCTCACCTTGGACTGGAAATTTCGTCATCAGCTCTCCTGGCTGATGAATTCCACGACCTTCCCTGGTGCTTCCGTGTGCAAATGGTAGATTACGGGGCTTCTCAGCCTGTGTGACCTGCAAGTCGTTTCTCATTAAAAAAAAGAAAAAAAAAAAAAAAAAAAAAGAAAAAAGAAAAAGAAAAAGCTTGATCACCAGGCGCAGTGGCACACGCCTGTCATCCCAGCACTGGGGAGGCTGAGGCAGGAGGACCATGAGGTCACGTGGTTGAAGGAGCTGTAGCTAGGAAGATCGTTCCTACGAGTACATAGCATACGGCTGTGCTCCGTCATTTTTATTTGGGGTTGTGACCCAACGAGTAGAGAAGACAGACTATAGCAGGGGGACGTCTTACGTGGGGGCTCACGGTTTCAGCGGTCGCAGCCCACAGACGGCAGCCTTCATTCCTGGGGCTGGAGGTGAGGCTGACCCACATGGCCGGGGTGGGGTGTGGTGATCAGGAAGCAGAGGGAGACTCCGTTCTCCAGGTACAAAATACAAGACACACCCCACTGCCCACCTCCTCCAGCTGCACCACACCTGTCTACAGTTCCACCCCACTAATCCACATAAGTGGATTAATCCACTAATGAGGTTACGAGGTTGAACGTCATGGTAAGGGGTGTGGTGGAGAGAATCAGCTCATAGGGTGATCAGAAAGCAGAAAGCAGAGACTGCACTCTCCAAACTATAGGACACACCCCCACTGCCCACCTCCCCCAGCCACACCACACCTGTCTACACTTCCCACCCCATTAATCCACATAAGTGGATTAATCCACTAATGAGGTTACACCTCTTATAACGCAAGAGGCTGAACAACAGGAAGGAAGGGTGTGGTGGAGGGAAGCAGCTCACATGGTGGTCAGGAAGCAGAGAGAGACTCCACTCTCATAATTAATCCACATAAGTGGATTAATCCACTAATGAGGTTACAAGGTTGAACATCATGGTAAGGAGTGTGGTGGAGAGAATCAGCTCATAGGGTGATCAGAAAGCAGAGACTGCACTCTCCAAACTATAGGACACACCCCCACTGCCCACCTCCCCCAGCCGCACCACACCTGTCTACACTTCCCACCCCATTAATCCACATAAGTGGATTAATCCACTAATGAGGTTACACCTCTTATAATGCAAGAGGCTGAACAACAGGAAGGAAGGGTGTGGTGGAGGGAAGCAGCTCACATGGTGGTCAGGAAGCAGAGAGAGACTCCACTCTCATAATTAATCCACATAAGTGGATTAATCCACTAATGAGGTTACACCTCTTATAATGCAGGAGGCTGGACAACAGGAAGGAAGGGTGTGGTGGAGGGAAGCAGCTCACATGGTGGTCAGGAAGCAGAGAGAGACTCTGCTCTCCAGGTACCAAATATACACCCAATGCCACCTCCTCCAGCCACCACCCAGCTGAACCCATATCAGTGGATTAATTCTCTGATTGGTTCAGGCTCTCATAATCCAATCCCTTCTCCTCTAAACCGTCTTGCATTGTCCCCCCACGTGAGCTTTCGGGGAACACCTCACATCCAAACCTATGTATCTATTAGCTTGTGGCCCAGGGACCAGGGACCTATGCAATACTCACACCTTCTCAGTATGTGTAAATATGTCTTCCTGGAATACCTACATATTGTATTTTAGAGGTGCTCACCACCATGAGTTTTGGCCTCCCCATAGGCCCAAACAGGCACCTCCAAAACCACAGTCCGGTACAACCCTTTTTGCTCTTTAAGCTGATTTGTCTCAGGCATTTGTTACAGTAACAGCAGGCTGTCTGACCACGGGAAAGCTGCACCCTTGCGTATAAACGAGAAGTTCTAGCGTCTTTGTGTCTTGTTCTTCTGTCTAATCTCCCGACCCCAGCACATCCAAGGAGCAGCAGTCAGATGTGGGAAGGAAATTAAAAGGAAGTGGAAGGAATTAAATGGAAGGAATTAAAAGAGAAATTTCACCCCGGGCGCGATGGCGGCACACGCCTGTGATCCCACACTTTAAATCTGGGTTTACTTGTGTGGATTACAGGTGGTTTATCTGGAGAATTTTGTTTTATTTTATTTTATTTTTGGTACCAGGGGTTGAACCCAAGAGTACTTAACCACTGGGCCCCGTTCCCCAGCCCTATTTTGTATTTTTTATTTAGAGACAGGGTCTCACGGAGTTGCTCAGGGCCTCCCTACGTTGCGGAGGCTGGCTTTGAAATCGTGATCCTCCTGCCTCAGCCTCCTGAGACGTGGCGTAGGCTCCCCTCGATTGCCAAAGTACCTCACTTAACGCCGAAAACAGAAACGGTGCCGCGTTCATGGTCACCTTTGGCCCCAGTTCTTCCTCGGACAGTGAAGAGATCCTGGTCCCGAGAGGACGAAGCCAAGAGAAAGCAGAAACACTCCCCGAATGCCCTCAGTCTATCATTTTGTCTGTAGTTAGTAACTTCAGAGCGGGACCCCGAGTCACGGCCACTTTGACGACGAGCAGGCTACTTCGAAAGGAGAAAGGCAAGGGGCCAAGAAACGTACCAAAAAATCGTTCAGCCTCCTTTGCAACGAGCAAAATGGAGTACTACTCAGCCATGAAGAAGAGCGAGATTCTATCATGCGCGGGGAAAATGGAAAGAACTAGAGACGTGTTTTCTCTTGCGCGTGGCAGCTGCAGAGGAAAAAAGGAAAAGAGGGTCCTTCTGTTAAAAAAAAAAAGGAGATTAGTAATATATAAAAGCAACCTCCAGCACGCACGGGGTCCCCGCTGGTCTTTGGCAACGGCTGCCTTTTCCCTTCCCATTCCCGTTCTTCGGTCCGTGCACTTGATGTCTGCCTCTCCATCGCCGACACAGGCCACATCGACCGGCTGTTGGCCAATCGTTTCTTCTTCGAGGCTCCATCATAACGTTTCGGATCAGTCATTCCTATTCTTTGTCAGTCTTCGGCCTATTTGGATATTTCCCCTGAGGCGGAAACATCATTTTCTTGGCGAGGGTCTCATTTTCTGCTGTCGTGGCTTCCTTGAAACCACAGGATACGGTTTAATTTCTTTTTTCTTTTTTTTTTTTCCCCCCACTCCGACCTGTTTCTGCAAGTGCTTTCATCCTGCTGGTTTGGTGACCGAGGATCTTGAAATGACACACCTGGGTTGGATCCTGCAGTCAGCAGCCCCCGGCTGGATAGTGAGGGAAATCTCCGTCTTTCAGCAAAAAGCACGATTTTAAAGGACGCTGTGCAAAGGCAACGTACGCATCGTGCCGCAGTCTAAGGTTGAAACACTACGATGCACCGGTCCCCACAGACCCCAGGGACCCTGAAAAGGTTGAAACCGTAAGACAAGATGAACCTTTCCACCTTTTAAGACGATTGTCTCGGGTGGCTCGTTCCAGTAACAGAAAACCAAAGATGATAACCGTTTCCTTCACCATTCCCGTGCTGGAAATGGGAGAGATCCTGCTTCTGCTTCCAGGAGAAGAATGAGGGTCAAGGCCGGCTTTGCCACACAGCTCTGTGGGTCTGTCTGCCCCTGCAAAGGTGGAGAATGGGTTTGCTGAAATAGGCCTCAAGGCAGAGCCAGCTGTGCCTTGTAATTCTAGCAGCTCAGGAGGCTGAGGCAGGAGGACCCCAAGTTGGAGGCCAGCCTCTGCAACGTAGCGAGGCCCTAAGTAAGTTGGCAAGACCCTGGCTCAAAATGAAAAAAATAAATAAATAAAATAAAAAGGGCTGGGGATGTGGCCTAGTGGTCGAGGGCCCCTGAGTTCAATTCCCAGTACCTAAAAACAAAGAGAAAGAAACAAAGAAAGAGAAAAATTCACATCGAGAAGAGGCAGCAGGAAGCAGGATTTTTTTTTTTTTTTTCCAGAAGTCCTTGCAGTGTGGGGCTGTCAACTCCGAGTTCTGCTTGTTATGAACCTCAGCTCGGACATCTATTCGTGGAGGAGGAGGTCAGGTGTATTTTTCTTGCTTTCCAACGTGTCTTGCTGAATTTCCATCCTGACTTCTGATCACGACGTCGACAGCCTTCTTAGCTTGCTGGCCACTCTCGAGAGCAATAGTCACATCCAGTCCCGTCTCGCCCGGTTCACGAGTTCACACTCAGGTCATATTCCCTCTCCCTGGCTGAGGCTGGCTTGGACCTCGCGATCCTCCTGCCTCGGCCTCCCAAGGGCTGGGATGACGGGCGTGCGCCACCACGCCCGGCTACGATGGACCGGAATCCACACCAGAGCCTCTCCCGGTCTCAGAGCACCAAACGAGGCCACTGGCTATGCTGGAGCGTGAGCTCACTGATGGGAGATTGCAGGACTCTTTGGGCTGCACCACTGTGTGAGCGCCCCCTTCCCAGGAGATGTATTTAGATCAGCTATGGCTTCTCTTTGTCTGGAGACGTCGGATGGGCTCGTCAACAGAGCAGGCCAGGTCTTTGGTGGCCATGGGCTGTGACTGTCTAGAAGCATCACAGAAAACGCCTTCCGTGCACCATCCACGGTCACAGACCCGTAGCCCCATGGCGTTGAATTCATGTGACACAGGACGGAGGGTTTCGGTGACATAGGGTGCTTGGCTATGCAGAGGGACGCGGTCTTTCGATAAAGTGGGCATTCGGGGCTGGGGTCACGGCTCAGTGGTAGAGCACTTGCCTAGCCTGGGTGAGGCTCTGGGTTCGATTCTCAGCACTGCGTATAGAGACATAACATAAAGGTCCGTTGACAACTAAAAAACTCGTTTTCCTTTTTAAAAATGTTATTTATTTGCTTTAGTTGTACACAACGCGTTGACTCTTATGTGGTGCTGAGGATCGAACCCGGGCCACGCACATGCTAGAGCCACAACCTTAGACCCTAAAAATACTACTACTACTACTACTAATAATAATAATAATTTTTAAAAGTCTGCATTTGAAACTTTTGTTGTTGTTGGAGTACTGGGGATTGAACTCCAGGGTGCCCTACTTCTAACCCACACCCCTAATCCTTTATTATCTTTCATTTGTGAGACAGGACCTTGCTCCGTGTCCCAGGCTGGCCTCAACCTTGCCATCCTCCTGCCTCAGCCTCCCAAGCTGCTAGCCTCAGAGGCATGCACTCCCTTTCTTTCAACATTGTTTTTTTTTTTTTAAATCAATCTATTGGAATATAAATATTTTGATCTCAGCATGATTCAAATGGACCACTTCCCACCGAGACCACTGCATACCAATTACAACTCCAGACCTGAAATATCAGTCACCTGTTCAGTGAGCGATCTCTGCGTAGTCCACCATCCCAAAGCTTCGTAGCACAAAACAACGACCCTTGTTTGTTGGTCGATGTCTGGGAAAATGTCGTCTCCGTTCCAGGGTGCCTGGGAGCCTCCACCGCTACGATGGGAAACTCCTTAAGGCACCGAGAAGGCGGGGAGCAAGAGTTTTCTGGAGACTTTTGCTTGACCCATTCATTTTACGACTGGACGAGGATGTCTGAAAAACTAAACCAAAGGGAGCTGTCATTTAAGCCACCGACATCGTGTTGACCTCCATTGGTCTCCTGGGCTTCCTCACGAGACGGCAGCCTCAGCATTTCCCAAATGTGATGGCATCTAGGAAATTTTTTTTTTTTTTTTTTTTTTTGGTCCACGTGCTTGTATGACACCTGTACAACTTCTTTTTGAGGCGTGCCCGGCTTTAGAAAAAAATATATTGTTCGCTCTATTTTTTTTATCGGGCTTATGTTGGTCAGGTTTCCGTGACTGTAACAAAATACCTGACACAACTGACAAAGAGAAAAGTGGTATTTCACATGAGCTGTTCTTTGGGGCCCGTAAGGAGACAGCCCAACATGGGGGGGGGGTGTTGGAATTCAACTGCTCAGATCATGACCTGGGGGGGGGGGAACAGGATGGGTCTGGGGTCTCACTGTCCCCTTTAAGGACCTGCTTCCAATGACCTAACTTCCTCTCCCAGCATCTCACCTATGACAACCTCCACCACCTTCCAAGAGCACTCTGGATGACGGTGTCTTTAAGAAATGGGTCTTTGGAGGCATGACGATCCAAACTATACCAGGTTGATTACCTTTTACTGAGTTTAGGTTTTTTTTTTTTTTTTTAAATAAGAGGCGTTAGTTTATGGGATTTGGGTGGAAATTGACCATTTTACCAATGCCTTGACTTTGTGTGCTTCCCCATTACCTGCTTAACCAGTACGGAAGCCAGTTCAAGCAGGTATGCGCGCACAGGTCGAACATCTCTCTCTCTCTAACACGCTGGGATCGCTCCATTTTTACGGGATCGGTGGCGGCGGGTGAGAATTCCTTCTTCGTTCCCCGTGAATTCTGTCTTTCTTCCAGGAGGCGATGGGTGCCCTGGGTTCGGGTTCTTTTGAAGGATTCTGCTGGCTTGGGAGTCTTTGGAATCGATGGGTTAAGGGTGCACTTTTGCAGAGAGAGTTTCCGTTTCCCGCTAAGCATGCATACATCAACCCCTCACTCTTTGAAAATCCAAACGGGTCAGTTTTATCCCGTTTTTAGGAATGTTTCAGTCCCCTGATCTTCTGTGAATAGTTCCCCAATGACGCCACTATTTTCCTTCCTTAAGAAAGCCTTTGGGATCCTCCATCTCTCTTTTCTAACTGTTCTATACCGATTTATTGATTCTTTCATGGCCGTCTCTAAGCTCAACTTGATTCTGCCTCCTAAGGTATGTAGGCTGTTCACATGAAACCTGTTGTTTTTCTTGATATCCAGTAGGTCCGTATTCTCAATTATCATTACTTAATGTTGTCTCCCCCTCGTGTATTTATTCATGGGAGTGTGCTGGCCATCCTCAAATTCAGGAATCATCGTATATTTAGTGGTCGATTGTTACAATGATGGCAGTCTTGACCAGTTTGCCTAGTTAAGTGAGAATACGTTGTGATATGAATAAAAGGCGTTCTAAGACATGGACTCGAGAGTCTAAACACGATTGCGACTAAATCCTTCCACGAATTTTGATCCTGTGCCCCAACCATACATAGAGTTGAAAACCGCACATATAATTTTACACATTGAATGCTTGATTCTGTCACTGTCGTGGTCTGGAGATGAGGTACCCTCCGAAATCTCATTTGTGCGACAATCCAAGAAAGTTTAGATGTGTGATATTTGGGTTATGGGGGCCTTAACGTAGTCAGTCAGTGGATTAATCCACTTGGATGGACTCACTGGGTGGTGAGTGTATATAGGCAGGTGGGGTGTGGCTGGAGGAGGGGGTCCCTGGGCTGTGCCTTGGGGGTCTCTATCCTGTCCCTGGTGAGCAGAGCTCTCTCTGCTTCCTGGTGCCACGTCCTGAGCTGCTCTTCTCCTCCAGGCCCTGCCGCCATTTTGTTCTGACTCACCTTGGGCCAGAGCCATGGTGTCGGCCAGCCACAGACTGAGCCTCTGACACCATGACCTGAAATAGACTTTTACACCATTATGTTTTCTTTTCAGTGGTGAAATGATTGGGTGGTGAGAGGTGTACCCTAATCAGTGGATTAATCCACTTGCATGGACTCACTGGGTGGTGACTGTAGCAGGTGGGGTGTGGCTGGAGGAGGGGGTCCCTGGGCTGTGCCTTAGGGGTTTCTCTCCTGTCCCTGGTGAGCAGAGCTCTCTCTGCTCCCTGGTGCCACGTCCTGAGCTGCTCTCCTCCTCCAGGCCCTTCCGCCATTTTGTTCTGCCTCTCCTTGGACCAGAGCCATTTGCGTCGGCCCACCATGGACCGAACCTGTGAAACCAGGAGCTCCAGATAAACTTCTCCTCTTCTACAACTCTTCTTGTCAAATCTTTTGTTCACAGCCACTAAACAATCTCAGTAAGATTTTGACCAATGCTATTATCTCAGTCTAGATTCACTTTTCCACGTTTTCTGAATATTAAAATCTCCATTGGCGTTTACCTTTCATATGAAATACCTCACCCCTCAAAAATTCCCTTAGGTGCCATGAATCATCCTGCTCCTTTTTTGTTATAGGATGAATATTTTTGTACTTAATTTAACTAACCACTTGCATATGATGCCTTCCCTCTCAATGAACTTATCCAGGGAAAGATTGCGTGGATTTTTCTCCATACGCACTTTGAACATCGTTACTCAAATGTTGCATGGAAGAAATTGTAAATAATACAAATTGTGTTTTGAAAATATTGAAATGCAAGTTTAATCATGGATGGTCTCCATATTTGGGTCAGAATCAGTAGACACTAAAAAAAAAAAAAACCACCCCTATTATTTTTGAGACAGATCTAAATATTTCTTCATTGAATACATCATTAAAATACATGACTTAATTATCTATTTTTAAATATTCATGTGGCAGAGGCAGAGCTTCCATTTCCTCACAAACGATGTTAATTTTGGAAATAGAGACTATAAATATGAAATAATTACTTCCCGAACTCCCATTTCATGAAATAAACAAAACAAAACAAAACTACATTAGGCATTTGAACACTTTAGTCCCATTTCACATGACCTCAGGGTTTCTCTTTCCATTCCTGGATGCACACACAAAAAAACTAGTAGATGTCCCAACTTAGTGAAAGGCAGAACTTGCAAAGATATCTTGTTCTTTCCCATAACACACCTTGAAGTCATTAGCACTTTTATTCAAATAATTTTATACCACGTCCCTCATGGGTCTATATGCTACAGAGTATAGTCATGATAGAGAAAATAAATGTATTATGGTTATACAATCTATTCCTTCTTCCCTCTCTCTAGGTACCAATTTTTCTTTCTCTCTTCCTCTCTCCTTCACTTCCTTCTCCTTCTTTCTTCCTTCCATCTTTCCTTCTCACCCTTCCCAACATCGACTGTTCTTGTTTCATGAGTCCCAGTTCTTGCTTAGTCAAAAAAGAGTAGTCATAAGAACATTAATTGTACTCACGTATTACATCTGTGGTTTGTATTAAATATATAAGGAATGGACTGGTATTTGGGGATAGGGCATTTGTAGCTATTTTATGTTGAGTATCAATCAGTTAAAGGTCATGTCTTCCCGCCAACACCCTTCTATTATAGAAAGCTTGGCCTGTCATATAACTGTGATGATCCGTGTTTTAGTGAGCTTTTATCCTGATGGCTAAAATGATTAGAGGAGGAAAAGTCTATTTGAGGCTCCTGGTTTCAGAGGTTCAGTCCATGGTGGGCCGACTCCATGGCTCTGGCCCAAGGTGAGGCAGAACAAAATGGTGGAAGGGCCTGGAGGAGGAGAGCAGCTCAGGATGTGGCACCAGGACGCAGAGAGAGCTCTGCTCACCAGGGACAGGATAGAAACCCCCAAGGCACAGCCCAGGGACCCCCTCCTCCAGCTACACCCCACCTGCCTGCAGTCACCACCCACTTAGTCCATTCAAGTGGATTAATCTACTATTAGGTTAAGGGTCTCCTAATCCAATCATTTTCACCTGTGAACCTTCATGCATTCCCTCACACATGACCTTTTGGGGAATACCTCAATTGTAAACCTAACAATCCACTTTCGTAAACTATCAGAAAATGCTTTCAAAATACACAAGTGCCAATTAAAACATTTCTCAAAGAAACAATGATAATTTTCCTACAAAGAACAATGTAATCCTTTAATGAGAAATTCTTCCTGTTATTTCTCCTTCTCACAGCTTTAGAGATGTGGGTTTTGCACAAATGTCAATCAAATGAAATTTCCCAACAGCATCACATCAATGTTATCTTGGTTTTTTGCTTTGCTTTGTTTTGATGGTACCAGGGATTGAACTCAGGGGCCCTCGACCACTGGGCCACATCCCCAGCCCTATTTTGTATTTTATTTAGAGCCAGGGTCTCACTGAGTTGCTTAGAGCCTCTCTAAGTTGCTGAGGCTGGCCTCCAACTTGCAATCCTCCTGCCTCAGCCTCCTAGCTGCTAGGATTACAGGCGTGCACCCAGCTTAATGAATTTTGATATCTTTATGCATTCATTTATGCCTCTGATGCATAAATATTCCTTGGATGAATATATGTAGAAAATACATGTTGCGGCATGGCCTTTGATCTTGCACCACCTGTTATAATACAATCCTGATGTTTTGGAGATTCGTCATAACAGATAAAGCTATAGATAAAGACACATTCATATACATGCAAAACACACAGAAATACACGTGTTTTATGCACACACCTATTCTACCACCTGTTGAACCTGTCGCTCATCTACGCATCTTTAGGTCATGAGGAGTTTTCAGTACATAAATATCATGGAAATTTATTACACAGCCCAAAGTAGATCACAGGTTTAGAATAACCCAGTTTCCTGGATCAGCTTCGACGCCCCTGGAAAACAAGCCAAATAGCTCATCCCACATTCTAAAAATATTTCCTGGAAACTCCATTACCTGCTGTGGCCATTGAACACGTTCTTACAAGTCATCCTACATCTGAGAAGTATTCGACCTGGGCTTTGGATATTTATTATCTGCTGGTCTGCTGTGAATACAACGCAGTCTCTCCAAGACAAAAATGCGTGTTTCAAATATAAGCCTTAACGGGCACAAAAGGTTAAAAACGAGAGAAACACCCTCTGAGCGCAAAGTCATAAATTATTTTTTAGTCAGTCTGCCTTTCTGAAATCTTTGGATAGCAACAGTACTGGTAGAAGACAGAGCTATATATTCCACAGTGCATAAGAACACAAAGGGATAAAAAAAAAAAAAAAATAGAGAGAGATCTCTTCACTGGAGTTCAAACTGAGCCTCTCCCGTACCGAAAATATGTTTCAGAGCAACTGTTTTTGTAGCAAATCCATAACATTTTTTTTTTTTTTTTTGGTACTGGGGATTGAACTCAGGGGCACTCCACCACTGGGCCCCATCCCCAGCCCTTTTTTGGATTTTATTAGAGGCAGGGTCTCCCTGAGTTGCTAAGTGCCTCACCATGGCTGAGGCTGGCTTGGACCTCGCGGTCCTCCTGCCTCAGCCTCCCGAGTGCATACTTTTAAAATACAGTTTTGTAAGTGATCCTTGAACTATAAGGACAAGCAATGTCATGGAAATCTCGGAGGTGTCAGACGTGGGGGCCCACACGCCCGTCATCTCCGTGACTGTGGAGGCTGAGACGGGAGGATCGCACGTTGAAGGCCAGCCTCAGCAATTTAGCGAGGGCCTCAGAAATTTGTAATGAGAAGGAAGGAAGGAAGGAAGGAAGGAAGGGGAAGGAAGGAAGGAAGGAAGGAAGGGAGGGAAGAAGGGGCAGGAAGGAAGGAATCTAAGGCAAGAAAATCATAGCACGGGTGGTTAATACCAACCATCGCTTTATCGATGATGTTCTAGCACAAAGTTTACCCCAAAAATATGTTCACGGGACTCTGAGCTCTTCTTTTGTGTCCCCCCATAACGGCCCAGGAGACCCACACAAAGGTCACCCACTGCATAAACACACCATTTATTCAGGTCTCTTTTCAACACCAAACTCTCGCTCCTAAATCCGGCGCGGCTCAGGGAGATGGACGACACTTCACAAAGCTGTTTTGAAGGCTCTGTCTGCGGGAGCTGATAGCATCGCCGACTTGGGCATTCTCTGAAGAATATAAACGGTTCCCGGGGTGGGCTTTGGGCGGGAGCGTGTTAGTCACTGTCCTGGGATCAGAGATAAGGGCTGCCTTGCAGGGGGATATAAATATGTGCGGGGGGGGGTAGAAATCAAAGGGTCCCCCTGCTCCTGTCGGCCCATCCGGCAGCTCACAGATACAAACAGCCTCGAGCCAGTGTCAGAATCCAGCAACGTTGCTTTGGAACAATGCATCTTCCAGAAACCTCCACGACGCCTCAGAGTTCTGCCGTGATCTGAGGCTCGGGCCGTGCAACCCCCCAAAACAGTTCATCACTCCTGCAATTGGCAGCTGCGGCGTTTGCAGATCAATACGAGTTTGAAGGCTGCAGGTGACGGCCCTGGGGTTTCTGCTCAGCCCGTTTAAATGCTGGGCCTCCTGGAGTTAGAAGACGCATCAGGAAAACGCTCTGACTTAGGGTCGCTTTGCTCCTCCCTGGCGTAACCTCTGGAAACTGTGGGTGAGGCATTCGGAGGGGCTGCTTAGCACGTTTTGTTTTGTTGGAGGTGGGGGTACCAGGGATTGAACTCAGGGGCACTCGACCACTGAGCCTGATCCCCAGCCCTATTTGGTATTTTATTGAGAGACAGGGTCTCCCTGAGTTGCTCAGGGTCTCACTTTGGCTGAGGCTGGCTTTGAACCTCCTGCCTCAGCCTCCTGAGCCACTGGGGTGACAGGCGTGGGCCACTGCACCCGGCCAGCTGCTGTTAGTCTTAGGGAGACATTCACCTTGGTTCTGGGTGTACTTTCCCTATGTAGCCGATATCATCATCCCTCCGCTTACCACCAGTGTGCTGCTCTGTCTTTAGAAGTTTGCAGCAACTTGAGCACAGACACACTTACGGACAGACAAGTGCGGTCACTCACCCCAACACCTGGGGCCCCAGTCAACCCCAAATCTGAAACCTTTCGTTGCACGCTGACCGCAGACCCCTAGGGCGACATTCCACACCGTCAAACGTTGTGTTCTGCCCAAGATAACAAAACAGTTTCTATAAAATTGCCTGCTGAAGGTATGTGTTTGAATAAGGTATCAAAACCATAGATGAGGGTCTTGGAAATGGGCAATAAATGCATATTAATGTGTAGTCACATATACAATATGTAATATTATACATTAATATAATATATAGATATTAATACAATATTTAGAATATTATATATTATATGAAAATATTATATAAAATATTAGAAATATATCATATAATATGATATATTATATAATAAATATATTAATATAATATATAAATATCATGATATATTATGAAAATATAACATATATAAAAATATATTTGCAAATATATATTTATAATATATAAATATATATTTTATATATTTTTTATATATTATATATTAATAATATTTATATCATATAATATATTATATATGATATATATTATGATATCTATATATTATATCTATAGATTCATTGTATATTATATTTATATAATATATTATGATATTTATATTATAAATATCATTAATATATAAACATTATATGAACATATATTTATATTTACAAATATAAATATACATAAATATATATTAAAAATATATGGATAATATACATGATCAATCTCATCAGTTTCCAGAGAGCTACAAGTCAAAACCAAATCATAGTGGCATTTCATCTTACTCCAGTTAGAATCATTAGTATTTAAAAAAAAAAAAAAAAAACAATTCCACACAAACAGCCGACGCTGGCTAGGCAGGGAAGGAAACAGAGACCTATAAATGCTGTTGGTGGGACTGAAAATCAATATCGCCATTATTTTTCTTTTTGAGCTCCCTCAAAAAATAAAAAAAAATAATCCAGCCTATCTACCATCTATCCTGATCCTGGAAATGCATCCACAAGAATCAAAACCTGCATACAAGGGGTGCAAGTGTGGCGATGTCACAGGGAATCCCAATCACCTATACATTGGATAAGTTTCATTCATGCAAAAAAAAAAAAAAAAAAAAAAAAAAACAAAAAGAATTCACATTTCGTCTTGAGTCTCAAGATAATGTGTGGACATGCAAATATTCCTAGCTCTTTAAGAATTTAAAATCAGCTGGGCGCGGTGGCGCACGCCTGTCATCCCAGCACGTGGGAGGCTGAGGCAGGAGGATCGCGAGGTCAAAGCCAGCCTCAGTCACGGCGAGGCACTTAGCAACTCAGTGAGACCCTGTCTCTCATAAAATGCAAAATAAGGGCTGGGGGTGTGGCCCTGTGGTCGAGTGCCCCTGAGTTTAATCCCCAGTACAAAAAAAAAAAAAAAAAAAAAATTTCAAAATCGGAGAGGCTTCTGCTTCTAAGCCATTTTGACAAGGAATCCGTAGCATGTGTGCATACACATGTTAGCACGTATATGCACACACATGCCGCAAAGATCAGGAGAAATCCCTCCACGTCCATCCCAAACATAGAGGTGTGGATTTGAGGGCAAAAGAAACATTCATGGGCGTTTCTGCCTTCACATCAATCAGTCTTCCCTGTCAGTCATTGCAGAAGGAAGGAAATCAGAATAAGGCAGAGTCCATCGTGTCTACGACATCGCCAAGTTCATTTTGCAAGAAGAAGGAAAAAAAAAAAAAAAAAAGAAAAGAGTTCGGATTCTGAAGTCAGGAGGTCTAAGCTGTGTGGTTAGGAAGTTGGAAGTGGCTGCCTGCGCCCCTTCTGTAGATAGTAGGTGAATGGTAGTCCCATGCCGTAAGGCCGAGGGAGCTCACACCGTAAGA
This sequence comes from Tamias sibiricus, assembly GCA_025594165.1. Lineage (NCBI taxonomy): Eukaryota > Metazoa > Chordata > Mammalia > Rodentia > Sciuridae > Tamias > Tamias sibiricus. Next base: position 7,752,358 of record CM046667.1, read on the forward strand.
GGTAAGTTTAAGACGCTTGTATTAAACGTCAGCATCGCAAGGTGACTCATGGAAAGCTGTCATCTTCTCTTTTGTTGGCGCTTGAATCATCAAACTGCGACCCAAGATAAACCTTTTTTTTCTTTATACGTTGGTCGTTTCAGGCATGTCTCACAGTAACACCAAACTCACTGAGAATTTCCACAGACCTCCCCAGCTGTAGAGGCTAAAATGTGGCCACTTGGGTTGAAGGTCAGTGACCTCGGGAGAAAGTGGGGTCTGGTTAAGGATTGAAAACGAACAACAACAAAAATGCTTCAGTGAAAGAAAAATTAAATGGAAAAAGAAATAGTTTCATTCCCCTATATATAATTGATTCAATGCATAACTGTTTAGAGTCATTATAGAAATATATTCCCTTGGAGTTCAAGAACCCAACCTATTTGACAAATCTAATAAATGCAAACAGTGTTATAATGTAGATGGGAGTGAGAAATAAGAAAACACGGTTATAAGTTACTTTCACTGTACATGAAATGTTATGGTGATATTTATAGTGGGTGTAAATTAATGGAAAAGGTATATTAAAAATTCTAGGTAAATAAATGCCTCTGTTGAAAAGCATAGAATCAATATCCTCAGAGCAAAGCAAACTCAGGGTTATAAAATGCTTAATTAAAAACAACGACAGAAAAAAAGAAAGGGGAAAGAAATAAGAAAAATTAGACGCTGTAGCTAGTTGGTATTTATTTCATGTATGCTTTTTAAAATTAATGAATTCAATCCACCCTAGGAGAAGGCTAAAGAAGAAAAGAAAATTTATGTGAACTTGTCATTAGATGCAGAGCAAGTATTTGACAAAACCCAACACTATTTATTATAAAGAGTTTTAGCTAAAAATAAAAAAAAATCACATATATGATATTATACTTATTAATGAGAAGCTAAGATAAGCTATGAGTGAAAACACCAGCAAAAATATAAAAAGCCCTCTCTCAACAGTTTTGTATAACCTTGCACTAAATGCCCATTTCTGGCTAACCAGGAAAAAAGATCTATACCCTATAGGCTGGTACAAATGAAATAAAATCACATTTGTTTACGAACAGTACGGCCATCCTTTCAAAAAAAAAAAAAAAAAAAAAAATCCCAAACGTTTAACAGCTCCATACAAACAGACCTTGTAAAACCTGGTGTTTGCAATTTTCAGCGTAAGTTTTCGACTACCCTAAGAAAAAAAATTGCCTGTGTCACTTGCATCATCAATAAGTCATGGAGAACTGGACGTGGGGGACACCCTCCTGTCATCCAAGAGACTCAGGAGGCTGAGGCTGGAGGATCACAAGTGGGAGGCCAGCCTCAGCAACTTTGCGAGACACTAAGCAACTTACTTAGAGCCTGTCTCAGACATTGTTTTTAAAAGCGCTGGGGATTTGGCTCAGTGGTCATGCATCTCTGGGTCCCCTACAAAGCCAGAATCACTTGAGGCTCCGTTTCAGGGAGTGTGTCCCTGTGAGCCTCTCCGTGAGCTTTTCAAAGCCATCCCATGGCGATCACAGAGACATCCTGGTGCAATTTTTCCTTCTCGGTGATCTATCTAGGCACAGCTTGGTTGTAAGAGAAATCAGTTCAGTGCAATTCCTTCTTTTCTTTGGCCACCGGATGTGACATTAGCAGACACACTAGGTCCAGTGGGGAGCTGGATTTGAAAGAGTCCCTTTCACACAATATAAAAAATATGCTTTGCCTGGCTTCGTGGAGGTTGAGATTCACATTTTCACCACGACTGTGATCCCACCCTGTTCTGAAAATACCCGTGGTTAATGTACCCCCCTGGGGCTGTGACATCAACATCAATAACAACCCTCCGAATGGGTCCTGAGAGCCGTCACATTGGAAGTGTCACCTACGTGCCCTGTTCTGTTGGGATTTTATTGGTCTACGAACGCTTCGTGTATATGGATCAACGTCTCACAGGGTAGGGTGAGGAATCTGCATTAAACACCACAAAGCAATTGCTCATATCCTTGGAAAGGGGTATCTGCAAACAAAAAATTATCATTGTGATGGTATAAATGGGAGGTGTCTCCCCAAAGCTCATGTGGGAGACAATGAAAGAAGATTCAGGAGTGAAATGATTGGGTTAGGAGAGGTGTAACCTGTTAATGGATTAATCCACTTGCATGGACTCACTGGGTGGTGACGGCAGGCAGGTGGGGTGTGGCTGGAGGAGGGGGGTCCCTGGGCTGTGCCTTGGGGGTTTCTCTCCTGTCCCTGGTGAGCAGAGCTCTCTCTGCGTCCTGGTGCCACGTCCTGAGCTGCTCTCCTCCTCCAGGCCCTGCCGCCATTTTGTTCTGCCTCCCCTTGGGCCAGAGCCATGGAGTCGGCCAGCCACGGACTGAACCTCTGACACCAGGAGCCCCAGATAGACTTTTCCTCCTCTAGAATGGTTCTTGCCAGCTCTTTTGGTCACAGTGGTGAATGAACCTACAGAAACAGTGCTCCTTCTCTGTCCCACAGTGAGGAAACCTGGTGGGGCACAGGAACTCTATTGATCCACAAGGGGAAATTCTGCCTATAAATGATTCAACACAAGTTCCTTGCTTGCAACCGAAAAAAACAAAGAGATGACCAGCGGGGGAAAGATCAGACGAACAAACTGGACATAAAATTAGGGGAGGAAAGCAAATTACAGCCTGTTTCCTTGGCAATGTGGTGTGAAATTGCCACGGGCTTCGGACGTGAGATTTTCAGCCGGTCTCAACAGTTGACATGGGACCTTTTGATGGAGCTACCATTTACAGCCACACTCCATTGGCTTGACCATGGAGACGCAAGTTCTGTGGTGTCTTCGCATTTGCAAAACAACATCAGAATTTCCTGAAAGGAAAAATTCATAGCTAAACTATTTTCATTTAAGGAGAGACAAGTTATAAATCTGCAGCTAAATATGATTCTTGGACTACCAGATTAGTGTGTCTCCTTTTATGTATTTAATGGCTATTTCATGAGTTATAATGTAGGATCATATGCGTTTAATTACAGCACAATGTTTAACTATGATGGAACACTTAATAACAGCTTATGTAATAATAAACATTTCATGGCAATCTATGTTTATGTAATACCTATGGATAAATATATATTAAAAGTATGCATTTAAAAATATATAGCTATACATGTATTTATATACATTTATATTTTAAAATGATTAAAATATACAAAAAGGTGTTGCTGCCTGTAGCGATTGCTGCTTGCAGCAACGACGCCGCGGGAGAAAATTCAGAGGCAGGATGGAAATGAAAAAGTTCTTTTTATTCTTCTCTCTTCTAACTTCTCTCTCTGGCTCCAACAACCTCTCCAACTCCAACTCCAACCACACTACTAACTAACCCTCACCCGGTTCAATACTTTTTTGCCTTAACAAGGACACGTGCTAACAGCTCGAGCTTACAGGTGCGTCGCGCAGTGTTCACGGGCATAAAAAGATTCTTAGGTAAATGCGTGAATATCAGGTGAAAATACTTGGACACCTTTATGGCTCTCAGCGAGCCGCCATCTTAGCTATCTCCTCACTTAGGGCTCTTACAGAAAGGGAGAGGGAGAGAGAGGTATATACAGAGATAGGTAGATGGGTGGATGGATAGATTGAGAAATAAATAATATGATGGATGGATGGATAGATGGATGGATGGATGGATGGATGGATTGATAGGTGCTATGATACACAGTTGGATAAATATATGGATAGTTAATATGATGGATGGATGGATGGATAGATGATATGATGGATGGATGGATGGATGGATAGATGATATGATGGATGGATAGATGATGTGATGGATGGATAGATGATATGATGGATGGATGGATGGATGAATGGATGGATGGATGGATTGATAGGTGCTATGATACACAGTTGGATGAATATATGGATAGCTAATATGATGGATGGATGGATAGATAAATGATATGGTAGATGGATGGATGGTGGATGGATGATATGATGGATGGGTGGATGATTGATGGATAGATAAATAGATACATGATAGACAGATGATATCATGGATGGAGGGATAGATGGATGAGTGGTTTGATTGAGGGGTGGATGGATGGATGGATGGGTAGATTGGTTGATAGGTGATACGATGCATGGATGGATAGATAACGTGGATAGATGATATGATGAATGGGTAGATAGATCGATGATAGAGAGATCCTTTCTACTGAATGGTTTTTTGGCCTTCTGATGGTAACAAGGAACGATGCATCCAGTTGAAACTGGACTTTGGACTTTGGATTTTGGCATTTTCCGGGCTAGTAATGGTATCTGACACTCCTGTGGTGCTGGGTGTTGGAAGTAATCTACACCCACCAGTCAGCCTGTGATCACAAGAGGAAGCAACCACGTTCCAGGACGTGCTGTGTGGCTGGGCCAGGAACCCCAATGGTTTGGGCGTATTCAGTGCATTTTTTGACTTCAGATAGTATCTACTAATAATGGGTCTTTCAAACTGGGCGCGGTGGCGACTTGGGAGGCTGAGGCAGGAGGATCGCGGGTTCAAAGCCAGCCTCAGCCATGGCGAGGCACTTAGCCACTCAGTGCGACCCTGTCTCTAAATAAAAATACAAAAAAGGGCTGGGGATGGGGCCCAGTAGTTGAGGGCCCCTGAGCTCAATTCCCAGTAACAAAAAAAAAGGGGGGGTTTTCAGTCTATGACCCCATTGTCTGCTGAAAGGCATCTGCATTAGTTTCGTGTTTAGCAGTTGCATACAGCAAAAGCAGAATGACTGCCTGTTTCCCTGCATGAGAGTCTTCCAGAGAAGATTGCCCCCAGTGAGGAGAGGGTTTCAACCCATCTGACCTGAGTAGAGGAGACTTAGACGTCCCTTGGTGGGGGCAGAAGACCCCCTCCAGCTCAGTGCCTCGCGGCTGTCTCTGCAACTGAGATGGCCACGCCTAGCTCATCCCTGGGATACAGAGAGAGACACCCCTGTTTGAAGATGCTGCCGGCAAATCAACGGGGGATTGATCGAGGAGCCCTCCAATTGCAGAGGCTCCCCAGGAAGTAAGCTGAGGTCTGCCGGTGCTGCGGCTGCTGCTAGCCTGTCTTCCTTTCTGTCCCGGCTTCACCCCAGCTGCCCTTGGGGAAGAGGCAGAATAAGATTTATTCATTCGGCAAGAGCAAATGATTCTTCCCAGCAACACTGGCAGGGGCTTGCTACTCAGTAAATAAAAAGCAATCTCTTCTGACCGCTGGTGTTGCCTGGCAGGATGAATACCTACCCCGGGGCTACCGAGGTGCTCTCCAATTTTGGACCAGGAAGGAATAATATATTCTGTATTAGATGATTTCAACACAGAGCATTCATCTCCCCGGAATGATGGCCTGGGTTACGACGGCTTATTTTATAACTCTATCTCTCCTTGTTAAAAAAAAAAAAAAAAAAAAAATCTGCTTCTCAAAATAAAGATCTATTAGCATCAGATACGATGTGGCAGAGACCCGGCACAGATATGCTGGTTTGGGAATGGAGATGAATGGGCACTAGAACTTGCTTGGCATTTGCAGATCAAAAGAAGCTTGCAAGCTGCACCGAGGTAGCCGGTGTGTTCCTGCAGATGTTCAGGGATCAGAAGGTAGGGGATGACTCTTGGGGGGAAAAAAAAAACACAAAGGAATAAAGGTGACTTCAGCCTTCATTTACTCTTTCATTTGAGCATAGACATCTCCTGCCCGGGTGAATTAAATTACGTGGATGGGAACCCCGATGCCGTGCTATACTGTGTACCCAGAGACCTCAAGCGTACCATCAGAGCTCACCCAAAGTTCAGCTCAGCCTATGAAACTAATGACTGGGTTGTCTCTCTGCAGACCAGCCACACTGACATTTTTAAAGATGGAAAAATGAACACCAACCTGCAACTGAGCTCTAGCGGCACATCCTAGCTATTCCCTCCGTACACACTGCTGCCCTCTCACTTGCACATGCGTGCACGCTGGATAACAGGTGCGGCTCTTTTGCACACTCCTTGCTTGCACGCGTACACCACAACACACACACACACACACACACACACACACACAAGTGCATACTTGATAACAGGTGCTCTGGCAGAAACAGACACATATTTTTAGAGTTGGTCTTTTCTATGCCTGGTGTATCCAAATGCAATGGATGTTAAAGGTAGCTAATTACTTGCAGCAAATACTGGGCAACCTTCGTAGCTAATTACTTGCAGCAAATACTGGGCAACTGTTTTTTTTATATTTTTTTTTTTAACTAAGTCGTGGTCCCCTTCTCATAGAGAAAAATGGCTCACCTCAGGGTCTGCAGAGCTCTGTGGCATTAAATAGGTCCAAAATAAGTGTCCGAATGTGGGGCTCGTGCACTTTCTGTTGGCTACAGATGATGTGTGAAAAAGGACGCCGCTTTCTTAAAGCTTGGCAACGGGCCTGTGTTCTACTCTATAGAAACAGGAGGCAGAAAGGAATGCAGAAGAGGAGGAGGAAGAGGAGGAAGAGGAGCAAAAACACATTAAACTATTCAGCTGCCTTGCCTAAGTCCCCCCCAAAAGTGGACATTGGGGTGAAGTTTTTTTCTGCAGATGCTTTGAAGGTGAGTCATTTGCACACACACACCAACCAACGACACACACACACACACACACACACACACACATACACAATCTAGAAGAGAGTGAGGGAGGTTGGAGAGGGCAGAAGAACCCCTTTAGCACAATCATCACGTCACTTTGGAATCTGCTGTCCCTCTGAATCCAATGGTGAGGGATTGGGCTTGGAGCCCACCGGAGCGGACCTACAATGGGGCAGCCCTGAGGCTTCTGCTAGCTTTTGTTAGAGGGTCCTGAGTTCTCCGTGCACCCTGGAGAGGGCCGTTGAATATCCCCATTTTTCTTCTATGCTATGGTTTTTCGATTTGGAATGTCAGCCCCCCCGCCCCACCCCCAAAAGGTCCATGGATCACAGACTTGATCCCCAGTTCCTGGATGGTGGTGGGGCCTTTAAGAGGAGGAGCCTAGTGGGAGGCAGTGAGGTCCCTGGGGCATGTCCCTGAAGGAGATGGTGGGATCCTCTTCCTCATTCTCTGTTTCACTTCCTGGCCGCCATGATGGGAGTGGTTTCGCTGTGTCACGCCATGGCCGCCATGATGTGTGTCCTCAGTCAAGGTCTTAGCAATAGGGCCACTTGCTAGTAAGGATACTGTTGCTGGAGAAGAAAGAAGCCATGAATGATAAACAGTCCCTACACACAGGAGGTGGCAAATAGGTGCAGTGTACCTAGCAAAGAAAATTGGGAGTGGATACCTAACTACAGCACCCCCCAAAAGTTGGTCCCTGTGCAGTGGCAACTATTTCAGAAGAGGAAAGGGGTCTTCAGTGGACTTGCAAACAGGTTAGAAGAGAATAGCACCTTTTTTTTTCCTCTTTTTGGTACTGGGGATTGAACTCAGGGCACTTGACCACTGGGGGGCCACATCCCCAGTCCCTTTTTAGAATTATTTTATTTAGAGACAGGGTCTCACTGAGTTGCTAAGGGCCTCGCCATGGCTGAGGCTGGCTTGGACCTCGCGATCCTCCTGCCTCAGCCTCCCAAGGGCTGGGATGACAGGTGTGCGCCCCCGCGCCCGGCTGATAATATCACTTTCCATGTCATACATTTTGTAGTTTGCTCGGAGAGAGTAGTTTTTAAGACGTGAATATCCGGTGGATACCCACCCCCAGGGTCTCAAGGAGCTAACGCCCTGGTGCCAAAGATTTGGTATCATCTACAGATTAACGGGGACCCTGGTGGGAAATCCTGAAGATGTTTGACAGGCCCACAGGAGGCAGGGACAAGCCACCGCTGGGAAGGAGCTGGGCTGCGGGCTCCACAGTGCGTTCATTACCATAATGGAAGGGAGGATTCATTTTGTGCTGGGGAAGTGGTATTAAAGGGACTAATCACACACCGTCCTCCTGGGAACATTAATTGTGTCTTCAAATTCATAAGGGCAGTGCGGAGACTCCATTAAGCAGGGCTCACAATACGATTCCCAGGTTCCTTTGAGGAAAGGGAATCTGTCAATCTTCAGGGAATCTTCAGGAAATCTAAATTTATTATTATCCTTATTGTGGGGAGGGGGAACTAGGGATTGAACTCAGGGGCACTCGATCACTGAGTCACATCCCCAGCCCTTTTTTTTTTTTTTTTTTTTTTTTTTTTTTTTTTTTTTTTTTTTTTTTTTTTTTTTTGCATTTTATTAGAGACAGGGTCTCACTGAGTTGCTTAGGGCCTCGCTTTTGCGGAGGTCGGCTTTGAACTCGCGAGCCTCCTGCCTCAGCCTCCAGAGCCCCTGGGATGACAGGCGTGCCCCACCGCGCCCGGCTGGCTAATCTGAATTCTTAAGGATCCTCTGTGCATTCAAGGACGGTGAGACTCCTGTCTCCCTGCATCGTGGGCGTAGCGGACACACACGAAAACGTTTTAAGAGTGTCCCTTTGTCCGATCTGCAGCAGTTGACTGCAATGGACTATTTGGTGGTCGTTGATTTAATGTGACATGCGAAATAGACAAAAGAAGGTCAGCTCACACATTGCCATTGTACGAATAAGTGAATTTTCTGGCCCCTTGTCCATGACAATTTATGATTTCATTCATCTCTAAGCTCAGCCAAAATGTTTATACCCCACGCGTGTGTGTTTCTTATATATGCACAATATATGCCTATATTTTATATATTCCTATGTTATACCTCACATACGATATATGTTTTAGATATTAATGCTTAGACATTGATAGACTTCATAAAAAATACACACTTTTTAGACAAAATATATATTATATGAAAATATAACATTCATTATATATTTGCATAATATTATGCATTTTGTATAAATACTTTAATAAAATGATGTACCTCTCATATATAAAATGTATAAAATATGTATATATTTGTATATACGTAAAATATATAATATATACACATATGTATAAGAATTTTTTTATTTTTCATAAAGATATATAACTATAATATGTTGAAATATAAATATTGTGAAAATATATGATACATAGATAAAGGTATGAATTATACAATTTTTATATGTGTATATGTTTGTTGAAGGAGCCCTAATTAGGAAGGGCTGTTGTAGCTAGCTGGAAGCCATGGGTTCCACCTGATATGTATGTGACGCACCTGTAGGCACCCGCAAACCTGAAGGTATATAACCGGGTGAAAGCGGTCCGAGTTAGGAGAACGAATTCATTCGGTCCGTCGGGCAGTCACTCGGTCGGCTCAGAATCAGAGCTGCCAGAACGTAGGCAGAGCGGTTACAGAAGAGAAACCAGATAGAAGACAGAAGAGAAATGACTGGTCAGAGTTAGGCCGAGGCTCCTGAGGAAGACAGAAGACAGAAGACAGAAGAGAGAAGAAAGAAGCTCTAATCTTTCTCTAAGCTAAGCTCTATCTTTCTAAGCTCTAAGCTCTACTACGCTCTATATCTTTCTTTCTCTCTAAGCTAAGAAGAAAAATCTTTCTTTCCCTCTCTAAGCTCTAAGAAAGTAGAAGTAAAGTAGTAAAAGCTTAACTCTGCCTCCGAGAATTTCCCGCGGCACCGTGGCTGGCCACAACAGGCAAGCTTACAGTTTGTGTGTGTATAATGTATATATATGTGTATATATATACACACATGTTTCATGGTTCACTTTTAAAAAAACATTTTTTTTAGTTGTTGATGAACCTTTATTTTATTTATATGTGGTGCTGAGAATTGAACCCAGTGCCTCACACATGCTAGGCAAGCGCACTAGCACTGAGCCACAACCCAACCTTCATGCTTCACGTTCATAGCAAATATTTGTAATATATATATCAGACATATATCTAAAAATATATATGCTGTAAAAATAAATAAAATCATATGTCATGTAAGTTTAGATGCATATATGTTTGTCTCCATATGTTTATACATTTCACGCTTCACGTTTATAAATAGTTGTAACAGCCGGGCGCGGTAGTGCACGCCTGTCATCCCAGCATTTGGGAGGCTGAGGCAGGAGGATCGCAAGGTCAAAGCCAGCCTCAGCCATGGCGAGGCCCTTAGCAACTCAGGGAGACCCTGTCTCTAATAAAATACAGAAAAGGGCTGGGGATGGGGCCCAGGGGTCGAGTTGCCCCTGAGTTCAATCCCCAGTACCAAAAATAATAATAAAAAATAAAATAAATATTTGTAACACCACACATATGTGTGTGTATGTGTGTGTGTGTGTGTGTGTGTGTGATATTAAATATATATATATATATCAGATATGTCTTATTTTTATGCACACACAACTTTACTCTTTGTATCCACGAGTTCAACATGCATGGATTCAACCAACCACCGATGAAAACTATCTGGGAAAAAAACGGTGTCTGCATTAATGGGGTTTAGAGTGTTTTTTTTTTTTGTTTGTTTGTTTGTTTTTTATCTTCTAATCCTTTCCAAACCAACGCAGAATGATAACTATATACATACCCCTTACATTGCACAAGCTATTTTAAGTCATCTAGAGATGGTTTAAAATATCTCTGTGGATGTGCATAGATTTTATGCAAAAATACCCACTTTTGATATAGGATGGAGGACCTGCAGATTTTCATATCCATGGGACCTGTGAGGTACAATTTGGCATGGATTCTGGGACCTGGCTGTAAAGACATATATGTGCACACGTATATGGTGTGCCTGGGTACGTACTTTAAGATGCTTCCTATCTATAGACATAAAATGTAGACTGAGCCAGGCCCAGTGGTTGCACGCCTGTCATCCCAGCAGCTGGGAGGCTGAGGCGGGAGGATTGAGCGTTCAAAGCCAGCCTCAGCTGCCCAGACGGTCCTCCTCCAGAGACGTTTCAAGGAATCAGAGAAACACGCAGAAGCGATGTGATGTCGTGGGTCAGGGAAAAACATCACACCTGGGGGGGATGGAGGCTCAGAGTGTCAGATGTAGGGGGGACGGAGAGGTGCGGCTTGCAGGCAGGTGGGATAACGTGAAGGCAAGAGTCAGGAAACCAAGTGAGCTGGGGAATTAACGGCTACAGTATCAAAGGAGCCCTCCTTGGAGAATCAATGCTTCGACTCCAATAAGTGGATTTTTTTTTTTTTTTTTTTTTTTTTTTTTGGTACCGGGTATTGAACTCAGGGTCGATCGACCCCCTGGGCCATATCTGCAGCCCTTTTTTTGCATTTTATGAGAGACAGGGTCTCTCGGAGTTGCACAGCACAGGGCCTCGCCATGGCTGAGGCTGGCTTTGGACTCGCGATCTTCCTGCCTCAGCCTCCCAAGTGCTGGGATGACAGGCGTGGCGCCACCGCGCCGGGCTCCAACAAGTACATTTTTAAAAGAATTTCTTATTTGTTTTAATTAGTTATGCATGACAGTAGAATGCATGTATGCACATTGATAAGATCATACATAGACGGTGTTATAATTTCTCATTTTTCTGAGTGTGCATGTTGCAGAATCATATTGGTCATGCAGTCACATATATACACAGAGTAATAATGTCTGTTTCATTCCACTCTCTTTCCCCACCCCACACCCCCTCCCTCCCCTCCCTTCACATCCCTCTACATAATCTAATGCTAGTTTTCCCTAGCGCTCCCCCGCCTTATTGTGAATTCCCATCCACATATTAGAGAAAACATTTGGCCTTTGGTTTTGTAGGATTGGCTTATTTCGCTTAGCGTGATATTTCCCAACTCCAACCATTGACTGGCAAATGCCATCATTTCACCCTTCTTGAAAGCTGAGTAATATTCCACTGAGTATATACATCACATTGTCTTTATCCATTCATCTACTGAGGGACACCTAGGTTGGTTCCATAGTCTAGCACTTGTGAATGCAGCTGCTATAAACACGGATGTGGCTGTGTCACTATATAGTGTGCTGATTTTAAGTCCTTTGGGTATAAACCAAGGAGTGGGATCGCTGGGTCACAGGTGTGGTTCCATTCCCCGTTTTCTGAGGAATCTCCATCCTTGCTTTCCAGAGCGGTGGCATCCATTTGCAGTCCCACCGGCAACGTCGGCGTGTGCCTTTTCCCCACTTCCTCTCCAACATTTACTTTAATTACCCAGTACCTACTTTTCTCCTCTGCCGAAGATCTGGGGAGCTGACCTTGTAGCCACACCTGCATTTTTGCAGGGAATAACGCCAAGCCAAGCCAAGAGAGTCTGAGGGTCTCGGGACTCTGCGGATGCGGATGCTTGTGACTCAGTAGGAGCCATTTGCAATCCCACATGCCTACTTGCAGCAGGGTGACCTGGTCAGCTGGGGGTGTCGACGGGACTTTCCCACTGCATGCGGGCCTTGGAGCCAAGACAGATCTGGGCGTGCCTGAGAAACGATTTTGTAGCTGTGGGTCAAACACCCAGTGGACGTGCAACAGACAGTGTTGGTGTTCTTCACCCCGTGAGTTGAACAGCCTCAGGACCCAACGCCGAGGTTCATTCTTGAATGTTCAGCCTCCATTCCTGTGGGTTTGGGACCTGCCCTGCTACCACAGATCTGTTTAGCTGGTCCTGTTTCTCTGGGGATCCCCCCCGCACGACGCTAGTGGGTCTCTCTTCCTGGTCCCGCTCTGGACGCTTGCTCACGCAACACCGGGATCCTGAGACTTGGAGGGGGAAGTTGCCTTTCAGGATGGGCTTGATCAGGGTGCTCTTCCCTGAAATGAGCTTGCGCATTATCGACTCTCTTTCTACATGGTGCAAACAGGAAAGATCTTTTGAATGCAGTTGCTCCCATGTGCGACGAGGAGAGGGACTTCTTCAAAACTTCGTATCATTGTCTCATGCTCAACTGATATTTAGGCATTTATCTCTATCCACCATCCCATCCACCTGTCCTATCCTCCAAGTTTCTATCAAAGGTCTATCTATCCATCAATTTATTCACTTATCATCTGTATATCTCCATCCACCTAACCCTCTCTCTACCTACCATCTACCCATCCACCCAATTATCCACCTAAACCACGTGTCATCTCAATTCATTTACCTACCGTCTCTCCATCCATCCATCATCCATCCACATATTCATCTAATCGCAGGCTGGCTTTGGACTCGCGATCCTCCTGCCTCAGCCTCCCAAGTGCTGGGATGACAGGCCGTGCGCCACCGCGCCGGGCTCCAACAAGTACATTTTTAAAAGAATTTCTTATTTGTTTTAATTAGTTATGCATGACAGTAGAATGCATGTATGCACATTGATAGATCATACATAGACGGTGTATAATTTCTCATTTTTCTGAGTGTGCATGTTGCAGAATCATATTGGTCATGCAGTCACATATATACACAGAGTAATAATGTCTGTTTCATTCCACTCTCTTTCCCACCCCACACCCCCTCCCTCCCCTCCCTTCACATCCCTCTACATAATCTAATGCTAGTTTTCCCTAGCGCTCCCCCGCCTTATTGTGAATTCCCATCCACATATTAGAGAAAACATTTGGCCTTTGGTTTTGTAGGATTGGCTTATTTCGCTTAGCGTGATATTTCCCAACTCCAACCATTGACTGGCAAATGCCATCATTTCACCCTTCTTGAAAGCTGAGTAATATTCCACTGAGTATATACATCACATTGTCTTTATCCATTCATCTACTGAGGGACACCTAGGTTGGTTCCATAGTCTAGCACTTGTGAATGCAGCTGCTATAAAACACGGATGTGGCTGTGTCACTATAGTGTGCTGATTTTAAGTCCTTTGGGTATAAACCAAGGAGTGGGATCGCTGGGTCACAGTGTGGTTCCATTCCCCGTTTTCTGAGGAATCTCCATCCTGCTTTCCAGAGTGGTGGCATCCATTTGCAGTCCCACCGGCAACGTCGGCGTGTGCCTTTTCCCCACCTCCTCTCCAACATTTTACTTTAATTACCCAGTACCTACTTTTCTCCTCTGCCGAAGATCTGGGGAGCTGACCTTGTAGCCACACCTGCATTTTTGCAGGGAATAACGCCAAGCCAAGCCAAGAGAGTCTGAGGGTCTCGGGACTCTGCGGATGCTGACTCAGTAGGAGCCATTTGCAATCCCACATGCCTACTTGCAGCAGGGTGACCTGGTCAGCTGGGGGTGTCGACGGGACTTTCCCACTGCATGCGGGCCTTGGAGCCAAGACAGATCTGGGCGTGCCTGAGAAACGATTTTGTAGCTGTGGGTCAAACACCCAGTGGACGTGCAACAGACAGTGTTGGTGTTCTTCACCCCGTGAGTTGAACAGCCTCAGGACCCAACGCCGAGGTTCATTCTTGAATGTTCAGCCTCCATTCCTGTGGGTTTGGGACCTGCCCTGCTACCACAGATCTGTTTAGCTGGTCCTGTTTCTCTGGGGATCCCCGCAGACGCTAGTGGGTCTCTCTTCCTGGTACCCGCTCTGGACGCTTGCTCACGCAACACCGGGATCCTGAGACTTGGAGGGGGAAGTTGCCTTTCAGGATGGGCTTGATCAGGGTGCTCTTCCCTGAAATGAGCTTGTGCATTATCGACTCTCTTTCTACATGGTGCAAACAGGAAAGATCTTTTGAATGCAGTTGCAGTCCCATGTGCGACGAGAGAGGGACTTCTTCAAAACTTCGTATCATTGTCTCATGCTCAACTGATATTTAGGCATTTATCTCTATCCACCATCCATCCACCTGTCCTATCCTCCAAGTTTCTATCAAAGGTCTATCTATCCATCAATTTATTCACTTATCATCTGTATATCTCCATCCACCTAACCCTCTCTCTACCTACCATCTACCCATCCACCCAATTATCCACCTAAACCACGTGTCATCTCAATTCATTTACCTACCGTCTCTCCTCTCCATCCATCCATCCACCCATCCACATATTCATCTAATCTGTCATCGTTATTACTCATCCGTTGATGCATCCGTCCATCTATACACAACCATCTTCTGTGGTTCTTCCTTCTATCCCTTTATCCATCTAACGGATCTGCTATCTATCATCAGTTTTGCGCAGGCTGGCTTTCACCTCGCGATCCTCTGCCTCAGCCTCCCGAGCCGCTGGGACGACAGGCGTGCGCCACGGCGTCATGCTGACGGCTGTCCTTTTTAAGAATGAGATGTGGAAGGGGACAAGTAAAACCAGCTTGCAGCGTATAATTGATCATTCTGCAGAATTAACATCCGACTCTTCAATCTAGAAAGGAGGACAAATCCCAGTTCCTCTGAGGAGTGCCTACCCATGCTTGAGCTATTTTTATTTTTTTTTTTTTTATTCTGGTGTCTCGGTGGTATACGTCTGTTTCTGTTGGAAGACGGCATAATACACAATTCCGGGTTGTTCTATTTAAATTGTGGTGTCACGGGACAGCAGAAGACATCACCACTGTGAGAGAGTTCTGCGTGGCACTGATTAACGCACTTTGATTGTTCTAGGTCGTTTCACGCTTATTAGAAAATGCAAGGTGTTCCTGGACCGCAGCCAGAGGCTGTCGTGGAAGGTCTTTGGAGCCTAGGCAGGAGGGGGGCCTTGGACTTCACTTGCTGGTGCATGACACAAATAAATAAATGAGGGCCAGGTGGTAAAGAATAGAAAAGGGTTTCTTCGAGTGTTCAATCACGGCGGACCAAAAGCATCCTGTGAGCCTACCTCCTCTTGGAGATTTTCCCAGCTCATATATATATATATATATATATATATATATTTTTTTTTTTATTTTTTGAACCAGGGATTGAACTCAGGGGCACTCGACCCCTGGGCCCCATCCCCAGCCCTTTTATGTATTTTATTAGAGACAGGGTCTCACTGAGTGGCTTAGGGCCTCGCCATGGCTGAGGCTGGCTTTGACCTCACCGTCCTCCTGCCTCAGCCTCCCAAGGGCTGGGATGACAGGCGTGCACCACCGCGCCCGGCCTCACTGATATTTCTGATTTACCCTCTTTGCTTTACAGCTGCAAAACTGGACTCAGACACTAACCATACTAAACATTCAGCTATGACTTGCTGAATTCTCCCTAAAGAGTAGATCCAGTGGTCGGCAGGAAGGTCTCCACCCCACGCAGCATAGATACTGCACCATTTGAGAAAGGGGGGGAATGAATTATTTTATCACAGCACTCGTGCTACTAATGCAAAAGAAGATCTTATTTGGGGATTTCCCATAAAACCAGGACACCTTCCATAGATATTTAGGCATTTGCTAGGAAGAATTTAATAGGCTGAAATTTAAAAAAAAAAAATGCTTTGTGATGGGCAATTAGGTTGGGACCAAAAGCTCTTGGGGGAAAAACAATTACTGGTCAATGAGTATAGAAGAAAAAAAAGAAAGAAAACTAAAGAGCATTTCATGGTGAGAAAAATTCCTGGGTTTCTATAAAACTCCAAAGAATGACAACAAATTGAATATGTTTTTGTGGGGGTGGTACCAGGGATTGAACTCAGGGGCAGTCGACCACTGAGCCACCCCCCAGCCCCTTTGTTGTGTTTTATTTAGAGACAGGGTCTCACTGAGTTGCTTAGGGCCTCGCTGTTGCTGAGGCTGGCCTTGACCTCGTGATCTGATCCTCCTGCCTCAGCCTCCTGAGTCGCCGGGATGACCGGTGAACGTCTCATCTGGACCCAGTGGTTTCTTTGGCTTTCCAGGTGAAATTCCTCCATGTGCAACCTTGCTGACTTGGACGTTTTATGTATCTATCGGTGTGAGACCGATTTTGTGGTCTTTAACGTATTTCCACGGTGTGGTTATTTTCGGGAACGGTTCTTGGTCCAAAGCACTGAGGTCCGAGCCACCGCAGCAGGGTTCAAATGCTGGATACAAGGCCTCCCATCAGAGTGGGTTCAAGACAGTGGCTTCATCTCTTACCTCCTTGTTAGTGTCATTTGCAAAATGTGGACAAAACACGGGATCCGTGGAGTTCTCCTCGGGATGAAAGTGAGTAGCTCTGTTTAAAGAGCTCAGGTAGCTCGGGTGAAGCCCGTTATCCTCATAACGCAAAACCTAAAGATTCTCAAGTCACATTAAGAAAGAAAAAAAAGATGGTGTAGTATTTGCAAATCACCTAAATGCATCCTCTGATCTAACTTACATCCTCTCTAGATGACTTATTAGATCAAATCTCAAGGCTGTGTAAAATAGCTGCCATACTAGTCGGGCGCGGTGGCGCACGCCTGTCATCCCAGCACTTGGGAGGCTGAGGCAGGAGGATAGTGAGGTCCAAGCCAGCCTCAACCAAGGCAAGGCACTTAGCAACTCAGTGACACCCTGTCTCTAATAAAATATGAAAAAGGGCTGGGGATGTGGCCCAGGGGTCGAGTGCCCCCGAGTTCAATCCACGGTACAAAAAAAAAAAAAAAAAAAAAGAAAAAGAAAATAGTCGCTCTACTAAATTAGTTAAGGAATAATGACAAGAAGAAAAGTCTGTCCCTGTCCTGTGCAGACACAACCACACTCTGTTCATTAAAACAGATACACAGTACGTGAGTGAGATCCCATGTAGATTTAGCATTTGCTCTTTGGATCCTTTTGAAATTTTTCTTTTTTGACATATCAGTTTTTGGTTTATTTTGGGGGGTACTGGGGATCGAACTCAGGGGCACTTGACCACGGAGCCCCATCCCCAGCCCTGTTTTGTATTTTATGTAGAGGCAGGTTCTCGCTGAGTTGCTTAGGGCCTTGCTTTGGCAGAGGCTGGCCTCCAACTCATGATCCTCCTGCCTCAGCCTCCCCAGTACCTGCTCTCTGTGTTCTTTATCTCTGTGTTTCCTTAGAGGGCAGCACTTTGAACGGTTTTACGAGGGTACAAATAAACAAATGGGTAGTTCGAATCATCCACAGCAGTGCAGACAGCCCTATGAAAAGCGATGTTTGCAGATGTATTTCCAAAATTCTGCAAGCCCCTTACATCTAAGCCCTGAATTGAGTCCTTAGCTCGTGCCAAGAATATCAGCTTCCTTAGCTCTAATTCTCAGGAAACCAACGGCGTCAGACCCCAATTGCCACTTTTGCACACGATAAAATAGCACAAGGATCCTAAAAATCACGGACCCTTAATTTCCAAAGCTAGCTCCAGCATTTTTGTGATGGTTTTAAGAGCATAACACTCCTATGATTAAAATGCACACACACACACACACACACACACACACACACACGGGCTGTTTAAACTTGTAGGTGTGTAATGGCTTACACCACGATCGTGACCAGATGAATTCGTCCAAGGGAATAAAATACATGCAGTGTGTGCAACCTAATTATTTATGCTTCCCTGGGTTTCCAGGGAGAGCAGGAAAAATTATGGACTCCGGGAACATTGCTTAGAATATTATTCAATTATACAAGTTGCATTGGGTGATGTACAAGTTCAGGGGCTGAGACCTGCAGAGCTTTTGCAAGCTAGCGATTGCCCCAAACTTCCACCTGTATTTTTTTCTCATCAACAGAAAAGAAAAAAAAAAAAAAAAAAACACTAAATACTAAAGTATGATTTCTTCAATGGGTGGCCCACGTTAAAATCACCATTCTGATTCATGATGCTTCCAAGTAGAATTCAGAAATCCCTTACGCTATAACAAATGAGGTTGGACGTTGAATCGCGTTCTCTGAAACCTTTTGTGTTTGGAGACGGTGACCCTACATTATTTTCTATGTCATTAGCTCCTCCTAAAGTGATATTTGAAGATACTTTCTGCGTGCCAGTCACAAATTGGAAAAACATATTTTTCTCTTGGTGTGCACAAAATATGGCATGGTTAGCTATTGGAGTAGCAGGACAAGAATCAATCTCAATGAATTCTGCGCTCATTTCGCATGGTGTAATGAGCACATTATACCAATAATTAATTATAGGTATCATCCTGATAATTAATGGCATGCATAAGGTTTACAGTTTTATATAGGAAATTGAAGATCTGTGATATATAACAGAAGATGCATCTCCTGGGGAGTCTATGAAAAATCTTTCTTACAAGATCTGTGAATTTGTCTGGGGAAAAGAGAACACATGCATGCTTCTTCCTTTGTATTTTCCAATTTGCAAAGGCATGGAGAGATGTCCACTCCTGGAGACGGTCCATGTGCGCATATTTTTAGCGTCTTCCGGAGTGGCTGTGGATACGTCAGCTTTCCGTGACTGTAACAAAGCACCTGAGGTAAGTACACTTTAAAAGAAGGAAAGGTTCATGGTGATTCACTGCCTTGGAGGTGTCAGTTCAGTGACTTGGGGCCGTAGCAGCACAGTAGATCATGGTGAGTGAGGGTGACACAGAGATTGATTCATCCCCTGGCCAGGTGTGAAATAGAAAAAGCGGAAGCGACTATATTCCCAATATTTTCTTCAAATGCATGACCCCTAATTACATAAAGACCTTTCATTAAGCCACCTCCAAGAGGTTCCATTACTTCCCAATATTTCCATGGATGGGTGACCAAGCCTTCCACACTTTTCCAAACCACGCTGCCAGGTCCTTCCTCAAATTGGGAAGAATCTGCTACATTCGAAGAGGCACTTTTCTTGATGAACCTATGTCTCATCTTCAGTCATTGGAAGCCCATTCAGACTGGTTTGCACCATTCCCAAAGGGACATCTGTGCACAACATGCGTGCTACTTATCACTCCTTCATTTTACTTCGTAAACTTCATTTTCAAGCCAGACGGGCACACGCCTGTCATCCCAGCAGCTCGGGAGGCTGAGGCGGGAGGATCGCAAGTTGGAGGCCAGCCTCAAGCAATGTAGTGAGATCCTAAGCCAATTAGCAAGGCCCTGTCTCTAAATAAAATATTTAAAATGGGCTGGGGATGTGGAACCGTGGTTCAGTGCTCCTTGGTTCAATCCCTGGTACCAAAAAAAAAATTTTTTTTAAAGTAAGAAATCATTATCAACAACAACAAAAAAAGATTTTCCATGCTCGTCTTCATTGATTTATTCCAAATCCAAGAAGACCCTCCCTTTTTCTTTTCTCAAGTTAATTAGGGAGAATTTCAACTGTACAATTATTTATTTATTTATTTATTTTTTCTGCTCTTGCATCCTTCTATTGTTTTTCCAGGACCTGAAAGGAAAACATTGAATCTACAAACACCAAAGACTCAGTGTGTGCGGCTGTCATTACGGGATAAATTCTACTATCCCCCGCCCCCGGGAGTCCTAGACGTGGGATCCTGGGACTAAGTTCTGGAATGAAGTTCTTCAAAACTGTGGCAATGCGTATTGTCGAACGCAGATGTTCATGCTACCCCTCTCACTGTAGAAATAAATAGAGACGTTATCACAAAATTTGCTATGCACCAAAAGAGCCCAAAGAACAAAACCGTCTTCTTTTAGTACTTAGAGATCGCTTCTCAGGCCATTTTACCTTATTTATATATAGCAGTTATTTTTTGTGGTAGAAACATTGTTTATGATGCTTTCCCTCGATATTTACATATTCTACGAAATTTTATCTTTAATTTATTATTTTTTTTTTTTTTTTTTTTCTTTTTGGTACCAGGGATGGAACTCAGGGGCACTCGACCCCTGGGCCCCATCCCCAGCCCTTTTTTGTATTTTATTAGAGACAGGGTCTCCCTGAGTGGCTAAGTGCCTCATCATGGTTGAGGCTGCCTTGGACCTCGCGATCCTCCTGCCTCAGCCTCCCAAGTGCTGGGATGACAGGTGTGCACCACTGCGCCCGGCTTTCTATAAATATTCAAAATGCGTTTTTCTTTTTTTTTTTTTCCTAAATGTTAAATAAGAGAAACAGCTTGTATTATGAGAAAAATACATGGAATAAATGGTTGCATCGAAAACGATTTATCCAGTCCTTCAAGTGCGAAATATGTAGGAGGCTGAAGTAAGAGTTTCATGAACAAGGGGGTAAAAAATAGCGTCACGGAGAACGTCAAACACGCCTCTGTCGTTTCCTAAGGGGAAACCCCCAAAGGGCGCCCATCACCTGCTCATTAAAACGGAAGACTGCACTGACAGATCGTACCGAAAAGACAGATTCAACAACAAAAGTGAAAGACGTTGCCGGTGGGACTGCAGATGGGGGCAGCCACTCTGGAAAGCAGGATGGGGATTCCTCAGGAAACTGGGAATGGAACCACCCTGTGACCCAGCCGTCCCACTCCTTGGTCTATACCCAAAGGACGTACAATCAGCATCCTCCAGGGACGCAGCCACATCACTGACTATAGCAGCTCCACTCACAGTAACGTGGACTATGGAACCAACCTAGGTGTCCTTCAACGGATGAGTGGATAAAGAAAATGTAGCATAGATACCCAATGGAATATTACGCAGCCATAAAGAAGAATGAAATGATGGCTTTTGCAGGTAAATGGATGGAACTGGAGACTATTGTGCTGAGTGAAATAAGCCAATCCCCAAAAAAACCAAAGGCTGACATGTTTTCTCTGATGTGCAGATGATTATTCCCAATAAGGCCGGGGGGGTTAGGAAAGAATAGAGGTTCTTTGGATCAGGCACAGGGGAATGAAAGGAAGGGAGGGGTATGGGGTAGGAAAAACAGTAGAATGAAGGGGACATCGTGACCTTGGGTGAATAGATGACCACGTGACCAGTGTGATTCCACCTCACGCACCATCGGAGGGAGGAGAAGTGATGTTCCATCTACGTAGGACGTGTCCCAGGGCGTTCTACGGTCATGGAGAACGAATTAGAACAAACGAGAAAACAAAGCTGAAATCAGGATACATGGTTTCCTTCTCCATCCCAGCCCTAGCAAAAGAGATTTGCCTGTTACCACGTGTCCCATATTTCGGGTTCTTGTTGAACCAGAGCAACGGAGTCTCCTTTTAACTTCCTTCTTCCGTGGGAGTGTGGAGAAAACCAAGACGCAAGCACGGTTTGGCCAAATTCACGACCTACTTTTGCCGTGAACATGGAAAAGGGGAGAGAGCACTTAAGGCCGATAATAGGGAATTAACTAGGCATGCAATTAAATGCACGGGCGCGGAGTTCTCTGTCTGACTTTGAAGTGCTAATAAGGCAAAATTACTCAAATCCGGGAGAGAAATTAGGAAATGCAAAATGTTAATTAAATGCAGAAACAGGACTAATAAGAGAGCCGGTGTGAAATGCAAGTTGAACCAGGGGAAATGAAGACTCGTGACTCCCTGCTTAGGTGACAGCGAGACCAACGGCACGGAGTCCGGAATTAAAAAGAGATCGTGCCGGGCGCGGTGGCGCACGCCTGTAATCCCTGCACTTTGGGAGGCTGAGGCAGGAGGATCGCGAGTTCAAAGCCAGCCTCAGCAATGGCGAGGCACTTAGCAACTCAGTGAGACCCTGTCTCTAATAAAATACAAAAAAGGGCTGGGGATGTGACCCAGTGGTCAAGTGCCCCTGAGTTCAATCCCTGGTACCACAAAAAAAAAAATAAATAAATAAATAAAAAGAGAGATCGTGAAAATCGCTTCTGATAAGGCTGCCCCCATTTCGTGCCTTCGCCGCTGGTGTCTGAGAAGGTTCGTAAGCATCCGGTCTCAATCACGGCACGGACCCTTCCTTTGCAAAGATGAAGTCCTTCTGTCATCCCAGCACTCGGGAGGCTGAGGCAGGAGGATCGCGAGGTCAAAGCCAGCCTCAGGCATGGCGAGGCCCTTAGCAACTCGGGGAGACCCTGTCTCTAATAAAATGTAGGGGGAAGACTGATTTCGACAGTAAGCATAGATTTTTCAGCCTCTTCTTTATCTACGTCCTTCCAACAAAATTTTGCATTTACGACACACAAACGTTCTCCCTACACTTTGCATCTGCACCCGTCTCTGCGCACCCCCAGTGAGACCACCCATGTCCAGTGAGACCCTGGTCAATGGCCAAGGTCACGTGCAGGCCAAACCCCGAGGGAGGGTCGTGTGACTCTTGGACCCAGGGATGACGTCTTGTTTGGTTTTGGGGTTATCTCAGCCTGGGGGGAGCTTGTGTGTTCCCCTGCTCCTAAAACACAGTGGGGCTCGGATATCACGATTCCCAAGACCCTTCTGCAACAGAAGACCCTTTATCCGATGCCCTGGGTCTGAATTCTCTCTGAGCATGCTCCAAGTGACACGGTGTCATGCGCCCCTGGTCCTCACTGGACAAGTGTCATTACGATCGGGACTCTTCATGCTGGAGGTTTCAGAAGACGGCGTGCCTGTCTACGATGGAAATATGTCACCAGACCTGTTCCCGTGACCTGGGGGGGAGATGGTCACAGGCAGGGTCACAGAGAAGCCTGCAAAATGGAAATATCCATGGGGGAATACCTGAAAGGGTCAACTTCAGGAGGAAGATGTTAATCGGGGGCTCCTGGTGTCCGAGGTTCAGTCCGTGGCGGGCCCACTCCATGGCTCTGGCCCAAGGTGAGGCAGGACAAAATGGCGGCAGGGCCTGGAGGAGGAGAGCAGCTCAGGTCGGGGCACCAGGGAGCAGAGAGAGCTCTGCTCACCAGGGACAGGATAGAGACCCCCAAGGCACAGCCCAGGGACCCTCTCCTCCAGCCACACCCCACCTGCCTGCTGTCACCACCTAGCGAGTCCATGCAAGTGGATTAATCCACTATGAGTCTACACCTCTCCTCACCCCACCATACCACATCTGGGCTTTCTTGCTTGATCTCACACATGAGCGTTTGGCGAGAACCTCCTTTAGGAACCATAATACACCCACAGGTTGACCCTCCTTCATCTGAAAATCTCAACTCCACAATGCCCAAGTCTGAACCTTTGGGGGCCTCCACGTAGTGCTACAAGTGGAGAATTCCACCTTTGACCTCATGGGACACTTTTATAACAGTACAGAGTTTTTTGGTTTTTTGTTTTGTTTTATTTTTGGTACCGGAGATTGAACTCAGGGGCTCTCGACCCCTGGGCCACATCCCCAGCCCTTTTTTGCATTTTATTAGAGACAGGGTCTCCCTAAGTGGCTAAGGGCCTCGCCATGGCTGAGGCTGGCTTGGACCTTGCGCAATCCTCCTGCCTCAGCCTCCCAAGGGCTAGGATGACAGGCGTGCCCCACCGCGCCCGGCACCAATACAAATACTATATAAAGTCACGCTTACCCTATGTGTGCCAATTATAATATGAAGCATTACAAAATTCTCTGTTCTGGGGGGTGGGGCCGTGGCTCAGTGGTAGAGCATTTGCCCGGCCCTTCCGAGGCCCTGGGTTCGATCCTCAGCACCACGTAAAAATAAATATATAAAATAAAGGGATTGTGTGCGACGTTAACTGAACATATATTTTAAAAGAAAGAAAAATAAAAGACATTCTTCTGTGTTTAGATCTGGGTCCTATCGCTGATACGTCTTATTGTACCTATATACATATTCAAAAAGCAAAAAAAAAAAAAAAAAATGAAATGCAAAACATGTGGGTCCGAAATTGCCCCAAAGAGAAACACAGCCCGGCACCGTGAGCTCCTGCCCGCGGCGATGTGGGCGGTTGTGAGCCGTTAGCTCCGTGCCCCCTTCAGGTGTGCAAGGGGCAGACGGTGCGCGGGGTCCTCAGGTGCCTCTGCTCCAGGAAAGCCGACGTACAAGCATCGATCATGCCCACGCGACTGTGGTCCTTCCCTGCTCCGGCGGCAAGCGGGGCTGAGGTCATCTCCCGATGGGCTTGCAAGACATTGAGGACCGTTGGGTCCCTGGCATCCAATTAAATGTGCAAGACCACCCAAGCAGCTCCGGGAGAGGTCAGGAAGCCTCAGCTACCTTGGTAGAAAACAATAAAAAAAGAGAGAGAGAGAGAGAGAGAGAGAGAGAGAGAGCTTATATATTACAGATTCCACTCTATTTTTTTTTTTTTTTTCAAAATATGGTTGCTGGGAGTCCACCATCAGGTACCGAATGGATGGAGGCATAAAGGAAATGTGGTGTGTATACACAATGGAATATTACTCAGCCATGAACAGAAAGGAGATCATGACATTTGCAGGAAAATGGAGGAGGATAGAGACCTTGAGGTTAATAAAATATGTACATGTATGAAAATGTAACAATAAATCCCCCCCCCTTTTTTTTTTTTTTGGTACTGGGGATTGAACTCAGGAGCCCTCAAACACTGGACCCCATCCCCAGCACTTTTTTGTATTTTATTTAGAGACCGGGTCTCCCTGAGTTGCTTGCTCAGCTATAATGCACAAATTTAAATAAAAGTGAAAAAAAAATAATAATAAACACTAAGGCCCTGACTAATTTTGATTATTGGAAATCATTTCCTCTTATGCACAGGCAATTCTGGAAAGTCCGGTGACATGATGTTCTTAATGTAAAGAGGTTCTGGTAGTTATCTCTCTCCATTCCTGTTATTAAGGAGGGGAAAATAAAATGGTCCTGGGCTGGGGGTGTGGCCCAGGGGTCGAGTGCCCCTGAGTTCAATCCCCGGTATCTGTAGCCCCCCCACCAAAAAAAAAAAAAAAAAAAAAAAAAAAAAAAGAAAAAGAAAAAAGAAAAGGTTTAGACTGCTTAAAAACCAGGCAGAAAATGAAAAGAAGATTTTTTCCAAATTATTGGATTTACATAATTGCACGCCTATGTATCAAACTTTCTGATCCTATATGCATATACAATGTACAAACAGGATTTTATGTGGCATAGACACAAACTCAAAATGGATACACCATCATATCCCTCCCTGTATTGGGACAAAGAAGAAAACTGAATCTCAAAAAATATTTTGACAGGTTAAACAATAGCTTCCCTAGCCAGGCCTGGTGGCGCTCACCTGTGATCCCGCACCTGGGAGGCTGAGGCAGGAGGATCGCAAGTTGGAGGCCAGCCTCAGCAACTTGGTGAGGCGCTACGTAATTTTTGTAACTCAGGGAGACCCTGTCTCTAAATAAAATACAAAATAGGGCTGGGGATGGGGCTCAGAGGCTGAGGACCTGGACTTCAATTCTTGGTAGCAAGAAAGAAGGAAAGGTAAAAAGAAAGGAAGGAAGGGGGGGAGGAAGGAAGAGGGGCGGATGGATGAAGGACGAAAGAAGGAGGATTTATTGATATATTTATTTCTATTCATAATATTTATTAACGTTATGATTTCACATTGAAAGAGGCCATTAAAGTGATTTTCCGTTTAACTTTCTTTCAAATAGCAGGTCGACGCTGCCAGTCCCCAGATTTAGGAGGAAGGGAATCGACCTTCCATCTGTCTCTGCAAAAAAACGACACGAGCGAGCATTTGGCATTACAAATCTTGTTTAAAGAACTCCTCGTCACTCGAAGCTGAAATTAAATATGCAAATGGCAACGATTTATTTCGCACCAGTGAACGCCGCATAAATAATTTCATGCGAACCTATGGGCAAGCGCTTGGGCTCTTCCTGACCCTAGTGGGTCTATCCGGTCACATCGATGCTAAGGGATCTACTGTAATATCTGCAGGCCGATATTGCATTTAAAAAAATAATAACAAGCAACTGGAGGGCTTTGCCATTCCTGCACGGAGCAAATCGAACGCCACGTCTCCAGCAGTGAACGGTTTTTTTTTTTTTTTTTTTTTTAGCCATAATTTAATTTTTAATTAACATGCGTACAGGTGATGTTATTGCTTGCTTCACAGACGGCACAACAGCCTCAGGAAAAGTTGGGTACACACTACAAAATCAAAGACGTGTGTGAGTCTCCTTTTTTTATTTGTGGTACCGGGGATTGAACTCAGGGGCCCTCAACTACTGGGCCCCGTCCCCAGCCCTTTTTCGTATTTTATTAGAGACAAGGTCTCCCTGAGTGGCTAAGGGCCTCACCATGGCTGAGGCTGGCTTGGACCTCGCGATCCTCCTGCCTCAGCCTCCCAAGTGCTGGGATGACAGGCGTGCGCCACCGCGCCCGCCCGGCTTGTACTTTAAAAAAAATAAAGTAAAGAAAGAAAGAAAGAAAGAATGCTCCTTGGTTTTGCTTGAAGTAAAGATCATGATGATGTTTATGTGCATAGTCATAAAAAACAGAGTCCCCGTATTGATTGATTGATTGATTGATTGATTCATTGATTGATTTTTTTCCTTGGAAAATGCACTACCATCCATGATAAATATTTGAAAGCAAGGCACTCCTATACTACTAAACTTTTCTGGACAACAGTGAACCGTATGGAAATATGGACTTAGAAATATTCTTCTCCCATTACCTTACAGCATAAATCTCCTTTTTCCCCCTCTCTCTCTCTCTGTCACGGTGATTCAATTTAATTACCGAGATACGTTCCATTTAAAAGGATTTATCCCGTGGCCCCTATGTTCCAGACGATGTCCATTGCCTATTACAAACAGAAACGTGGCAACAGGCTGGTATGAAATACGGTGAAAGGTATTTTTAAAAAGGCCACCGGGTGGAATTAGCTTTCCATCTCAAAGATTCATTCGAGCCCACATTTTTAAGCAAACCCTCCCAGCAGTAAATAAGGGGTGGTAATGATGCTAAGATAAATGCCCAGTCCAATAATTCGAGCTATAATGCTATACATGGAGCACTAAAAGATCCAGACGGTCCTATTTTGTGAGTAAACAGAGATTCAATGGAGGAAATATTATAATTAAGAAAAAGGAGCGGGGCGCGGTGGGCGCACGCCGGTCATCCCAGCACTTGGGAGGCCGAGGCAGGAGGATCGCGAGGTCAAAGCCAGCCTCAGTCCTGGCGAGGCCCTTAGCAACTCAGGGAGACCCTGTCTCTAATAAAATACAAAAAAAAAGGGCTGGGGATGGGGCCCAGTGGTTTGGGCCCCTGAGTTCAATCCCTGGTACAAGGAAAGAAAGAAAGAAAGAAAGAAAGAAAGAAAGAAAGAAAGAAAGAAAGGAAGGAAGGAAGGAAGGAAGGAAGGAAGGAAGGAAAAGGGAAAAGAAAGAAAGAAAAGAAAAAGGGAATAAATGCATACACTAAAGAATTAAAACCTGCACAAAGTGCAAACCATGTCTTCAAGGGAAATCACATTAAATATGAAAAAAAAAAGTTTATGGAATAGAAATCGTACCTACAAGAGGGCAATTGATATGTGATTTGAAAAGGTCTGGAAAGAAATCATTTGGTAAAGAGAAAGGAATGGAACGTGACTATTGCATTATTATTAGTGATCTCTCTTTACTGTTTGGCAAAACGGAATCTGAAAATCTTGGGTGAGGAGCAGGTGCCGGAGCTGCCCGTTATCTGGACAGCAATGGTCGATTTTTTTTTTTTTTTAAGTCGTTAGCAAATATTTGGGCTCTGCGTGCAAACGGTTCGGATCGGCCTCCTCCGACAGGTCTACACAGGCAGTGGGGCGGTGTGTCAATACACCGTTATTTGCCCAGACCCACGGCTGGCTGGGTTTGGCCCACAGACCTTTGTTTGCAGACCCGGGATGACAAAAGGGAGAGCATCACCTCATCGCATGGGGTAAGAACCGGATTTGCAATGGGGCGATGGCTTGGTTGTTTTCTTACAAAGGTTAGAGACAGAAGCCATCCGTCCACCCAGGTGGACGCCAAGTCCGTCCCCAGAAGGGGTGGCCAGGACTGGGCACGGTCCAGGTATTTCACACGTACGGTCCACATTCGCCAGCGATCGTTCCAAGGCTGGCGGAGCCCCATTTGGAACTGGATCGTGGAGGTCCTTGGGCAAGGTCGTCGGGGGACGGGTATTTCTCTGAATTTCCACCGTGCGTGGCCAAAGCGGGGTGGTCTGCTCAGCCCGCGAGGAACCACCAAAGACAGGAAGGAAAGGAAGGTCCGTCTCTCCTTGCAGACCGGATCCCACCAGTGACGAGGAGTCATTCACCCCCGTGTTAAGGGCTGTCACAAAATTCCTGGGTGGAGGGGGTCTGTAGAAGGACCATTCCTTCGTCTTTTGCAGAATTGAATTTCGTGCAAGGTCAGGGGTTTTGAGCTTGCAGAAGAGCAATAAAGAGAGCGAAAGGAAATGATTCTCTTCACATCAAACCTCTTTTTAGTAAGGTGCTGTTGGAGGGGCCTCTTAGGAAATTCTTGACAACACAGTCTGACTTTGAGGTTCTTATTCTTCCTGCGTAACTGCAAGTTTCTCGTTAGACATATTCTGCCCCTGGAAACCACTATCCAGCTATTTCTCCATATTGGACTTTTTAAAAGATACTCCATATCAGTGAGATGTTGCCTGCTTTGTTTTGAAGTTTTTTTTTTTTTTTTTTACTGTTTTATGACAGTTGCCCTCGACGGCGACCGTTTTTGTTCTATCTTCACCCATGCACGTGATACAACAATATGACTGGGCCAATATCACTCCCCACTGTTTCCTTCCTGGATCTGCTTTACTGCAATGAGGAGCAACCGGCCAATAGAAAGACTAATGGAAGGACCCTCCTTTTCAAGGCTGAGTATTTCCATGGTGTACACATCCCCAATTTCTGTGTGTCTTCCTTCCACCGGTGGACACTTGATTGTTCCCCTGTCTTAGGGAGAGGACGGCTACTGTGGAGAGGAGAGCAGATATCTTCATGAGGTCGTGATTTCATGAGGCTATCCCCCAAAGAGAGGTTGCTACATGGTATGCTAGTGCTATTGTTCAATATCCTCGGGAATCCTCATAGTGCTTTCCACAAGAACTTCCCCACCCTGCATTCCCACCAAGGCATGGACAAGACAAAACTCCTTTTAGAATGATAGAAACGGAAAGGTGGTTGCATGAGATGGACATCATTATCCTAAATGCATGATTGAAGACCTGAATGGTACGAATATACTTTGTATACAGTTGTGTGTAAAAAGATGATCTGTATGTGCACTATGCATTGTAATTATTATCAATAAGAAATAAATTTTTTAAAAAATGATAGAAAGGGGCGGGGCTGGGGTCGTGGCTCAGCGGTGGAGTGCTCGCCTAGCACGTGCGCGACCCGGGTTCGATCCTCAGCACCATGTAAAAATAAATTTTAAAAAAAATATAGGCATTGTGTACCACTAAAAATAAATAAGTAAATATATTTTAAAAACATAAAATAATAGAAAGGTACTCTTTCTTTTTCCTACAGGAAAAACAAATGTTATCTATGCACATGCTATCATTGAAAGCAAGAAGGAAAAAACGGCATCTATTTTACGACTTAATACTTAGAGCAGTTGTCGGCTCACGGCCGCACTGAGAACGTGTCACCGAGATGCTCTCTCTACCCCAGGCCATCAAACATGCCGACTCTTCCTCATTCTTGACCTCCTCCACCAGAGCACGCTGGATCCAAGACCCTCCAATCTGCTCCTGTCTTTGACGTCATCTTCGTCTTCTCCGTGACCACTCACGATCCTGGTCCAGCTGAGGGTTAGGTCCAACCCACCACGAAGAAGAAAGGACCGAAACGCAAGGGCGAACTGTCTATCGGGTGGAATGCTCCAAGGAAGAGGTGAAAGAAATGGCAAGCTCGCTGGACCTGGGGTACCAGCAAGACTTGGTGCATGCACGTCTGCTCCCGGCGGAGCGCGGATGAGAAGCAAAAGGTCTCCCAACTCCTCTGCTTGCAGCACAGCGCGAGGACCCTTTTACAAGGCTATGGACATGTCGTCAGAACCAGCTCTCCTTAGTCAAGCGTGGGCGGGGAGGAGCTGAGGGATGCTTCAAGTTGGTGGCGATAGAGAGGTCGGTCCCAGAGTTCAACAGCAGGGAGGGTCCACCAGGAGCGGTCCCCTCACTGAACCATGTGTCCAGTGTATTTTGTAGCTTGCAAAGCTGATGGACGCTCCCCCTCGAGGTCTCTACCGGTGATTCAGCTCCTGGGCCGTTGGTTCTGACTCTTTGGAGAGGTTCTTGTTAGCGTTTCTTTGGATCAACGTGGAAGGAGGTGGTTTGGGAGGACATCAGAGTACGAGGAGCAGTGGCAGCTCTTCCTTGTCTGCAGCAGAATCAGGTCTTCAGGGAGGGAGCTGGGCTGCAGAACCTTCTCACCATCCCCGCAGGGGAGACGTCTGGGTCGCATGTCGGGCTGCCGGTTGATGAAAGCAGATGTTGAGGGCATGCACATCAGGGCTGCTCTCTCTAGAGGACTTTGGTGGCTTCAACCCAACTGAAACCCTTCCTGAATCAGGCCCTCTGTCCCCTACTCTTGGACTCCTACACTGGGCATGTCTCCCTTCTAAAGCCATTTCTAGGGATGATTTCTATAGAGGTGATGGATTTGGGTGATGATGATGGTGGTGGTGGTGGTGATGGTGGTGATGATGGTGGTGATGGTGGTGATGGTGGTGATGGTGGTGATGATGGTGGTGAGGGTGGTGATGGTGGTGAGGGTGTTGATGATGGTGGTGATGGTGGTGGTGATGGTGGTGAGGGTGGTGAGGGTGTTGATGATGGTGGTGATGGTGTTGATGATGGTGGTGATGGTGGTGATGATGATGGTGAGGGTGGTGATGGTGGTGAGGGTGTTGATGATGGTGGTGATGGTGGTGATGATGGTGGTGATGGTGGTGATGGTGGTGATGGTGGTGATGGTGATGATGATGGTGGTGATGATGGTGATGATGGTGGTGAGGGTAGTGATGATGGTGGTGATGGTGGTGATGGTGGTGATGATGCTGGTGATGGTGGTGATGATGGTGGTGAGGGTGTTGATGATGGTGGTGATGGTGGTGATGATAGTGGTGATGGTGGTAATGGTGGTGGTGATGGTGGTGATGGTGGTGATGATGCTGGTGGTGATGATGGTGGTGATGGTGGTGAGGGTGTTGATGATGGTGGTGATGGTGGTGAGGGTGGTGGTGATGGTGGTGATGGTGGTGATGGTGGTGGTGATGGTGGTGATGGTGGTGGTGATGGTGGTGATGGTGGTGATGGTGGTGGTGATGATGGTGGTGATGGTGGTAGTGATGGTGGTGGTGATGGTGGTGATGATGGTGGGTGATGGTGGTGTTGATGGTGGTGATGGTGGTGATGATGGTGGTGATGATGGTGGTGATGGTGGTGGTGATGGTGGTGATGATGGTGGTGATGGTGGTGATGGTGGTGATGATGGTGGTGTGATGGTGGTGTGATGGTGGTGGTGATGGTGGTGATGATGGTGGTGATGGTGGTGGTGATGGTGGTGATGATGGTGGTGATGGTGGTGATGATGGTGGTGATGGTGGTGGTGGTGGTGATGGTGGTGATGATGGTGGTGATGGTGGTGGTGTGGTGGTGATGGTGGTGATGGTGGTGTTGATGGTGGTGATGGTGGTGATGATGGTGGTGATGGTGGTGGTGATGGTGGTGATGGTGGTGATGATGGTGATGGTGGTGATGGTGATGGTAACAGTGGTAATAATTGTGGTGATGGTGGTGATGATGGTGACAGTGAAGAAGATGTTGCTGATATTGGTAATGATTATGGAGATGATGATGATGGTGATGGTGATGGTGGTGATGATGATCATGATGATGACGGTGATGGTGGTGATGGTGATGATGGTATTGATGATGGTGGTGATGGTGATGGTGACAGTGAAGAAGATGATGCAGATATTGGTAATGACTATGGAGATGATGATGGTGGTGGTGACAGTGCTGATGCTTTGTGTGGATTGTGATGACAGGGAGGATGCTGATGTTGTGGATGATCAGATAATTATGATGATCATGATGTTGACAATAATGACGGTGGTGGTGGTGGTGGTGAAGGTGATGATGATAAGGATGTTGACAATGAGATAGTCACTGAAGGTGTTGGCAATGTCAATGATGATGATGATGATGGTGCTAGTCATGATGTGGACAATGGCCATGATAGTGACGGTAATAATGAGGACCTTCACAACGTGGAAGAAGAGGAGATAGTGATGGTGGTGGTGGTGACGTTGGTGATGATGATTTGGGTGATGTTGACAGTAATGGCGATGTGATGAGATCGATTTCCCAATATAAAATTAGAAGCAGAGATTTAAAAAAAATAGCAAGAATTTAGGTGGAAAAAATGAGTAGAAACACTGTCTGGTGTTGCAAGCTCAGAGCACGGTAGCCAAAACCCGTGGTGTCGTTGATTGGCTGCTTAATGTGTCTCTTCTTCTAGGGCTTGGGCTGCTTCTTTCTTTCATTTTCTAGTGTTGCTTATCTTCCCCAGGTAGCAGCTTTTGACCATCCTTATACAAATCACAAGACCTCTGGGCTGAGCACATTTACATCGTTCTCCAATCAAACTCTTCATCCGCAGTCGGGAATCTCACCTGATGTCTTTAATAAGTTCCAGAGAACTTGGGGAAATCACCTAGTTCCACCATTTCTAATACTTTCTGAGTTTTGGGTAATCTCACCCAAAACGTTAGAGTTGGTATCGCCACTGCAGAGTAGACTTGGGAATTGAAGAAGAGTGGACCGCATTTGCCACAGAGGATCTATGTGGATACACACATCTGGGAACAGGTGTAGGTGAAATCCAGAGAGTGGTTTGTTCTTACACTGGAATAACTTCATTGGGCCTAAAATGTGTATGCAATATCCTACACATTTGGACAAGAAAAAGGGACCTTCCCATCCTAGATAAATTGTTAAAATTTCCAAAGAAAGTGGCCATTTTTCTATCAACGATGATGATTTCCTCAGAATTCAGATTGACCATAAATGTCACTTATGGGATTCATCAAACCTGTGGGTTAGGATGACAATGCCAATCAGTGATCCTTACAATGCCTGGCTCAGGGATGAGTATATCTCTGTCTCACTTCAGAGAATTTGTTTTGGATTTGTCACTTAATATTTAATGTAGACGCCTCAACTGAAATTGGCATAATTCAGAGCTTTCTTCTAAAGTTATCTTGATAGGTATTTTTTTTTTTTTTTTTTGCTTCTGTTGGATTTATAAACATAATTCTGGAATTCCTCAACTTAGGTATAGCTTCATGTTAGTTCTTAGTGACCAGAAGACAACATTAAAGCCAATGGACAGGTCTCGCTTCTGAATTTTATCTCTGCCTCTCTTCATGCCTAGAAAGTGCTAGGGCTGAATTTGATGACTGGGAGAAAGGAGGGCTCTCCATTTTCGGGATCTGAGTTAGTCTTCATCACGGACTGGGTTGCCACAGCGACACGCTGTGACTCAAGACACAGGGATGCAGACCATTCCTCTTCTTTACACCTTGGAGTGGAATCCAAGATGGCGCCCGGGGACTGGGGAGCAGATTCCCGTAGTGGATTTCAAGGTGTGTATAGAGGTGAACCCTGGGTAGATTGCTTGCCTGGAAGGCGGAGGGTTGATTCCTGAAGACAATCCATCGTTCCATCAATCAGTCAGAGGGGGATGTCGGTCTTGTGTTAGCTACGGACAAGCTCTAGACCTTCAGATCAAATATCACCTCTCTGAATGTCTCACCTGAGACCCATGGACAGCGCCATCGCACCCATAGTCACTGAGGACAGGGTAGCAAACCTTCAGGCACGGAATGGGAACTCATTAAAACCTTTTTCTTAGGATTGGAAAAAAATTGTGATCATGACCTCATTTTGATTGGATGGATATGTGGAATCCAAAGGCAAAGAGACATCATGGGACACATCTCTGGTTATTATTATTATTATTATTATTATTTGCATGTGAAAGAATTCAAGGATGTCGAATGGTGGCATGGAAGATCTAGATCCTACACCATCAGAGAAGCTTCATTTTCAAAGGGACGGGGGTCGCACTAATATAGAAACCCCCATGAACTTGACCATTTGGAGTGGATTCGTGACCCAGGGGCCACGTCTTTCCAGCAAGTAGAAATACAAGGTGGCAACTTCCATCTCCTCATGCCAATCTCTCTCTCTCTCTCTTTTTTTTTTTTTTTTGGTACTGGGGATTGAACTCAGGGGCCCTCGACCCCTGGGCCCCATCCCCAGCCCTTTTTTTGTATTTTATTAGAGACAGGGTCTCCCTGGGTTGCTAAGTGCCGCGCCATGGCTGAGGCTGGCTTGGACCTCGCAATCCTCCTGCCTCAGCCTCCCAAAGTGCTGGGAGGACAGGCGTGCGCCACCGCGCCCGGCTTCCTCATGCCAATCTCGCAGGCGCTCTGAAGCTTGGGATCCCGTAGCCGTGCACCCTGCTCAGCAGAAAGGTGAAAACTTGGGCGTTTGACTAGGTTCCGACGGACTGTACGGGGGCCACGTCGGAACGATGTGTGTATTAATTATACAAGACCATGGACGGGGTTTCCAGAGGTGTCACCTGGTCGCCACCGACGTGCGATTTAGAGCCGTCACCAGAGTGAAGGCTCATTCTGATAGAAGGCATTTTAAAATGGGAGAGAGAATCACGATAGGACCGGGATGTGAAGGAAAGGTTTTTGCT
Organism: Tamias sibiricus; assembly: GCA_025594165.1. NCBI lineage: Eukaryota > Metazoa > Chordata > Mammalia > Rodentia > Sciuridae > Tamias > Tamias sibiricus. The sequence continues at coordinate 7,787,548 of CM046667.1, forward strand.
CTGATTTTCATCGAACTGGCAAGATCTCAGAATTGGGATGCCTGGTTTTAGTCTGAAAAAAAAAAAAAAAAAAAAAAACGAGTAGGACTTGTTTTTTTTTTTTTTTTTACTAGAGTTGTCTCCTGAGAAAAAGAACAAATGTTTTTCTTTTTCCCTAGACTTGTCAATGGGGAGAGAATCTATGTCATTTTCTCGGAACAGTTTGTATGTTTCTACTTACATCGCTGCATTGATTTCTACATTTCTAGTTGCTTTTAAAAATTGGAGGCCAGGCTAAGGGGGACAATGGAATAATCCCAGTGACGTAGAGGCTGAGGCAGGAGGATCACACATTAGAGGCCAGCCTCGGCAACGTCGCGAGACCTCGTCTTAAACAAATCTGCATACAGCTTTGGTTTCTGACACATATATCATTCGAGATCGCCCCCAAATATCGAGTCCATCTTGATCTCCCGAAATGGGTGATGTTTGAAGATCACCACATGGAGAAAGACGTCATAGAATTTCCACGTCATAAAATACGTCTGATACTCTATTTCAGAGTCCAAAAAGCATTAGAACGTTTTCCTGATGGTTCCCAATGTTCCGACATCCACATCTTCGACCACATGTCACGGGAGTCCACGAGCAAACTGCAAACGTCTTTGCAAAACCTGCCAACGCTAGTCCGTGATTCACAATCCTTCCCTGGTAACGATGGCTATGCATGAGGTATTGTCATCGCTAGCATTTAGCTCTAGGTGGGAGAGGGCAGACTCGCGTGCGGCGACTTGCAACAGGTGAAATGGGGGAAGGCAGGCTTACGTTTCAGAGCCAATGAGTTCGAGGCGTGCGTCTTTTGAAAACTCGATCGGGGGGCGAGGGGAGTCACATCCTGAGACTCTCCGTCTGGCTGGAATAATAAACCTTTCGTTGCTGCACTCTTATGAATGAAAAAAATAAATAACTAAAATCAGCAGGGCATAACGGTACACGCGTACACTCCCAGTGACTCAGGAGGCTGAGGCAGGAGGATCGCAAGTTGGAGGCCAGCCTCTGCAAGTTAGCAAGACCCTCAACGACGTAGTGAGCCCTCTTCTGAAAATGATGGTGATGGGGTGACAGGCGTGCGTCACCGCTCCCGGCTCCTTGCATCTACCCCTTGCCTTCTGTTTGGCCAGCTCGGAGAGTTCCTTCAGTTCCTGCAAACTTCCTGGCCAACTCCAGCGAATTCTTTCCAGAACGTGCCTCTCTCCCTGGCTCCTTCTCTTTAGGATTCAACTCCAACATCTATGTCCCTTTACCCCATTTCCTCTCATTGGCCACCTGACACCTCGGGCGTGATGGTGCCCACCTGTCATCCCAGCACTCGGAGGCTGAGGCAGGAGGATCACGAGGTTAAAGCCAGCCTCAGCCATGGCGAGGCCCATAGCAACCCAGTGAGACCCTGTCTCTAATAAACTACAAAAAAGGGCTGGGGATGGGGCCCAGTGGTTGAGGGCCTCTGAGTTCAATCCCTGGTACAAAAAAAAGAAAAAAAACAAACACTTGAACCCCATGTCTCTCGATTGGACCAAAGTTAAAAGAACGCTCACAAATCATTTGGCCTTGGAGTCTGCTCTCTTAGCTTTGAAAGAAGAACAAATCAGAAAGGATCACAGTACGTTCTAAGGCAAGAAGGATTTTTTTTTTCCTTTAATGGAAAACAATAGATTACAAGATAAGGTTGAATTTGAAGTGAGATTTTGTAATACAAGTGGAAAAGAAATTACTTGGACATCAGAGTTTTTACTGTGATGCAAAACAACTAATTCCCTATTTCAGATCTCATTTGCTTTTAACTGCTGTAATTAAAAAATATACATACATACATACATATATGTATATTTGCAATATATGCATATTTATAGAATGCATATGATACTACAATATATATTATACCTATTTGCCTACTAAATCAATATAATATATGATATGTAAAATATAATAACATCATATTGCAATTGAGCACTATATCATATTTATATATAAACATGTATTTATATATGATATTTATATATGATATTATATATCATACAATGTAATATATCATAAAATTATGTATGGAAAGTTTATATGAAAACATATGTCATCATAGTATCTATATTTTATAATTTCTAAATATATTTATATAACATAATCTCATATTATGTGTATAAATTATAATCATACTACCACATTCATACATTATATATAATCATATGTAATGCACAAATATAAAAAGATAAATATGTTTGTATATTCATATATATGCATGATATATAAATATATATTTTCATATTTAAATATATGATGTTTTATACATTATATAAATGTATCATTGATGAATGGTATATATTATATAAATAGTACATACTATACACTTCATATATAATATAAATACATAAAAATATATAAATACATAGGTATATAATATATGAAATATACTATATATTAAACATACAGATATATCATATATTAAATACAAAGAATAGCATCAAGTCTATTACATATTAAATACACATAGCATATAAACTATACCATGTTAAATATATAATCATGTACCTATATAATGGACTAATCGTATATTAGATATGGAATTATATTTTTGTTATGTGATACATATTTATATAGCATCTATTCATACCTTTGTACATACAGAAATTGTGTGTCTGGTTTCTTTCTTTCTTTCTTTCTTTCTTTTTTTTTTTTTTTTGGTACCTGGGATTGAACTCAGGGGCACTCGACCACTGGGCCACATCCCCAGCCCTTTTTTGCATTTTATTAGAGACAGGGTCTCACTGAGTTGCTCAGTGCCTCACCATGGCTGAGGCTGGCTTTGACCTCGCGATCCTCCTGCCTCAGCCTCCCAAGGGCTGGGATGACAGGCGTGGGCCACCGCGCCCGGCTGTGTGTGTGTGGTCTCTATAGATACACTGTAGTTGAGGTATGGACCTGATTGATACGTATGGTCTCTGTGCACACCGCCTTCTGTCATGTCAACACCATCATCTCCGTTGTCTGCAGCGGGGTTTAGGCAGCCCGAGCAACTCCACGTAGCAGTTGTGACGGTCGTGACGAAGCCCAGTAGGAAGCCCTCGTCCTGCAGGACGGAGGTCCAGGGTGCAAGGCCCAGCACTGCACATCATTCACAAGGAACAGAAATGCCCTCTTTGGCTCGTTCTCCTGCTTGCGTTCTAAGCCGCGGTGGGATGAATCCAAGGAGGTGGTGCAAATGCAAGGCACGTCTTCCTGGGTCCTGTCCAGAGGTCTCCTTCGTTCCTGATGGAGGGGGGAAAAAAAAATTTCCAAGGTGGGATGGAGGTGGTGCTCTTGGAGCCAGAAGGCATTCTGCGTGCAAACTCCACCGTCCTGCGCTGCCAGGGCCAGGGACAAGAGTGTTGGAAGATGGACCCTGGACGGCCTGCGGCTTGGTGGCCCTTGGCCATGGCCACACACGTCCCACTTGGTCCCTCTTGGCCTCTTGCAAATTTCCCACTTTCTGCCTCAAAAGGTCGCTCTCTGCACGCAGGGCACAGAGCGCCACCTGCTGGTCGGCTCCGGTTGCTTCATGCAACCCAGGCAGGGCATGTGTGGGAGCTTGGTTGGATTTCTTTGGTTTTTCCTCTGCTAAAAGATGTTTCTCATTCAAGTATGGATGCACAGGAGTGAGAAAAAGAAAAAATAGAAACGGATAAAGACGCATAGGTGTTCGCACCCCTTTGTGTTTGTGGGTATTATTGAGACTGCCATCCTAACACCGTGTGCGGGAAGACATGAATCAGGGCATTTATCCAAAGTCATGCAGCTGGGAATATTGAAGACAGGCAGGGTCCAACCGCCCCACCCCCTTGCGCATCTATCCCCAAAATATCTCCTCCCGATGAGAGAAGATGAGTAACTAGGAGCAAATCCTTGTCTAATCAGCTTGGCAGGACCCCTGTTCAAAGGACCTGCATAAAGTGATAGAAAGTATCTTTAATGGCTTCTGACAATACATCGTGCAGACCTAGCACAGTGGAGTCTGTGCTCTGTGGAGTGTGGACCCCCGGCTGCTGCTGGTTCATCCGTTGGTTTTGGGGTATCCTTGTGTGCCATGCACGCTGTATGTAAAGACACACTCTATCTTTTGCACACATGCACGTGGTCAGCCATAAACGGGGTGTGTGGGTGTGTGTTCATGGGCACCCTCGGCCATTAAAATCATCATCTCTGAGCTGTGTGCAAGTGGCGCACGCCTGTCATCCCAGCACTGGGAGGCTGAGGCAGGAGGATCGCGAGTCAAAGCCAGCCTCTGCCATGGTGAGGCACTCAGCAACTCAGTGAGACCCTGTCTCTCATAAAATGCAAAAAAAGGGCTGGGGATGTGGCCCAGTGGTCGAGGGCCCCTGAGTTCAATCCCTGGTACCAAAAAAAAAAAAAAAAAAAAAAAAAAAAAGGAAGAAAGTAAGACTTTTTTCATATTCTTTACAGTTATTAATGATCGACTTTGAACAAGATGTCAACATTTCTCTAGTAGGAATCCCAGTTGTATTTACAATGTTTGGTTATTTCTTTTCTGACTATTTATCAGAAGAGTTCTAAATGTCAATTCCAGCTATTTTTTTTTTTTTTTTAAGTTGCTTATACCGTACTCTAGGAAATCACTGAAGGGTCTCACAGACCTGATTCCTGGAAGAAATATCACTCATCTTTCAATCCAGATTGAATTTTAAACACAGAATAAAAATGTCTTAACATACTTATTGGATGTCTTAATATACTTACATCTGGGAGCATTTTAATTACAGAAAGCATCTACATAGCTATATCTGTGCATAGCAAAAGATGATTGGATAATATTTTAGTTATATTACACAAGGCTATACCTACAATTTAATGGATTTCATATATTTTATATGCACATATTTTATATGTAAAATAATGCATATACATAATATATAAATATATACGTAACATTGTATTCAAGCATCTATATGTATGTACATATGTTTTATACGTATTGTATATATTGTATATATTTCACATATATAACAAAGTATTTATAGTAATGATGTAGTATGAGAAAAAGTCTTCTCATAGCTAACTGCTATGCTGATATGCAAAACGAGTTTGAGAATTGTTGATCTTTAAAGCATATGTCCTTAAATTAGCAGTGAAAGTTGAAAGACACGCATTAAAAACTCCTCTATCAAGTGGGGCATGGTGGGGCACGCCTGACATACCAGCACTTGGGAGGCTGAGGCAGGAGGATCGCGAGTTCAAAGCCAGCCTCAGCAACAGCGAGGCCCAAAGCAACTCAGTGAGACCCTGTCTCTAAATAAAATACAAAATGGGGCTGGGGACGGGGCTCAGGGGTCGAGTGCCCCTGAGTTCCATCTCCAGTAACACCCACAAAAAAAAAAATATTTGGAAAATCCCCAAATATGTATCTACGTCCTCCTTTTGCTTCATCTCCTAGGGATACCTAGGATGTTTAGCAGGGAGACAAGGAAATAGGAGACAAGGAAGTGCAGAAAGGTAAAAGAAGGAAAAGGGAAGCAGATTCTTGTGTCTCAACACCCCAGGTGAGTAACTCCATCATTCTCAGGAAGAACCGTGACCTCCACTACTGCTACCGCGTGACCTTGACAATGGCTTGGAAAAGGACCAGGAATATGGGTTGTGGGTCGGAGTGGCTTTATTTCCATGAAGTGCCGCAGTTTCTACCTCACAAAGAATATGCATAAAAATAAATACCGCAAAGAATATATCTTGGTCGATTAACTTATTAATATGATAAATAATCCTCTCTCTTTAGTATTGAAGATCGGAAATCACACTGGGGCCGGCTGTGCAGCCAAGGGATGTATTCACCAGCCGTTATGGCTGGTTAAGGGTAGAAAAGGGACGGGGAGAGGGGAGTCAGGGAGAGAGAAGTGTGCAAGCTCAATAAGTGTGCAAGCTCTGGAATGGAAGGTGGGAGTCTGGTTGCGCCAGCTGCGGTCTCTGGAGCTATCAGCTAGGGCAGCTGCCGTTGGGCTGGAGACAGTGGGTAAGTGTGCAGTGGCTGCCCCTTCTCCATCTCCGTCGTCTCTCTTCTCATCGCCTCTCTGGCTCGTCACCTCTCTCTCTTCTCGTCGGCTCTTTCGTCTCGCTGACTCTCTGTCGTGTTGCTCTCTTTGGTGTCTGGCTCGCTGCCTGGCTCTCGGCTCCTCTGCTGGCTCTCCAACTTCCAGTGGACGGGAGTTTATATAAGGCTAACTGGTGGGGGCGGGTACCAGAGCGAACTGTAAGCCTATTGGCTCCTGCTGGTGGTGTGAGGGCAGCCTTCAAGCCTATTGGCTCCTGCCTGGGGATGATGAAACATCCTGCCCAGAGAGCAGAGCGAACTTTTGACCCTATGTCTGTGGAACAGGGTGAACCCTATTGGCTCCTGCCTCTGGGGTGAGGGCAGCCTTGAAGCCTATTGGCTCCTACCCCTCGGGTGAGGGGCCTTGAAGCCTACTCCTGCCTGGAGATGATGAAACATCTTGCCCAGAGAGCAGAGCGAACTTCTGACCCCTGTGGAGGGTGAACTTTTGATGACCTGAAAGCCTATTGGCTCCTGCCTATGGGGTGAGGGCAGCCTTGAAGCCTATTGGCTCCTACCCATGGGGGTGAGGGCAGCCTTGAAGCCTATTGGCTCCTGCCTGGGGATGATGAACACCTCCTTCCCCGAGAGCAGAGCAACTGTTTAGCCCTCTGCCTGTGGAACAGGCCGAACTTTTGGCGACCTTTAAGCCGCCTATCGGTTCCTGCCAATCTATCAAGTATCACCTATAATTAATACGATAACCTCACATGTAATCATCAATGACCCATATACCTTCATATTGAATGTAGAATTGTATTATGGTATATACAGTTGTTTTACAGCATGTAATCGTATTTTAATGTTGTGTGATTGTATCATTAGCATTGTATTTAATCACATTAACACAACATATGATTGCATTGTTGAGATGATCTATGATGACATGATCAATATATGCAATTGTGCTAATATTACATTTTATTGTTTATGTAAAAGTCTACTAAGGTAACACGTAATCACATTATTAATACATGCAATTGCATTCATAGACCATTTCATGTTTTATATACGATTCTATTATTAAGCTAATAGATATAGCTGGGTGTGGTGGTGCATGCCTGTAATCCCAGCATCTTGGGAGGCTGAGGCCGGAGGATCAGGAGTTCAAAGCCATCACAGCCTCAGCACCTTGGTGAGGTGCTACGTAACTCAGTGACAGCTGATCTCCCAATGAAATACAAAAGAGGGCCGAGGGTGTGTCTAAGTGGTTAAGCACCCCTGGATTCACGCCCCAGTGCCAAAAAAAAATAAAAATAAAAAATAAAAACCCAAACATAATATATAATTGCACTATTAATATATGCAATTATGTTACTGTCCCATTTTAGCATTTATATGAAATTCTGTTATTAAGATAATGCATAATGCACAATGCATATGTAATTGTATTAATATCATTTTGTTATTTGTATAGAATGCTGTTATTCAGATAACACATAAATGTATTATTAATCTATGTAATTGTATAATAGCATTTATATTTTATTACTTTCATATAATTTTACATGCATATATGTATATATATATATATATATATATATATATATATATATTGCTTATATATATAATTAATTCCTAGAAGGAGATTGCTCAGACTCCAAACTGCAGTATCCTGCATCCTGTAGGAGACTCATCTTTTCAGAGAGTGCTGGACATGTGTCTACTCCAATATCTTAATCTGATTCATCTGGTCGAAAGAGGTTACCTGGCCACCCCAAACAGGACTTGCCATTAGAAATGAGCGTCAGGTGCCAACCAGCCTGTCACGGCCGCCTTTTTCTCTCCTCTCTAATGCTCCCAATAAAGCCCTTCCTAGCCCTGAAGAGGCAGAGACTCTTGTGCCCATGGTGACGAGTAGCGGACCTCCTAGTTTGGAAGCAAATTCCAGGAAGGCAAAGCTGCCCCATCAAGAGCTCTGGCAAGAGTTCTGAGTGGCTCTGGGACCACGGAATGTCACCTTGCTTTGGATTGACTCCCTCCTTCTGCCTCAGGGTCGTGCCAAAGACACACCCTCAGAGCTGCTCTCCAGCTACGCTTCCAACGCGCCCTTCCTTCCAAGGTCCTGCTCTGTCTGTGTTGTGAAGCCTTTGATCACGGGTGGTTTTCGCGTCTTCATTGGCAAAGGACGCGTCAAACCCTCTTGGCTAAGCAACCCTCAGGCTGGACCAATGGAGCCTGATCTGTGTGCCGCTCGGGAAAGGAAACTATTTAAACTAATGATGCCAGCAAACAGTGGTCCCCAGTTCCTACAGTTAAAGTCGAATTGAGGATGCTTTTTTCCCCTGGAATTACTGCCTTGGATTGGTTCCTTTTTCTCTCAGTGCAGGTGATGTTAAACCAGGCAATTAAACAGACGGCCCTCTGGGCATCTTGCTGAGGAGACCAAAGTTAAGGATTCGTAGCTTCTGTGGGTTTGGGCTCCAGAGGGGAGAGTCTTCGTATTAAATGAATTTCTCCCCCCCCCCCCCCAAAAAAAAAAAAAAATCTAAAGGTTCATAGCTCCTATAGCCCACAACCCACTACCACACGGAATTTTGACAGAGATCATCTTCGTCAATCAGATGATTTGAAGCCGCAGACCGTTTTCCAGAGAAGTCAAAATCAACTGTTCTTCTCCGTAACCTAATCCTGGAAAAATCTTTTCAAGGTCCATTTTAGACAACAGCTATCATTTGTTGTTATTGTTTTTATTATTATTAATAATAATTATTATTATTTGGTACTTGGGATTGAACTCAGGGGCACTCGACCACTGAGCAACATCCCCAGCCCTGTTTTGGAGTTTATTCAGAGGCAGGGTCTCACTGAAGAGCTTAGCGCCTCACTGAGTTGCTGAGGCTGGCCTTTAACGTGTGATCCTCCTGCCTCAGCCTCCCGAGCCCCTGGGATGACAGGCGTGCGCCACCACAGCCATCCAGAAAGACATCTAAAAACAGTAATTTGTGCCCTGTTTCTGCGAGTGCCTTCGATACATACGCATAATTTAGGTTGAAAAACAGTTCCCTGCATTGGAAGGACAGAATTGAAATTTATGACAGGTTCAGTATCTCTAACCCCAAAATCTTGAATCTGTGCTGCTCCAAACTCTGGAAGGTTATAAGCTTCAAGTCCACGTCACAAAGGAAAACTTTCCCCCTTGAACTCGTGAGACAGGCCACAGGTGCATAAAATATTTGTGCCAAATTACTTTCAGGCTATGTGTATAAGCTAGCTACATACAAAACATAAGAGACTTTAGTTTTTAGACTTGGGTCTTGTCCCCAAGATATATTATTATGTATATGCAAGTATTTTGAAATGTTTAACATGCCTATAATCCCAGTGCCTCCGGAGGCCGAGGCAGGAGGATCGCGCGTTCAAAGCCAGCTCAGCAGCAGAAGCGAGGCCCTAAGCAACTCAGTGAGACCCTGTCTCTAAATAAAATAGAGTGCCCCTGAGTTCAATCCCTGGTACCCTGCCTGTGCCCTAAAAAATGCAAAACTCTTTTTGGCCTCATGCATTTTGGATAAGCTATGCTCAATCCAGCCCTACTCAGGTCTCAAATAAAATTGAGGACCAGGAGCATAAAAAGTGACTAACATTCATGCTAGCTTGCTTCTTCACGTAGGAGCGTGCAAAAAGACAAAAATCTGAATTTGGGAGGTGGGAGAGAGAGAGAGCAGAGAGCATTATTGCGGTCATTGCACTAAATGTCAACTAGATCATGAGTGACGGTGGAATCTTTCATCCTGAATGAGGGAAGGAAGCAACTGTAGCTTATATCTTTGGTCAGGGACTCCACGCTCCTGTGATGCTACAGAAGATGGTAGAAAAATCTCCAGGTAGACACAGGTGCAATGATAACGTATGTCAAATTAGAAACAGGGGTGCAATCTGCTGTCCCACAGGAACATTGCAAACCAGGGGCGGGGGGTCATGCAGGAGCAGAACAGCAAGTCGGTGAACATGATTGGCAGGAGCAGGTGTCGCTCAAATGTTCCTTCCTTCAAATCCCACCCCCTTTCTTTTGGTAATAGATTTGGTAAACAGTGAACAGCAGTGAATGCTTTTTTTTTTTTTTTTTTTTTTTTTTTTTTTTTTTTTTTTGGTACCGGAGATTGAACTCAGGGGCACTCGACCCCTGGGCCCCATCCCCAGCCCTTTTTTTTTGTCTTTTATTAGAGACAGGGTCTCCCTGAATAGCTAAGTGTCTCGCCATGGCTCATGACAGGCGTGTACCACCGCGCCCGGCTTGCAGGCTTGGTTCTTCCAACTGTGAATTTTTTCCAACATTTCCTTGGGAAACTAGGTCTCTTTCGTAGGTGTTAAGCTTCATGCACCAGATCATGGTCTAAATTTCAGCAGTCAGGGGAGAAGCTGGTAGCCAGGGGGTTAGAATAGAATGCGAAGCCGGCACAGACCAGGTTCCTGCTTTCACCAACTCGAAATGCAACTAAATCATTAAGGAAAGGGGAGAGTAGGCTGAAAGTCTTTTATTTTCAAGGTTAAACTATTCCTCTTCCAAGTTCTATACACACCTGGGGAGTCCGGTTTTTGTGAAACTTAAGGTGGAGGGGGGAGAGTGTGCATGAGAATAGTCGAAATATATAAAATTTATGTATACATAGAGACTATTTTTTTCTTTTTCTTTTTTAACTGTTTGTTATACTTTTATTTTTTACATTAATTTTTTTAAGATTTGTGTTAATTAGTTCTACATGACAGAGGAAGGCATGTATGCACTGTGATAGATCATACATCGATGGGAGATGATTTCTCATTTTTCAACGTGGACGTGTTGCAGAATCGTAGTGTATATATGTGACTGTACCTTCATTTTATTGATTGATTTCTGTGTGGTGCTGAGAATCGAACCCAGGGCCACACCCTTGCGAGGCAAGCACTCGACTGCTAAACCACAACCCCAGCCCAAGATAGTGATGTTTGTTCTTGTGCCTTTTCCAAAATGCCTGCTGTGGTAATCAGGTGCCTTTGAGAAGAGTTGATACATTCTAACCACAACAGCGTGTTCAGAAACACTTACCACTCTGTTCTCTGATTGTGCCACTTTCAATAATTCATTCAGCCCCTGTATTTTGGTTTCCTCATCTCTGAAATGAGAGACACCTTTGGGCATCAATGGCGCACGCCTGTCATCCCAGCACTTGGGAGGCTGAGGCAGGAGGATCGCGAGGTCAGAGCCAGCCTCAGCCATGGTGAGGCACTTAGCAACTCAGGGAGACCCTGTCTCTATTAAAATAAAAAAAAGGGGGGGCTGGGGACATGGCCCAGTGGTCAAGGGCCCCTGAGTTCAATCCCCAGTACCAAAATAAAATAAAATAAGATATGAGAGAAAGCTAGAAAGCTAGACTCTGAGGTTGGTAGAAGGATTAGGTGCAGATAACATATTTAGAACAGCACATTCTGACCATTACTTGGAAGTTTTAAATCTTGAAATAATTGCTCCTTAAAGAGTTGGAATCAAAAAATAAAAAAAAAAAAAAAAAAATAAATAAAAAAAAAAATAAAAAAAATAAAAAAAAAAAAAATAAAAAAAAAAATATATAAAAAAATATAAAAAAAAATAAATAAAATATCTAGGAAAAAAAAAAAAAAAAAAAACCCTCTGGACATTTACTTTGGAAGCTGGTCAGTAAGTAATATATTCCCTCAATACTTAAAAAAAAAAAAAATAAAAAGTTTTGAACATGTATTTTGGAGCTAGTCTGAGTTAATATTTACACACATGACATGTCACACATTTTTTTTTTCCCATTATTATTTGGTCACGTGTGGCAATTGTGAAATTTCAGGCAAGCACAGACCACATATCTGATAGTATTCCGAACCGATGATAACGGAGTTGAAGAATTCCTCGTATCTGACTGCATATTGGGCAGGTGCAAAGACACCACCGCGTTGTAGAAGCCCACGATATTTGCTCGAGCATTCCTGCTGTTTGGTGTCCGTGCCCTGATTGCGATACAGGCTACACTCCAGCCTTGCTATTTAGTCCATGTAGAGGAACTCTCTCGAGAAGTTTGCACGGAGACACAATTGCCTAGGGGAAAAAAAAAAAAAATGCATTTCTGAGGACACTCCAGCACGGTTCAACAGCACAGGACGGTCATTTATAAAAAGTGATTCATCGTGAAATACGGGACAGCATACACCACCCCAGTAATACAGACAGGCTGAGCGTATTTGTTTTGGAAAATACATAAATTCAAAAATACATACAATGTGCATGAATAATCCATACTCCCAGAGAACAGGGGGAATATGAATTCACATGTACACATATACACACCCCAAAATAAATCTGGCAGAGGTCTGAACACGGAAGGATGATAACGCTACTAAGATTAAATTACTCGTCATGTTTGAAATGACGCATGATCTGATTTTTCCGTTTGCAAGGGATTTTTTTTTTTAATTTTTATTTTTCAGGGTTATATGTCCGCATCCGTGTGAAGCAGCAATCTTCCTGTTTTCTTTTCGATCCGTGGACAGACCACGGTCAAGGTTTTGTTATCTACGCCCTGAACCAAGGGGTGTGTCAGGATTTTTGTTTCTGGGCATCGTTACCTGTGGCTGCTGGCCAGATATCTAGGGTTTCCCCACGACCTCTGCTTGCGCTGTTGGTCACCAAGACCTCAGGACCTGGGCTGAGCCCCCTGTGGTGGACAGATTAGAGGCAATTGAGTTTTCCCTCTGCTGTGGTCCCGTGACCGAGTGGACTTTTCTGAGCCTATGTGTCCCAATGCCTGCATGACAGAAATGTGCAATGACCGTATTTCTTTGACTAGAGCAATGCAAACCTCCTTTTACTTCTGGAACACAACCTCCCTCTTTTCTTTTTCTTTTTTTTTTTTTTTTTTTTTTTTTTGTTTCCCCTGCTTTGTAGCCAGGTGGGTCAGGACGTGACGGGAGGGGAGACGGACAGGGCAAGGGATTTCCGAGGACAGGAAACGGGACATCACGACCCGCCCAGCCCTGCTGTGGGATTGCAGGAACCACGTTGGTCACGGGCAGCGCATCGTGCGGTGCATGTGACCGGTCCAGGTGGTCATTTGAAGAACGTGGACGTGAGAGGAAGAGGCAAAGACCATCCTGACCCTCCAACTCCCTGCACCCACACCCCCCTCCAAAGCACGTCTGTCCCGTGCTTGAGCTCTCGACCCTCCGTCCCCACGGGGCTGGAGACGGTGGCTGTGACATCTCCGGCACCTCAGAAGCAGGAGCGAAAGGCAGAGGTGCACGTCCTGCTCACCCGTCCTCCGGATGTCCCCGACGTACGTACCTAAAACCGCGACCGTCCAGCGGCACGAAAGGCTCAGACCAGGTGGGGGCCACCAGGTGGTGTCTTCTGATGGTCTCCGGGACAACGTGCACACCCCGCAGCGTGCAAACAGACGTCTGGGGTCCGCGGGCTTCTTCCCACGCCATCCTCAGGCATTTTCCAACAGAACCTCGTGTTTTCCCCCATGATGGGGTGCACACCAACCCCCCATCTTCTCAGTTTAACAACCCAGGGTGCCTCCCCTGCTCCCACCAAAAGCACGTGATTTTTCTTTTTTTTTCATATATTTGGAAAGAACTCGGTTAGGGTGACTTCCTTCTAAACACACCCTGCCTCCTCCCTGCAATTGCCACCCCCCAGATCTGTCCCCAGTGCCATTACCACCCATAAACTCCCCCAAGGCAGGAGGAATGGACAGGGAGCTGCACGCATGGGTGACGTGGGGACCCTTCCCTCTGCTCAAGATCTTAGCACGGCTGAGATGGCCCGAGGGGCGGGACGTCGTCGCTGCACACGGACTCACGGAAGAAGCGTTAAGGTCTCCCCACGTGCAACACACCTCAGAGGCTGTGACGGAACCCAGCAGGTGACCTTCGCTAGCTCTGACTGTCTCGGGGTGTCACGTGAGAGCCCACGGATGGGATTTCTACTAAAGGCATGCGTTTATATGTAGATGTGAGCGTGTGCATCTTTTTTAAAAAAAATATTTATGGCCGAGCGCGGTGGCGCACGCCTGTCATCCCAGCACTTGGGAGGCTGAGGCAGGAGGATCGCGAGTTCAAAGCCAGCCTCAGCCATGGTGAGGCCCTTAGCAACTCAGGGAGACCCTGTCTCTAATAAAATACAGAAAAGGGCTGGGGATGTGGCCCAGTGGTCGAGGGCCCCTGAGTTCAATCCACGGTACCCAAAAAAAAAAAAAAAAAAAAAAAAAAAAAATTATTTATTTGCTTTAGTTGTGCACAACGCGTTTATTTGTACCTGGTGCTGGTGCTGAGGATGGAACCCGGGCTGCACATATACTAGGCAAGGGCTCTACCGCTGAGCCACAACCCCAGCCCCGAGCGTGTGAATCTATGTGTGTGCATGTATACGTGAGTGTGAGGTGTGTGCATATGCGCACCTGTATATGTGCACACACAATGTCTGTTTGAAGGAAATGTGACCTTCAGGGATTTTAGATGCATGCGAGTCTATGAACATATATATATATATACATATATATATATATATATGTTCACATGAATTCGTATGCACTTGCTGATCTGATGTTCATGAACGTGCATGAATGCCTACAGGGACATGCATATACGTGCATGTGTGTGTGTATATATACGGGCGTTCTTTTAATGGGAATGCCGTCCTCGGGTACACACACACACACATCGCCACATGCATGCCCACACCTGGACACATGCCACTATGCATGCACATACGTGTCTATAGAGGTCCATTCACTTAATGGAAAGGACAACCTCAGGCACATGCAGGTGTATATAGCCTCATCCATGAAGCCGCGTGTAAACATACACACGTGCATATGTAAATGCGTGCATATGTATAGAAGCATGCATGTATATGTGTGTATTCTTTGGATGGAAATGTCATCTTCTGGCACACAGGTGGATAGATGCATGTGTGGATATATAGGTAGGGTCATTCTTCTAAAGAAACTTTCAGCTTCATGCACATGCACATACATGTAGCCACATGCACAACCCATGTGTATATGTGCACACAAACATGAAAATGTGTATGTGTGTATATATATATGTATATATATATATATATATATATAGCTGCATACACACATGTGTAGACACAACCATCCATTCGCTCATTCCTTTAATGGAAATGCAATCTCCACACATGCAAGTGTACATATACCCACATACAAATGCACGCGTGGGCCTGGGTGTGTGCGTGTAGTCCCTTAATGGCTATGTCATGTTCAAGAATTCATATGCACCTCTATGAATATATGTAAAGTATATATATATATATATACATGCTATATACATCTTATACACATGCATGTGTGTGTACATAACACACACATATACAACAGGATGCATAGATACGTTTATCTACACGTGCACACACACACACACACACGTTTCTTTCTATATACCTGTGTCCATGTTTGCACGGAAATGCCACGTTCCCTTGTTGAAATGCATGTGTTTCTATGTAAATGTGCAACCTACGCATGCAGGCATGCGTGTGGGCCTGTCTTTTACACATCGATCTGCACACACGTTCCTGTGGAGTGTGTGTGTGTGCGTGCGCACGTTTCTCTTGAGGGTCTCACATGTTCAGAGTGACCTACGGCCAACAAGGAGCAGAAGGCGTCAAACCCGGCAGCCACTGAATCGGCTGCTTTTCTTTGGTGAGTCGTGGGCGCCCGTGGGGCAGGAGACGTGGACTTAGCGAGCTGGGCCCTGCACCTCCTGGGTGACCAGCTGGGGCTGTGAGCTCACACCAGCTTGTTTGGAGTCTTCAATGCCTTGGAGAGTCAGGCTCCTGGTTCTCCACATGCCCCACTTAAAACTGTGGCTTGCGCCGGGCGCGGTGGCACACGCCTGACATCCCAGCCCTTGGGAGGCTGAGGCAGGAGGATCGCGAGGTCCAAGCCAGCCTCAGCCATGGCGAGGCCCTTAGCAACGCAGTGCGACCCTGTCTCTAATAAAATACAAAACAGGGCTGGGGAGGTGACCCAGGGGTCGAGGGCCCCTGAGTTCAATCTCCAGCACCAAAAAAGGAAATACAAAAAAAACAAAAACAAAAACAAAAACAAAAAAAACCTGTGTCTTGCACCTCTGTCTGCTCCTCAGGGTGACCGTGGGTGTCAAATGTGATCCCGGGCAGCCAGGTGCTCAGGGAGGGCTCTGAGAATCTGCTCCCCGCCGCGTAACTCCATTGTGGTCCCTTTGGAACGCTCTGCGCTGGCATTTCGTGCTGCCCTTGGAAGTCTGACTCCCAGTGGCCCCTCGGAACGCGTCCCGTGTATCACACGCAAATAAAAACACTCTAAGGATGGGCAGTGGGTTCCCGCGATGAATGCACAAAACTGTGTGTCTGAGGCAGTTTTCTTCCCCCCACCCCCCAAGAGACGGACCCTTCAGGTTGTGGAGAATGTATCACTAGCAGTGCAGAAACCAGTCGCCGCGTGTGCAGCAGATCTGTGTTCTCAGGTGTGTATGAACCACACCACCACCGCCAAAGGAAAAAAAAAAAAAAAAAAAAAAAAAGAAAAACAAACCAAGAATCAAAGAAGTAAGCACACCCCCTCTCAAGAAAGGAAAGACGCATGATTCTTTGCACAAAGCATTAGAAAATACTGTGATATTTTATTATTAAAAATGCTGCTGAAAACTTTATACATATGTGTCCAGCCATATATATCTTCTATTATTACTTAAGGCAAAATCAAAAACAAAAGTTGCAAAATCATAACCCAAAGAACCATTGAAACCCTGCGTGCCTTTTGAAGATCAAGAATAAAAGCCTAAGAAAGTATTTTTTTTCCTTAATTTTTTTCTTCTCCTTTTTTTTTTTTTTTTTTTTTCTCTTTTTTTTTATAGATAGCAAGTATATTTTTTTTTCTCATAGAACTCTATGAAGACTCTATAACCTCTTTCCCGTAGAAATAAGATATCCTTTACGACGTATTAAATTGCTTTTGATCGTAATCCTCTGTAAAAGCTAAAAGTATTCACTGAACAGGAACGCCATGTCTTTATCCCAAATGCCACAAAGCTGACGCATGACTGTACGTATTGCTAGCAGAAGACGATGGGAGGTTACGGGACAGATACCGGGATTCACATGACATACTGAACCCACATCGGGCCAACCATCAAATCCATTGTAGGTGAGCCTATTGGCTAGAGACTTGCAGAAAAAAAAAAAAAAAAAAAAAAAAAAGCAATGACGTGCAGGAACATCTCCTCCAGGACCTTTCACTGTGGACAAAGGACCGTGGTGGTTTTGCAGGTGCTGAGAGAAGGGAGGGAGGTCACCGTATGTCACATATTTATGTACAGAGACGAGCTCTTGGATTCAGATTGACAGCATCAACAGGAAGGACCTAGACTGGGAGATGCGTGTGTTCCCAAAGAACTCTCTTTGAGCTAGAGGTCAAATACTTGAATGTGAGGGGATTTCGGGAGTTCGGGGTGGTCATTGCAGGGGGAAAGAGGGGACTGAAGGGAAAATGCCCACGCTCACACTGGTATCTGAGGCTGCGTGTGTGGAATTAACTACCATGGAGCCCAGGTAGGTCCTCTTGGGACATCTTTGGCTACTGTTTCTGGGTGGACATAGTCAGTGTTTCTATTTTTTCCTCTAAGACAAAAATACAAAGGGACTTTTATTAGTGTAGCCGTACACCTTGAAACGTTCCTTAAAGGAAAATTAAAAAAAAAAAAAAAAAAATATAAAAAAATATATATATATATATATATATATATATAATATATCTCCAAAAAAATTCTCTGATTCCCAAGTTGCCAATTTAAAGTGGGGAGAATCGTTTCTATTGATTATCTTGAGAGTGAGGCTGATTTTCCCCCCAGAAGATCTAGGCAAACTGTTTATAAGGTTCTGGGTCCTTTTTTTTTTTTTCCCCCTCTTCCCTGTGCCATTCATTGATTGATAACTATTAGGTAAATGCACCCCAAGTGACATTTCCAAGCTTATGCTTTATCCCATAAATGATATAAAATGTAAATAAAATGAAAAGAAACCCTGCTTACTCATAAATCAAGGGCTCACCACTGAAACAGAAAGAAACACACATGTCCTCCTTGAAGCTGATTTGCAAAACTAAGCAGGTCCGTCATTGGGAAAAATCTTCTTGCAGCTGCCGAGAGAAACAGTGTGGTATTGAGTGCCCGGTGCAGGGTCCGACCAAAGGCAGGCTTTCTTTCCTTTTTTGGCAGGGACCTGGGGGTGGGAAACAGCTCTTCCTAAGCACATTCAAAGGGTGCAGAAGCACACAAGAGGACTTGTCTTCTACCCGCTGCCCCACGGGGCTGGGAGGGCTTAGGGGTCCCCTTACCCCACGCTTGGCATTGCAACTGCACCCAGGCCGACACACAGAGAGAAAAACTCCCCCCAGCCAGGGGTCTCCGACGTTGCATGCAATTTTGCAATGCCAGAGTGGATGTGTGACGGGCCACCCGGACGGACGGACGGATGGCCCGGGCTCTCCTGCAAGCCACCGGTGCACCCTCTTCACAAAGGAAACACTGAGTTACAACAACAACAACAACAACAACGACGAAAATCCCACGTCTTTGTGAACCTCAAGTAATTAAGAACAAAAGCCTTTTTTTTTTTTTCGTTTGTTTGTTCTTTTTTTTTTTTTTTTTTTTCTTTTGCAGGGGAGGAAACAGGTGAAATGACTAATGTATATATATATTTATATATATTTATATACATTCAGGGCACAATGAAAACCACAGTTGTTGCTAAAAGCTCTTTCAAACTAAAAACACCAATAAAAGCTTTTTTTTTTTTCCTTTTTTTAAATCTTTTTCTCCCGCCCTCTTAAACTGACAGCTATATACATTTGTGTGTGTGTGTGTGTGTGTGTGTGTGTGTGTCTTTTATTTGTACAAAGTTTCTTAAATAGAGTTCAAGCTGGTAAAACATCTCTTTGCGCAGAACTATATGCAGAGTGAAGTCTTTTATTTTCATCCTCACATTCTACCTTCCCTTCTCAGCTGCAGGAGACAGTGCCAAAGGTGACCAAAACACCCCAGGGTGCTTCCCTCGGAGGACGCTGAGCCATTTCTTCCATGGCACAGAAAGAACATTATTATTATTATCATTTTTTTTCAACTGTAATTAATAAAAAAGAGAAAGAAAGACAGAGGAGGGAGAGAACATCAGATATCCTTGGCTGAGTTCCAGTAAGTGTCCGCTGCTATTGAACTGATCACTGAAAACACCCAGGTCCTTGAAACGGGGACATTCCTGGGGACACCGGTGGGGATGTTAAAGCAGTGTTCGAACAGAAACGAGGCTTTTCACATTGAGTGGGTCCTAAGTGGAATTGTGTAGGGGCAGGTCAATTCCAGGAAGAAGAGTCTGTCTGCAAGGTGGGCTAGGGGGACCAGCGTGCCCCCAGCCCCTCGTTTTCCTTTTCCTTTTTTTTTTTTTTTTTTTTTTTTTTTTAGCTTTATTTTTCCTTTATATCCTAAATCCGTGGGATGAACATCTCTCCTGGTGGTTGGGAGATGGGTGGTGGCTTCTGTCCTCTCCGGATGCTTTTGCGCTTCCTCTCCGGGGTGTTTTTGCGCTTAGTCTCAGGGGTGTTTTTGCACTTCGTCTCTGGGGTGTTTTTGCGCTTCGTCTCCGGGGTGTTTTTGCGCTTCGTCTCCGGAGTGTTTTTGCGCTTCCTCTCCGGGATGTTTTGCGCAAGGCCGAGGGAGGGACAGGGACACAGGGCGGGGACGGGGACGGGGCCCACCCAGCTATACTCTGGTGGTGGAGT
The DNA here is from genome assembly GCA_025594165.1 of Tamias sibiricus. Taxonomy (NCBI): domain Eukaryota; kingdom Metazoa; phylum Chordata; class Mammalia; order Rodentia; family Sciuridae; genus Tamias; species Tamias sibiricus. The sequence goes on from CM046667.1 coordinate 7,807,441, forward strand.
GTCCGTGAGGCAGGTTGGTACTGTTCTGTCCCCCGCTGAAGGTGTTGAACGTGTGTAAAGGCTGCATCCCCCGCCGTGAGCGCGTTGGGGATCATGGTGATGGTGTTGGGCGTCATGAGCGGGATGTCGTCGGGGGACCGGCGCAGCGTGAGCGTGTAGTCGGGCGGGCAGGTGAGCCTCAGCGTGTCGTGGGTCTGCAGCGACTCGCACTCGTGGTCGTGCTCCAACTGCTTCATCTGCAGCGACACCATCTCCTCGCTGGGCAGGTGCGCCAGGTCGTTGGCGGGGTTGCGCTGCGGGCTGGGGCGTCGGTGCGTCTCGTGGCGCCGCTTGTCCTTCTTGTAGTAGAGGGCGGCGAAGGCCAGGATGTTGAGGAACAGCAGCGACGCGCCCACGGCGATGGTGACGCTCAGCTCGGTGGAGTAGTCGCGCTTGGTCTCAATGAGCACCGTGGTGTCCTCGGGCCCGGTCTTGTGCGAGTCCTTGCTGTGCTTGGGGCTGTGCGCGGGGGTGATGGCCGGCCGCTTGGTGGTGGGCCAGATCTTGGCGGGGGACCGGCGCGTGCCGTAGGGGAACGAGGTCAGGTCGGGCGGGGGCACCTTTGTGGTGGTGGACACGTACTGGAAGATCTCGTTGAGGTTGTGCAGGTGCGGCACCAGCTCCAGCCAGAAGGCCACTTTGGTGGGCGCGGTAGTGGTCGCGCGTCGCGCGCGGGGCTTGAGGCCGATGTGCAGGTACAGCTGGTCTTTCGGGTTGTACTTGGACCAGGCGACCTCCTCGAAGCGGTTGGGTTTGGTGTGGATGAACTTGGTGTCCTGAGGCACCGGTTGGTTCGGGTCGCTGCGGAGAGAAGGGGCAACAGAAAAAGAAATTGAGGTCACCTCCTTCCACATTGGGCACCGGGATCTGGGAACAGCATAGGTCAGGATTTAGTTTTCCCTTTTTTTTTTTTGGTACCGGGGATCGAACTCAGGTGCACTCGACCACTGGGCCACCTCCCCAACTCTTGTTTCATATTTTATTAGAGACAGGGTCTCACTGAGTGGCTAAGGGCCTCGCCTCGGTGGAGGCTGGCTTTGACCTCCCGATCCTCCTGCCTCAGCCTCCCAAGGGCTGGGATGACAGGTGTGCACCACCGTGCCTGGCTGATAATATTTTTTGTTTGTTTGTTTTTTGTGGTTTTCTTTGGTACCAGGGATTGAACTCAGAGGCACTCAACCACTGTGCCACATCCCCCCCCCCCCCCTTTTTTTTTTTCTATTTTATTAGAGACAGGGTCTCACTGAGTTGTTAAGTGCCTCGCCATGGCTGAGGCTGGCTTCGACCTCGCAATCCTCCTGCCTCAGCCTCCCAAGGGCTGGGATGACAGGCGTGCGCCACCGTGCCTGCAGGTCCGAATTTGGGATAGATCTTTGCACTATGTTCAATGATGAGCTGAACACAAGTTGGCCTATCAGGTAGGTTCTAGTTTTTTTTTTTTTTTTCTTAATTGATTTTTTATTTGTACTAATTAGTTCTGCATGACAGCAGAGTGCATTTATCACACCTAGATGGGATATATTTTCTCATTTTTTCTGAGTGTGCAGGTTGCTGAATCACACGGGTCGTGCAGTCACACAGAGACACACAGTGATAATGTCTGTCTTTTTCCACTCTCTTTCCCATCCCCCCTTCCCCTCCATCCCCTCCCTTCACTTCCCTCTACCTAATCTATTTTTAGATTATTTTTAATGCTATTAAATGCTATTTTTAACGCTATTTTTCTCTACTACCCACCCACCCACCCACCTTATTATGAATTAGCATCCATATATTAGAGAAAACATTCAGCCTTTGGTTTTGTGGGATTGGCTTATTTCACTTAGCATGATAGTCTCCACCTCCAACCATTGACTGGCAGATGCCATCATTTCACCCTTCTTTAAGGCTGAGTAATATTCCATTAACTATATAGACCACGATTTCTTTATCCATTCATCTACGGAGGGACATTGATCCACGATGTGCCTACCATTTTGAAGACCAATGAAATTCCTTCTTTGTCTTAAAAGGCCATTCCCAATGCCGCTAGGATGTCATATTCCTAACAATTGCACTATTTTTACAATGCATGGAATTTCTTTCAGTGAGGAAAATGGCAAATTCCAGGATTTAAAGCTAATTTGTTTTTGCCTTTCAAGTCCCTTTGAACTGTAAATATCAACCAGGGGTCTCTGCTTCCTGGTGCCACGTCCTGAGCTGCTCTCCTCCTCCAGGCCCTGCCGCCATTTTGTTCTGCCCCACCTTGGGCCAGAGCCATGGAGTCGGCCAGCTGTGGACTGAACCTGTGAAACCATGAGCCCCAAGTCAACTCTAAATTGTTCTTATTGTGTATTTTGTTCACAGCAACCGAAAAGTTGAATAAAACACTCAGTGTACACAGTTTAGTAAATGCCAACTGTATACACTACATGTGGGTATAGGCATATTTGTATGTGTGTATATCTGTAGCCCTAAATCATGAGCTTTCTTACCTACTTGCAAACATTTATATATTTGGAACATCATCCAGTTCTGATGCATTACATTTCTCTTTTTCTATGTTTTTTGGAATGATGTCTGAAGCCATCTAAGACCTCACGTCTTTTATTTACCTTGCAAAATCAATTTCCAGTCTTTTCTATTTAATTAGAATCTGCCAGGAAAACTGCTTTGGCTGGCTTCTCATTGTTCCCAAAGACATGAAATGAAAAGGGGTAAAGACGCCCTACTCTTTCCCCCCTTGACCTGGAGCCTATTAGATAGAGACTTTTATTAAGCGCCGGGCCACCAAGGCAAACATTTTTCTGTTTGTTTGGCGCCTGGGCTGCGTTGGACGACATTCAGGTTAGGTTTCAAAGGTAAAGAAAAAACACATTTATTTTGTTCTCAAAGAATAGACCCGAGGATTTGTGAAGCCCAGATAAGTCGGCTTTAGCCCGATACGATCTAGCTATTAAAGTTCTTGGCGACGCGCGGTCAGAATCCTTAAACCACCATCAGCTCTCGGAAAGGATGAAATCCAAGGTTTTTTTTTTTTTTTTTTTTTTTTTTTTTCTCTTCTCAGACACTCCAGAGACAGTCGGGCCTGTGAGTGGGGAGCCACGGGTTGATTTTCTGATTTCTTTTTCCGCATCTAAAAGGCTTTAATTCCCACGAGAGAAAGGAAAAAGATCAGATCATCCTAGGAAGCCAGAGCCTTGGCTGCCTCGTCAAAGACCCGAGGCAGGTACGTGACCCTCCATACCCCCAGCCCCATGTCCCCCTGTCCTATTTTAATCGAGATGCAATCTTTTTAAAAAATTTTTTTTTTGGTACCGGGGATTGAACTCAGGGGCGCTCGACCCCTGGGCCCCATCCCCAGCCCTTTTTTGTATTTTATTAGAGACAGGGTCTCCCTGAGTTGCTCAGTGCCTCGCCATGGTTGAGGCTGGCTTGGACCTCACGATCCTCCTGCCTCAGCCTCCCACGTGCTGGGATGACAGGCGTGCGCCACCGCACCCGGCTTCAAGATGCAATCTTGACAGCAAACTGTCCAAAGCATTTCCAAGGCCCTGTCGTCCGTTGCAGTGGCTAGAAAGCCAGGCTGTGATTTTTTTTTTTTTTTTTTTTTTTTTAAAGACATCAACGTGGCCTCTTTTCCTCTCAGCCCTGTTGGGCAGGGATTCTTCCTGACCCTTCAAATACGATGCAGAGAGAGTAGCCGTTCCCCTACCGGGTGGCTCAGGACCTCCTCCCGGACACCTGGTGGCGATGTCCCTTCAGCCTGAAATACCTCTGGACAAAAAATAAAAAATCTCTATCCCCAGTGCCCCAGTGCCTGACGCCAATTGAAATAGCCCTGGGGCCAACAGCTCCTTGCATTCCCTGGACCAGTCCTCTCACCCGGGACATGGGATACCTCCTGGCTGCAAGAACAGGCGCGCCCAGGCACAGGTCTGAGGACCCACTTTGTCCTTTGATAGAAAAAGAACAAGCAGAGAGGGTGCGGTGGTGCACGCCTGTCCTCCCAGCCACTTGGGAGGCTCAGGCAGGAGGATTGCACGCATGTTGGAGGCCAGCCTCAGCAACTTAGTGAGACCCTGTCTCAGATTTAAAATAATAATAATAATAGTAATAATAATTAAAAAGGAAAAAAAAAATCTAGGATGGCTATGTCAACTTTGGGTCCCAACCTGTGTTTTCAAGATTTATAGCTTCACCAGGACCTCATGCCTCACTTCTGCTAGAAGCACCAACTATGTCATTATTATTATGATGGTGATTATTTTTGGAGAGGGGATACCGGGTATTGAACTCACGGGCGCTCAAACACTGAGCCCCTTCCCCAGCCCAATTTTGTATTTTACTTAGAGACCGGGCCTCACTCTTGCTGAGGCTGGCTTTGAATGCTTGATCCTCCTGCCTCAGCCTCCCGAGCTGCTGGGATCACAGGTGTGCGCCTGCCATTTTAAGAAGCCTTCTCCTGTCTTTGCAGGCAAGAAAGGAAGCGTCCTTCCAACCTCTCTTGCATGCATCTTTCATTTCCTCATTATTATTATTATTATTATTATTATTATTATTCTCTTTTAAATAATGAGGGTCACAATGATCCTTTGAGGTACAAAGCAAATAATCTATGCAGCGGGGCGGGGGGGGGGGCACCTGCCTGTAATCCAAGAGGCTAGGGAGGCTGAGTCAGGAGGACAGCAAGTTGGAGGACAGCCTCCAGAACTCAGGGAGGCTGTAAGCCACTTATGGAGAACCTGTCTCTAAATAAAATATACAGAGGCCTGGGGACGTGGCTCCGAGGTAATGTGCCCCTGGGTTCAATCCCTGCGACCCTTCCAGCCAAGAATAATGTGTGTGGGTTCTGGTGTAAGGAACACAGCGTAGATGCAGGTAGGTGGCAAGAAACTCTCAGGTAAGTTTTTCCGTCTCAAGGAAATGATGATCTCCATCAGGGGAGATGCTGCCTCGCCCATTTCCTGGGCAAAATTAGACCCGGTCCTGCCTTCACAGGAATTAAAGATTGAACGGTGTTTGTCCTCAAATCAACGTCTCCCGCGGTCGGTCCTCAGCCTGTTACTGCAGAATGTCAAGCTGCTGAGAAATACGGTCACGGCAGATGGCATCAGGTTAAGGTCCCCAGGGAGCAGGAGGAACCCTCTCCTCCATCTCACGGATGCCGGTGTAAGAAGATGGACGCGGAGAGACAGAGATGTGGATGGAGAAGTTGCGTGACCGAGGAGGTTAGGCAGCCAGAATGTGGCTAAGAGGCCAGGGATGGGAGAGACTGCAATGGACCCTTAGCAAGGAAATATTCCCTGCAGGGTTCAGAGCGAGCCCAGCTCGCGGGTGCCTTCATTTGGCACTTCCAGCCTACTGCACTTGGGCATGACCATTCCCTGTGGTTTTAAGTCGTGCAATTATTATTATTCATTGTTATTTTTTAAAGCAGGGATGGAATCCAGGGGTCCTTAACCATTGAGCCACATCCCCAGCCCTTTTGTAATTTTTCACTTAGAGACAGGGTCTCACGGAGTTGCGGAGGGCCTCGCTGCATGGCTGAGGCTGACTTTGAACTTGCGATCCTCCTGCCTCAGCCTCCTGGGCCCCCGGGAGGACAGGCATGCGCCACCCTCTGAAAAACCTTCTCAATGACGTGACCTCAGCCATCTCCTCCTTGACCCACGAGCGTTTGAGTGCTTGGAGCCTCCCCAAACCCCAGACAGGTCTGGGTCCAGCGAAGGCTCTGCAGGATGGGCAGAGTGAGGCTGCACCAGCCTCCGCCTCCCTGGGGAAGGTGGCTGAGCCTCCTGCTGCACCTCCACTGCTCCTGAGTACCAGAAGCTTGAGGGGAAGGAGTCGGGCAACAGGCGGGGGGACAGAGACCCTCGGCCAGCTCCACATTTGTGCTGTTAGACAAGAAAGAAGGAGCCGGCCGCAGTGGCGCACACCTGTCATCCCAGCACTTGGGAGGCTGAGGCAGGAGGATCACGAGGTCAAAGCCAGCCTCAGCCATGGCAAGGAACTTAGCAACTCAGTGAGACCCTGTCTCTAATAAAATACAAAAAAAGGGCTGGGGATGGGGCCCAGTGGTCGAGGGCCCCTGAGTTCAATCCCTGCTACCAAAAAAAAAAATAAAATAAAATAAGATTTAAAAAAATAAAATAAAATAGAAAGAATTTATATAATTGCATATACATAGTATATATGATAATGTATGCAGATTGCATATAGTGTTAACAGATGATAAAACTATATAATAAAGTATATCTAAAGCTCTATACAGAGAGTACAGCATAGATTAATATCTAGAACAGCATATGCACAGTAAGTATAAGATATAGAATCATATAGAGAGTATATATAATACCATATAGAATTGCATATATGGTGTTAACCAGATGCATGTATCATTTATATTATACAAAGTAGATTTCATATTTCTACCTGTAGACACAGTGTAGTATATATTCATATATAGAATTGCATATCTAGGATATGTAATAGTATACATAATTGCATATATAATGTTAATACAAGATAGTATACGGCTGGGCGCAGTGGTGCACACCTGTAATCCAGCAGCTTGGGAGGCTGAGGCAAGAGGATTGCAAGGTCAAAGTCAGCCCCAGCAACTTAGCGAGGACCTCAGCAACTCAGTAAGACCCTGTCTCTAAATAAAATGCAAAAGAAAAGAAAAAAGGGTTGGGGATGTGGCTCAGTGATTAAGTGCTTCTGAGTTCAATTCCTGGTACTAAAAAAAGGAAAAGAAATGTACATACTACATATACTAAAGCTCTCATTTTATCTCTACCTATTTGTAGACAGTCCAATATATATTAATATATATGAAATCTTAATATATATCCACACAATACATACATAGAATTGCATATATAGTGTTTACTATATACAGAACTGCATATATGTATAGTCTGTAAGAATATATATATAATTGCTCCGAGCGTGGTGGCGCACGCCTGTCATCCCAGCACTTGGGAGGCTGAGGCAGGAGGATCACGAGATCAAAGCCAGCCTCAGCCATGGCGAGGCACTTAGCAACTCAAGGAGACCCTGTCTCTAATAAAATACAAAAAAGGGCATACATATATGTACACATCTATAGGCACTACATGCATATAAATCATATACAACAGCATGTGTAACCAATACACACACAGAAAACATATGTCCGTCCCTCTTTATAATCATTACAAGATGGACTGACTTCCTTCCTATGTTTAAAGTATTTCACTCAACTCTGAAACAAAATTCCCCAATATCGGTCAGGTCAATTTCCAAGGCGACAGGCATGTTTCAAAGAATCCTTTTATATAAAAAAATGAGATCAGGCCATAATGAGATTTGAAACTCTGCCGTCAGCTCGCAAACGAATCGTCAAACATCGGCCAACCGTACGCCAGCAAGCATAGGTTAATTGTAGAAGGTCTGAATGAGCCTCAAGCATGGTCAACTAGAATATATAGAGAATTATATAGATATATAGGAGTGAGAAACAGATAAATTATAAATATAAAATAAACATAGATTACTTTTATATGATATATAATATAATAAATATAAATACATTAAAATATAAAGTACATTAATATTATATATATCAAATATATATTAAAATATAAATATAAAAAATAAATATAAATAAGTATATGTATACTAATATATAATATATAAATATAAAATAAATATATATCAATATAAAATAAATATATATCAATATGAAATATAAATATTAAATAGAAATAGAAATTAAATTTATATTATATAATATATTAAATATATATTTATATATATAAATAAGTATAATACATACTAATATATAATATATATATATATTATTTTATATATGATATAAAATGATTATATGAATATGAAATATAAACATAAATTACTTTTATATTATATATAATGTATTAAAATGTAAATATAGTAAATAAATATCAACAAGTATATATACATAGTAATATAGATAAATAAATACGTATGTTATTTTATATATAAATATAAAATAAATATATATAAGTATAAAATAGAAATAGAAATATGAAATAAATATATAAATTACATTCATATTATATAGAATATTTTAAATATATAACATATTAAAATATAAATATAAAAAAGTAAATATAAATAAGATAATACATACTAATGTATATATAAATATATATTATTTTATTTTATATATATATAATATATATTATATATTTAATATATAATACATATCTTATATATTATTTATATATACATGAATATAAATATGAAATATAAATGTAAATTACATTCATATTATATAATATACCAAAACATACATATAATAAATAAATATCAACAAGTATGTATCCATACTAATATATATATCTTATATAATATATGAATATAAAATAAATATATATAAATATAAAATATAAATATAATATGAAATATAAATAAGTACATACATATATATACGTATATTTATATTTCATATTTTTGTCTTGATATTTTCTCATATGTATGTCTATATATTTATCTTTGTATATAAATCTAATAATATACATATATATATTAGATAGATAGATGTAATACCCGAAATTGAATCCAGTGGTACTTAAGCACGGAGCCACACCGTTTAAAATCTCTATTTGGGGACAGGATCGCTTACATCGCTGAGGGTCTCGCTAACTGCGGAGGCTGGCCTCCACCTTGCGATCCTCCTGCCTCAGCCTCCCGTGCTGCCGGGAGGCCAGGCGTGCGCCAGCCCGGTGCTGGTGGCAAGCCCGGTGCGCTCCGGGGCGCGCAGACCCGCGCGGGGGGCGGGCCGAGGGGGCGGACGCAGGACCTACCCGGTCTTGGCGAAGTTGGTCCAGTAGGTCATGACCACGGCGCTGAGCATCACGTCGTTCTTGGAGAAGTTGCAGCTGAAGAGCTCGGTGGGGCCGATCATGGGGATGCCGAAGACGTAGGGCACCTCGTCGCCGTGCGCCGCGTCGGCCCAGCTGGGCTTCATCTCGCTCTGGCAGTGGTGGTAGAAGGCGTAGAAGTAGGTGGGCGAGCCGTACTGCGCGTGCAGGTCCGCCGTGGCCACGGCGGGGGCCACCCACTGGTGGTCGGTGAAGAGGGCCACCAGCGTCTTGCGGCGCGTTTCGGGGTTCTCCTTGTCGGCCCAGTCGGTGTACATGAACTTGATGGTCTCGCGCAGCGTGTCCTTGCCCTCGGGGTAGCCGTACAGGTTGTCCACGAAGTTGGACACGGAGAAGTCGAAGTCGTTGGGCGTCACGCCGTCCTCGCCGTCCACCAGCCCGTCCACGAACTTGAGGCCCTCGCCCTGGTTCACGCCCAGCATGATGTCGTAGTTGAGGAACTCGCCCTGCTCCATCAGGATCTGCGGGTCGTCCGGGATCACGTCGCCGTCGATGACCGGCCCGAAGGCGATGTGGTAGGTGGCCGGCGTGATCACCTGCTGGATGAGCTCCTTGTGGCTCTTGTGCCGCAAGCACTCCACCAGGTCCGTCGTGTCCAGCATGTTGCAGCCCACCTTGTCGGCCAGCAGGCGCGTGTACTTGGCTGGCTGGTAGTTCACGGCCCAGCTGGACAGGGCGGTGCCGCTCTGGATGATGGCCTTCTGGAACAGCCCTGCAGGTGCAAGGGGGGGGGGGGGGGGACACGGGCCAGTGAGAACCGGCAGGGGACAGGAGGTGGCCTGTCACGGGCCGAAGAAGGCTGCCATTGTCCCCCGCCGGGCGGGCGCGGGAACGTCTGGCCCCTTGGCCGCCTGCCCCTCCCGCAGAGCGCGCACCAGAGCGCACGGCGGAGGCGCACGGGCGGTTCTCGGCTGTGCCAGGGTGTCTGCGTTAACACAGTAAAACATATAAGAAAAACAAAAACAACAACAACAAAAAAAAAAAAAAAAACAAACCCATGCCATTGCTTTATCTTTGCACAATTTCAGGGATGTTAGTGTGTGTGTGTGTGTGGGGGGGGGGGGTGTACTTATTTGGCTTCATATCCAATGCGTAAAATCCTGCAAGCCTGCTCTGCATGCAAATGAGGTCCCCCGAGAGAGCTTGCAGCTCGCCAGCAAGACGAGGTGCCCTTTCATGAATGGGGAAGGACCACAATAACAACAAGATAGTGGAATTCGGTTCAGAGGGAGAATTCAGGGACGCTTTGGGGTTGGGGCTGGGGCTCCGTGGGGGAGCGCAGTGGGTTCCATGCTCAGCACCACATTAAAGGAAAAAAAAAAAAAAAAAAAAAAAAAAAGGAAGGAAGGAAGGAAGATATCGTGTGCATGCCTAAAAACTGAGGTGGTGGGTAACACCCGTGACTTGAACAAACGGGGGCTCTTTAGCTGTGATAGGAAAGGGATTGCACTCTGCAAGCTCGTATAACAATGTAGAGTAAATAAATCATCACACACACAAAAAATAAATAACTAAAGATACCGTGCCCATCTGCAAGGAAAACCTATTTTTGTGACTTCAACTACAGGAACATTTTACTTTTTTTTTTTTTTTCCTAACAACAAATCTCGATAAGATCCAAAAGAGAAGAGAGAGAGAGAAAAGATGCAAGGCTCGTATCAGAGACAGAAGGCAAATCATGCATTTATGTTTATAATAACATAAATAAATTAGCTGGGCTTGTAGAGATCTTTAATGGGGTCTCCAGTTAATTACTTAAAAAAAAAAAAAACTCATGTATTTCAAAATCATATGCATGTAAAACTGAGTTTTGTTCTCCCACATTAAAAAAAAAAAAAAAAAAAAAAGAAGAAGAAGAAGAAGAAAGAAAGAAATTGCCCCACATAGTGAACATTTTGGAAACTCTTGGGCAGTTTTAGAGCACACTGTTAGGTGTGCTTAACATTTCCCCGGGGCTCAGGCTACTGCAAGGAGGAGGAGGCCTCTATTTTTAGCCACACCGGGACAATGGAGGGTGGGTGGTCACAGCACCACTTCTATTTAGGATGACTTCCTTAGAATCCCAGCGGAAGGAGCTCGGACCACACCCGGAAGTTTATGCCCTGTCAGTTTTTAAGGTCAGGGAAGCCCTCAGAGAGTGGGGAAATAGGATGACCATCAGGAAGATGAGGGTTGAGAGGTTGGGGGAGTGCTCAGAGGTGACACGGGATTGAGGCTAGCTTGGCATGGCCCAGTATGCCACTCAAAAGCATTTGGGGACCCTTCCTTGTCAGAAATGCACACCTGGGTCTAATGCACTGACTGGAGTGTTTGCCACTAAAAAGGAACAGGTTCAAGGCCCTGAAGGAAAATAATGCCATTGTTTGACCTACTAGAGGCATTCATGAGTTAAAACAGTCAGTTCAAAAATGCTCCAAGAGCCGGGGCGCAGTGGTGCACGCCTGTCATCCCAGCGGCTCCGGAGGTTGAGGCAGGAGGATTGCAAGTTGGAGGCCAGCCTCAGCAAGTTAGCGAGGCCCTAAGCAACTCAGTGAGACCCTGTCTCTAAATAAAATACAAAATAGGGCTGGGCATGTGGCTCAGTGGTTGTTGTCCCTGAGTTCAATCTCGGGTACTCTCCCAACCCTCCACAAAAAGGCAATCTATTAATTTGCGTTTGTTATTAACTATTTCTCTTCCTTGGGAGGAGGTGCATGCGTTATTTCATCAACACGGTGCTGTCTTACATAAGGGATGGAGCATGTGATGATTTTAATCTATGCAGAAACACCTCCCCTAGGTACAGACATAGGGCTGCCATTCTACCAAGTTTGCACGAAAAGTTAAAAGAATTTGAAGTGGACCAAGTAAAAGTCACAGTGGAAGAAAAGAGGCTAAAGCAGTCCCTAAAGAAGTTATTCAGGGCCTAGAGCTGGCGCTCAGCGGTAGCACACTTGCCTAGCATGAGTGAGTCACTGGGTTCGATTCTCAGCACCACGTATAACTAAAAACTAAAGGTCTCTCAACAACTCAAAGAAAATATGTCTTAAAAAGAACGTGTTCGGTTCCAATGATTGAACTGTCAGCTCTTTGTTGTGGATTTAAATGAGATGGAAAAAGTGTTTAAAATGGGTTAGAAGAACTGGGCGCGGTGGCGCACGCGGTCCTCCCAGCACTTTGGGAGGCTGAGGCAGGAGGATCGCGAGGTCAAAGCCAGCCTCAGCCATGGCGAGGCCCTTAGCAACTCAGGGAGACCCTGTCTCTAATAAAATAAAAAATAAAAAAAATGGGTGGGGATGGGGCCCAGGGGTCGAGGGCCCCTGAGTTCAATCCCCGGTACCAAAAAACCCAAAAAGGTTAGAAAATGGACAAATTATTTGGGGATTTTCCATTACACTTTCCAGAGAGACTCTGGAATGAGCCTCGTGGGCTCAGATGCAAACTCTGGAAAATGCTCTTTTTATTTTGCTTTTGCAGATCTGCCCTCCCCTCCCCCCCCCCCCGGGGCCCCCTTTGGTTACCTTCTGAGTAGTGGGATAAGGTCAGCAGGCTCACGCACGAAGCTCCAGCCCCGGAGCCGAAGATGGTCACTCTCTTGGGGTCCCCTCCGAAGGCGCCCACGTTCTCCTCAATCCACCGCAGGGCTTGGATCTGATCCAGGAGCCCGTAGTTGCCTTTGGCGGCCTGATCCCCGGTGCTCAAGAACCCTGCAAAAGAAGGCCAGACCCCGCCTGTCAATCACAGCCAGCAGGTGCACCTTGGGCCCTGGGCAGGGAGCGCTCACGGTTGACTTGGCCACTTCTGGCCTGTCCCTTCCCCGCAGCCTACGTCTGGAGCAAGGTGGAAGAAAAAGTCTCACGGCAGACAAAATCACTGTGTATATATAAATACTGGTTCGAGTTCCTCTTGATATTGCAATTGACCATTTGGTCCCTGGGGAACACAAAAGGGAAATGTGATCTCCAATAGTTAGGATGTTCAAGCAATCCCAGAAAAGAGTTTATGAATTCTGCTTGATTCAAAGTATCATTCCTACGCACATGGTCGGTTTTTGTGCGAGGGAGAAAAAATGCAACAAGCTTGCAAAGGAGGGAGAAAAAACGCAACAAGCTTGCAAAGGAGGGAGAAAAATTGCAACAAGCTTGCAAAGGAGGGAGAAAAATTGCAACAAGCTTGCAAAGGAGGGAGAAAAAACGCAACAAGCTTGCAAAGGAAAGTTGCTAACAAAGAATGTGTGTCGTTTTTGTGGTGGGGGGTTGTGTCAAAAGTATGTAGGTATTGAACGTTTTTTTTTTTTTTTTTTACATATATTTGTTGGTTGGATGTCTTCTGTGAGGTGGCTGTGGAGATTCTTGGTCCAGTTATTGATTGGGTTATTTGTTGGTGTTATATTGAGGAGTCAGAGAAATGCAAATTAAAACTACTCTCAGATTTCACCTCACTCCAGTCAGAATGGCAATCATGAAGAATACAAGTAACAATAATTGTTGGCGAGGAGGTGGGGAAAAGGGACACTCCTAGGTTGCTGGTGGGACTGCAAATGGGTGCCACCACCCTGGAAAGCAGGATGGAGATTCCTCAGACATCTCAGAATGGAACCACCATGTGACCCAGCTATCGCACGCCTCGGGTTATACACAAAGGACTTAAAATCAGCATCCTATAGTGACACAGCCACTTCCATGTTTATAGCCGCTCCATTCACAATAGCTAGACTATGGAACCAACAACCTAGGTGCCCTTCACCAGATGCATGGATCAAGAAAATGTGATTCTATATGGACTATTACTCAGCCACGAAGAAGAATGACATTATGGTATTTTGTAGGTAAATGAATGGAGCTGGAGAATATTATGCTAAGTGAAATAAGCCAATCCCCACCCACCAAAAGAAAAAAGAAAGAAAGAAAAAAGCAAAGGCTGAATGTTCTCTTTGATATGCAGATGATAATTCGCAATAAGGGGAGCACTAGGGAAGGATCAGGCAGAGGGGAGTGAAGGGAGGGGAGGGTATGGGGTAGGAAAGAGAGTAGAATGAATGGGACATCATGACCCTGTGTGCATATATGACCACACCACCAAGTGTGAGTCTACATCACGTCCAACCAGAAGAAGGAGGAGTGACGGTCCATCTAAGTTGGACGTGTCCAAGTGCACTCTACTGTCATGGAGAACTGATTAGAACAAATAGAACATGCTAAAGTAAAGGAAGAGCATCTTTAAAAATTAGGTAGGTATATATATAAAAGCACGGTAGGTCCCCCTTTTCCCATTTGCCTTAGTATACACCCAGAGAAACTGCAAACATCTCGAGATCTCACTTTTGCGTCGTTCATTGTGACTCACAATTTCCTTTCTTCCTGCTTCTCCTTTCTTCCTTCCCCGTCGAGGGCATCGAACCCAGGATCGGACGCATGCTAGGCAAGCTCTCTCCTACCAAGCTACATCCTCAGCCCTCTGTTTGTCTATATGCAAAAAATATTTCAGATCTATAAAAAAATTTTTTTTTCCAATGCTTTCATCACCCTCCAAAAGCCTAAATCCGTATTCAGGTCTCCCCAGCTGTCCCCCAAATATCCTCCACAGGTGCGCTTCACTTCTTTGAAAACAGAGAGCATTCTCTAAGGTGACGATCGAGAATCAAAATCACGCATCGTGTTTCCTAAAGCCTCCTGCACGTTGAATGCATTGCACAGACTGCAATTCAGATTGGCCCCACCTGCATTCCAGAGTAGGAAAAAAACAAAAACCAAAACAAACAAAAAAACAAAAAAAACCGAAAGACCAGGGCCTGAAGGGTTTTTAAATGTTGTTTGGTTTTGTTGTTTGATGTCTATCCTTTCAACATTCTGATTGGCATCTCTCCAACCTAGGCAACAAAATTCACCTTTTCCGGACCACTTCTTCCAAGACCCGTAGTAACACTGACTCATCTTAAGTCAGGACCACGGGGGAAATGACCTTCGAAACCTGCAATTCACAGTCTGTCCAGCAGGAGGCGCACAAGGAGGCACCGGCTGTTCTTGCTCCCGAGATTTTTCCTGTGCACCGGAGGGAACCTCAAGGTCCTGGCCAGAGAGGGCATCAGGAAGGCAGGGCTTGGCTCCAAAGACGGCGGCAGGAGGGTTTTTGCTCTCCTATCACAGCAAACACTGCAAGCTTCAGGGGGACTCCCCCCCACACACACTCTGGCTAGGAACCCCCAGAACAAGACAACTACAAAGATGTGCAAGGACACCAAACGGCACAGACGCTGTTGTGTCTGGTGGGACTTGAGCTGGGATTGCGGGGACTGCTGGGACCTGGCTCAGCCTCAGGCCTCATTAAATGAGCAATTACTCATTCCCGTTTCGGGCCAGAGAGTTGGGCTGCAAGGTCATCGTGTTACCATGGAAATGTGTGCACCGATACTGAAAAAAAAAAAAAAAAAAAAGAATCGTGCTTTCCTCGGGGGGACTCAATAAAGGCCCCTTTTCTGCTGCCAGGTATGGGCATGGTTGATAATGCCGGCTTACGTGCCACAGGATACCTGGACACAATCCTGTTGGTGCACCGTGAAGGAAAGACGTGATAATCCCCGAGGCTCCAGTGGTTCTCGGCCGGCTCTGGGCGATGGTGAGCATCTTTCCTTCACGCTCTTCTCCCCCCACCTCCCTCCGTCAGGGGGACCTGTTTGCTCCTGTGCTCTCCGCAGAGCATTTGCAAGCCACCGAAAGGCGAGTCCCAGACTCCTTTCAGCAGGACCTCTCTCGGCCTCCTAGCGAGGGCCAGCCTCCTTGTCTGGCCTCCCCAAGTGGAGGCTGAGAAAGACGCCCTGCCTTGGAAATCTGGGCTCCTCCCTCGGCAGCCGACGGGCCAGTGACCTCTTTGCAAAGCTCAATTGAATACACCACAGTACTGTGGTAGCACCGGACGCGCAATCTTCATTCAGTGACACGTCCCTGGGTTTTCTCCCTGTTTTCTTTGGGTCCCAGAGCCGGGGACTTCTGGGAGACGGAGGCAGCATGAAGGACCCCTCCTACGAACCCCAGTTCTTGGGATCAAGTACTATATCAGACCTGCCAATCAAAGTAGCAGGCAGGAGTGGAGTGAAGGGGTGGAAAGGGGAAGGGGACCCTCTCTAGGGACAGGGGGGTCCTCTCAGAGAGGACAGGGACAGCGTGCCCCTCCTGCCTACACTTTTATTGGGGTCCCAGGGACGTTTCCAGGGAGTCCCGCCCAGGTCCACCTCCTGACTTTTGACGGACAGCAGGGGGACCTCAGACGCTCCAGTCCCCACTGCCACGGCCACTCTGGGTCACCTTGGCCCACGCTGACGGGTCCTCACTGGAACCTGTTCTTGCAGATTTCATAGTTGGAGGAAGGATCCTCGTCTCCCCGAGTCCTGGGACCTGGTCTGCGTCAGGGTCACAGAAGTGTCCCCTGCAGGGTGACCCGGCTCCTCTCGGGGACATTATTGGGGGCCTGCATTTCTCCTGCAGGTGACAGGGGGTTTGCTGAGGAAGGTGCATGGAGGCCAGGCAGGGCTGCGGGTCCACTGCTTCTTGGGAAAGAAAGCCTGTGGGGTCAGCCCCTGGGCCACTCCTAGAACCCTCCCCTGAACCTCGTGTCCCACCACCCACCTCTGTCTGTCTGTCTGTCCCTCAATATTTTTGTTGTTCTTTCTCCTTCCTTCCTTCCTTTCTCTCCTCTCCTTTCAGGGGTGGGGGAGACAGAGCTTGCCAAGACAGATCCACGGATTTTATTTTACTTTTCTGGTACCGGGGATTGAACTCAGGGGCACTCAAAAACTGAGCCCCATCCCCAGCCCCATTTCGCATTTTATTTACAGACGGGGTCTCACTGAGTGGCTCAGCACCTTGCTAAGTTGCTGAGGCTGGCCTCCAACTGGCGATCCTCCTGTCTCAGCCTCCAGAGCTGCTGGGATTACAGGCGTGCACCACCGCACCTGGTTGAGGATCCATGAACGTTAAATGTATTGGTTTCCAAAATTCATGGAGGAAGCTGATGGGTTGTGGAGAAGCAGGGATTTAACCAGATGGTTCCTCTCTGCTCCAAACCTTCTAAGAACTTCAGTGGACGGCATGCTGGGCGTTAGAGATTTGCCGTCTCTGAAACGATACTTGTCCATCAGTAGCCTCGCTCCTAAGAACTGCACGAGCAAAGACATATCCAAGGGAAAAAAACCCCTCCTGGGATCAGTACATGCTAATGGATGATTTGCAGCCCACATTCACCCAGAGCCCTGTTAAAAACAACAACAGAAACAATAAACATACACACAGGACAATGGGCACAATCGCACACACCTGTCATCCCAGAGACTCAGGAGGCTGAGGCAGGAGGATCTCAAGTCCAAGGCCAGCCTCAACCACTCTGGGGGCTGGGTTCAAACCCAGGGGCATTTAAACACAGAGCCACCTCCCCAGCCCTGTTCAGTTTATATTCTGTGACAGTGCCTTGCTACGTGGTTCAGGGCCTTGCTGACTTGCTGAGGCTGGCCTCCAACTTGCGATCCTCCTGCCTCAGCCTCCCGAGTCCCTGGGTGCTTTAAGATAAAAGAAAATACATGAACAACAACAACAAAAATAAAAACAATTCACACAAATCAGTCCAGAAAGAAATGTGTGTGGTGGGGCTGGGGCTGGGGCTCAGGGGTAGAGCGTTCGCCTAGCACATGCGTGGCCCAGGTTCGATCCTCAGCACCACGTAAAAATAAAAAAAAAAAAAAAAAAAAAAAAAAACTGCCTTGTGTACAACAAAAGCAAATAAACATATATTTTTTTAAAAAAGTGCCGTAAGAATGAGATAAAAATTCAATAAAAATTCACAGTCAAACTGATACAAACCTATCTTATTTGGGATAAAGTTTACAGGGAATCACTTTTTTTTTTTTTTTTTTTTTTTTTGGTACCGGGGATTGAACTCAAGGGCACTCGACCACTGGGCCACATCCCCAGCCCTTTTTTGTATTTTATTAGAGACAGGGTCTCACTGAGTTGCTAAGTGCCTCGCCATTGCTGAGGCTGGCTTTGAACTCGTGATCCTCCTGCCTCAGCCTCCCAAGTGCTGGGATTACAGGCGTGCGCCACCGCGCCCGGCTTACAGGGAATCACTTTTGAGCCCATTCATTGCACACAGATTTTTCTGAGCAGACTCACTCATGATTTCAGACTCTCATTCTGTCGGGCTGAGTCAGTCAGACTCATGGAAACGGTGTCTCTATTTTTTTTTTTTTTTTTTTTTTTTTTGGTACCAGGGATTGAACTCAGGGGCACTCGACCACTGGGCCCCATCCCCAGCCCTTTTTTTGTATTTTATTAGAGACAGGGTCTCCCTGAGTGGCTAAGGGCCTCGCCATGGCTGAGGCTGGCTTGGACCTCGCGATCCTCCTGCCTCAGCCTCCCAAAGTGCTGGGATGACAGGCGTGCGCCACCACGGCCGGCTCTGTGTCTCTATTTGTTGGTTGTTTTTCCTCCTCGTTTTACCAAAGAAAAGGAATCCCAACTGCCCAGGCCTCCCCCAGAACCCCACGTAAGGCTTGCTCGAGGCCCAAATCTATGTCCAATGCCAACACCGCGCATCTGACCTTCTTCATTTTCGTAGCACGGGTTTGCAAATCCGAGGCCCGCTCGACGACCCTCGGAGAGTGTTGAATCATCGTCACCGAAGCACGCAAAACCCCCCTTCCTTTATCTCGAACGGGGCTGCGGGCGAACGCATAGGAACTCACACGTCGTCGAAGCAACGCACCAAATCGATTGGTGTCTGCGTTTCGTGGTGGTGGGATTTTTGTACCAGTCTAGGAACACGTCACGTGGGGCCAACGTTGGACTGTTTCTAAATTCGAAATATCAACCTTTCCCATTTCTCCAGATGTGCAGAAACTTACTGACATTCCACCAGCTATCACATCCTTCTGGATTTTTATTTTTTTTTATTTTTTATTTTTTATTTTATTATTATTATTATTTTTTTTTTTTGGCAACAGGGATTGAACTCAGGGACCCTCAACCCCTCAGCCCCATCCCCAGCCCTATTTTTGTATTTGATTTAGAGACAGGGTCTCGCTGAGTTGCTGACCACCTTGCTTTGGCGGAGGCTGGCCTCCAACTTTGCAATCCTCCGACCTCAGCCTCCCAAGCCGCTGGGATGACAGGCGTGGGCCACGGCGCCGGTGCCGCCCGGCTTGGCTTTCTTATTCATGGGACCAGACCCACGAATACTTGCAATTTAGACCTACAAACACTGAGTTGCTGGATACAACCTGGATACAACGTAACCCTCCTTATTAACATAATATAATGGGTGTGTAGATTTGAAATGTAGGGGGAAAAAAAAATCCAAGACTGAATAGCGATTACCGGTAGCTGTGTGTTTTATTTTGTGCACCATTTTTATCTCCTCCTTTTCCTTATTGATTCCTTGATTGACTGGCGGGTTGCAGAGCTGGGCGGGGAACCCAGGTCTTCCACTATGTGGATAGACGCTCTGCACCTGAGCTCCAAAGCCATATCTTAGCATTTGCAATTAGTATCTCTCTGTCTCTCACACACACCTCTAGCAAGCGTGCAGTAAACACAGATTCGTGTCCTGTGACATCTCCAGCCATTCAGATAAATCTTTTTTTCTTTCCTTTTCTTTCTTTCTTTCTTTCTTTTTTTTTTTTTTTTTTTTTTTTTTTTTTTGGTGCCTGGGATTGACCTCAGGGGCACTCGACCCCTGGGCCACATCCGCAGCCTTTTTTGTATTTTATTAGAGACAGGGTCTCCCTGAGTTGCCAAGGGCCTCGCCATGGCTGAGGCTGGCTTTGCACTGGCCATCCTCCTGCCTCAGCCTCCCAAAGTGCTGGGATGACAGGCGTGTGCCACTGCGCCCGGTAAAGATCTAGGTAGATTGAGTTTAAGATGATGCACTGTAGATGCATTTCATGCAACTCGTGGGAGAATGATTTTGCAGAAAAGCTAGTGTGTGTTTCTTTGTTCAGTCAGTTGAAAACCTACAGTGAAAAACAAGACCAAAAATAAAAAAACAAAAAGAGCACATTTCTGTCTATGGGATAAGTTAGGGAAACGTTCCCTGGAGAATTTGTCAAGGGTCCCCTGCCCTCCACCAATGTGTTAACCCCAAGGGGGGGGATATTACCTAGATAGTTTGTAAACGAACAGAATTTCTTTTATTTTATCGTATGAGTGTGCTTCAGTTTAATTTGTAATTTGAATATTATAAAAGTCATTTGAACCAAATGTATGGTTTTCACCGTCAAAGGAGATGTGTTTGAGAAGACATAAGTGATGGGTGATTTGCACCCCAGTAATTCCAGCGACCAGGGAGGCTGAGGCTGGAGGATCACAAGTTCGAGGACAACCTCAGCAACTTAGTGAGACTAAGCAACCTGGCGAGAACCTGTCTCAAACTATAAAAAGGGCTGGGGTGCAGCTCAGTGACACAGCTGCGTTCAATCCCCAGTGATGCAAAAAAAAGAAAAATTAGAAAAATAAACTGAAAAAAATGGTTTTAAAGGAGGCCATATTTTTGAGCCTTCATACTATGCAGGATATTGTAAAATGCATACAAGAAAAAAAGACTTATAAAACATTGTGTCATAAATATTGCATATTCCTCATAAATCGTCTTACACGCCACTCATTCCAAACACACTAGTCACCTGTCAACCCAGCAGCTCGGGAGGCTGAGGCAGGAGGATCGCGAGTTCAAAGCCCGCCTCAGCAACAGCGAGGCCCTAGGCAGCTCAGGGAGACCCTGTCTCTAAATAAAATACAAACACATAGGACTGGGGCGGGGGCTCCGTGGTTGGGAGCCCCTGACTTCGATCACCAGCAACCCATTCCTCCACAAACGAGGAGGTTAGCAAAGCTCATTTCATGCACGATTTTGAAGGAAGTGATGGGTGTCCAAGTTCCTCCTGCATCGCAAACTCCCAGAAAACTGGCATTGTTAAATGCCTGTTGGACAAGCTGAGTTGAAAAGAGGTTCTTGTTAAAATACGTGCATACAGGTACACGTGCAATGTTTTTTTTTTTTTTTTTTCTTTTTTTTTTGTCCTACAACAGCAGCTCTATAGAATGTCATTTTGCACCCATTCCAAGTCTCCAGGTGACCGAACTGGATCGTCAAGGTGACTAGGAGCTGAAAACAGAGATTCTACAGAAAACCGTTCAGGGTTTTTTTCCTGGAGACTAGACCTTACGACACTCACCTGTTTATCACGGCCTCGCTCGGCTGTGTTGGAAGTGAATGAGAAATGCGGGGCACGAGGGGGCTGGGTCCCCGCAGACTCTGGGTCAAGGTCAGTCTGCACGACCTTGAATTCTCAGCAAAGACTTACGTGCATGGTCTCGGCTGCAGGCCTCAGGCCATCTCTGGGTGTCACGGTGTGCATAGGAGGGGTCCCTCCCAAATGCCGGTGTTAATGTAGGGGTGTTGGGAGGTGACAGGACTGGAGGGTGAGGACCGTGACCTGATCGGTCTGTCTTGGTTTGGATGCACAGACTGGGGGGTGACGGCGGGAAGGTGGGGTGTGGCTGGAGGAGGGGGGTCCCTGGGCTGGGCCTTGGGGGTTTCTCTCCTGTCCCTGGTGAGCAGAGCTCTCTCTGCTTCCTGGTGCCACGTCCTGAGCTGCTCTCCTCCTCCAGGCCCTGCCGCCATTTTGTCCTGCCTCACCTTGGGCCAGAGCCATGGAGTCGGCCAGCTACAGACGGAACCTCTGAAACCAGGAGCCCCAAATACACTTTTCCTCCGAAAGTCAGATTTGCACCCAACTTGGGTCCCCATATTCTCAGTTATTTGGGAGACATGAAAGGGACTGGGTCTTGTACTCTTGGGCTGCCTTAAACTGTTTTTGAACTGTACCAAACTGCTTTTAAAAATCATATAAAAATAGCTATGCATATCTGTCTGTCATCTGAGTTTGCCCTCTCACCAAATTAAACAAAGAGCAAAGAGAACCCCTTTCTGATGATAGCTTTCTGAAATGGACAAAAGATGATCTTTATTCATATTTACCCTACCATTGCATTATTTTTGATGGCTGAGTAGTATTCCCCATGTATCACATTTTATTAATCTAGTCACCAGGTGATAGATGTTCAGGTGTATTCCATTCCTTGTTTTTTTAAACCGTGTGTGTGTGTGTGTGTAATTCATTTGAAACTGTCTGCATTCACAATAGTCTATAAGTTGTCACTGGTACCTATTTCAAATATCTTTTCATTACTCAATCACCCTAAAACTCTTCAGCTAGATGTCTTCACTGGAAAACACCCTGGAAACTGGTTCATAGTTGGAATCAACTGCACACTGAGTTAAATCTAATTGATTAGGAATGCCGTCTCTGTTTCGTATCCAATGGTATCCGCCAACCCGTCCGCCATTTTGGTTAGAAGACCTAAGAATGCGTGTCTTCGTAAGAATAAAGATCCTTCCACATGCACACCACACAATTCTGCCAGAACGCTCCTCAGGGCAACTGCCAAAGATCAATTCGATTTAAGAATCAGCCAACACCAATTTTCTGAAGGTGGAGTTGTGGCTGATTTCCCGAAACCCGGAGTAACGTTCTGTTTCCAAGAAAAATCCCATGATGTTCGGAACATCACGTTTTCCCTAGGGACTTTCTACATCCTTGCCTTCTTAAATGGCTTTCATGCGGGTCCTGCAATGAACATGAGAAGCTGGCCCCAGCGCCATATTGAAATCAGAACCTCAAATAACACCTCGACTCTTATGCAGACCACCTGGTCATCGACAAAGGTCTTGTCACGGTTTTTAAAGGTGCCCGTGAAACTGAGATTCCTCTCAGTGACCAGTCCTTTCTGTGGAAAGCCAGTGTTTCCTGCTGTTGAATCTGGGTATTTCTATTTCTATCACTTCTTATTTTATCTACACACAGATGCATGAAACTGAATTATTAACGATGTTTCTGTTTGTTAAAGGATTTGTCTTCCTTGTCCTCACTGGCTTTCTAAATTTATAGCCAAGAAGATGCCTTGTGTCAACCCCCATGGGGTGAGAAAACGAAAGTGATGATATAGGAAGCATGAAAAAAATAGATGAGTGCATCAAGAAAGCGTGGTCTATACACTCAATGGAATATTACTCAGCTTTGAAGAAGGGTGAAATGATGGCATCTGAGAAATGTCTGGATGGAAAATGCAGGTCGAGACCCAGATTGGGTCTGCAAACAACAGCAGGTGCAGGAGAGGAGGTCAGGTGCAGGTCATGTCCTTCCCATGGGGCTGGCCTCCCTCCCTAAGGCTCATGATCTCTGGGCATCCATCACTGGGCTCCCTCCACCACCCACCTGACCAGGTTCCCAAATCCTGTGTCTTCAGAGCTTTGGCATAGAGGGTGTCCCTTCCCCCGTGGGTGGCTCTGCCCCCAAGGCCCCTGGGGTGACGGTGACCCTGTGTCCTGCTAGCTGGAGAAACACTGAGACTCACACGTGCATCAGGGAGGCCCTTTGAAGAGTCCCCGGGGAGACGGAGGGACAATGTGGGAACACAGCCGGTGGCTTCACGTGGTCTTTGTGACGTGCTTGCATCCCTGACTGCAGAAGTCGCTGAGCTCGACCGTCCACAGTGGGCAGGTGACCGAGATGGCGGACAGGTGGCGAGATGGATGGTTGGATGAGGGGAAGGAAGGATGGATGGAGAGATGGACAGTGCTCATGGATGGATGGATGGGTGGAAAGATGGAAGGAGATGGATGGGTGGATGGATGGGTGGATGGATGGATGGGTGGGTGGATGGATGGATGGATGGGGTGGATGGTGGGTGGATGGATGGATGGGTGGATGGATGGTGGATGGGATGGGTGGATGGATGGATGGGTGGGGATGGTGGGATGGATGGATGGATGGGTGGGTGGATGGATGGTGTGGTGGATGGATGGATGGGTGGGTGGATGGATGGTGGTGGTGGATGGATGGATGGGTGGTGGATGGATGGATGGGTGGATGGATGGGTGGATGGTGGATGGATGGATGGATGGGTGGGTGGATGGATGGTGGGGTGGATGGATGGTGGGTGGATGGATGGTGGGTGGATGGATGGATGGTGGGTGGATGGATGGGTGGGTGGATGGATGGTGGGTGGATGGGTGGGTGGATGGATGGATGGGGTGGGATGGATGGTGGGGTGGATGGATGGGTGGTGGATGGATGGATGGTGGGATGGATGGGTGGATGGATGGATGGATGGGTGGGTGGATGGATGGTGGGTGGGATGGATGGGTGGGTGGTGATGGTGGATGGATGGATGGATGGAGAGATGGATGGGGAGGGCTCATGGGATGAGAGGGATGGATGGGTGGAAAGATGGAAGGATGGATGGGTGGGTGGGTGGATGGATGGTGGGTGGATGGTGGATGGATGGATGGAGAGATGGATGATGGGAGATAGACAGTGCTCATGGATAGATGGAGAGATGGATGGATGGGTGGAAAGATGGAAGGATGGATGGGTGGGGGTGGGGATGGGTGGATGGATGGATGGATGGATGGATGGAGGGATGGGTGATGGTGGGATGGATGGATGGATGGATGGGTGGGTAGATGGAAGGATGGATGGGTGGGTGGATGGATAAATATAGAGTTCATGGATGGATGGATGGATAGATAGAATGGATAGAGAGATGGACGGATAGGTAGATACTGTGCATGGATGGATGGAGAGATGGATGATTAGACAGATAGATAGATAAAGAGTTCATGGATGGATGAATACAGGGATGAATAGAGTTCATAGATGGATGGAGAGATGTATGTATGTATGTATGGATGGAGACATGGAAGGATGAATAGATAGATAGGAAGGTAGGTAGGGAGATCAGTAGACAGACAGAAAGAGTTCATGGACAGGTGGACGGATAGATCCACAGATGGGTCCGTTATGGAAGTGAGGTGTCCCTCAAAGTTCATGTGAGAGACTATGCAGAAAGCTTAGAGGTAAAGTGACTGGGTTATGAGAGCCTTTAACTACTCAGTGGATTAATCCACTTGCATGGACTCACTGGGTGGTGACTGTATATAGGCAGGTGGGGGGTGGCTGGAGGAGGGGGTCCCTGGGCTGGGCCTTGGGGGTCTCTATCCTGTCCCTGGTGAGCAGAGCTCTCTCTGCGTGCTGGTGCCACGTCCTGAGCTGCTCTCCTCCTCCAGGCCCTGCCGCCATTTTGTTCTGCCTCACCTTGGGCCAGAGCCATGGAGTCGGCCAGCCACGGACTGAACCTCCGACACCAGGAGCCCAAATAGACGTCCCCTCCTCTACATTGTTCTTGTGGAGTCTTTTGTTCACAATGATGCCAAACTGGATACACCACATTGCTCGGGTGGATTTCCAAAACCTTGCCACAAGCCCTTGAACATCCTCCGTCCGCTCAATTAGGTTCGTCCCTTTGAACGACAACTTCTTATGGTAATTTCCATTTCCTGCTTTCGTAACAAGGACCTTGAACCGAGGAATACAGGGATGGACGTCAGTTTGGTCATCTCCTGGCCTGGCAGCCGTGTTGGCAGCATGAGGTCGGTTTGAGCACAAATTCTTTCTGACGCAGCAGGAGGGAGCTAACGTCCCAGCCCTCATCTATGTTGTTGGTGTGTCTCTGAATAGCCGTCCTTTGGGTAAAGAAGGTAACTCCAGTGAAGTTACTAAACGTAGGTGCAGACAAGGCTGTTCCTACGGGATTTCTACCTGACTGCCAGGAAGGGATCTTTTGCCAGCAACCAGTATCGACTGACCAAACACAGGTTGTGTTACCACAGAGGTTCGCCTGTGTCCCAAGGTCAACTGGGCTTGAGCTAGACAGCCTGCCCTGTATAAAAATGGGTGCAAGCCGGGCGCGGTGGCGCACGCCTGTCATCCCAGCACTTGGGAGGCTGAGGCAGGAGGATCGCGAGGTCAAAGCCAGCCTCAGCCATGGAGAGGCACTGAGCAACTCAATGAGACCCTGTCTCCAATAAAATACAAAAAAAGGGCTGGAGGTGTGGTCAAGGGCCCCTGAGTTCAATCCCCGGTACCAATTTCCCTTTTGGCCTCATTGGGAACATGAGGTAGAGGCCATGCATCAGAGGAACTGCTGTGAGCCCAAATGACCTATCCAGAAAACCCCACTGAGAAGCTCATTAGCAATCAATCAAGACACTGTCCTTCCATCAGCTGCAGAAAGTACATGTGTAAAAATGACTCGAGATTGGTAAGCATAGATGACAAATTATATTCTGTGACGGTTGCAAGGATCACATTCTTTTTAACCCACAGGAGAGAAGTAAGGGATTTTAAGAGACCAATGGGAACCAACAACGATATTGGAGGGTAGAGGGGAAATGGGCCTGGTTGGGTCTCTGAAGCTCATCACAAAACTTTGCTTAACGATCCGTTCAGTTATGGTTGGGTAGGACGGTGCAACGTCTGTGATCCCAGCAACTTGGGAGGCTGAGGCAGGAGGACCGTGAGTGCAAAGCCAGCCATGGACTGAACCTCTGAAACCATGAGCCAGAATACATCTGTCTTCCTTGAAGCTGATGTTATTCGTTATTTGCAAGAGCAACAAAAAATCGAGTAACAGAATAGGGCGTGATTATTGGAACCGACCAGTAAAAAAAAAAAAAGAAATGGAAAGAGACAAAATTGTTATCCTCAAGGAGATCTATTTCAGATAGGGAGGTGTCAAGAAGAAATCAAGATGGCGGCACTGGTGCATGCAGTAGGCATAACGTAAATACTAATAAAAATGAAGAGAGTCATAATTAATCAAGGGACGGAGATTAAGGAATTATGGAATTGAAAGAACTTTAGAGAGAAGAGCTTCAGGTTGAATGACCAGATGAAAGAACGTTCCTACAATTTCTACAAGAATAAAGGAATAGAAATGTAATTCTTGGAATAATTTATAATCAAGGAAATGTAGCCACATCAGGTATAAAGAAGAAGAAGAAGACAAGTTAGACCAGGAGGCATAGGAGGATAAGATAAGGAAGATGCTTTTGAAACAAGAAAGGAACAGAGAACTAATATTCAATGAATTTATACAGTGCCCTAAGCATACTCCTAAACATGAAATTTTAAAACAAGAAAGACATAAAAATTGAAGAAGTTTCCTTGGGCAAAGAAGTATTAAATAGGAGTCAGATAAAGAGTGTGCCCTGAATTCAAATCCCAGCATCTCAAAGCAACCAAAAGAAAAAAAAACAAATGCAATAACAAACAACAAAAAAACCCAAAGGGTAAGATTAATATCAAACTTTGCAAGAGCTGCCCAGGATACCAGCAGGGACCGGAGCCGTGTGTCTAAAATTTGGAGAGAAATCATCCTGAACTTCATCTTTCCAGTTAGTGAAATGTTTCTGTATCTGTGGAGGCAGAGAGAAAAAGCACGTCACCCCTTTAAATCATGCAAAACCAGGCGCGGGTTGATTACAGGCCAGAAAATGCACTTCAAAAAGCAAAATGTGTGGCTTTCCTAGGTTTCCCACAAAGTCACGGAAACATGTGAAAGGAAACCTGAGAAATGAATATTACCATAGCTACGGCCTCATAGGACAAGAAATGTGAATGGGCTCAACTTATAAATTTATATATATATATATATATATATATATATATATATATATATATATATATATATATATAAAAGGACCATCTCATATTTGAAACTACACCGTGCATGAAGAAATATGTTCCTGTGAAAAGGCACGGAAAGAATCAAAATAAAGAGCACGGACAAGATCTAGCAGGCATCCAAACGGACCAAACTCAAGCCTGAAGTCTAAGAAGCATCGTGCAAACGTGACAAGGTGCAGAAAGAGAAAGAAAGAAGAGAGAGACAAACAGAGAGAAAAAGAGACAGAGAGAGGCTGTAACAAAACGCCCCGGCCCGGGGGGCTTAGAGACCCCAGACCCTGACTGCTCACAGCTCTGCAGCTGCAGCCCGAGGTCCAGGCGGGGCAGACAAGGGGTCTGCCGAGGGCTGCTTCCCGGCTCCCAGGTGGCGCCTTGTCCTGGGTCCTCATGGGGTGGAAGGGCAGGGGGCTCTCGGGGTCTCTTTTATAAAGACCCTCGTCCCACGCAGGGTCTGCACCTCCTGACCTCAGCCCCTCCCAGAGCCCCCGCCCCAGCACCAGCCCCTGGGGTGAGGGAATGCATAGATTCAGACCCTAGTGGGCATAAAGATAATAGTGCACTGAGATGGGCAGACACCCTGGTAGCCAAGATATCGATGAGAACAATTCACAGAAAGACGAGGTCAATGGACACCTGCTATCAGAGACTGCATGACGTCATTGGCTCAGGACCTCCCCCCCTTCCAAATGCAGAATCTATAACAGCATCGATCTTAGCCACACTCAGTGGTGCACGCCTATCATCCCATCGGGTTGGGAGGCTGAGGCAGGAGGATGGCCAGTTGGAGGCCAGCCTCAGCCACGTGGTGAGACCCTAAGCAACTCAGCAAGACCCTGCCTCAAAACAAAGACTCTCTGTCCAGTGAATCTGCATTGCGCCAGAATTTCTGACCTGCAGAATTTACTTTTAAGTATTTATTTATTTCCTTTCGTTGTACACAATGCAACGCGTTTATCTTTACGGGGTGCCGAGGATCGAACCCGGGACGCGCACACGTGCTAGGTGAGCGCTCTGCTGCTGAGCCACAACCCTAACCCATGACCTGCAGAACTCTTAAAGTAAGAATCAAGTGTTCGTTGGTGCTGCTAAGTTGCAGAGGCTGGCCTCAACCTTCTGATCCTCCTGCCTCAGCCTCCTTAGCTTCTAGGATTATGGATGCGCGTGACCAACATGGGGCTGAAATGAGTGTTTTCTTAGTGTGTGGAGGTAAGCCTAGTGGGTGCTCAAACCAAGGAAGAGCAGCAGAAATAAAGACCGTTAACGCCTCTCATATTTCATGGAGAGATGCTAAAAATCACGATGAATATTTAACGAGCAACAAGGTATTAAACTATGTATTTCATCATTATATTTAACGTTATAAAGTCCAAGTGTCCCATTTAGTGCAAAACCCATTGAAGGCAACATTTTGATAATCAAATATAAATAAGGTATAAGTACCTGATTGACGGTTCCCTGTTATGAAAGGAAGACTATTACTCTCTCTGGCCACACACGGTGGCACTTGCCTATCATTCCAGCTATGAAGGAGGCTGAGGCAGGAGGATCACAAGCTGGAGGCCAGTCTCCGCTACTCAGCACGACGGCAAGCCACTCAGTGAGACCCTATCTCAAAATAAACATAAAAAGGGCTCAAGGGGTAGCTCCGTGGTTAAGTGCCTCTGGGTTCCATGCCTGGTGCCAAAACAGTCCTCGGGGATTTAACGATGCCCAAACTCTGCAAAAACGTTGGAGAGCGAGGGGTGAATTTTTCAACAGGCGCATAAACGACAGCACAGAAAGTAACGGGAAAAAATAGGCAGAGGACGAACGTTTCTATTTTTTTTTTTTTTTTTTTTTTTCCCCAACCGGGGACCTGTGCACAATCTGGTGGACCGAGGTCAACCGTTGACATAACATTCAGGAAGCTTGTCTGTGTAACCTGATCCCACAAGGAGTCCCCGATCCAAGATCGTCCACGGTGGCGATCTCATTTCGGTGGGTGGGCTTCACGCACAGAACGGTGCTCTTTTAATGAACGTCCGATTCTTGCAGTGATGCTCGTTATTCATGTCCCCAAAGGAACCTTGCTTTGATCCGAAAACAGAACGGGGGAAACTACTCTAGGCACGCTAGAAATACCAGGGTGGCAAAACATCCGTCAGACGTTGCAAGCGATGTGCATCCTGGCTGAAACGTTGGGTCAGACAGAGAAATCGACACCCAGCCCTACATTTCCTGATCCTCCGACGCTGCCAAATAATGTCTTGTGTGGGGTCGAGTCTTGGGCGTTTGCAAGAATTATCTCTCCGAGGAGACTGATTGCTCATTGGCTTGAACAATTGCATCACCATAATAATTAAGGCTCAATTAATAGCTAAAGAGGCATTTATAAAATGGTTCTTGAAACTCATACACACACACACACACACACACATCCGTGTATATATTTATGCTAAAATGCATCTAGGCTAAAAATCACACACACACAGTTCACACCTCTGTACACACCTTTGAGTATTTGTGTGTGTGAGTGTGTGTATGTGTGCGTGTGTGTGTGAATTTACCACCACTGATCTATATCCTCAGCCCATTTTTATATTTTATTTAGAGACAGGGTCTCACCAAGTTGTTTAGGGCCTTCCTAAGTTGCGGAGGCTGGCCTCCAACCTGCGACGATCCTCCTGCCTCAGCCTCCCGAGCCGCTGGGATGACAGGTGTGGGCTACGGTGAATTTTTCATGTTTATTTCTTTCTTTATTTATTTTTTTTTTTCTGAGTTGAGATGCTAACATTGCATCTGGAGTCTGGAAGGCTTCCCAGCGCACACCTTGTCCGTGGAACACAGCGGCCAGGGGTGTGGGTTTCCAAGGATCCGGCTGCTGCCGTAGGCACTAACCTGAAATACGTGGCGACCTATGATGTCTGAGTATCAGGTTGCAAAATCAAAATGGAAAGAACTGCGTCAGGAGGAGACGCCTCAAATAATTTAATTGGGTTGAGTCTGCAACATTCACCTGTCTGCAGGCACGGCCCGGGGGTTGCAAGCTCACGGCCCCGTTTTTAACTACCTGGACGCTCTCGCTGCATAGATATTCATTTCTTTGAACGTGTTTCCTGGACCTGAATCGCCTACTCTGGGGGGGCTTGCATCCAAACTCTGGTGGATGGCCAAGCACGGAAAGGAAAACAAACAAACAAACAAACGAAAAAACATATCAAAGCTTTTACGACTGCAACCCAGAGATCGGGTGCTGCAAGATTGAATCACCTGGAATCCATTGCTCCCTGTGTATAAAAAAAAAAAAAAAAAAAAAAAAAAAGAAAGAAAGAAAGAAAAGAAAATTGTCTGTTGTCATACTTAGGAATAAAAGAGAAAAAAAAAAAAAAAAACGGTGCACATTTCAGGAATTCCATGAGGACTTCTACCTTGAGTTTAAATCGACTGCACTGCTCACACACACGCAGGCGACCTAACCGTCACCCTCTGATCACCAGGTTTGGGTTCGCATTTCTCCTCTGGCTTCCTTCTCCGAGGGACTCCCCTGTGAGAGAGAACTTGCGAGGGTCCGCTCGAGGGGCCGGTCCGTCCTCGATGGCCTGTCCTCAGAAGCCGATTTCATTGCTTTCCAGGAAAGCGCGTCACAGCGATCGCGCTCACACAGGACGGGGCGCATGGCGGGCTCAGAGCCGGAGGGACAGTCCTAGCTTGGGAGCATTCCCGTCCATGCTCGCTATGGTCAAAGGAAGCTACAGCCGAGGGCCGCGGCTTGGTTCTATTTTCTAGGAGAAAAAAAAACAGTGATCTTTTTCTTTTCATTCTTTCTTTTTTTCTTTTTTTCCCCCCTTGAATAAAAGGGACCTAGATGGAGAAGGGCCTTTCAACGTGACTGTGTGATAGCCCATCCCCGCCTCGAGAAAAATGCTTAAGCCCAAAAGAATGAGAATTATCAATTACTAATGCCAGGTGGATGGGTTCGAAAGGTGACCGGAGATGGAGAGGTCACCAAACGAACAAAAGGTCAGTGTTAGCCGGTGGCAGAACTCAGATCAGCAAATTAGTTAGTCCACGGGGAAAAAACGAATCCCAGATATCGTTCCTGGGTCGGATGCAGCTGGACAAATAAGCGCTCCTCACTGAACTATCTTAGGTCCTAAAGGGACTTTTATAAAAGACACAAAGATTCGTAAGATGATGCGCAAGCCTATAATCCCAGCAGCTCGGGAGGCTGAGGCAGGAGGATGGCAAGTTGGAGGCCAGCCTCAGCAACGTAGTGAGGTCGTGTCGTAGCAAGTTAGAGAGAGGCTGTCTACAACTAAAAAGGGCTGGGGATGTGGCTCGGGGGATAAGCACCCCATAGTTCAATCCCTCTAGTCCACAAAGGAGAAAACAGTGAGATGCTAACTCTAAATTCCAGAGAGGAAGTCTTGAAACGATGCAAATGAAAATAATGGAATTATATTTTAAAAATTACTGTAAAATTTAGAGCAGAGAATTACATAGGGAAAAAAAATATATATATAGATAGAGAGAGTTATTTTGTTCCTGATATACAAGGTTTCCAAAGATTAGAATGATCTTGGAAGGCCTTCCTGTGCTCCGTGCTATGATTGAAATCTGATGAAAAATGCAATTATTTCCCAGCGCTGGATTGATGGAGACGCGTCGGCTCTGGACGCGTTGCTGGAGACGGATGGCGTGGAGAATTTAAGTTCTGATAGCCAAAGGGACAGAAAAGGCAAGATGGGCATTGGTGAGCGTGACTAACTTGCTAGGTGGTTAGTTGTTGTGTCGTTTCTGCAGGGCTGGGGACTGGACACAGGGCCTCGGGCGGGCATATCCTGAGCTCTAACCACTGAGCCACATCCCTACCCCTCCCCAAGTCCTTTCAAGCTAATGCGGAAACCGGTATCGACGCATTGGGTGGCGAATTTTCCCAAGAAGATGAAGGGATCATGAAAACGGAGGGGATCATTTCTTTATAAGTCACTGTGTCCTCCCGGTAAGTTAAACGGCACTAGCTAAGAAGGAATACCATGCTTATCAGAATCCTGCCGGGATAATTGAGGGATTGGTCGTCTCTTCATTATTATCATCCCCCTTTTAGCCACAGTTTGGATCTCTGTTGTTTTCCCACAGTCCACTCTTGTCCAAAACGATTAACTGGAAAATTCCAGGAAACAAACAAACAAAAATCATGCCCACATGCTAAAAATATAGTTCCGAGGAACATGAAGCCATTTCTTGCTGTTCTCTCTGTTCTTCTGGAGAAGCAAATGATAAACATCCAGTGTTTCCACATGGTATACATTACCCACCCATTAGCCATTAAGTAGCTGTCATATAGTAGCAAATCTTATCTATGTTCAGTGTTTCCACGTGTTATAGATCACCCACCTGTTAGTCATCTCGTAGCTGTTATATAGTAGCAGATCATATCTATGTCCAGTGTTTCCACATGGTAAACATTACGTACCCATTAGCCATCTAGTAGCTGTCATATAGTAGCAAATCTTATCTATGTTCAGTGTTTCCACGTGTTATAGATCACCCACCTGTTGGTCATCTAGTAGCTGTTATATAACAGCAAATCATATCTATGTCCAGTGTTTTCATGTAGTATAGATTACCCACCCATTAGTCATCTAGTAGCTGTCCTATAGTAGCAAATCATATCAATGTCCAGTGTTTCCACCTGGTATATGTTACCTACCTGTTAGTCATCTGGTCTTGGTTGTTATGGGACCAGAGAGGTTATTTTCAATGGAGAAGGTCACCCAGAACCTCACACTGTCACAACGCTAGTGTCATTCAACTCACTTGGTCTTGCCGTATTAGGGACCCTGCCATCTCACATCATCACAAGAAGGGGTTTTCACACAAAGTCCACATGCACAGAACTGTTACCACAGGCCACATCTTCCTAGCAGAAAGAAGCAATTCACCAAGTCAATGAGGAGCCCCCCGTCCCTACTGGGGGGTACCTCTGTGGACCTCAAATGAACCGGGGGGAGCGCGGATCACCTGTCAATGAAAGTTCTGTGACAACTTCTCTTACAGAGTGACCATTGTGGGACCCAGAGCAGAAGGCTTCTAAGGAACCCACAAAAGACACCATTTCAAAAAAAACCACTGAGATGGTGATACCTCCCTTGCTGAGGAGCAGGAGGGTGCTGTGGGCTCCAGGCCTGGGGCAGGTTTTTCTGCTGATAAGAAAAAGGAATACAGCAGAAGAATCTATAGCCATATGAGCCAGGCATGGTGGCGCACGCCTGTGATCCAATCAATAGGGAGGCTGAGGCAGGAGGATCATGAGTTCGAAGCCAGCCTCAGCCAAAGTGAGGCTGTAAGCAACTCAGGGAGACCCTGTCTCTAATAAAATACAAAATAGGGCTGGGGATGGGGCCCCGTGGTCCAGTGCCCCTGAGCTCAATCCCCAGTACCTCAAAAACAAAGAAATCTACCACCGAGTAGCGTAACAGCATCAACACCCGAAATGGTAAGACCGGTCTCTAGAGTTTCAGGGAAGGAGTTCTTGGCAGTCTGACAACGTCTGTAAATGTTGCAGTCGTGGCTATTTTGTTACAAATTAATAAGAGATTCACAGACCCGGGGAACGTTTTGTTTTTGTTGTTGTTTGTTTGTTTAAACGGGTGAGGTCTCCTATGTAAAATGCACGAGCGATTCAAGAAAGTTTTCCAAAACCAAGGAAATGCTGAAATTCTTTAGAGAAAGACAGGGGCCCTCGAGAGATGAGTCTCTGAGAATTCGTGGATCTCGGGGACAGGGAATCCGTGCTAGATGCAGGGGAAGACAGATATCTTAGGTGAAATAAAGACATTTCTGAGGAAGTAGTCATTTTTTCTCGGGGTAGTAGTGTTCCCTGATAGATCTGTCATAACTGCAAACACGTGTCTGTCTGTGTGAATAAAATGTCAACTATCACAACAATACACATTTAGGAAAAGCATTCCATAATAAGATCTAGATGGCATGCACCTTTTCGTCAGGCAAGTCTTTTTCTTAGACTGAAGATATTTGCAGGAGACCTTGAACACAAAAATAGAAATGGATATATTTAAGCAGGAGACGGAATGAATGAATACACATGCCCCCCAAATTCTTCTCTGCAGATGCAGGCTAAAAGGAATTGAAGGGACGTTTTGCAACTTGGCAGTAACAACTCGGATAGGTAAGAAGGGACTGGAACGAAGAATCATAAAATTCACAGACATTTAACAGAAAAGGAGGACAACTAGGCCGGGCGCGGTGGCGCACGCCTGTCATCCCAGCACGTGGGAGGCTGAGGCAGGAGGATCGCGAGGTCAAACCCAGCCTCGGCCAAAGTGAGGCCCTAAGCAACTTGGGGAGACCCTGTCACTCAATAAAATACAAAATAAGGATGGGGTTGGGGCTCAGGGGTCGAGTGCCCCTGAGTTCAATCCCTGGGACCCCCAACAAAATGAATAAATAAATGAACATAAAAATAAAATAGGTCAATCCCTGGTACCCCCCGGGGGGGGGGGGGGAAGCAAAAAAGCAAAAACAAAACAAAACAATAAGTAAACAGGACAGACATCTACCAACAGTGTGAGTGTGCTGTATAAATCGTTGTTTTCTGGGAGACTAGGTTTTGCAAAATCTTCTCGTACAAAAATAGATGTCCTATGAGTCAAGGAGGAGGGAGACACGGACTCAGAAACAAAAGGGCCACGCCGTTGGCCGTCCCCCTGAAAGCGAGAGGAAAATAAACGAGACGTAGCCCCGTGTTAGGATGACATCCGTGACCTTTCGCGACCGACGGCAAATCACACCATGCTGCGATGACCAATAAAGACGCCCGTCTCTGAAAGGCACGCGGAGGGCTGGGTCCCACGAGGCCCACGGTGACCGACGGGTTCTCCGGGAGGCTGCCTTATTTGGTAAAGGGCACGAGCGCCGGTTCCTGTAGCACTGGACAAGGCGAGCCTGCCGGGGAGGAAGGGGCTGGAGGAGTTCCCAGTCGAGGGGGGCTTTGGTACCATTTCCGATATCCCCAGCTTTGTCAGAGTCTGTGGCCTCCTCAAACGGCTCTGGAGGCTGCAGCCTCGAGGTCCAGGCGGGGCAGAGGCCGGGTCTGCTGAGGGCTGTCTCCTGGCCCCAGGTGGCGCCTTCTCCTGGGTCCTCACAGGGTGGAAGGGCAGGGGGCTCTCGGGGGCTCTTTTATAAGGACCCTCGTCCCATGCACGGGCTGCACCTCCAGACCTCAGCCTCTCTCCGAGCCCGGCCTCCCACAGCAGCCTCCGGGGCGAGGATTTCAACTCAGGGAATCTGGTAGTTGCACACCTTGGGTTCAATGAAACCTGCTCCCACACGCAACCCCAAATCCTCCAAGTCCAGTTCTTGGGAAAGTTTGCTCGCGTACGTGGGAGGCAACCTGAGGTTTTGGGGGTCACGGTGAGGGGTGTGAAAAAAGGACCGGGGGCAGAAGCCCTGGGACGTGACAGGTGACCGATCGGTCACGAGGGAGCTGATGCTCCATCAAAGAAAGACACAGGCCACGTGAGCCAGAGGAAAAGAGGGTCAAAGACATATTTCCAGAGGGACTAGGGCAGAGGGATGCTGATGTGATGGTCGGTGCAACCAGGGCATGTGGAGACATAGAGGATGAAGAAGTGGGGAGAGAGCCGGGGGCTGCGGTGCACACCCCTGTCATCCCAGAGGCTCGGGAGGCTCAGGCAGGAGGCTGGTGGGAGCCAGCCTCAGCCAAAGCGAGGCCGTACGGAATTCAGTCTCTAAATAAACTACAAGACAGGGCTGGGGAGGTGGTTCAGGGGTCGAGGGCCCCCACGTTCCATCCCCCCAAATACAAAAAGGAAAAGAAGAGGAGGAGGTCGGAGAGGAACAGGGTTGGCCTCACAGGATCATGTCCGGTTGAGCCTCACGGTTCTTTGGCACTGCGAGGGGATCTGTTTGTGAACGGCTGTGTGCGCGCACACACTCACACACACACACCCACGCGCACCCCCCAGAGGATTTACGTACAGTCCAGTCTACCCCACTTTCCCTACACACATCCGCCAAAATGCTCGGCTAAGCGTATTAGCCTCCGCAGCTTCATTTGTTAAATGGATGTGTTTGGAGGGATTGGCTCAATCCACGGTGAGACCCGCCAAATCTGTCCACAGACTCACAGGCGGAATCTGACGCCTGAAATTTTTTTTGGGGGGGAGGAATGAGGTTTCAGGTTTCTCCATCCCTTAAAGCAAGTTCTTCCCAGCCCTTGGGAGGCCGAGGCAGGAGGATCGCGAGGTCCAAGCCAGCCTCAGCCAGGGCGAGGCACTCGGCAACTCAGTGAGACCCTGTCTCTAAATAAACTACAAAAAAGGGCTGGGGATGGGGCCCCGTGGTCGAGTGCCCCTGAGTTCAATCCCTGGTGCAAAAAAAGCAAGTTCTCATTGGCTGCACACCCTGCAGTTTAATGCTCACGGCAACAACATTAAACCTCAAATCCGGGGACTCGTCCTTGTGCATTTGATCCGCCAGTTCTTTAACACGGCAACTCGGACATCTCCGTTCAGATCAAAGTCCCCGTTTGACAGACACCAGTGGACTGCCATGTCATTTAGGAAGAGTTTTAAAGAATCTCTTTCTCCACCACTTTTCATTTCTTTTTTTTTTTTTTTTTAAACACTGGAGATTGAACATAGAGGTCCTTTTCCAGAGAGCCATACTCACACCCCATTCGGAAACAGAAAGAAAAAGAAAAAAGAAAAAAAAAAAAAAAAAAAAGAAATTGTTTTGAGACAGGGTCTTACTGCGTTGCTGAGGCTGGCCTCCAACTTGCAATCCTCGTGCCTCAGCCTCCCAAGTCACTGGGAGACTCAGCGGTGAGCACCCCCGGGCTGGGTGCTATGAGCTATTTTGGGGAAGCCTGGTTGCTGGGGTCATTGCAACAAAAAAGTGAAACGAAAGATACCCTGGAGGATATTTGACGAGGCACATGTAGGGTGGAGAAAAGGAGGTGGCGTGCGGTCTGGGTAGACCCCATCCTATGGAACGCCATTAATATGGAAAATTAGCGTGTTCCTGGAAAATGAAAAGGATCAGCCTCTGATGAGCAGGCTGGTCTTTTCTGCTCTGAAATGTGGAATTGCCTTCGCACAGGTGTGTTCGTACGAGCCGAAAGGTCAATGTGGAGACGTTTTCAAAGCTTTTGTGGACTTTTGCACACACCGGTCTTCCCGGCGTCCTGGGAGGCTGAGGCAGGAGGATCGCGAGGTCACAGCCAGCCTCAGCCAAAGCGAGGCCCTAAGCCATGCAGGCAGACCCTGTCTCTCAATAAAATACAAAACAGGGCTGGGGAGGGGGCTCAGTGGTCGAGGGCTCCTGGGTTCAATTCCTGTACCCCCCCCCCACCCCCCAAAAAATGAAAGAAATGTCCAGAAGGGAAGAACGTTGGATTGCATTCAGTTTGGGAATATGTGCACAGACTGGTGGGTCCAAGGTGGGACGGTGTGAAGCCCTTCTTCACACGCCCCTCGCGCACACAGCGTGAGGGTCACGCTATCCAGCAATTCTGAAACTCTGTGCGTGAGGCAAATCTCCGTGGTAAGGAGAATCCCACCTGGGCTCTTACGCCAGTGCCAAGCAAGGTTCTGATTATGGTGCACGTCCAAGAGTTTGGATTTCAGCGTTAGAAACACGACACCTGTGGGAGATGGCTGCACCTGGCTCAGAAATTCACAGTTGCAGGACCCTAGGGTGATTATTTTTACTCTCCCTTCTTATTTCTATTTTTAAATTTTTATTTTTTTATTTATTTTTGTCCTGAGGATTGCTGTACCTTTTGGTCTTTTTAATTTTAATTTTTTTTTTTTTTAAATTTTGAGACAGAGTCTTGCTAAGCCCCTTCGGATCTCGCTAAGGGGTTGAGGCTGGCCTCTGTCATGTGATCCTCCAGTTTCAGCCTCCCAACGTGCTAGGATGTCAAGGTGTTCACCGCTGCGCTTTGGGTTTATCTTTTTTAGCTTTCATTTTTACATATCTATGTAATCACAGCACACACACACACGACATCCACCGTGAAACCCTGCTACTATACAATTGTTGGTATACAGTGGAATGACCCCTTGCTAATTATTGGGTATCACTGATTCACAATGAGTCCACCTTGTGCCTATGCAATCGGAAACAAAGTCACTCTGACTAGTACCTTGGGACAGTTCTCTCTGCCCACAATACCTAATACAGAATTTAAGTTTTCTTTTTTTTTTTTTAAATCCAGAACAGTTCAAGACAATAAATGTGCAACAGATGCTCTCAAAAATGGGAAAAAAAAAAAAATATTTATGAACGCAAGTCAGATATTTAAGCTATGAACTATTTTAGCACGCGATAAAACGTGCAGAAGCACGGCCGACTGCCCCGCGTATCTAAGAGACCCCTGCGTACATCTGTGTGACCCCCTGCCTTAAACCCTTTCCCCAGAGCAAACCCTCGCCCCTCAGGGTTTCGCTGAACATTACTGGAGTTTCACCCCACGGTCGGTCCCCTGCCTGAGCCTCACCCAAGTCCAGGGAGGAAATGGGGGCTCCTCAGAAACCTGGGAACGGAACCACCCTGTGACCCCGCTATCCCACTCCTTGGTTTATACCCAAAGGACTTAAAACCAGCATCCTACAGGGACACAGCCACATCCACGTTTATGGAAGCTCAATTCACAACAGCTAAGCTACGGAACCAACCTAGGGGTCCCGCGAAAGACGAATGGATGGAGAAACTGTGGTCTATATACTCAATGGAATATTACACAGCCTTGAAGAAGAATGAAACAATGGCATTCGTCGGTAAATGGATGGAGCTGGAGACTATCATGCTAAGCGAAATAAGCCAATCCCACAAAACCAAAGGCCGACTGTTTTCTCTAATATGTGGATGATAATTCATAATAATGTTGGGGGCACTAGGGGAAAAATAGCGTTATCTTAGATTAGGTAGAGGGAAGTGGAGGGAGGGGAGGGAAGGGAGGTGGGGATGGGAAAGAGAGTGGAATGAGACAGACATTATTACTGTGTGTATGTATGTGACTGCACGACCCGTGTGATTCTGCAACATGTACACTCAGAAAAAATGAGAAATTACATGCCATCTAGGTATGATCTATTCCAGTGCATAAATGCATTCTACTGTCAGGTATAAGTAATTAAATCTAATAAAATACCTAAAAAAGTATTTACTCACAAAAAGAAATATATCCTGGAAAAAAAAAAAAAAGAATGTATTTGCTAAAGATTTAGGGGGGGGGGGCAAATAATTTTTTAATGACCTTAGATAGTAAAAAGAAAAAGTCCTTAGGCTGCAGGTCTAGGTGGGTGGGAGAGAGCTTTCCTGGTCTTGGGGTCAATGCCCAGCATCACAAAAACCAGAAAGAGCTCTAAAAGAACAATGTGACCTTACACAAAGTGGCAAGATTATTTGAACAGAAGATTAACAAAGATTTTTAAGATGCTGTCTCTTTTCACATAAGCATGCTTCAGAAAAATGTTTGTGAACTCTCATTCCCAATGAGGATGGTCTAAAAATGCCAAAGTGTCTTAATATTTATTAAAGAAAAAGGAAAAGAAAAAAAAAAAGAGGGCATAAATTTGCTCTGAAAATACATGAAGAAACAAAACATCTTTTTGTTGTTGTTGTTACTGGGGATTGAACTCAGGGGCCCTCGACCACTGGGCCCCCTCCCCAGCCCTTTTTTGTATTTTATTAGAGACAGGGTCTCAGTGAGTTGCTAAGGGCCTCGCCATGGCTGAGGCTGGCTTTGACCTCGCGATCCTCCTGCCTCAGCCTCCCCAGTGCTGGGAGGACAGGCGTGCGCCACCGCGCCTGGCAAATTGGGAGGTAGGCAAGTTATCAATTATAACCCCCCAAACTACATCAGCCATAGTGAACAAGTCACCCTGACTCACGCTCGGCTGCCTGCGAATGCTCACGTCATTTCACGGACGCCCACCAAAAATGAAATAAACCTAACTCTGTAATTCAAGGTGTGTCTTTGCAAACCGTTTATGACCAACTTTCCCTCAATGACGGAGGAAAATAAATCATTGCTGCCCTCCTATTTTATTTTTTAAGTGCATTCTTTTTAAATATTCTTTTCCTGCTCTTTACCATGCCAAGGTAATGAGTCTCTTTTGATGGTTTGTTCTGTCTTGCTTTTTTTTGAGACAGGATCTCGCTAAGTTGCTGAGGCTGGCCTCCAACGTGGGATCCTCCTGCCTCAGCCTCCTGAGCCGCTGGGCTGGGATTACCGGCTTTTCTTTTTTCTTTTTTCTTTTTTTTTAAACGTGTTCTCACTATGTTGCCCAGGCTGGTCTCAAACACGTGACTCTGAAAGATCTTCAGCCTCCTGCCTAGCTTGGAGCACAGGCGCGTGCTCCAGGAACATTTTTATAGACATTTGTGTTTCCTCAGGGAACAGTAACAAGCTTCTCTGTAACCAATCTTGTGTGCGACAGCTGACGGGCTGGCGGAAAGGTGTTAAATAACAGTTGCCCCAAAATACCTCGCCATTCAGGGTCCAGGAGGAGGAGAGGAAAAGTCAAACGTTTCTACCAAACCAGCATTTGAGACTTTGACACGAGTAAAATAAGGATGCTGAAACTCGTAGAGTCTTCTGTTCCCAGAACTGAGTATATTATTAAATTCATTGGAGTGAGTTTACGTCCGTACTATCCTCTTTCTTTCTTTCTTCCTCTTTCTTTCTTTCTTTCTTTCTTTCTTTCTTTCTTTCTTTCTTTCTTTCTTTCTTTCTTTCTTTCTTCCTTCCTTCCTTCCTTCCTTCCTTCCTTCCTTCCTTCCTTCCTTCCTTCCTTCCTCTTTTCTTTTTTCTCTTTCTTTTTTTGTTGGTACCAGAGATTGAACTCAGGGCCCCTCGACCACTGAGCAGGCCCATCCCCAGCTCTCTTCTGTATTTTATTTAGACACTGGGTCTCACTGGGTTGCTTAGCACCTCACGGTAGCTGAGGCTGGCCTCCAACTTGCGATCCTCCTGCCTCAGCCTCCGGAGCCCCCGGGGGGTGACAGGTGTGCACCACCGCGCCTGCCCTTCCTTCTTTCTTTCGAGCTGTCAAGCTGGGTGTGAGCAGGACAAGGTGGGAAAGTATCGGGAAGTCCTAGGAAGAGTGAAACCATCGCTTTAGGACAAGGTACTCCAAACCTCCCCACCTCCTGTTTCTGTGATGCCTTAGGAACTGCATTTAGATTTAAATAAAGGAAACCGATGCCAAGACCACATCCCATGTTTATGGGGTGTCCTGTAAAATTCCGCCCCATGTCACCTGGTTCTGTGACAGCAACACAAAGGGTGGTCTTTAGATTTCGTGGTGACACCCGGTGGGGAATTTCTCTCCAGTATTTCAGCCCATCTGTAGCTAATGAATAGCCTCAATTCCATCTATGGGGAGAGAGTCCACACGAATATTCATCGATTCTTTTCAGGCGTAAAGTGGGAGTCAGGCGCGGTGACACACGCCTGTCATCCCAGCGGCTTGGAGGCTGAGGCAGGAGGATCGCAAGTTGGAGGCCAGCCTCAACAACTTAGTGAGGCCCTAAGCAACTCAGTGAGATGCTTGGGCTGGGGATGTGGCCCGGTGCTTGAGTGCCCCTGAGTTCAATCCCCAGTACAAAAAAAAAAAAAAAAAAAAAAAAAGTGCTTTTCGGACTTGCCATTTATGTGATACTGGGGACGTGGGTACCCCCAGAATCACGGTGTGGATTTCCATTTTTTTTTTTTTTTGTTTTGTTTTGTTTTAGTTTTTGCACTGTCAAAGCATGCACCCAGGGCTTGGTGCATGACAGGCAAGAAGAGGTGCATCCCCAACATAAAATGAATTTCGTAGCGTGGGGACCGTCCGGGACCACAGGTATAATCTCCTCCGTCAGCTCCCCGGGACACACGTCATATCACACCGGCCTCCTGCAGATCCTGGCCACGCGTCTTTGGGATTGTAAATGAACGGCTTCGGACCCCGCTTCTACTCATGTACAGATTCATCACGAAGCTGCAAAATGTTGGGTTTTCTTTTTTCTGTTGTTGTTGTTCCCTGTAGACAATTATTCAGAAATGTCCCCGTCACGTAGGGACCAAACATCCATTGGGTTGGACATGGCACGGTTGGATGGTTCAATCCCAGCCTCTAGGGAGGCTGAGGCAGGAGGATCACGCGTTCAAAGTCAGACGCAGCCATTTCAGTAACTCAGTGAGACCCTGTCTCAAAACAAACAAAATAAAATAAAAAGGGCTGGGGATGTGGCTCCGTAGTTCAGCAACCCAGAGTTTAATCCCTGGTTCCAAAAAAAATAAAAAAATAAAATAAAAATCATTGACATCTGTCAACTTGCTGGCTAAGGCACCAAATAAAGGCAGATCCCAGTTACGTAATTAATATGATCCCAATTGTGTGAGGAGACACTAAAAATAAAGGTGCCTAAAGGTTCAGCCGGGTGCAGGTGTGCAGAATCGCATCTCTGATTCTAGAAAGAACCGGAGAGATATCCAGACAGTGCGTAGTGGAATTTCACAATGTTATCCGTTCCTGGGCCCTTGGAGTATGGAGCGGAATGGGCGTGGGTTCAAACGATAATCTGAAAAGTCATAATTCACTAAGTCCAGCATGGAAGCTTGCGCCGGGCGCGGTGGCGCACGCCTGTCATCCCAGCCCTTGGGAGGCCGAGGCAGGAGGATCGCGAGGTCCAAGCCAGCCTCAGCCATGGTGAGGCACTTAGCCACTCAGGGAGACCCTGTCTCTAATAAAATGTAAAAAAAAGGGCTGGGGATGGGGCCCAGGGGCCGAGTGCCCCTGAGTTCAATCCCCCATACCAAAAAAAAAAAAAAAAAAAAAATATATATATATATATATATATATATATATATATATATATATAAATAAAAATAAAAAAAAAGAAGATATGCTAAATTCTTGAGTTTCAAATTCATAGACATAGAAAACCCACCATGGGCTGGATGGGTCTCAAAAAAAAAAAAAAAAAAATCTGTATTTTAACGCCATGTCCCTTTAAGATCTAAAAATGAGAATGTTAACTTGTTTTATATTCGGTTTGCCTGACATTTTCGGGAGCATTCAATCCCATAAAAGTCAGCACCCCCATTTACATAAGACACAGGAGCTCAGGAGGGAGCAAAAGCTAATTCTGATTTCCTCAAATGTCAGTGTCGATTTGAAATCCTATTAAGGCTGGGG
Organism: Tamias sibiricus; assembly: GCA_025594165.1. Lineage (NCBI taxonomy): Eukaryota > Metazoa > Chordata > Mammalia > Rodentia > Sciuridae > Tamias > Tamias sibiricus. The sequence continues at coordinate 7,851,204 of CM046667.1, forward strand.
AAACCGTGCCTCGCCCTGGATACCGAGAAACTGTGAGTCACTTGGAGACGGGAGACACGTTTTCCCAGGGCTGCGCCCCCCGGAGGTGTCCTGAAGAGCGTTTTCCACCTGGAAATCTTGCGGTGGAGAAGTCGATGCTCTTTTTGAGGAACTCCGGGGCAGCGTTGGAGTGCTGGACTCTGTCGGTGACGGTCGGCGGAAGGAGGACTCCTTTTTCAGAGGTGGGATAAGATACGCAAAGGGACACTTGATTCAGGGACAGGTGTCCCCGTGCTCCTGGGATCACATGGGCATCAAAGAGCTCATGTGGCCGGGCTCAGTGATACACGCCTGTCATCCCAGCGGCTGGGGAGGCTGAGGCAGGAGGATCGCGAGGTCACAGCCAGCCTCCGCCAAAGGGAGGCTCTGAGCAATTCAGGGAGACCCTGTCTCTAAATAAAATCCCAAATAGGGCTGGGGATGGGGCTCAGTGGTCGAGGGCCCCTGGTTCAATCCCAGTACCCCCCCCCAAAAAAAAAAAAAAGCTCCTGTGTTCTAAGTTCTCTGAAGAGGACTTTATGAATCCTAAAATGGATAGAGATAATACTTGTTAATCTTTACTAACCAAAATATGAGAAGTATTTACTAGAGTAACGTCAGCTAACACAATGTCCCCCAATCTTCATGAACCAAGGGATGCCAGCTACTGAATATATTAAGGTTCGCTGATCAAATCAATGTGTATCCAGCTTTGCTAATAAGAGATGCAAACCATCAGTATATCAATATTAGCTGACACCACCACCGATATCAACCTCAGCTAATTAAAGGCTGCACACTAAGATATCAGTGTCAGCTCACAAAATGCATGCCCATCTTTGCTAACAGAATTATAGAAAGGGTTCAATGGATCAATATTAGCCGATGGGTTATGCCCATCTTTGCTACAAACGATGCAAACTGTTCTCCATATCAGCATTAGCACAAAAGGATGCACCAACCTTTGCAATAAATTTGAGGATGTCAGATAATACAATTGTAGCACTCTTAACCAATAAAAGGATGCAAACTGTTCAATGTATGTTAGCCGATAAAATGTACATCAGTTGTAGCAAGTAAGATGATAATGAAGTAGTGCAAATGACTGGATATATTAATATTAGCAGATCAAATGCATATCAAGCTTTGCAAATAAGAGATGCAAGCTATCAGTGTTAGCTAAAACCATGTATATGAATCTCAGCTAGTGAAATGCTGCAAATTAAGATATCAGTGCCAACTAATAAAATGCATACCCACCGTTGCTAACGAAATTATAGAAAGCATTCAATATAGTAATATTAGCTGCTACGCTACACCAATCTTTGTTACAAGTGATGCAAACTGTTCACCATATCAATATTAGCAAAAAGGCCTATATCAACCTTTGCAGTAAAGGATGAAAAGTATTCAATTTGGCAGTGTCAGATAATAAAGCGTATATTAATCTTAGCTATGAAAGGAATGCAAACTATTCAACATATGTTAGCTAATAAAATGTACATCAATCATAGCAAGTAAGAGGAACCAAAGTACTTAACCCATCTCTTAGCTGATCAAATGTGTATCTTACCTAGTAAGATGATCTGTTAGCTAATCAAATGCATATCTTACCCAATAAAATGATCCAATCAGCTATATATCTATTAGCTCATCAAATGCATATTTTAGCTATTAAACTAACTTAGCAATATGAGCTAATAAAATGACCCAAACTACTCAACAGCACACATTGCAGTCTTCGCTACCTGTGGTTTGCTCTTTGGAATTTCATCCACCCTCCAAAATATTGACCTGAATATACAAAATGCAAAGCCCGGCACATAGCATGCAAGTGTTTTGCAAATCTTTGTAACATTGTATCATTGCAACTTTTCTGCATCATTATTATTAGTGGTTCGTATCTTCTGTTGTCTGGTTTGTAAATGAAAGATCGCCAGGGGTATGTACTACGCGTAGGCAAGAAACAGTATCTATAGGGTTTAATATATGGATGGCTACAGGAAGGCATGGGCTACCTTGGGACAGACCCCAAGGATGTCAGAGAACGCTCTGTGTGGCACCGTGAAATCGAGAATCCGATACATTGCAATCTTTATTGCACACGCCATTTAACAGGTAGTTGTGACGGGGTCCTCGCTTGCAGAGCAAGTTCTTGCAGAGCAAGTTCTAAGGTATCAGACAGCTTTCCCACGCCTCCCTAAACTCTGCTCTGAGACCTAGAGATAGGGCCTGCGCGGCGATTTTGCAGATGCATCCTGGGACAGCCGTCCCCCGCCAAGTACCTGTGGTTTTCTGGATCGAGGACAGCATGGTCACAGAACTGCAGCCGAGAGAGCATGTGGGGGTATTTCCACCCAACGGCAGAAGAGGGGGTGGACCGGAGAGTTTCCTTCTAACATCTCCTCTTCGAGAACGGACGCCGGTGTCGGTCTTTCCAAGATGCAGTGTTGAAATCCCAACCCCTCCAGGTAAGGAGCAGGACCATTGTGACCCAAATGTTCAGCCCAGCCCGATGCGGCAGATGCGTATGACGGGCCAGACACAGTTTGAGTGACAGGAGATATTCTATATGTGGTAACCAAACTCCACTAAAATCCAACAAGTGACTTATTTTTCTATTTTTCTTTCTTTTATTATTATTATTATTATTATTATTATTTTGTACGGATGATTACACCTAGAGGGACACTTTAACACGGCGCCACATCCCCGGCCCTTTTTAGATCGTATTTTGAGGCAGGGTCTCACTGACCTGTTCAGAGTCTTCTAAATTGCCGAGGCTGGCCTCCAACTTGCAATCCTCCCGCCTCAGCCTCCCGAGTTGCTGAGATGACAGGCGTCTGCCATCGCACCTGGCAAGCATCGATCCTCGGGCTACGTCAGCGGCATGCAGAGAAACGCAAGCTCACGGAGGCTCCAAACGAAAGGTTCGCTGGAGCTGATCGCTTTCCGGATCGAAGGCTGTCCCGGTGGCAGCTCTCCTGCCAACGTGGTCTCTTCCGGCCCCTTGCAGAGACTTGCAGGGGCTGTGTGCTCTGCACTGCAACCTGCACACACAGGGCTTTGGCCCTGGACAGAGCCACCATGGGCATAGTCTGTCAAACACCCCACCCACCGGCCGGCCCTTACGAGCCCATAAATATACTTAGAGCCAAACAGATCCAGGCCACAGTGGCATGAGAGTGTGTGTCAGGGTCACATTTGAGAATTCCCTTCCAAGATGCTTTAGGCATGGGACTTCAAAGGAGATAGAATCGCAGAGACGGCACAGGAAATATTCATGTTGAAGTGGCCCTTCTGGTAGGTGTCTGGGGACGGAGCAGGGGACATGTCACTTAGGAATCTCTCTAGCCCCCACATACTTCGCAGAACGCCAATCAAGTCATTTGGGCACAACGTGGGTATCAGCTCGGGAGGCTGAGGCAGGAGGCTCTCAAGTTCAAAGCCAGCCTCAGCAACTTAGCAAGGCGCTAGGCAACTCAGCGAGAGGCCCTGTTGTCTAAATAAGACAAAAATAAAAAATAAAAAAAAAAAAAAGAAAGGCTGGGGGTGTGGCTCAGTGGTTCAGCACTCCTGGATTCCATCCTCAGGCCAAAAGAAAAAAAAAAAAAAAAAGAAAGAAAATAGAGTGGCGTGATTCAGGTGCGGCGGTGAACGCCTGTCATCCCAGCGGCTCAGGAGGCTGAGGCAGGAGGATCGCAAGTTGGAGGCCAGCCTCCGCAACTCAGTGAGGCCTGAAGCCACTTGGTGATGAGACCCTGTGTCAAAATAATAATATGATTTTTTTTTTTTAAAGGGGTTGCTGATGTGGGCTCTTGGGTTTAATCCCCAGTACCAAAAAAAGAAAAAAAAAAAAAAGAAAAAAGAAAAAGAAAACCCACAAAATTTTGGTGTGAACTTTAATTGCTGAAAACATGGAGGAGAGAGACTGCCTGGTAGTAAAACCGATTCATGAAAGCGTGGATGATGAGGGGCGTGTGGGATCCTCTCCATTTTTCCCCCCGTTTCCATAAAACACTCAACTCCTAAACAGGGTGGGCGGGTGGTGCCGTACCAGGCTGGGATACACCCGGGGAGCTGTCGCAGCAAGAGCAAGACAGAACCTTGGCTCAGAGAATGAGCCCACCCTTTCCCAGGGTGGGAGATGGCGTGCACTGCATGCAACCTAGGTGTCCCGTTTGCACGTCGATCGCGTGCCCAACACTCATTTTTTTCCGCAACCGAACGCGGCAGGTAGGTTCTCTCCAAGACGGACGACGTGTAGCAGAACTCTCTCTTTTCTGGAACGGTCGGTATCGTGGTTTTTTTTTTTTTTTTTCTTCTTCTTAGGATGATGGCAACATGTTGATTTCCACGTCTGCAGACGCCACAGACTGCATTTTGAAGGGCGGTGAGCAAGAATCACTATCCTCAGGTCAAAACCGGGCCTGGAAGAATCAGGAGGTTCCCGGGAAGACACGCGTTACGACCATGTGACGATCCCATAATACACGCCCCGTGTGTACGTAGGCCACCCACATCGAGTCATGCCGTCTGTTGGCATGCACGGTCCTCACGCGCACCACGGATGAGTTTGTCTAAAATCATTTCCGAAATGGGCCACGCCAAAGGAACAAGAGGGGGGCGAAGGGGTTTCCACGGGGCAGCGAGAACAGCAGAACGCTGAGTCTTCCTAGGGCTCTGGGATGAATTAACTAATTAACTAGTTGTCATTCACCATCTACTAGCTGGCAGATGCTTGAGCGTCGGTGTTCCAGGACCGCAGAGCTCGGGGGAGAAAGGTTGAGGTTGCTGCTGCTTCTTCTTCTTCTTTTTTTTTTTTTTCTTCCCTCCAGATCCCAGCCGCTGACATACCCCAGGCCCCTAAATGTGACCACGGAGCACAGAGAGGCTGCACAGCCAAGGCAGACAAAGGGATTCGCAACAGAGCAAACGCCTTCCTTTCACGCTCTCCCCTCGGTGGCTGGGAGTCCCCGGTGGTGCCCTTTTTATGAGGACGCTCAGAGTGCCGGGCGGGGCCCTTGCACACGACGCATTCTTTTGCAAAAGCCAGCCGCGGGGATCGACAGGTGGCTCCGGCAGGGACCCCATTGATCGGGTGCCTTTACCTTTGGCTGAGTGTCCATGACAGCTTCGAAAACATTTCCAGCCTTTGCAAAGCAAAGGATGGCATCCAGGCCGCCGAGGAAGCCCGGGGTCTCCACAAATCGTAAGAGCGGAGAAAGGGCCCTCTGTCATTGCCTCAGCGTCCCCCTGGAAGGACGACCCTTCTGGAACGTTTGTGGTCGTGCTGCTGCTGAGATTCAACGGAGTGGCCGCAGAGGAGTGTAAAAGAACCAGTCGCAGCCGGGCGCAGTGGCGCACGCCTGTCGTCCCAGCAATGGGGAGGCTGAGGCAGGAGGATCGCGAGGTCCAAGCCAGCCTCAGCCATGGCAAGGCACTTACCAACTCAGGGAGACCCTGTCTCTCCTAAAATACAAACAAGGGCTGGGAATGTGGCTCAGGGGTCGAGGGCCCCTGAGTTCAATTCCTGGTACCAAAAAAAAAAAATCTGTCACCACCGAGGAACCGCTACGACTTGCTCAGTGGCTCTGCCAAAGTCCTTCCTACAGGATTTGCCGTGGCTGTGTGGTGGTTTCAAAGATCCAGAGGACTAAAGACCTACTGGAATGCATTTCCTTTAGAGGTAACGCTGTGGGAAGTCCCCCTGCAGATCTGCCTTCTGTCCGTCTCAAGGAGAACTCCTTCTCTCCAAGATGCAAAGCAGGCTCCGTGACACCGTCCGCCATCTTGGTTTCTGGCTTTCTCTCCAAGACCTGGAGACAGCGTTAGGGGACAGACCCTGGAGCCCGAAATTGCTCCTTTAGCCCCTCTCCGGGCTATGAATATTCCATATCAGACTTCTTCTCCCCCTTCACGCGATTTGGGACGTCCTGTTCTGTGACACCGGGATTCTTCTCCGCACCTTTAGTGGGGGAGGTCAGAGATTGCTTCCGCCACAATGGACGTCAGCCCCCCCCCCCTTTTACCACTTTGGGGTGGTTTTTAACTATTATCTTCAATTTAATTTCATTGCTTCTGTGAAGTTATACAGGACGGCGAAATCCAGGTGGATGCAATGACCCAAGCATGGAATATATCTTATTCTCATTCCGGTCCCTGCCTCTCTCTTTCCCTGCTCCTGCTCCCTTCCCGCTACTGATCTGTCTGCCATTTACCCACAGTCATTTCATTCCATTTTATTTTTTTTTTAATCCATTTCGTGTGGATGGACACAATGCGGAGAGTCACTGTGGTGTGTTCACATATGTATATGGGGAAATTATCATTTTATATATATATATATATATATATATATATATATATATATATATATATATTGGTACCAGGGATTGAACTCAGGGGCCCTCGACCCCTGGGCCCCATCCCCAGCCCTTTTTTGTATTTTATGAGAGACGGGGTCTCGCTGAGTTGCTAAGAGCCTCACCATGGCTGAGGCTGGCTTGGACCTCATGATCCTCCTGCCTCGGCCTCCCGCGTGCTGGGATCGCTGCGCAATGAATCCCAAGGCACTTCTGTTGTTGCCCTCCTCCCACCTTGTTCTGCATCAGGACGCACATATCAGTGAGAACGGTCGACCTGTGGGGTTTGGGGATTGGTTTCTTTTGCTTCCACCACTTACCAGCAAACACCATAAAGTCATTCTTTTTTTTTTTTTTTTTTTTTTTTTGATTTAATTATTTATTTACTTATTCATCACGCACAAGTAGAGCATCTTTTTACATACAACTGCTTGTATACAAAGTACATACGTACCATTCAGATCTTCAAGCATGCATTTAGGATAATGGAGAAAGTCATTCTTTTTGAAGGCTGAGTAATATTCCATTGAGTGCATGGACCACATTTTTCTCGATCCATTTATCTATTGGAGGACACCTAGGTTGGTTCCATAGTCTAGCTATTGTGAATTGAGCTGCTAATAAGCCTGCTGTGGCTGTGTCCCCGTACTGTGCTGATGTTAAGTCCTTTGGGTAGAGACCAAAGTGGGACAGCGGGGTCACATGGGGGTTCCGTTCCCAGTTTTCTGAGGACTCTCCGTCCTGCCGTCCAGACTGGCTGCTCCGCTTTGCCGTCCCACCAGGATCGCCCCCATTCCCAGCTCTCACGTTTCAGAACCCCCCATCCCCTCGTGACACGAACGAACAGGTGGCCCCGTCCCCTGTCCTGTCAGGGCTACGGCTGAGCTGCCACCTATCAGCCCGAGAGGGCAGGGCCAGCGCTGGTCTGCGCTGGGCATCACCACCGTCGGCAATCACCGCACGGGGCGGGGATGAGAAGCTGAGGTCGCCCAGGTGCCGAAGACGCGGACAAAGAGGCAGACGCCGCCGTGCAGGTGCAGCCTCACCCAGTCCGGAGAAGAGGTCGGTGCAGAGGAAGCAGAAGAAGGACCAGCAATAGCCTGGAGTCCTGTTATCGGACACGGTCAGGAGTGCAGGGGGAGTCTCTGATGAGCTCCGTCAACAACGGGCAAACCCTGGGTCACGTTGGACGACACCTGTCTATGCAAAAAAAGAAAGAAAAGAGGTCTGCGCGGGGCTGCAGGATTCAGGAGATGGCAGGCTCTCAGAAAAGGGATGTGAGGCGTTCTCTGGGGAGCTGGCTCGAGAAGGGTATCTTGACCGCGCTTCACCAGCCGCAGGAGGGACCCCCGAGGAGGACCCCCCGTCTGTGTCTTGCAAAAGGGTCTGCTGCGACCCGTGTCCCGGTTTCTGGGCCCCCGGAAGATCACCAGGAGTCCTGTTGAAGGCAACGGCCACAGAAGCCAGCAAATGACAGTTTCAAGACATTCCAAGGGCTCCTCTGCCCGCGGCGGCACGCCGCCCGCGGTCCTGGGTGCGAATCTCGGCCCCTCCGCTGACTTGGAAGCGGTTGCGAAGGAAAGCATCCAGGCCACGGTCATCCAAGGATCACTGGGTGGAACTGTCACCGACTTCTTTTCTTTTTTTTTTTTTCTTCCTTGTGTTGCTGGAAAGGAATCCGGGACGTCACGCACACAAGGCCAATGGTCCACCGAGGACCTACGTCCACTTCTCTGAGCATCGCTTGAGATCTCTTTTAGAAGCCGGGCGCGGTGGTGGTGCGTGCGGGTAATCCCAGTGACTCAGGGAGGCTGAGGGAGGAGGATTGCATGTTAGAGGCCAGCCTCAGCATCATAGTGAGGTCCTAAGCAACTCAGGGAGACCCTGCCTCAAAATGAAAAGTGAAAGAGGGCTGCGGATGTGGCTCGGTGGAGATGCACACCTGGGTTCAAACCATAGTCCAGAGAGAGAGAGAGAGAGAGAGAGAGAGAGAGAGAGAGAGAGAGAATAATATATTTTTAGGAATGGCACATTTTATTATCTCAATATTTAATGGAAGATTAAAGCATTTGTGCTCTGGGTTAGATCTGGGCTGTCCTGCAATAGCTCATGTGTGAGACCAGATTTTTCACAGGTGACATGATCGTGTTATGAGAACCTTAACCTAATAGTGGATCAATCCACTTGCCACAGTGAGTTTTGAAAGCGACATGCTCCACTAACTTGTTCCGAGAAAAACATAAATCCATAGATAGATAAGCATGGACTCCATTGAAACGAAGTAGAGTCCTTCAGATCTGGGTATTAACAAGACATTTGTGGGTACAGAGAAACGGGAAGAATTCAGATTATAGAGCCCAGGTAAAGGAGAAGTTAGATTTTAGTCCAAGGTAAATTAATTTTGTGTGTGTGTGTACCAGGGATTGAACTCAGGGGACCCTTGACCACTGAGCCCCATCCCCGGCCCTATTTGGGATTTTATTTAGAGACAGCGTCTCCCTGAGTTGCTCAGAGCCTCCCTTTGGCGGAGGCTGGCTGTGACCTCGCGATCCTCCTGCCTCAGCCTCCCCAGCCGCTGGGATTATAGCTGATAATGACCGTGATGGACAGAGACCAACACTCACACGCTGCCCTGTTCTATTGTGACCATCATGTTGCCGTGGTTTTCATTTAATGAAATCACGTATCCCCCCCCCCCCCCCCCCCCCCCGTTTTGAACCAATTAAGTATCTGCTGATTATTTCCTCCAGCCCAGGAAAAACTGGTTGCGTCTCCGGACAGGTAAGCCACCGCGGGACCTCTTGTCTTTAGGAAGGCTGAGGCAGGAGGATTGCCAGCTGGAGGCCAGCCTCAGCAACTTAGTGAGGCCCTAAGGAATGCAGTTATTCTTCAGGATAGACTGGATGAAGAACTTCCACAAGGTACGCTGGGTGTGTGCTGATTCAAATTCACTGCAGGTCACAAGGGAGTCAGTTTAAGAGTAGGTCAACTCTGTCAGTCAGTGTCACTTACGGGGCCAAGGTCAAAGGCCTCATGCAACATCGTGCACCTAGGCATGAGAGACAATGCAAATGCATGAAATTTCAAAACAGGCAAGGCGCAACGATGGTTTGCAAACCTCAGTTTGCTAGCCTTTAATGAAAGGCCTGAGCCAACCGACCTCTCTAGAGCAGCTAGCTTGCACAGAATTAATATAAGATTTTTTTTTTTTTTTAATTTCTTTTGGTACCGGGGATGGAACTCAGGGGCCCTCAACCACTGGGTCCCATCCCCAGCCCTAGTTTGTCGTTTATTTAGAGACAGGGTCTCCCTCAGTTGCTTACGGCCTCCTTTGGCTGAGGCTGGCTTTGACCTCGCGATCCTCCTGCCTCAGCCTCCCACGCCGCTGGGATGACAGGCGTGCGCCGCCGCGCCCCAGGTACACGGTCTTTGGGACTTCTTGTCACGGCTCTGCCTCTCTCCTGCTGGGCAACCACTTTCCTGATTTTTCAAGAGGGCGTCTCACGTTCTGAAGATTCTGACCCTTCGCTTCATGCATTTCTCTGCTGTCTGATCACTCTGAGAAAGGAGAATAAATGGGCCCCTTTCGTGGTTAGCCTGCGTATGTCACGTCACTCGAAGGCTGAACGGTGTCCCTCCGATCGCTACGGCCCTTATTGGAGGATTTTCAAGGTCTTTGCCAGGGGGATGGTGGCAGGCCTGTAATTTCTGCCAACTGGGCAGGCTGAGGCAGGAGGATGGGAAGTTGGAGGCCAGCCTCAGCCACTTAGTGAGCCCCTAAGCCACCCAGCAAGACCCTGTCTCAAAATTTAAAAAAAATAAAATAAAAAATAAACAGAGCTGTAGCTCAGGGTTAGAGCGCCCTGGGTTCAATCCTCTATTCAAAAACAAACAACCAGAACTCTGAGCTTGAGTACCTTGGAACTATTATTTTATTCAGAGCCTTCAAGATTTCTTCAGAAAGATGATTTAAAACACCGTCTAGTCATGTCCTCAGCCCTCAGTTAAAAATGGAAAGAGCAACGCCTCACGCGTTTCGGATATCTTAAAAATGGGATCCATTGAAGGGCTGTGTGTGTTTGTCACAGATATTGGTGATGGCATTTTATTTTATATTCTCTTTCATTGCTATACATTTCATTTTATTTTATTTATTCGATTTTATTTTATCACCACGGCTCTACCCCGTGCAACCCTTTCATTGTTTTATTTTGAGACAGGGTCTCACTAAGTTGCTGAGCTTGGCTGGTAAAGCAGTTGTATGTAAAAAGATACTATACTTGTGCATGATGAATAAGTAAATAAATAATAAAAAAATTAAAAAAAAACCAGTTTTATTTCTTTTTTTTTTCTTTTCTTTTTTTTGGGGGGGTACTTCTTTTTTTTTTTTAATCGTTTTTTTTTTTTTTTTTTTTTTTTCTCTTGCTCAGTGATTGGTCTCTTGTAGGGGATCATAAAATTTTCAAGTACAAAGCTGACTTTTTTGTTGTTGTTGTTTATTAAAGAAACACGTTGGTCAATCCATTTCTGTTCCAGAATGCAACACATATATATGTTCTCTTTTTTATCCTCGAAAATTTCAAACTCTGATTAAAAAACTCCTGTACGCATCTCTCTCAAAAATTCTCCAAGGCAGCCGGGCGCGGTGGTGCACGCCTGTCAGCCCAGCACTTGGGAGGCTGAGGCAGGAGGATCGCGAGTTCAAAGCCAGCCTCAGCCATGGCGAGGCCCTTAGCAACTCAGTGAGACTCTGTCTCTAATAAAATACAAAAAAAGGGCTGGGGATGTGGCCCAGTGGTCGAGTGTCCCTGAGTTCAATCCCCAGTACAAAAAAAAAAATAAAAATAAAAATAAAAATAAAAATTCTCCAAGGCAAGCTTTCGAGGGGCTCTTAAGAGGAACAGCGATAAATCATACGGTACAAACGAGGTTACTGCCAGCCTTGTGTTATCTCCTGATGCTTTCCGAGATTTTTACAGGCACAAAAAAAAAAAAAAAAAAAAAAAAAAAAAAAAAAAAAGAAAGAAAACACACAACGGGGCAGGGAAAGTGAAGTGAAAACCACACCTAGTAATTCTAAATGGTGACTTTTCAGGACCCAGGGCCCAGACACGGCAACCGGCACCCACCCAGTGTGGCCCAGAGACGTTGCTCCACATACCCTCATACGCGCAGCACGGTCCCAGAGGGCTGAACTCCCCTGGGATTTACGGAGGGGTGGCTTCGTCGTCCCATCAAGCCCCGCCGCCCTTCTTGCATCAAGTAGCCGCTCCTTCTTGACTGTTGAAGGAGACGGCAGAATCCGGGAAGTTCTGCCAGAAGTCTAGCTGATATCACCGGGCCCCGTGCCTGCGGCGAAGCCTGGTTTCCAGTTCGCTCTCCCCCCAGAGCAAGATTCCCAAGAGCCTCATCACGCCCTGAGGAAAACTCAGGGGGGCTGATGCCTCCCTCCCAGCCCCACAGAGCAACGTTCCGAACGGGAACGTGGGAAGAGATTGTAGGTTCTGGGAATGGTGTCATGCAACGGGCACTGCTGCTGCCAATGTGAAGAACGCTTAATATATTATTATTATTATTATTATTATTATCATTATTATTATCATTATTATTATTTTGGGGACCAGGGATGGAACTCAGGGGCCCTGACCCCTGAGCCCCATCCCCAGCCCTTTTTATGCATTTTATTTAGAGACAGGGTCTCACTCAGTTGCGTAGAGCCTCGCTTTGGCTGAGGCTGGCTTTGACCTCGCGATCCTCCTGCCTCAGCCTCCCGAGTGCTGGGATGACAGGTGTGTGCCACCATGCCCGGCTTGTCTCTCTCTCTCTCTCTTTTTTTTAAAGTCACATGTTAATGGATACATGATGACTGTACCTGCTCATGGGATGTGGGGTGATGGACGGGGAGCGGGGTGGACCCCAGAGGGTCTTCATCACGGCGCCACACGTCTCCACCGGCCGGTGAAATGCAACCACAATCTCAGCAACGTAGCGATCCTTTGTGTCAGAATAGAAAATAAAGAGGACTGGGGACGAGGCCCCGTGGGAAAGCACGTCGGGGTCCAATCCCCAACATCACTGCTGGGACTCCGAGTGCAACCCCCAATGTTCGTCGTGATAATAATAAGCACCTAAAGTGCACCACTGCATACGCTCTGAAAGGTGGGTGCCTCCGAGAGGACCAGCCTTAGTCTGGGGACGGGGAAGATCGTGGTCACCCCCGTCCCTCCATAAGCATGATTTATATTTTTTATTAAATATAGGATATTGATGGGCTCCAATGGATTTCCTTGCACACAAGAAACCTGCTAGCCGGGTGACGTGGCGCACGCCTGTCCTCCCAGCACTTGGGAGGCTGAGGCAGGAGGATCGCGAGGTCCAAGCCAGCCTCAGCCATGGCGAGGCCCTGAGCCACTCAGTGAGACCCTGTCTCTAATAAAATACAAAAAAAAGGGCTGAGAAGATGGCCCAGGGGTCAATGCCCCTGAGTTCAATCCGTGCTATCAAAAAACAAAAAAGAAAGAAAAAGAAAAGAAAGAAACCTGTTTCTATTTTAAGAAATCTTTGCATATCTTTAAGTCACAAACGCTTTCCTCTATTTTTTTTCGAAAGTTTTATAATTTTATGTCACGTATGTAGCATATCTAGGTTAATGTATATGAAATATATCTATAATACTATAATATACAATATATGTTAATATATGTCTACGCTGGGGATTGAATTCTGAGCCTTGTACTTGCTCAGGTAAGCCACAGCCCCTGTGATTCATATTCCAAAAAAAAAAAATTTTTTTTTGTATATACAGTGCTATGGTTTAGAAATTGATAAGCCGGAAAAAGATCATGTGTGAGACAAGGCCAGGAAGGTCACAGGTGGGTGGAATGAAAGTTTTAGCTTAAAAAGTGATTAATCCACTTGCATGGATTGGGTATGACACAGGCAAAGTTTTAGCTTGCCTTGGGGGTTTCTCTCCTGTCCCTGGTGAGCAGAGCTCTCTCTGCTCCCTGGTGCCACGTCCTGGCTCTCCTAAGGCCCTCCATTTTGTCCTGCATGGACTCACATGGGGTATGGACTGACACAGAGCAGGAGGGTTTTCTTTTCAGAGGTGGCTGGAGGAGGGGGTGGACCCTGACTGGGCTGTGGCCTCCCTGGGGGGCCTTTGGGGTTTCTCTCCTGTCCCTGGTGAGCAGAGCTCTCTCTGCTTCCTGGTGCCACGTCCTGAGCTGCTCTCCTCCTCCAGGCCCTGCCGCCATTTTGTCCTGCCTCACCTTGGGCCACAGCCATGGAGTCGGCCCCAACATGGACTGAACTTCTGACACCAGGAGCCCCAGATAGACTTTTACACCTTTATGTTTTCTTTTCAGAGGTGAAATAATTGGGTTATGAAAGGTGTAACCTACTAGTGGATTAATCCACTTGATTCGACTCACTGGGTGGTGACTGTATATAGGTAGGTGGGGTGTGACTGGAGGAGGGGGTCCCTGGGCTGGGCCTTGGGGGTTTCTATCCTGTCCCTGGTGAGCAGAGCTCTCTCTGCCTCCTGGTGCCACGTCCTGAGCTGCTCTCCTCCTCCAGGCCCTGCCGCCATGTTGTTCTTCCTCACCTTGGGCCAGAGCCATGGAGTTGGCCAGCCATGGACTGAACCTCGGACACCAGGAACCCCAAATCAACTTCTCCTCCTCTACCTTGTTCTTTTGGGTCTTTTGGTCACAGAGAAACAAAGCTGATGGACACAGAAGGCACGAGCCGTCCATCAAAGGTGTCCCCTCCTATTCTTCCTTGGAACCTGCGTGGACGCCACCCTCCTGACCACAGCTCCTGGAGGGACTCCCGTTGGTTTTCAGAACTGTGTCTGCACCTCTGCAGAATATCCATAGTGCATCGATGGGCAGGGCCACCTCCAGGGTCTCTACCCCGAGGGGCTGCTCTCGTGTTCCATCTGGACGCTGAAGTCATCCCGTCCTGAAGCCGAGGCTCTCTGCGGATGCGAGGAGCCCGGGAGCCGCTGTCTTCCAAACGTGCTCCTCTGCTTCCAGAGGGCTCTGCCTCGTGTCGCTCCTTGACATTTCCATAATGAAGGACAAGTGCCACTTCTCCGTTTCTACCCGCAGACCGCCTCCTGGGCGATCTCCGAGGACTGCAGGAAACGGCAGGTCGATGCGTACAAGCCGGGCACCTGAGCAACCTCGAGTCTCCGCAAGACCCCCGGACGTCCCTAAGGGGTCACGATGACAGAGCATCGATCTCGACACACCCACCTTATATATTCATAGATTCATGCACAAAAGGAGCTGTCCGCTACAGACACCTGCCTATCAGTGACAGAAAATTGAAAAGTGTCATGCTTTGAGGTTTTCTTGAGACCTTGAAGCACTTGTCAAACTTCCTAGTCCTGAAACCTTTTTTTTTTTTTTTGATACCAAGAATTGAACTCAAGGACCCTTGATCCCTGGGCCCCATCCCCAGCCCGTTTTTTGTATTTTATTAGAGACAGGGTCTCCCTGAGTGGCTAAGGGCCTCGCCATGGCTGAGGCTGGCTTGGACCTCGCGATCCTCCTGCCTCAGCCTCCCAAGGGCTGGGATGACAGGCGTGCGTCACCATGCCCAGTCTGAAATCTTTTTTTTTTTTTTTTTTTTTTTTAATGCTCTGATGACATCATGGTCTTCCTCTTCTTGGCATCGCAATTCACCCCCAGCAAAGCCCGCTACACACTGCGTATGATCTTAAAGACTCACTTTGCATTCACTAAACTTTCCAAGGGGTTCAGGCAGACAGAATGGAATATGGAGACTGATCAACGTAAAAGCCTGATTTGCATCCATCAGACGCCTGGGCTCCAGACGCATGGGATGATGCCTAGATGTCCCATCTCGAGGGTTATTATTTCTTGCCTAATTGTGGAATACAAAGAGACACACGAGTTGGTTCATATGGAATGGCGTCTCATGTCTTCTCTGCTGTGACTGTGCGGAGGCTTCGATCATCGCCTTTCTGGGGATCGAGTTCCAACACGCTCACAAACAGCTGGCCATCAGCACCCCGTCCACACTGAAGGTCAACGGCCTCATGCAACCCCTTGGGCCCGCGCGTGAGACAGAATGCCCGTCTCTGAACTCTTCAAACGGGCGTGAGCCATTTTTTTTCCGTGAGGCGGTTCCTGCCTTTCTGCCGACGGTGGCTTTTTCATCACACGACGTCAAAGAACAAACACTCTCCGATCCCCCGTGGTCCCAGGGAACACTCGGATACGGATTGAAAAAGGGGAAAGAGAGTTCCAGGAACAGCCGAGAGCAAGGTTCACCGCTTCATAGAGAAATTTTAATGGACATCGCGTCTCATCCAGAAGGCCACCGCTCACCAACTCCTAATTGCCATCCGGGCGGCATCTGCTGTCTTATGACACGGCGATGAACGGTCGGAAATGTGTTTGAAGTCGGAGTTCTGAGGGACGCAATGGCTTATTGAAATTACATTAAGGTTTGCCAAAAAATAAACATGATAAAAAAAAAAATAAAGTCGAAATTCTGGGCACTCTGAAGGGCCCTCAAGAGAACAGAGCTCTAATAAAGTATTTGCATTAGACCTACAAGCTGGGATCTCTCCCCTACACATCAGAGCCCGGTGGGGATAAATCAGAAAACGGATATTTTGTGATCATAGACAAGGTGCTGTAAAGCAGTGCTCTTACACAGATTTGTGGGGTTTTATTAAAAAAAGAAAAAAAGCCTTTTGGAAGTATTTTGGTGATAAAATCATATTTAGAGATTTCAGTAGCAACCCCTGATATAAAAGGAAGTCCAAGCCGGACGCGGTGGCGCACGCCTGTCATCCCAGCACGTGGGAGGCTGAGGCCAGAGGATCGTGAGGTCCAAGCCAGCCTCAGCCGTGGCGAGGCTGTTAGCCACTCAGTGAGACCCTGTCTCTAATAAAATGCAAAAAAGGGCTGGGGATGGGGCCGAGTGGTCGAGTGCCCCTGAGTTCAATCCCTGGGAACACAAAAAAATAATGTCCAGGCAGGCAGTGCAGAAAGACAGAAAGGGAGAAGGCAAGGCGGATCCTGGGCCATTTTCTGAGCTACCAGCAACTTGAGGGGATGGACAGGGCTATGGTATCAGGGGACAAATATCTACCACTGATGTTGGCTGTAGGAGAGTGTCCCCCATGATCTGCCTACCCTGGAGGAGTTGATAACCAGGCCAGGAGGCTTGTGCAAGAAATCCAAATTCAATCCTACAAGGACGTGCAGCCAGGCCCCAGCCGCACAGCGTCTGTGCACCACGGGGAACGCAGGGCTGGAGGAAGGGTTGGCCATGGAACTGGGCGTCACCAGGTCACCTGCCTGGTGGGAGGACGGTCATGGGTGAATCAGGTCACTGTCATGGATTCTCCTGTAAATGCAAGGACCAATGTGCAAAGATGAGTGAGCACAGGAAGAAAGGAGTAAGGCAGCAGGAAGAGGCAGGAGCAAGGGGCAGCCAAAGAAGGTAGTGGAACAATAAAGCACGTGGGGGTCCAATGTTTGTGAAGATGAGCAGAGATCATAAAGAAGGAGGGGAGAAGGAGAAGGAGGAGAAAAAAAGAAAAAGGAGGAGGAGGAGAAGGAGGAGAAGAAGAAGAAGGGGGAGGAGGAGAAGTAGAAGGAGGAGGAGAAGTAGAAGGAGGAGAAGAAGGAGAAAGAGGAGAAGGAGGTGAAGAAGGAGGAGGAGAAGGAGGTAAAGAAGAAGGAGTAGAAGGAGGTAAAAGAGGAGGAGGAGGAGAAGGAGGAGGAGAAGGAGGTGAAGAAGAAGGAGGAGGAGGAGAAGGAGGCAAAGGAGGTGAAGAAGGAGGAGGAGAAGGAGGAGAAGGAGGTGAAGAAGAAGGAGGAGGAGGAGGAGAAGGAGGCAAAGGAGGTGAAGAAGGAGGAGGAGGAGGAGAAGGAGGCGAAGGAGGTGAAGAAGGTGGAGGAGAAGGAGGAGAAGGAGGTGAAGAAGAGGAGGAGGAGAAGGAGGAGGAAGGTGAAGGAGGAGGAGGAGGAGGAGGAGAAGGAGGAGAAGGAGGTGAAGATGAAGGAGGAGGAAGAGGAGGAGGAGAAGGAGATGGAGAAGAAGGAGGAGAAGGAGAAGGAAAAGGAGGAGAAGGAGGTGAAGAAGGAGGAGGAGGAGAAGGAGGTGGAGGAGAAGGAGGAGATGAAGAAGGGATGGAGAAGGAGGAAGAGAAAAATGAGTAGAAGGAGGAGATGAAAAGGAGGTGGATAAGGAGGAAGAGATGAAGGAGGAGGAAAAGGAGTAGAAGGAGGAAGAGGAGATGGAGAAGAAGGAGGAGAAGATGAAGGAGGAGGATAAGGAGGTAAAGAAGAAGGAGGAGATGGTGGAGGAGGTGGAGAAGGTGGAACAGGAAATGGAGAAGGAGAATGAGGAGATGGAGAAGGAGATGGAGGATAAGGAGGAGGAGATCAAGGAGGAGGGGGAGAAGGCGAAGGAGGAGATGGAGAAGGAGAAGTAGATGGAGAAGGAGGAGGAGAAGGTGGAGCACAAGATGGAAAATTAGGAGGAGGAAGAGAAGGAAGAAGAGAAGGAGGTAAATAGGAGGATGAGGAGGCATTGGAGAATGAAACGGAGCAGAGGAGGAGATGGAGGAACAGGAGGAAGATGAAGAAAAAGAGAGAGGGTGGGAAAACATGTATGTAACTGAGAATGTCAGAAAAGACTGAATAGTATCTCTAGATTGAATGAACGTAAGAATAAATGGATCCCGGATCAGCCTAAGAACAGAATAGACGCTGGTGAAGAGAGAATCAGTGAACTTGAGAACTGAGAAGAAACCTATCCAGGATGCATCAGGGAAAGACAGAAAATAAAAGTAAGTATCCATAATAAAGGAAAGAGTGTCAGAAATAATAAAAGAGAAGAAAAAAATGCCTAATCCCTGCCAAATTTGAATACACACAATGTGAAGATGATAGAGCATGAGTCTAAAGACAACAGTAAAAGATTCTTGGGCTGGGGGTGGGCATGGGTGGGTAGCTCAGTGATTATGCGCCCAGCAAGGGAAAAATACTGGGTTCCCTTCCCTTCAAAGAAAAGAGAGAACAATTATGGGTCATTAAGATGTGTATATTTTTTGGCTCCTGGTCTCCGAGGTCCAGTCCACGGTGGGCCGACTCCATGGCTCTGGCCCAAGATGAGGCAGAACAACATGGCGGCAGGGCCTGGAGGAGGAGAGCAGCTCAGGACGTGGCACCAGGGAGCAGAGAGAGCTCTGCTCACCAGGGACAGGAGAGAAACCCCCAGGGCACAGCCCAGGGACCCCCTCCTCCAGCCACACCCCACCTGCCTACAGTCTCCACCCAGTGAGTCCCTCCAAGTGCATAATTAAATTACCAGTTTTATATTAAGAGTTTAGATCATGCAATCAAATACCAAGAGACAGAGAGTTGTTTTGAAGTTCTAGCTTAGAGGTTGAGCACTTGCCCAGCATGCACAGGTCCCTGGGTTCCAGTCCAAGCATGTGAGAGAGAGGGAGAGAGAGGGAGAGAGAGAGAGAGAGAGAGAGAGAGAGAGAGAGAGAGATTGCATTACACCAAATCTGCAGGACAGAAATCTGATTTTCTTGATGCATGAAGAGCATCATGGCCAATGAATATTCAGGGGGAAGATTCTTCAACAAACAATGTCAAAACAGAAATCCTCAGGAACCAGGTGTGGGGGGCACACACCTGTATTCCCAGGGGCTCGGAGAGGCTGAGGTAGGAGGACTGCAAGTTGGAGGCCAGCCTCAGCAACGTGGCAAGACACTGTGTCAAATAATAATAATAATAATAATAATAATAATAATAATAATAATTTATTAAAATAAATAAAATTTAAAAATCAAGAGGGCTGGATATGTGGTTCCGTGGTTACTTCTTTCCGAGTTTATAGTACTCTTTGTTTTTATAAGAGTTGGGAAGTCGTTAGCCTTATAAGTACCCAAGGAGGTATTTTCAGATAGAAAAAAAAGATGGGGTTCTGTAATTTGTGGACACGCATTTGGATTCCGAGGTCAATATAGTGAGAGGAAGGAAGGTATCGGGTGCAGGAGGACCCGTAGTAGCTCATGTTCTGCATCCTGTGTAGAAGCTAAGAAATATGATTTTTACGGAAGGAGAGAGTCGACTAAAGGTGAGCTGCAAGTTTAGGAATCAGGGGAAATACAAGAAGGTTGCGTCACAGGTTCCAAAACACAGCTGAGAGGAGAAGCATGTCTGCTGTTCCACCGCACACAGGGGTGACGGCAGTTTGTGACAATTCATTATATATATATATTTTCTTATTTTTGGTCCTGGGGATTGAACCCAGGAATGCTTAACCACTGAACCACCTCCCCAGCCCTTTCCATTTTTATTTATTTTTTCATGTTGACACGGGATCTTACCAATTTGTTTAGGACCTCACGCAGATGCTGAGGCTGGCCTCCGATCGTGATCCTCCTTTCTCAGCCTCCCCAGTAGCGGGGATGACAGGTGTGGGCAACCGCAGCTGCATCAACGCACTGGGATTACGGACAGGTGCGCGTGTGCTCAGGTCATTGTGTACATTTGCTTCTGAATACTTACTGATTTGTTTCAAAGTAATAAGAGAGGAGTTTGGAGGTTCACAACAAAGACAATTGGGGAAGGAGATGACAATGTCAATCACCCCAGTTTGATTGTCGCACAAAGCACTGGGTGATCATGACAGACCCCAGGAAAGGATACGATTCTTATGTGTGCACTAAAAGTAAAAAAAAGAGGCAATGGCAAGCATCCACATTGTGCTTTCTAAGGTTCTCCCACCGGCCGAAAAGAAGCACAGGGTTTTAATATCA
Source organism: Tamias sibiricus (assembly GCA_025594165.1). Classification (NCBI taxonomy): domain Eukaryota; kingdom Metazoa; phylum Chordata; class Mammalia; order Rodentia; family Sciuridae; genus Tamias; species Tamias sibiricus. The sequence continues at coordinate 7,871,412 of CM046667.1, forward strand.
AAGGTAGTGGGGAAGGAGGGGATCGGCGTGATTAACTACAAAACGATCCACAGGAAAGCCAGACGCGGAGGCGAATTTAGGAAAAGCACCTGAGGGGAGAAAAGAGGAACGTAAGGAAGCCAGGAACGGGCAGCAAAGAGAAGGGTACTTACAGGTGGGTATCCGCGCTCACCTGGCCCCAGATGTACCTCAAAGACACAAAAGAGCTGCTGCCTCCCGTGCAGGAGGACTGGGCTCCGTCCCGGCCTCCGGAGGGAAGAATGGAAAGGAAGAAAGGAAGGAGCAATGGAGGGGGGAAGAAAGGAGAGGGAAGGGAGACGGAGTTCTAGGAGATTCCAAAACAGAAGAAACGAAAGCATGCATTGAGACAGAAGCCCAGAAATAACAATATGGAATGGTATGCACTGGAACGCCCCCGAAACACACCTGTATTCAGCCTATAGCAGCACCAGACAGAAAGAGGGAAGCCCTGTACCAGTAAGAATCCTCTTTGCAACAATGTCGACGAAATTCTAGATCGTTTCGGCCAAACGGACAGGCCATTATTCGGGCGCGGTGGCGCACGCCTGTCATCCCAGCACTTTGGGAGGCTGAGGCAGGAGGATCACGAGTTCAAAGCCAGCCTCAGCCATGGCGAGGCACTTAGCAACTCAGTGAGACCCTGTCTCTAAATAAAATACAAAAAAGGGCTGGGGATGGGGCCCAGTGGTCGAGTGCCCCTGAGTTCAATCCCCGGTACCACAAAAAACAAAAAACAAAACGCAACATTGAAATCCGGGGACATGTTGGGAAACAGGAAAGTACCCACCTACCTTGCAAAACAGGAAGAGGTGTAGTTTGGCAACTGAAAGAGCCACCAGGCAAATCGACTGGAAAGATAAGAGCATGAACCGGGAGCGGTGGTTCACACCGAGAATCCCCCCAGCAGCGTGGGAGGCTGAGGCAGGAGGATCGCAAGTTGGAGGCCAGCCTCAGCCACTTTGGGAGGCCCTAAGCAATTTGATGAGGTCCTGTCTTGAAATTAAAAAAAAAAAAATAAAGAAAGAAATATTCATAAAAAATGTTAGGGATATAGCTCAGGGGTTAAGCAGCAAAATAAAGAAGCGCAAGATGAGGAAGGAGGTAGCGATAAAGATGAAAATACAAACAACAGAGAAGAGGAAGAATCGAAGCAGCAATTGGTTTATGGGAAGAGGAAATAAAAGCAACTGTGATGGATTCTATTCATACAAAAGAAGTCACACACACACACACATATAGGAATTTGACAAAGAAATTTGGACAACACTTAAAGCTTGCAAACAAACAAAGAAAAAAAGGATAAAAGACAGATAATCATTAACCAGTACATTTTGAGCAATGTGGAAATTTAAAACAAATGAAAAATTGCTTGTTATGAATTGTTGATGTAATCATCATCAACTGAATAAAAGTATATATATATGTATATATATATATAAAACATATACATATATTTATATATATAAAATATAGAATCATGTTGCATTATAGTGTATGTTTTGCCCTCAAAGCCAAGAGAAATGGGATTTTTAAAATGAGGACCATCAAACGTATATCCGGCATTCTCACGTAGCTACGCATGCATGTCTCTGGGTGTGGCTGTGAAGTCCACAAAGTGGTCGTGGGGATAGTGGAGAAAGTGACATCCGATCCCACACGCTCAGAAGATGACGGCCAACATCCCTCGAGAGCCTTGGAAATGTCGTCACCAACGCCCAGCTCTGGTGGCGCACACCTGTGATCCCAGCTGCGCAGGAGGCTGAGGCCGGAGGACTGCAAGTGGGAGGCTGGCCTCAGCAATACAGGGAGGATCTAAGTAAATTAGGGAGATGCTGTCTCTAAATAAGATCTAAACATGGCTGGGAATGTGGCTCAGGGGTGAAGCACCCCTGGTTTCAATCTCTGATACAAATAATAATAATAATAATAACAACAACAACAACAAAGAACATGAAGAATTTTTTTTTTTTTTTTTTGGAAATTTGAGTAAAATACTCTGAAATAAAACCATTTCATTATTATTTTGTTGTGTGATTGTTAGAGACACAGCTTAAACGCCGAAATAAGAAAAGAAATCCACGACTCTTTGTGTCGGGCATTTGCTGGGGACTTTTGTCACGGCATGATTGTCACAGAGAAATCAACAGACCCTGGCATAGCAAAAGCAGGACCCACGGTGTTGGTACGCGCGGCTGATGGGTCTAGGGCGTGAAGGAAGATTCCAGGGACCACCTGAGACTCTGGGTTGCAAAATCAATGCTATTGATGAATTGAAATCAATTAAAAATAATTGATTAAGAAACAAACCAGCCGGGGGCGGTGGCGCACGCCTGTCATCCCAGCACTTTGGGAGGCTGAGGCAGGAGGATCGCAAGGTCAAGGCCAGCCTCAGCCATGGCGAGGCCCTGAGCCACTCAGGGAGACCCTGTCTCTACTAAAATACAAATGGGGCCCAGGGGTCGAGGGCCCCTGAGTTCAATCCCTGGTACCAAAAAAAAAAAAAAAAAGAAAGAAACAAACCACCAAAAAAGAAATGGCATTTCACGTTTCACCAATAAGAGAAAATGAACATGTAACAGAAGAATCCTTGCGTTGAGTCTGCAAACATCATTTCCCACCGATTTATTAAATGGAATCTCTTTTCAGAACACCGTAAAAAATTGCAGCGCAAAGGCTCAAGACACGTCTCAATGGAAGCCTGTGAATATTCATGAATCGATCTACTTGATAGGGAGCGAGGTCCCCGGAGCTCCAATTGAACAAGAGACGCTTTACGTGTCCAGTTTGAACTGAGCCACCGTGTGCTGTCCAGAGGAGGAATCTGAAATCGAGGCACCACTCCAAGCGTCAGAATTAGCTAAGTCATTCCTGGAAACGGCTAGGGAAGGAGGCTTGCACAATACCAGATATTGTGGATTTTCGTAAAATTACTATGAGCAAAATAACACACACACACACACACACACAAAAAAAAAAAAAAAAAAAAGGAACTTCAGGGAGATGAGGTGAATGTTTTTCGATCGATGCTCTTGGGAGACAGGCGTAGTGGGGCACCCCTGTCATCCGAGTGACTCAGGAGGCTGAGGCAGGAGGATCACGTGATTGAGGCCAGCCTTAGCAACGCAGCGAAGGCCTCAACAACTAAGGGAGAACAAGTCTAAAAGAAAAGAGAGGCTCCAAAGGACTCGTCCCGAAGCACCTGCTGTGATGTCTATGTGCCAACCCGGGAACTAGTTACTGAGGAGACGTGGTTCGAAAAGAGAGATACCTTGCAGCCTAGGTCCTAGCGGAAGCCCTCCCCTCCAACTAAATCAATAGGAAGAAGAAGATGGACGGGTCCAAGAGAAGAATGAAAAGAGAGATTTCACCAACGCGGTACGAGGTGGACCAATCACCATGCAGAAACGTTGTCCGCAAAGAAAATGCAGATCCTGGTAGAGATTGTTCTGGATGTCACGCTGATGGGGAAAGCATTTAAAAAAAAAATCATAGAAAATACTATATGGGTATAAAACTCAAGGCGGGCCTGGTGGTGCACACCTGTCATCCCAGTGGCTCCGGAGGCTGGGGCAGGAGGTTGGCCATTTGGAGGCCAGCCTCAGCAACTTAACGAGGACCTGCTTCTAAATAAAAAACGTCGAAAGGGCTGGGGATGGGGCTCAGGGGTTAAGCATCCCAGGATTCAATCCCTGGTACCCATAACCATGATGATGATGATGATGATAGTAATAATGATAATACTGAATAATGGTAATAATCATGAAAAATGAACAGCTCAGCCCGATACAAACAGGAATCGAAGATGGGCAGCAAGGATGTCACAGTGAGTACTTGTCTCAGGAAAAAGAAAAAGAAACATGCTTCCAAGATGAGTTGGCACACCAGTGTTCCTGAGTTTGAGCAGGGTTGAGCCAGAAATAAGAAGCAGACGTATAAAGAATTAAATGAGCATCGTCTTTGTGCCGTTCCCAGTGTGCGGCGGCTACACCTGGTGACCAAATGTGCATGGTAGCCGCTCATCAGCCGGGAAAAGAATGCAAAGTATTCTCTCCTCCTCCTCCTCCTCCTCTCCTTCTTCTCTTCCTTTCCATTTCTTGAGGGGCCTGCCGGAATAGGCGGCCTCCGCTTCCCACGGGGCCTCAACCCTGGGGAGGCGGGAACCTCTCTTTCCATCTGGGACACATCTCAACCTTCAGCAAGGACAGGGTTGGGACACTGACCCCCCCCCCTCCCCACGCCGTTGTTGGACTCCCTAAAACGAAACTGCTGAGCCCTGGTGTGGACAGAAGCCTTAGTTAGCCATAAGGGCGGCAGCTGACCAGCATGTCCCTGCTTGGTCTTTCGACTACACGCAGCACAGGGAAGCTTGGACGAGGCGTTTTTTTTGGTTCCCCTGCGGCATGCAGTTGACTAAAGGGAGGAACTGCTCACAGGTAGGACGAACACCACAGGACATTTCAGCCCCATCGGTCACCCCCGAGGCCACCAAATAGCAAGAGCAGGTGCTGCAACATCGCGACCGTCACCGCGTAGCATCTAACCCTCTGCCCTCGACTCCGCGGTGCACGGTTAGTTCTGCACCTCGCTTCCTGCCTTCGAGTGTGTGGGTGGCCTGGGAGCTGTTGACCTCTTTTTTCCTACTAGAGTTGCCTGTGTTCTACGGGAAGGTTGGATGAGGCAGGGGCGTATCTGCGTAGCGCCCGTGCATTCCCGTCACACCTCCATGTTCCTTACTGGTTGTTGCTACTTCTAGATTCATGGTTCACAGGCCATGTTTTGGTTCCACCGATCATCACACATCTCTGAAAATTAAAAATCCACAGGTATATTCCTCCGAGGTCAACTGTACGTAAAACAAAGTGAGCTTGTTGGAAAAATTCTTCTGAATTAATTGAAGCATAAAAACAGATTTGAGGTCCGGTACCCTCTGTTTGTTTTTTTTTTTTTTTTTTTTTTTGTACCTGGAATTGAACTCAGGGTCCCTCGACCCCTGAGCCCCATCCCCAGCCCTATTTTGCATTTTATTGAGAGACAGGGTCTCACTGGGTTGCTTCATGCCTCGCTCTTGTGGAGGCCGGCCTCCAACGTGTGATCCTCCTGCCTCAGCCTCCAGATCGGCTGGGATGACAGGCGTACACCAGCGGGCCTGGCATCCCACTGTCTTTATCTGTGGTGGTTGTTTTTGTACGCTTTTGTGATGTGCAGTTTTGGGAGACTGCCTTTCGATTGCTCCTCTTTGAAACTGCATTAGACACATGAACCCTTCACCTACGAGCGGTAGCGTGCTGGTGGCAAACAGGAAAGAGGCGATGCTGCCTTTCATTTGCAGCACATTCAGGAAAAAGCCGCTTTTGAGTCTCTCGGGGTTCTGCAGACACACCCGCAGCCTTTCCTCCAAGAGCAGTGGCGGACGGGCACCCCTGCGTCCCCCCCTCTGCAGAAGGCTGACTCTGAGAGGAAACGGAGGCTCGTGATGCTATTCGGGCCCCTTGTCCTGTCCGTGCCTGCAGGTCTCTCCGCGGACTCTTCGCGTCGCTCAGAGACACGGGGACACAAGAGCTCCCGAGGAACCGCAGAGAGCCTGGGACGCCATCAGCATCACGCTTTGGCGGTGCCCGTCGTTCTGCATTTGTCCTTGCAATGTGCCCCGGCAGGTCTCAGGCATCAGGTTTGCAAGGCTGCGTCGTTGTAGCTGGCTTTGCACGAAATCTGCATTATCCGACGGGGGTCCCTGTCAGAACTTGGGCACTCTGCAAACAGAAACCCTTTGTGGAGGGTGAAGACCTGCCTCCTAGGAAGGCATGGGAAATAAATAAATTAATGACTCGGAGGGGGTTTTGAAGGGACTTGAATTGAGGAGAAATACCAAGGGGGTCTGGCCTCTACTAAGGAGGCAGGGTTGGCTCTGACAGGGCTCACGGGGGGCCGAGATTTCTGTCATCCTTCCTCACTTAGAATACCGTAAGGACGCAACCCTCAGCGCTGACATCCCTGCTGGTCTTGAATCACCGCCGCTTCACGTGTTTTCCCAACTGAAGTCGTTTTGCACAACAGGGTACGTCCGCAGAAAAGACGCATCGCCCCACTTTGCTAGTACGCGGTTTCCCCTTCATTTTTTTTTTTTTTTTTTCCTCACAGGCGCTGTTCCTGAGGTCTGGAAATAAGCTATTTTTTTTTTTTTTAAAGAGTTAAATAAAATCACTGCGCGTGGTTGCACTTTATACGTGGTGTTCAGACCTTCTTTCTGGGCCGCTGCGAATTTCTGTCTCTCCATCCCTCCTTATTGAAGGAGCCCTAATTAGGAAGGGCTGTTGCAGCTAGCTGGAAGCCATAGGTTCCACCTGATATGTATGTGACGCACCTGTAGGCACCCGCAAAACCAGATAGAAGAAGTAATGACTGGTCAGAGTTAGGCCGAGGCTCCCAAGGAAGACAGAAGACAGAAGAAAGAAGAAGGAAGAAAGAAGAGAGAAGAAAGAAGCTTTAATCTTACTCTAAGCTAAGCTCTATCTTTCTTTCTAAGAAGACAAGAAGAAAAGCTCACTTTAATCTTTCTCTCTAAAAATCTTTCTTTCCCTCTCTAAGCTCTAAGAAAGTAGAAGTAAAAGTAGTAAAAGCTTAACTCTGCTCCGAATTTTCCTGTGGCGTTCGCTGCTCCAAGCGACTTCCGCTTCAGGCAGCGACACCTTATTTCCATCTCTCTCTTAATGTCCACCTCTCCATTTATTTATCTATTTGTTTATTTATTTATTTTGGCACCAGGGATTGAACTCAGGGGCACTCGACCCCTGGACCCCATCCCCAGCCCTTTTTTGTATTTTTATTTAGAGACAGGGTCTCCCTGAGTGGCTCAGGCCCTCGCCACGGCTGAGGCTGGCTCGGACCTCCTGATCCTCCTGCCTCAGCCTCCCGAGTGCGGGATGACAGGCATGCGCCACCGCGCCCGGCTTCATCTACCCATTTTTTTTTTTTTCTCCCATTCTTTCGAACACGCCTCCATCTATCCACCCATCCAGGTGTCTTCTACTCATCTCATGTACGCCTCTACTCTGATTTCTCATATATCGAAATCCACAAAGACAACGGAAAAAACAAAGGTGACATGATACCCAGGGTCCGTGGGCTTCAAGATGGGTCTCAGTACCAGAAGCCCCTGAGGGGCACTGAACTCACACCACGATCTGCAGAGCCAGACAGAGATCGAGAACACTCCAGGGTGCTGGGGACAGAGGCTGAGTCCTCGCTGAAGGAGGCAGGTGGATTACGAACCATCATGGCGGTAGAAACATACGCTGTAGGGAAAAATGTGACCAGCCTCCAGGTCAGCGCAGGAGCGATTGGGGTGGGCTCCTCGCAGAAGCCCATCGCTCCCGCCGATAAACAAATAGCAACAAATAGCGGTCGATCAATGAAGGCTGAGTTAATAATGATAATGAAGCATCCACAAAGAGAAGCAGAGTGACACGTACCAAGAACAGAGTTCTTGACTTGTCTCTGGGAGGTATCGTCTAATCCCAGGATCGATCCACTTGGATGGACTCACTGGGTGGGGCAGGTGGGGTGTGGCTGGAGGAGGGGGCTCTGGGCTGTGCCTTGGGGGTTTCTCTCTTGTCCCTGGTGAGCAGGGACAGGAAAAAATGGGGAGGTTAAAGAAAACCTGTCTGAGATCACAAACAATACGGGAAATATCTATGCTGATATTTAGGGGATTTTTTTTTTGGGGGGGGACATTGGGGGCAGGAGCTGTTACCGTGCTTCCAAAACATGTCATTTAAAAATAAAAAAAAAATAAATAAAAAATTCACACACCCAGTGGCGTGTGCAGAAACCACGGAGGTAACAGCTCTCCCAGTTTCCATGACTGTTTTTTTTTTTTTTTTTCCTGCAGCCGGGCAAAGGGCGGGGTCTCCCTGGGGAAGGGAGAAGCATCCCGCAGTTGAGAAATGTTATTGATTTTTATTCTATTTTTCACTCTAGGAGAAACGGTCGGTGATCCTTGCCATGCAAACATCAGGTCCTAGTGGGTCCATGGGTGGTTCCAGAGTTCAACCCGGTGCCTTGCATGCGCCACGCCCAACCATCGCTTGCATGCAAACATCTCACACGGCGGCCGGGACACAGCCCCAAAGCCGCAGACTTTGCTAGGCCGACGTGTGTCTTCCCCTTTGTGAACAAACAGGATGTCGGAAGTAAAAGAAGAAAACAGGTCTCTTTTTCTCCCCCTGCTCAAAATTCACAGAAGATCATTTTACCATACAGAAACTTCATCCGAAGGAGGCTGGCGAATTTTTTTTTTTTTTTTTTTTTTTTTTTTTGCACTAAAGGAATGTGAAATTTAATGCGCGAAAGCGATGACATGACGGGGGATATGATTTAAATAGTTGGGGTTTTAGGAAAGATGGCTGAGGTAGGTACGGGGGAAGATTGCCTTGCACAAATTTCCTTGGGGGGGAAAACAATTTCAAAAGGGGGCTGGGGTCGTCGCTCAGAGGTAGAGTACTTGCTTAGCACGGGGGAGGCCCTGGGTTTGAGCCTCGGCACCACACCAAAATAAAGATCTAAAATAGAGATATTGTGTCCCTGCCCAAAGAGGAGAGGCCCTTTCTTGTATTTTATGAGAGACAGGGTCTCCCTGAGTCGCTAAGGGCCTCGCCATGGCTGAGGCTGGCTTGGACCTCGCGATCCTCCCGCCTCAGCCTCCCAAGGGCTGGGAGGACAGGCGTGCGCCACTGCGCCCGGCTAATAGTTGATATTTTGACCTTATTGCCATTAATTCTCATGTTCCTCTAAAGAAATGAAGAAAAATGTATTATCTTGGAGATGTGGTGTTTTGGAACAATATCACTATGTGTTATTTAGTAAATCATACTAATAAAATGTGTGCGTGCATATATATATATATATATATATATATATATATATGTGTGTGTGTGTATATATCTATTTGCAAAATTTTGTTCTCTGAATAGCCAAATACTTCTGAGATATTTGTTTTATTTCAGCTAAGGAAACAAGAGTTAGCCAATTTGCATCCGGGTGATTCGTTTTTCATCTTGGGGAAATCTCAACTCCAAGACTGAAAATCTAGTTCAATTGGCAGGATGGTCTGGTGACGTGGGGTGTCAGCCATTCTCCTCTCTTGAAAGATGTGGGTGAACCTGACTTAAGAATTCTGTCTGGCTGGGCGCGGTGGCGCACGCCCGTTATCCCAGCATTTGGGAGGCTGAGGCAGGAGGATCGCGAGGTCCAAGCCAGCCTCAGCCATGGCGAGGCCCTTAGCGACTCAGTGAGACCCTGTCTCTAATAAAATACAAAAAGGGCTGGGGATGGGGCCCAGGGGTCGAGTGCCCTGAGTTCAATCCCCAGTACCAAAATTAATTAATTAATTAATTAATTAATTAATTAATTCCTGGCGAGGGCAGGGGTCACAGCTGACTAATCTCACACCTTCCCTGATTTTAGGAGGCTTCCCCAACCAACCTTTAAAAATAGGCACCCACTCTATTTGCTGAGTTTGTTTGTTCACACATCGTGGATATTTGAAACACTTCAGAAGTAAGGAGCTGTGTTGCAAAACTTGCAGTTCTGTTACCGTAAAACCGAAAGAAATACAAAATACATACCATTTGGCACATGGAGACAGTAGACGCTAACCTGTTCCCTGCTGGGTTTTTCTCTGATTTCCTTCGCGACCCTCTGCCTTTCCTTTTCATAAATTCGGACAGAATCCAGGGACCTCTCTTAGGAAGCGACACCCCAGTCCTTCAAAATTTATGTATTTTATGTGGGGAACGTCAGACTTGCAATGGTCCTGTGTCCTTGTCCCCAGAAGCTGAGATCACAGTCCTGCACTGCCACGCCCCAGGCTGGATGTTCTTTGTTCCAGCTCTCATTGGAAACAAGTTTTATGGGTGCCCAAGTTGCCATCCCGAGGTGTATAGGTCGACGTTCCGATACTGTAACAAACACCTGACAGGATCAACGTATAAAGACTAAAGGTTGATCCGGGCTCCAGTATTGCAGGATTCCACGCAGAGTCAATGGGCCCCGTTATTTATCCTGTATGAAAGGAGATTTTTTTTTTTTTTTTTTTTTTTTTTTGTTTGTGGTACCAGGATTGAACTCAGGGGCACTCGATGGGCCACATCCCCAGCCCTTTTTTTGTATTTTATTTAGAGACAGGGTCTCACGTGAATTGCTAAGTGCCTCGCCATGGCTGAGGCTGGCTTTGAACTCGTGATCCTCCTGCCTCAGCCTCCCAAAGTGCTGGGATGACAGGCGTGTGCCACCGCGCCCGGCTTGAAAAGAGATTTTTTACGGATGCCTTTTTTTCTATACGTAGGTCAAGGAATCTCATAATCCCACAGATCCAATACTAATCCAGGTTTTTTTTTTTTTTTTTTCTCTCTCTCTCTCTCTTTTCTCTCTCTCTCTCTCTTTCTTGTCTTTTTGGCTGGTCTCTCTGTTCACGTGGGAGGTTTTGCATGGGTAATGTCTGAAAATTTCATGAGAGGGCCTGTCGTGCATAGATCTTTCTGGGGCCAAAAAAGCATGCTTTAATTGAATCTTGCTGCAGACTAACTTCTGTCAACTGCAAGGAAACAGATTCATGTGGACGCGATTTCAGACATCGAACGAGGGCACGCCGCGGCAGGGCAGTTTGCTCAGCTCAAACATCCTATCTGTGATATTTAAATATTTTCTGAGTCAACACTGATGATATGATAAATGTCCCGGGATTGCCGGAGGCTGCCTGTGAGCCCTTCAGACAGAATTCTCTCTCCCTCTCTCTCTCTCTCTCTCTCTCTCTCTCTCTCTCTCTCTCTCTCGGTACCGGGGATTGAACTCAGGGGCCCTTGACCCCTGGGCCCCATCCCCAGCCCTTTTTTTGTATTTTATTAGAGACAGGGTCTCCCTGAGTGGCTCAGTGCCTCGCCATGGCTGAGGCTGGCTTTGACCTCGCGATCCTCCTGCCTCAGCCTCCCAAGGGCTGGGATGACAGGCGTGCGCCACCGCGCCCGGTTCACCAGGAATTTATCAAATGAACCAACAGAGATTGGAAAAACACAGTGTCGAGCCCACGCTCACATGCACCGAGAAGAAATACAAACCCTCCTTTATAAATAATAAATATCATTTTCCGCAGTATGTCCGCGGTCCCTCAGAAATCTACTTGCTCGTCAAAGTGGATTTGCTTACCACAATCGACATAACGCTGACCCAATGCCGTAGAAAGTCCTCAAAGAGACACCGTCCGTTTACGTAGTGGCTAAAAGTCTTTCAGACATGAATAGGCACCTGCGTGATGTAGATTGTTTTCCCTTTTTCTCTCTCAGCAAGGATGAGGTTTTAGAAAAAATGACAACCTCTGGCGCGCAAGAAGATCCTAGTTTCCGCACCTGGAATCCAGTCTGGCTCCCTTTCCTACAATTCCGACACCAGCCTCATTTGACTATGGGGTGTCCCTTGGAATTGGCAGCATGTAGCTAGATCCCCACCTTCCATGTTTCTTTTCTCTGTTCCTTTCTAACTTCCACAATAGAATCTGGCTGATTTCCCTTAACAGAATGTCCTCGCATTGCACCCATTTTCCTGAAAAGGCCGTCACATCACTCTTCTTCGTGGCTGAGTAATATTCCATCACACACACACACACACACACACACACACACACACACACACCACCATGCTTCACCCATTCATTCACTCGGGAGATTGAACACCCGGGGCTGCTTCCATAGCTTGGCTTCCTGAAGGTGTGCTTTGTAAAACGCGGGTACGCCTTCGCTACTGTGACTATGCTTGACGCCCGGCAGGAGGGTCACGGGGGACCTTTCTTCTACATCGATGCGGTGATGACTCACGTTGCGTCGCCGCCATCTCTCCATCTCTCCTCCCCAGATGAAATATAGGATGTTTTTCAGATCAGCCCCTTCTACAGCCAGTCTGATCCCTTCCTCCCCTGGCCATCTCTAGATGGATGTAGTGCTGCAAGGACGATTTTCCCTAGGATCAAATCCCTCCGAATAAAGAGGCTTCCCCCAAATGCAATGACCCCAGGAACAAGAAGGGTCCCCAGTGGCCTCCGAGGATCAGACATCGCCGGCACGGCCACGCGCGAAGCCCTGTCTCTGGTGGCGCCAGTAATTTTGACGGATCGCGGGGAAGGAGAGCCCAGATCTCGGCCAAGAGGGAAGGCACGTCCGTCTCCCCTGAAATGAATCCCTGCCAACAGGCCGTCTCCCAACGCCGAGAGGACGGATTGCTGCTTCTAAAGTAGGATTCAATTTAATTATTCTAGCACATTAGACCAAAAAAAAAAAAAAAAAAAAAAAAAGAAAAAAAAGATGATAGAATTTCTTCCTAATGGATGCATATTGTCACTGATCTAATTACCTGCCGTTCCCACCAAGAGATGAAGCCAAGCAGAAGAAATGAATAAATAAAATAACATTCGCCCTGCTGATTAATGGACAAAGATCTGTGGGGTTAGTTATATATATATATATATATATATTTTTTTTTTTAATTTTCACAGTAATTTTTTTTGAATTCTAATTCGTTTGCTTTATTTTTATTTTCGGTGTGGGAGATTGAACCCAGGGGTGCTTAACCTCGAAACCATACCCACCCCCGTCCACTTTTCTGTTTTGAGTCAGGGTCTTTCTAAATTGCGTAGGGCCTCACTATTTGGCTGAGGCCAGCCTCCGACGTGTGGTCCTCCTACCTCAGCCTCTCCCATGTGGGCCTCTAAGGAAGCAGGCCAACGCGATGAAGAAGGGAACTCAGGTTCACTAACAGCAGCTAAGACACGGATGCACACGACATGGCCATTACCAACCTGTTTTAAAATACAGAACGGCACATGAAGAGTGTTTGCAGAGTAATACCGAGACGCAGTAAAAATACAAAGTGAATAACACCTTAAAGATTCTCGCAACTCAAAATTGATCAAAAAGGGCAACATGTAGCCGGGCGCGGTGGTGCACGCCTGTCATCCCAGCAGCTCTGGAGGCTGAGGCAGGAGGATCGAGAGGTGGAGGCCAGCCTCCGCCAAAGCGAGGCTCTGAGCAACTCAGGGAGATCCTGCCTCTACATAAAATGCAAAATAGGCCTGGGGATGGGGCTCAGGGGTCAAGTGCTCCTGGGTTCAGTGCCCCACCACCCCAAAATGGCAAAATGTCAACCAATTGATTTTGAAAAGAAGCAACCCTAAAGCAACGTCCGCCCCAAAGAATGATTGCATAGATACCGAGAGTCCTTTTGGAAACGGAGAGGCGTTGGACTAACGCTCCTCTCATCAAGCCCTGAAGTTGTAATCTTTCATATCAATTTTCAGGAGCCGCCACACAGGGATGACTCGTACCTGAGCGTGCGGCGCAGGTCATCGGTGAGCGTTTGCAAGCTCGGGAGGTGATCGCGCAGGAAAGAGAGACGCCAAATACCGACCAAGGTCATCGCGCCTGCTTTCCCTGTTATCGCGAAGCAGCAAAATTTGGGATGAAGTGGAGAAAAGACTTTTTTTTTTTTTTTTTTTTTTTTTTTTTTTTTTAATGATTGACTGTTTAGTTCCTTGCAAAGCTCATGGAGAGCTTCCAGGTTTTTTTTTTTTTTTGGTACCAGGGATTGAACTCAGGGGCCTCGACTCCTGGAACAACGACGGGCATCAACCAGAACGTGGGTGTCCCGCGACAAGCTCGGTATTGGATCACGCAGAAGGAACAGCCTCTTGTGCTCAGGTCCCCGAGCTCCGGGGTCTATTTAAATTAGATACTACTTCTCTTTCGCCAGCAAAGAACTCAACTCGTCCATTGGGGGCTCCTCCTCTTGACCCCCAGGGGTGGATCCTGTGTTTCTGAGGACCTCCCTGCCCCTGTGTGTCCTGTCCCCAGGGTCTGGGCACGGGGACCTGAATTTGTGCAGGGGTCGAGAGCTCAGTCCTGCCCACGACCGTGCAGAGTGGTTTGATCTCGGGGCTGTCCGAGGACCATCCTGAGCCACACACACACGTGCCTGTTTATTTCTCGAGTCTCCAAACTCTACGTCCTGCACGGTTTGGGGTCCAGATCATGGAACCCGATCTCTGTGCTGGCCTTAGGAATCTCGTTCCTGCAGGGTGCGATGCCTCGCACCCGTGATTCCAGGGACTGGGGAGGCCGGAACAGGGGACTCGCAGGTGAAAGGTGGCCTCAGCAACGCAGGGAAACCCCACCTCATAATAAACAGGAGCGCTGCGGGAGGGGCTTGGGGTAGAGCACCCGGGGGTCAATGCAGAGTCCCAAAGATTGGTTGACAGAGAGACAGACAGAGTTCATAGGTGGACGGTGGATGGATGGGAGGGTGGGTGGATGGATGGTGGATGGATGGTGGATGGATGGGTACGTAGATGGGTGGGTGGGTGGAAGGGTGGGTGTGTGGATGGGTAGATGGATGGGCTGGTCAATGGATGAGTTGGTTGATGGATGTATGAATTGGTAGATGGATGGATTGGTCGATGGATGAAGGGATGGATGGATAGATGGATGACGGATGGGTGGGTGTGTGTGTGGATGATGGATGGGTGTGTGTGTGTGTGTGTGTGTGGATGATGGATGTGTGTGTGTGTGTGTGTGGATGATGGATGGGTGTGTGGCTGGGTAGATGGATGGACTGGTTGATGAATGGATTGGTAGATGGATAGATGAATTGGTAGATGGATGAATGGATGGATGGGTGGGTGGGTGGATGGATAGATGGATAGATGGGTGGATGGATGGATGGATGGTGGATGGATGGGTATGTAGATGGGTGGGTGTGGGTGTGTGTATGGGTAGATGGATGGACTGGTCAATGGATGGATTTGTTGATGGATGGATGGATGAAGGGATGGATAGATGGGTGGATAGATGAGTAGGTAGATGGGATGGTGGATGAATGGGTAGATGGATGGGTGGGTGGGTGTGTGGATGGGTAGATGGATGGACTGGTCGATGAATGGATTGGTAGATGGATAGATAAATTGGTAGATGGATGGGTGGATGAATGGCTGGGTGGATAGATGAGTAGGTGGATGGATGTATGATAGATGGATGAATGGATGGATGGGTGGGTGGGTGGATGGATAGATGGATAGATGGGTGGATGGATGGATGGATGGTGGATGTATGGGTACGTAGATGGACGGGTGGGTGGGTGGGTGGGTGTATGGGTAGATGGATGGATTGGTCAATGGATGGATTGGTTGATGGATGGATGGATGGATGAAGGGATGGATGGATGGGTGGATAGATGGATAGGTGGATGGATGGATGGATGGATGAATGGATACATGAGTAGGTAGATGGATGGATGGTGGATGAATAGGTAGATGGGTGGGTGGGTGGGTGTGTGGATGGGTAGATGGATGGACTGGTCGATGAATGGATTGGTAGATGGATAGATGAATTGGTAGATGGATGGGTGGATGGATAATGGATGGATAGATGGATGATGGATGGGTGGATGTGTTTGTGGATGATGGATGGGTGGGTGTGTGTGTGGATGATGGATGGGTGGGTGGATGGATCTGAAACCCACGAGACGGTGCCCCGAGCCCTCTCACACTTGCCTGGTGTGTTACCCCAGGGCTGGGGCACTGGGTTCAAAGACAGCTACGTGTCTACTATTTGCTAATCAGAAGACATATTACCCCAAACCTATGATCAGTTGTGTCAGTCAACAGATGACCAGATACAGGTGTGCCAATCAACGTGTGATTGATTGATTTGTTTTTTTGCCATCCTAGGACTTGACCGCGGGGGCTCTCTGCCGCTGAGCGACGCCCCCAGCCCCTCTTTACCTCTATCAGACAGCTGCGGGTCTCAGACTTGCAACCCTCCTGTCCCGGCCACAAGAGCGGTGGCATTGCAGGTGGGCCACCTGGCTACCATGTAAATGGATCCCATCCCCACATTTATAATCCTAAAGGGAGGGCCTGTCTGTTCCACCGTGGTTGCAGTTTGGTACCTGAACGATTCTCTCAGAAGCCGCGAGCTCCTTCCAGTGGGAATCGTTTCCTCACGCCCGCGATGTACGGAGCGCTTGTGCACCCACAGGAGCGTGTTGCTCTACTGTCTCGCGTCCCCATGCTTCTCGTAGAATCACACGGGCTGCGGCTGGTTTGCAGGCAAAGGCCAGGAGAAACGATGAGCCGAGGCCAGAGTTTGCACAGCAAGCATCCTAACCACATCCGGAATCTGCAACCTTCTCCCTGAGCCTCGTAGAGATCTATTTTTCTTTTCCCATCACATGTGCAGACAGGGCTGATCTCCATGCAGAGGTAGACGCATCCCAGAAGGAAGAAGCCGCCCATCTTCATCTTTTAGGGATCGCTTTGAAAACCCCTTGGCTGCTGGAATTATCCCCGGAGGAATCTCAAGTCCCCAGAGCCCTCTAATCCAGCTCACATTCCTGAGCTTCTCCCGGGAACGTGGCAACCCCCCCCCCACCGTGCTCCATGAACACTGGGTCCTTCTCTGTGTTTAGAGTGACGCTGAGGTCCCAGTGTCTCCAGGGAGATGCAGGCCAGTGTCTTCACGCACCGCTCAAGATCAGCCCTCGGCCCAGGAGAGGGACAAGAAGCCAAAGCGACCCCGGAGCCACGCGAGGTGGTTTTCCGCGTGAGCCGCCTTCAGACACTCTTCACTGAAGGGACAACTGTTCCAGGAAGGGCCATCCAGGGTGGGTCACCTTTGGAGCGATCATGGACCAATGGGAAACGTCACTCTAGATCAAGTGCAGCATGCGTCAGGGATGCATTGGTCTGAGCGAGGATGCCGGGAAGTGGGTCGGAACCGTCCGAGCTTCATGGACAACCGGGGATGCTGTGCCGATAAAAGTCCAGTTCCTTTTAAGACATTCCGAATCATTTGTAAGTGGGTTAAGGAAACTCTCCAGAGCAGGATGCGTGGAGTCTGACGCTTGGGTCCACATGAACTTCTTTGTTTTTTAAAAAATGGTCTTCATGAGACGTCCGAATGTCCACGCAGATTATAGCACGATTCACAAGCGTCGAGGATCATGATGAAACAAAATATTACCAAAATAGTGAGGAGGAGGAGGAGGAGGAAGAGGAGAAGAAGAAGAAGAAGAAGAAGAAGAAGAAGAAGAAGAAGAAGAAGAAGAAGAAGAAGAAGAAGAAGAAGAAGAAGAAGAAGAAGAAAAACAATAAATAGGGGTACATGTTTATAGCAGCAGAATTGACAATAGTTCACATTGTGGAACCAGCCTAGGTGTCCAGGAGTATTATGCATCCATGAAGAAGAATAAAGCTGTCTTTTGCAGTAAAATCATGGAAGTTGGGAGTGTTAGGTTAAGCAAAATAAGCCCAAATCATAAGGTCAACTGTGGTAGGTTTTCTCTGACGTGCAGCAGCTAGACAGGAGAAAGGAAGAGGAAGGTGCAGAGGCATGTCATGAAAATCAAAGGGCAATCTGTAGAGGAGAGGGATCCATAGAAGAAAGAAGGGGAGGGAATGGGAACTGCCAGGGAGGGGTGTTGGCTAAATCCCTTTGTTCTATTGTGTGCTTGTCCAAGTAGGTCACAACAAATCCCACCATTATGCAATTTTATAATCCACGCGGTATCCACACACCCAGAGAATACTACACAGCCAGACAAAAGGCGAGATGCTCTAATCCACAACGCCAAGAATGAGCCTGGCGGATATGCGACTGCATGACAGAAGTCAGAAACACAGTACTGCATGATCTCCTGCCGAGAAGAGAAGGAACCTCCAAAAGCTGGTTCTTAGAAACAGAGAGCAACATCAAATCGTTCCCATGAAGGATGGAGGGTGGGGTCAGAAAGAGATGGGTCCCAAGGACCAACCCTTCAGTGAAACAGGACCAAAGGGGTTCAAGAACTGTCTTGCTGTAACCGAGCAACAGCAAGGACAGGTCACGCGCTTGGCCATCCGCACAGACGGCAGATTCTGTCCATGCTCACGGGGTCCCGGTCTCCTGTATCCTTGTGATTTGTTGTGACCCCTTCCTGTTCCATGATCCATGAACCGAAGGCGTGCAGTGGCGGGGATTGGCCACTGGGAGGTGCAAGAGGAACGGCCTCCGTGCATGTACCTCCTTCTGCAGGTATGGGGTAGGGCTGGGAGCCGCTGCCCAGGTGGTCTGCTGACCTCTGCCCCTGCTGCAGGCACCTTGTCCCCAGGGCTCTCTCTTTGCATGTGTGTCTGACGTGCAATGCCCAAAAATGAACCAAGAAATCCCCTTCCCCTCTCTTTCTCTAAGTTTGCAAATCTCTCCCCAAACACACACACACACACACACACACACACACACACACACACCCCAGTTTCTCAATGCATGGGGTCCCAGAAGCAGAGGACAGGTCTTCTCTGACAACCAGCCGTTTGCACACACGGAATCCGGGATGATCAGAGACCTTGCAGGAGGAGAGGAGACTGCATGTCCTAACGTCCCAGTCAGTCGTTAGCCTCCCGACCCAGGGAGGGCTTGGAGGCCCGGCCTGCTTTTCTGCAGACGGGTTTCATTTGCAATGTACAAGAAACCCTTCCTGAAGCATTGCAAAGAGCAAGGAGAGTTCCGGGCTGGGAAAAAGAAATTGAATCCGATAACTAGAAAAACAGCAAGCTGAAGAGGCTATCCTTTTTCCACTGTACATTTTTGGTGCCTTCGTCCAATATAAAATAGCTGTAATTCTATGTATTAGTCTCTGTGTCCTCAATTCTGTACCATGGGTCTACCCGTCTGTGTTGGTGCCAATGCCATGCTGTTTTTGTTACTATTGCTCTATAGTATAGTTTAAAGTCCGGTATGGTGATGCCGCCTGCTTCACTTTTCTTGCTCAGGATTGCTTTGGCTATTCTGGCTCTCTTATTTTTCCAGATGAATTTCATGACTGCTTTTTCTATTTCTTGGAAGAATGACATTGGGATTTTGATTGGAATTGCATTAAATCTAAGTTGATTCCCAGTTTTTTTTTTTTTTTTTGATGCTATTGTAAACGGGGTCGTTTTCATCATTTCCCTTTCAAAGGGTTTGTCACTGATGTACAAAAATGCCTTTGACTTATGGGTGTTGATTTCATATCCTGACACTTTGCCAAATTCATTTACTAGTTGTAGAAGTAAAAACAGGGGGAAAAATAAAAAAAAAGAAAGAAAGAAAGAAAGAAAGAAAGAAAAGAAAAGAAAAGAAAAACCGCGAACTGCGTCCTCCACCTCTGAATTGGAAAACAAAGTATTTTCGTTCCGTGTGTGTTGGGCCTGCTCAGCAGACCTGCGCCTGGTTCGTTGCAGCTACCCGGTACGTTCTGGAGGGTGCTCAATTATTGCTTGTATATGCACAGCCCAAAGCCAAACGCCATTACCTAAACCTCCCCAGCATCAGAGACTTGGGCCATGGCTACGGGATCAGGATCATACCTACCCCCCCCCAAAAAAAAAAAAAAAAAAAATCACGTCGTGCAAACCGTTGGGTCACATTGCTCAAGACCGTGACCTTGACGATGGTGAAAATCCACGGAGGTCCACCGATTGTGGGACTCAGCAGACGGACGCCCCGGCACCAAGAGCAACCTTGCCACGCCCGGAAGGAAGGAAGTGTCAATCATGTGCACGTGGAAATGGATGCAAAACCTCGGATGGATCCCCCTTTCCCTCTGAGGTCCCATAAATCAAGGTAAGGCATGGGAGGTGATTTCCCGGTTCATTGATGCCGGCGTTCCTATCCCACCTCCCGGGCGCACGAGGGCCACTGGACCAAGAGAACATGGAGCCTAGTGGGGCTCAGACTCGACGGGCCTGTGGGTCAGACGCAGACCCTCCCTTGCAGGGTGCTTGGGAGGACTAAGTACAGCACCTTGCACAGCAACCCAGCACCACCCGGCGAACCCTGCGGGCACGGGATGATGCGTTCCTAAAGGGGATGGCGAGGTGTGACTAGAAGCAACGACCCCAAATTCTATAACACCCCCAAAGCTCCTGTTTCTTTCTTTCTTTCTTTCTTTCTTTTTTTTTTTTGCATCAAGACTTCTGGGTCCTGTCATGAGCAATGACAAAATGACAGGAAAAAAAAAAATCAGGTGACCGTGAGGCTCTAGGAAACAGGTGAGTTGGAGGCGAAAGAATCAACCCACAGACCACTGGCCCTCTGGGCGTCAGCCATGACGGACTCCTGGGATTCAGCGTCGAGGGGGAAGTTCTGCAAGGTGTCTACCTGCACGGATTTCCTCAGGAGGAAGGGTATGCATGGTGTGGGGAGGTGCGGGGGTGAGAGGGAGCCGGTCATTGGTCTGGGAGGCTGCAGGACACGAGGCTCAGCAAGGCGTCAAGGTAGGACCTCAACAGGTGGGGCCACCACACGTCACCCAAGGGGTCCCCAAGGGTGCTGGGAGGCTGGAGTTCCCCACCTCAGGCAAGCACTCTTGTCTGTGGTGCAGAGACATTGAAGAAGAAATCCCGTAGCCGGGCGTGGAGGCCCACGCCTGTCATCCCAGCACTGGGGAGGCTGAGGCAGGAGGATGGTGAGGTCCAAGTCAGCCTCAGCCATGGCGAGGCCCTAAGCAACTCCGTGAGACCCTGTCTCTAAATAAAACACAAAAAAGGGCTGGGGAGGTGGCCCAGGAGTCGAGTCCCCCTGAGTTCAATATCAATCCCCGGTACAAAAAAAAAAAAAAAAAAAGCAATCGAGAGGACCTCCTGTGATCACGTCACAATCGGAGGTCGAGGAGATAGTAGCGCAGGTGTGTTTCTGCATAGAATCGATGATCTTTCCCCTTCCAGCCTCCTGTTCCCAGTTCTAACATGAGTCATCTGTTTTAACACTTTCTCTGGGGTTGAAAAGAAAAAAAAAAAAAAAAAAAGAAAGAAAGAAAGAAAAAAAAATCATTCTATTAAAAATGAAGATGATAAAAAAAAATATTTTCCATGGCTTACATTGGAAAAGTAGCACTATTCGATACACACACACACACACACGTATTTTGTTAACTTGTATTGCAAGAGAACAAGATTTAGAAAGCTGTATTGGGACTCTTTGCCAGGAATCTACCTACGTCGGCGTATCAGGAGCACTCACTGAAATGACCCACGCGGGGCACCGTAGTTTATCTCCTCATTCACCCCGAGATGCTGGACCTGAACCCACCCCCCCCCCCGTGCCTCGGACACGTCCCGTCCCGTGGTCGAGGGAATAAAAGAGGGTCTGTCCTGAGGCTTGGCAGGTCACAATCGATCTCCTTGGACACGGGGGACCCTGGCAGGTCCCCGGCAGGGCGGGGGCCGTCTCGGTGATCTGACCAGGGCTTTTATTTTGAAAGGCTGAGTAGCAAAAGGTGAGCTTCCCATCTCTCAGCAATTTGCATTTCCTTTCTTTTTCTCTTTAAATATTAAAATAAAATCATTGCATTCCTTTCTTTCTTTCTTTTTTTTTTTTTCTTTTTTGGTACCGGGGATTGAACTTAGAGGCCCTCAACCACTGGGCCCCATCCCCAGCCCTTATTTTGCATTTTATTAGAGACAGGGTCTCACTGAGTTGGTAACGGCCTCGCCATGGCTGAGGCTGGCTTGGACCTCGCAATCCTCCTGCCTCAGCCTCCCTCCCGAGGGCTGGGAGGACAGGCGTGCGCCACCGCGCCCGGTCTTTTTCTCTTCGCTTTAAAAAAAATGAAATGAAATATGTGGGCGGGGGGGGGTTGGGGGTCTCCGCATGCTATTTTAGCCAGTCTGTGCTTTATTCAGGGATGATAGGAAATCCCAGGGCAGACCTGGGTTCGCTCAGTCAGAAAGATGGAGAAAGGGAAACCGGCGTCGTGGGAAATCCGACTCGGGGGACAAGCCTTCCTGTCACCACGTGTGCAAATAAAATTTTGTGCATTTTCGCCGAGGGAGACCGCGCCCCACAGGTACCCAGGGTACCTGCACCAAGCAGGACCCCGGCCCCTCTGTGGGGTAGGTGGCCTTGTCACGCACTGGTCCCTTAGGAAGGACCCCACGAGGACTTTCACCCTTATTTCTGGGCGCCCAAGTGACTCTTGGTGTCCCTTTCCATCATGGAAGGTTGGAGGACCTTCGGATGGAGTCCAAGGGCCCCCAGGGTGTGCGGTGACCTGCATTTCCAAGACCGAAAAGGCTTTCCACAGCCGAGGCCCTGCCGGGGTCTCAGACAGGGGACTCTGCGCGACGGGACCGTAAGTCACTCCACAGGACAAGGAAATGTTCTGGCAGCCAGGAGCAATTAGGAGAGACCGTGTTGCGCGGTATTTCTCCTGGGACGGACCCGCCTCGGTCCGTTGCAATCCGTATTTTATGGTGACTCGTGGCCACAGCCGACACACATCGCTGAGGGTGTCAGGGGACAGACACCCGAGGTCCAGGGGAGGGTTCTAGGAATGGCCCAGGGGCCGACCCCACAGGCTTAATTTTGCAAGAAGCCACAGACCCGCAGCCCTGCCTGGCCTCCGAGCACCTTCCCCCGAAAGCCACCTGTCCCCTGCAGGAGAAATGCAGGCCCCAATAATGTCCCTGAGAGGAGCCGGGTCACCCTGCAGGGGACACTTCTGTGACCCTGCTGCAGACCAGGTCCCAGGACTCGGGGAGACGAGGACTCTTCCTCCAGCCTTAAAGTCGGCAAGAACAGGTTCCAGTGAGGACCCGTCAGCACGGGCCAGGGGGACCCAGCGTGGCCGTGGCACTGGGGACTGGAGTGACTCTGCTGTCAATCAAAGTCAGGAGGTGGGCCTGGGCGGGACTCTCTGGAAACGTCCCTGGGACCCCAATAAAAGTGGAGGCAGGAGGGGCGCGCTGTCTCTCTGTCCCTTGAGAGTGTCCCCCGTCCCCTGTCCATCCCTTCAATGCACTCCTGCCCGTCACTCTGAGTGACAGGTGTGACATCTTGCCGACTCGATGGCAAGCATCGGGGTTTGAAGGAGGGGGTCTCCGCGCTGCGTGACGTTCCCCGAAACCCCGGCCCTGTCCCCGCTCGAGGGCCACCTAGGATCGTCATGGTCATTATTTGGCTTCAAAAAGAAACGTGTGGCCGTAGACCCGGGACTGGCGTCGGTGCACCGGGCAGACGTCCCAAGACCCCGAAGGGAGGCCCACCGTGACCCCCAGCGTGCCCGGATGGGGACACTGTCAATGCCCCCTTGGACGGGACGAATCGATGGCCGGAACCCGGCACCGTGACACCCGAAGGGGCACGACCTTCCTCCGTGCCCTCGAACCCTGCCACCCGAGGGGAACGTCATGGCCTCGGGCCAGGCCACCGTGCAGAGCAGTCCCCGGCGACCCCAGCACCCTGCAGGGCCACCGGCCGTTCCCGGACACGGTCCCTGCCGTCTCGATGGCTTGAGAGGGTCCCGTGGGGCTAGGACGGGGATTGGGGACATCAGGAACACGTCCCTGTCCCCGCCCCAGCAGCCAGCAAGACGGCGGGAGGCTCCGGGACCCGCGGCCGCAGCGGGATCCGAACCCGCGACCCGCCCCTCCCAGCAGAGCCCGGCGGCCGGTCACTCACCCAGGACGCCCAGGCGGTAGTTGATGGTGATGACGATGACGTTGCCGTAGCTGGCCAGGATGCTGCCGTCCACCATGTTGCCCGTGCCCTCCATGTAGGACCCGCCGTGGATGTAGACCATCACGGGCTTCCGGCTGCTCTGGTCATGGATGTCTGGGGAGAGAGGGGAGAGCAGGAGACGGGGTGAAGGACCCCCTGACCTCGCACCACGGGGCCGGGGCGGGCGGGGCGCGGGCATGGCACGGGGGATGGGACGGGGCCCCCCATGTGGGGTTCTAGAGGGGTGGCGGGATGGGAGCCTGCAGGACGCGGCTGGGGCTGCAGGGACCTCGTGTGGGGGTGGGTGGGTGCTGGGGGGGGTGGTGGGTGCAGAGGTAGACCAGATGCCTAGCATTGAGGTAGACCAGATGCCTAGTGCAGGGGTAGACCAGATGCCTAGCGAGCCCCAGCTCCTGCACCACACACACACACAAAAGTAAAAGTAAAAAAGACAAAGAAAAAACAAAAAGAAAGGAACCATTTTTTTTTTTTTTTGCTACTGGGGATTGAACTCAGGGGCACTTGACCACTGGACCCCATCCCCAGCCCTGTTTTATATTTTATTAGAGACAGGGTCTCACTGAGTTGCTAAGGGCCTCGCCATGGCTGAGGCTGGCTTTGACCTCGCGATCCTCCTGCCTCAGCCTCCCAAGGGCTGGGATGACAGGCATGCGCCACCACAGCCTGGCAGTAACCATATTTTGAGAGGCGTGTTATGCCCAGAAAAGCAACTCTCTCTGTCTGTCCGCCTACGGCCTCCTAAACACGGGACCACCCGAGGGCTTGGGAAGATCAAAGAGGTGCCTCCTATACGTTGCTCCAGACGGGACGTGGGGTTGATGCTAAGGAAGCTCGGGGCCACAAGATGTATTTGATTCATCTTTTTTAAAAGGAAAATTAGGCAGGCGCGGTGGCACACGCCTGTCCTCCCAGCAATTGGGAGGCTGAGGCAGGAGGATCACGAGGTCCAAGCCAGCCTCAGCCATAGGCGAGGCTCTGAGCAACTCAGTGAGACCCTGTCTCTAAATAAAACACAAGATACATAAATAAATAACAGTAAAATGGACCTAAGGACGCCCTAACTATGTGAAATGTGGTGGCCACCCTCATTCCTGGCTGACTGTATTACTAAAAACATAAAATCAGGAAGGAAATGAGCAACTCTCGAGACAGGACAGAGAAAGACCCAACACAAATAAAGGTTTTGAGATTCTCAGCAGAACAGAAACATGAAAATAAAATAAATAAGTGAAAAAGCGAGTGTTTTTGCTGTTGTTTATGGATGGCAGGGTTCTCAAAATATCTAAGGGACAACAAAGGAACAAAACAAGGAAAGTAATCAGGACATGAAAAGTAGTCTAAACTCAAGACGAGATTTCGCCATGGCTTTGTGTTTTGGTCCTTGGTAATGACATCTTATCAGAACTGCTTGTGATTCTTTGATTATTTTAATAAGCAAGGACATGAAAATAATATCTTGCAGTGGTTTGCCGTGGTAAAAATCTAGGGGCTCTCTGCAGAGACTGACTTCTGAAAACTTATATGTATTTAGAAAGGCTGGACTCCATTCTAAACATTGGTAAAAAGATGTACAAATTTATTGTAACTGTTGACACCGACATATATATTATTGTGCAAATGTTACACACATCTGCACGTTACCGAAAGGAAACTGATTGCGGGGGCCCGGTTGTCCACACCTACAATTCTAGCAAGTAGGGAGGCTGAGGCAGGAGGATGGCAAGTTGGAGGCCAGCCTCGGTAACTTTGCAAGGCCTTGAGCCACATCAACAGACCCTGTCTCAGAATTAAAAAATAAAAAGGGCTGGGGGTGTGGCTTCGTGGCTAAGCACCCCCCGGGGTTCCATCCCTGGTACAAATAAATCAATGAATCCGTAAAGGAACCGGTGTGCACTCGTTTTCATTTCTATGTTGGGTGAAGGTTTGCAGAGCCCAAACGTCAGAAAGCAATTGTGGGGACGACCTCACAAGATTCTGCACGGTGGCTCCAGAGAGGTGGGGTGGGGGGCAGCCTGTTTGGGGGTGTACAGAGAAGAGGCCAAATCCACTGGTCACAGTAAAGTGCACGACAGAGCGTCAGACTCTGCAAGAGTTTGCAGAGAGTTAATCCAGGAAAGAGAGAGTCTTTGATTTGTGGTTTAAAAATTCACACCGAAGCTGGGCACGGTGGCGCACACCCGCCGTCCCAGCGGCTCGGGGAAGCTGAGGCAGGAGGATCGCGAGTCAAAGCCAGCCTCAGCAACAGGGAGGGGCATCATTTGGGTGTTGCATGTTTTTATTTTTTTTTAATTAATTAATTTATTTATTTTTGTATCTCGCCATTCCCAGGTGCTGGCTGCTCAGTTGTAGAACCCAGACACAAACTGGGCTTTGAGGGACTTCCTAAAGACACGAGGTCACCGGTGGCTTACCTGTCCTGGAGGAAATAATCAGCAGGTACTTAATTTGTTCAAATTGTGGGTGGGGCTGTGGGAAGGACACATTATTTCATTAAATGAAAACCACTGCGACATGATGGTCACAATAGAACGGGAAGCCAGCCATCCTAGTGGCTCGGGAGGCTGAGGCAGGAGGATTGCCAGTTGGAGGCCAGCCTCAGCACCTGAGTGAGGCCCTAAGCAACTCAGCGAGACCCTGTCCCTAAATAAAATGCAAAATAGGGCTGGGGAGGTGGCTCAGGGGTCGTGTGTCCCTGAGTTCAATCCCTGGTACACACACACACAAAAAAAAAAAAAAAAAAAATTTAAACCAAGTAATCTATGGAAGGAAAAGAAATGGGGTCATTGATTATCTACCGAGACACCAATATCTGGAAAATTCCACCTGGGCAAAGGAAAAATCACTTCAGTTCCTGTAGACAATTTATGGAGCAATTCGAGAGCCCAAAGAACAAATATTCTGTACCAACAAAATATTTAGGGCAGGAAAAAAAAAAAGTTTTTATAAATAGCTCTGGCATAAAAAGACGGATTCCCAGGACCAAGATTTTTGTTTTTTGTTTTTTTAGCTTTTTTCAGTTCTGAGATATCTTTTTTTTTTTTTTTTTTTAGTTCTGTGTGGTTTTAGGACTAAACACAGCCCTGGAAAGAAAGATTAAATATCTGGTTTAAAGAACGTTTTCATGTACTTTACTGTGAGCACATCCATTTGGAACCTAATTGGGAATCTCTATGTCTGCAAAGAGAAAAACAAAAAAAAAAAAAAAAAAAAAAAAGGAAATAAAATAATGGAACACTTGAAATTTCCCCCTCCCACCCCCAAACTTCATGAAATATTTTATTAACTGGTTGGGAGATTTTGCAGTGCATGGGAAAGACCAAGAAAACCCCACGTTTCAAAATGAACTCTGCATTACAAAACAATATGTGGAAGGAGGAAAAGTCGTTCGTATACATGCATCACTTAAAATTCTATTTTTCTCTTCTTGGGACCAAGTAAGAAAAAAAAAAAAAAAAGAAGAAGAAGAAGAAGAAGAAGAAAGAAAGAAAGAAAAAAATAGAAAAAGGTGGATTTCTTTGTAAATAGTGTTTTATTCCATCTCACGTCTAGAAAGAATGTCTGCGTATTTTCCCAATAAAATGGGATTTAAAATGACAGGTTTATTTTATTTTATTTTTTTAACAAGAAAATAAATAAAGAAGCACACTCAAGTGTACTCGTTCCAAATACGGGCAAGAAAAACAGATTGAAATGGTGGGGAGAAAAAATTACACAGAGAGAGAGAGAGAGATAGAATAAAATATAAAATCATGCATTGGAGTTGAGCGTTGGAAAAAAAAAAAAAAGGAAAAATACCTTCATCGTCACCACGATCATTACTGGTGATATCATCTGCGATTTTCTTTGTGTTGGCTCCTGGGGTGATATTGTAGAAGAAAATAAAGGGGGGGGAAAAAGAGAATTCAAAAACAACAGGTTTGCCAAAAATTCAGAGAAGAGAGAGATTCTACCCAGTAAAAGAAAAAAAAAAAAAAAATGTAACGCAAAAAAGTTAAAATCTGTTACATTTGGATTTCAAAAAAAAAAAAAAAAAATGAAAGACAGCAAATGCAGAGCAACAGAAAGATGTCGAGAAGAAACAAATTCAAAACGTTACTTGTAAAAAATGTTAGGAATTCTGTGAAGATGCAGTTTGGGGGTTAAAATGATACTACTGCCAAAAAAAAAAAAAAAAAAGAAAAAAAGAAAAAGGAAAGAAAGAAGAAAAAAATCTAATGTGAGTTGTTTCAAAAAAATAAGAGAAAATTAAATTATCGCAAAAGATATCTCCCACATTCTTAAAAGAAATGCATCGGAAGTATTCAATGGCTATTTAATTTAAACAGGTTTTAATCTTTAGAGTCCTGTCGATGTCAATGATAACGTTGGATCAGGAAATTTCCCACGATCAGCAGAAATGCATTTAACCAATAAAACAGCACTTTCCTTCAAAGATCACAGATATCGACATTGCATGCATGCATTAAAGATCGGAATACGCAAAATTCTGGGAAAAAAGGAAGTCAGAAAAGAAACTAGTTAACTTTAAGACAAGAAGCGCTTACTATTGTTAAATATATATATATATATATATATATATATATGCAAAATGTATGAATTAAAATGAAAATCCATAGGTTACCTTCTCCACGTTTGAAAGACTTAGCAAATGTCATTCGAAAGGCATTGTGACCTGAATTTGCTTGAGAATTGGAAGCCACCTACCTTGTACCCATTAAGCTCACTAGGATCTCGGCTGCAAAGGTCTTTCCACGTGAGCCCCAGAAGTTGTGGCGTGTGATTTTCTACACCCAGAACGTCTCCCATGCCCTCAGGACCTAGGTGCTTTGTTGGATTTTGTGATTTTGGCACAGATGAGGCTAAAATGCTGACCATTGAGTCCTACTATTTTTTTTTTTTTTTTTTTTTTTTTTGGTATGGGGGACTGAACTCAGGGGCTCTCAACCACTGGGCCCCATCCCCAGCCCTCTTTTTGTATTTTATTAGAGACAGGGTCTCACTGAGTTGCCAAGTGCCTCGCCATGGCTGAGGCTGGCCTCCAACTCGTGATCCTCCTGCCTCAGCCTCCCAAGTGCTAGGATGACAGGCATGCGCCACCGCACCCTGTTCATAGCAGCTCAATTCACAATAGCTCAGCAACGGAGCCAACCTAGGTGCCCGTCAACCGATAAATGGATAAAGAAAATGGGGTATGGATAGAGAATGGAATATTACTCAGCCCTGAAGAAGAATGGAATGGTGGCATCTTTGGGGAAATGGATGGAGCTAGAGAATTTCATGCTCTCAAAGCACGTGACCGGGGTACGAGTGTGTTGACTTCATCTTCTCCTGTGGCTGAGGTGTGTCATACTGTGTGGAGAGATGGGATCTCCCTTATTCAGTTCTGCATTCATGGTTGGTGCTTGTGGGTTATTAAGACCATGGCTACAAACATCTGTGCTCACTGTGTACGTATTTAGTTGGAGGAAAAGTGATGTTGCTTATGTCAAATAATTGTTTAATATTTAAACAATGACCAAGCTGCTTCCAAACTTGTTACTATGTCTCATTGCGGATTTTATTTTATTTTTTTGTTTTCTTATTTGGTTCTGGGGATCGAACCCAGGGGTGCTTACCCAGTGAACCACATCCCCAGCTCTTCTTTATTTATTTATCTTTTATTTACAAACACAGTCTCACTAAGTTGCTCAGGGCCTTGCTACGTTGCGGAGGCTGGCCTCCAATTGCAATCCTCCGGCCTCAGCCTCCCGAGTGGCTGGGATGACAGGCGCGCGCGAGCACCCTCAGCTAACGGCACGTGTTTAAATAGAGATGTCGGGGCCCTCGTCTTCCTTCTTCGTTCCTCTTTTCGGGGACTCCCGGGGACCTCTCGGCTTTCCAGGAAAACTGTGAATCGGAGACGTGCGTAAAAAATGGCATACGAAAACGTGACCCGGCGCAGGAGGAGACGCTGCCTTCGAGGCCCTGCACCTAGCTCACGCTATCCAGGCTGGCTCTTAGTCGGTTCCCACACGAGCCACGCCGCTCTCTCTCTTGGAAATCTGAATACGATGGGTCCAATACGATATCTCCAGGTCCGTGGTCCTGGGGAGACACGCATCCGTTTCCGACCCGTTCTTCTCCAGTTTCGGTTCTGGGCTTTCACGACCTCTTTGGAACCACCAGTGGAGATAGAAATGAAAAGGAAAGGAAAACCTCCAGGTCCAGAAGAGGAGGGTGATCGAGGTTTGGAGGCCGGAAAACACGTCCATCTCTGTTCTTTGAAGACGGCGATTCACCGGGCACACGTGGCGCCTGCCTGTCCTCCTAGCGGCTTGGGAGGCTGAGGCAGGAGGATGGCGAGTTGGAGGCCAGACTCAGAAAGGTCGTAAGGTTCGAAGCAACTCAGCGAGACTAGTAAGGTTCGAAGCAACATAGCGAGACCCTGTCTCTAAATAAAATATAACAAGGGCTGCGGATGTGGCTCCGGGTTAAGCACCCCGGGTTCAAACTTTGTTACCAAAAAACAAACAACAACAAAAAAAACAAACAAAAAAAGGCTGTGTAGACAAGAGTTGTTGGACCCCCGCCCCCCATGACAGACAAAGTCACTTTCGATGCATGAAAACCCAACAAAGGGGACCTGTAGTGAGTTTGCATGAGAAGTGAGGCTTAGGGCCTCACTACTGCTGAGGCTGGCTTTGAACTTGCGATCCTCCTGCCTCAGCCTCCCAAAGTACTGGGATGACAGGCGTGCGCCACCGCGCCCGGCTACGAATCGTGCCCTTTGAATCGCGATTGTCTACTGGCAAACCCACCATTATCGGAAGAGAGGGATTCCCCAACTCATACCCATCAGAAAACACACAAAGACCAAACAAATTGGAAAAAGAAATGATAAATATCGAGAGAGAGACACCCCCTCTCCGGTGTGGCAGGCTTATCTAATTCTCTCGTGGATAGAAATGCAACGTTGCATTTTTAAATCTGGAGAATCGATAGGGTATTGTCGTCCTCATCCCTCGGGCCTATGATTACTTTGTTTTCACGCCGTCAGGACTTCAGAGATCGCCTGGGTTCCTTAACCCTGCAGACATGCTTTTGGGGATCAGGGGGCAAGCGAGGGTCTCCTTCTGTTGTACTGTCACCAAATTCAAAATTGCTTCCTTGCAAACATGGAGACAACGGGTGGTCTTGTGTATTTTAACGCTTTTCTCTATTTTTTGGAGGGCAGATGGGAAGGAAAATGTGAGCATTAGCGTCTTTCATTGCTTTTCTGGATGAAGGAAGGATTGAGGTCACACTTCCTCAGGTAGGAGTCCCCCCAAATGCAAAGATTTTTAGCGGCTCCTGACTAGCCCTGGACTTCATATTAGAGTCCCAGGATTCTTTTTTATTTATTTATTCTTGAAACCAGGGATTGAACTCAGGGGCCCTCGACCACTGAGCCACCTCCCCGGCCCTATTTTGCATTTTATTTAGAGACGGGGTCTCCCTGAGCTGCTTAGGGCCTCGCTCAGTTCCAGAGGCTGGCCTCTAACTCGTGAACCTCCTGCCCCAGCCTCCCGAGCTGCTGGGATGACAGGTGTGCACCACTGCGCCCGGCTAGAGGCCCAGGAGTCTAACACACAATCTGACCCAAGCCGGTTTCTCGGGCTGGACTTTGCGGTGGAAACGTTGCCGTTCTCAGAATACGAGGCCAATCGTGTTCGATAAGAACTTGCCACTACGCGGAGATATTGGATCCCAGGAATCCCTCGGGGCTGGACTGAATCCCAAACTACTTAAAAAGCGGCCAAATTGAAAAGCGTAACCTGCTACGTACTTTTGTGCCTCCTTTTTGGAAAGCTCGGGT
The DNA here is from genome assembly GCA_025594165.1 of Tamias sibiricus. Classification (NCBI taxonomy): domain Eukaryota; kingdom Metazoa; phylum Chordata; class Mammalia; order Rodentia; family Sciuridae; genus Tamias; species Tamias sibiricus. The sequence continues at coordinate 7,902,840 of CM046667.1, forward strand.
TGCAAAGCGGCGGGCTTTGATTCCCGCAAACACCATCTCCTGTGATGTGCTAACAGACAATACCTCCTGCACAAAAAAAATAACAGAAACTAACATTTCCCCCGGTATGCGGCCTCGGGGCCAGGGAAATAATTGTATGGAATTGGAGTCTGAGGCGAAGTCATTGTGTCTTCAGGACGTAGACCGAGGGTGGCGCGTTGGCATCATTTTGAATTTTTGGTGTGCTGTATAAATGTCACCAAGATGTGGAAATGACGGCTTCCTTCCTTCCTTCCTTCCTTTCTTTCCTTCATTACTAGAAACTGAAATCCACTGGTGTTCCACTACTGACTTCCATCCTAAGCCCTTTTTCTTTCTTCCGGGGTCTTACTATGTTGTCGAGGTCTCACTAAGTCGCTGAGGCTGGCCTCGACCTTGCAATCCTCCGGCCTCAGCCTCCCATGTTGCTGGGATTACAGTTGTGCATGCATGACAGGCTGCTTTCTCCTCCTCCTCCTCCTCCTCCTCCTCCTTCTTCTTTAAGGGTCAAATCATTCAGAGCTTAGCCTGAGCTTCTCCTTTACGCGTCTGACCTCAGCACATGGTCCTATCCACTCCAAAAAAAAAACAAAAAAAAAACAAAAAAAAGAACCAAAAATGCTCACTGCGCCTGTCCTCTCAGGATATGCAAACTCAATTGACCTGAAATAAGGATGTTAAAAATAGCATCTCGAGGACCGCGGAAGGTGCTCACGTCTTTGGAAGGCGAGGCAAGTCTCAGGTGCATGAGGATTTTCCCCCATCTTGCATTTCTCCGCTTGGCCACAATGCTGCCGTTGCGTGCAGTTCCAGAGTCAAGGATGCCATGACGTCATCAGCCGGTGTCCCTCAGGAACCACGGGGGGGACGGAGGTGTCTTTTCTCCTCCTTGTGCCTGCGTCCTCACGAGGACCTCAGCGAGATGTCCCGGGCTGATTTCCGCATCAGACCTCCTGGTAGTCCAAAGGCGCACATACACGGCTTTGCATACAGCAGGCGATCCCTACATGGTGGGAACGGGGTTGTTCCCGGCAGCTCTCGAATTGTCCTCCGAACGCACACCGCCCAACTCTGCTTCCCGGGTTGTGTTGATTGAGCATCTCTTACATTTTCTGAGAATATGGTCCCTTGATACTGCCCTTCCTGACGCAGGCTCTCTCCCTTTGAAAACCTGTGAGGCGCCTTCCCAGAAACGGCATGCGCAACAGCACGTCCCGGCAGTATCTGGGGAGCCTCCTGGTTGCACGGTGACGTGAATGTCAAAGACGTGTGCACCGGGACCCCAGAAGCTGTTGGCTCTTTACCCTGTCAATCAAACCACGTGGCGGACCAAGACCGTGCTCAGGGAGCCGCCTGTAAGACCTCGTCCCGTATCAGGAGCCTGCACCCGGCCACAGGCGTGGATCCTGCATCGAGCCACGACGGACGCCGGCTTTGCTGTGCCTTTGGGTTTGGAAGGGCAATCACCCTTGAGTTTTACACGGGAGGAGTGTGCCAAAGCAGTCTCGCGAATATCCAACAGGACCATGGGCCAATCCTTTCGGGGAGACAGAAGGAAAGACGGGACACCGGCGTGGGTCGCGGGTGTTGCACAGACGTGGATTGGAGCCGGGCCGACAAATGAGAGCCGTCTCGAGACTACGACCTCTCCCGGGTTCCTCCGTCTTCAGCCTCCCACGTGATCGGGGTGACTTTGTTGCCATCATTGAGCCCCCTGGGCGAAGCGGTGGTCAACTAAAGTCCACGTACAAAAGATGCGGGTCATCTCAGCCACGTGGGAGGCTGGGGAAGGAGGCTTGCAAGTTGGAGGCCAGCCTCCACCGTGAGGCAAGAACAGACCTCAAAAACAAATGGAAACAGGGCCGGGGAGGTAGCTCCGCGGCAGAGCCCACATGGGTACGACCCCCTCCCCATACCACGGGGAGAAAGAGCAAAGATGGGGGAAAAAGAGAAAACTCAGCGTCCTCTACGTCAGCGAGAGACGGGAAGACGGTTCCCTGCTCTCGGCACCTGCAGGAGCTCCGAGCCAAACCGTGCGGGTGGCCTGCGTGCACGCAGAAAAAGACACCCAAAGAGATTTGCCTTTAAGGTCCCGACAGGAAACGATCCCGTTGACGCTTTTAGTTTAGCTCCGGGAGACCCTCGGGGACGCCTCACCTATAAAATGTGCATAGCGAATAAAAAGGAAGGGAGAGATAAATTGGTGCCTCTATAAATAAAACAAACAAACAAACAAACAAAAACCTCACGGTAATTTTCCAGAGCAGCAGTAGGAGATGAAGGCTTCTATTTATTAGTCCCTTATGCCCCTGGGAGGGTCGTGCATATGTGGGATTCCTACTGTTGAGTTTTAACTCCCAAATACCTGACTTTACTGCTCAGAAGGCATGAGGAAGGTTTTTTCTTTCTTTTTTTGGGGGGGAGAGAGGGATCAGGGATTGAACTCAGGGGCCCTCGAACCCTGGGCCCCATCCCCAGCCCTTTTTTGTATTTTAGTAGAGACAGGGTCTCCCTGAGTTGGCTAAGTGCCTCGTCATGGCTGAGGCTGGCTTGGACCTCGCGATCCTCCTGCCTCAGCCTCCCAAGTGCTGGGATTCCAGGCGTGCGCCACCGCGCCCGGCCAAGGGAGATCTTTTTGTGCTCCAGAAAAGGGTTTATAAGATGCCCAGGTGAACCCGGCAACGGTCTCTGTGTTAGGATCTTTGCTGGAGGGGAAACACACACACACCACACCACACCACAGCTCAATAGATACATTGTGGCAAGAAAAGCTGGAACTAACAAGACGGTGCCCCCCAAATGTGCCGCGGTGAAGGGAGAAGGGAGACGTGGTCGATATCCAACATGGACTATTACGCAGCCAGAAAAAATCCTTTACCCAAGTCTCCTTGGATGCCACACAAGGACACTGGGCGATGTGGACTATTCAAAGGACAGACTGGCGATGACCGCGTGTCCCCACTTTGATGGGGAAGCTGAGAGGGTTGATCTGAGGAGCCGTGGATAGAACAGTCGCCACCAGGTTGACGCCGGGGAGTGGGGTGAAGACAAAAAAAAAATAAATAAATAAAGAGCCTAGGACGTGGTGAGGATCATGCCCAGAAAGGAACGAGATTCCGTCCTCGACAAGGGACCAGGGCAATTCCCAACAATTTGTTTCTATGTGTTAAAAGAACGAGGAGAAATTCAATGGTTCTTACCAACAGAGGGGAAAAAAGAAAAAAGGAGATATTCAAGGAGCCAGACATCCTGCTTATCCTGATTGGATCGTGACCCCCACGGAGCAGGTAGAACTCATGCCTGGGACGATCAAACTGCACCCTGTACAGAGGCATAAAGACCACGTGTCAACTCAGGCGGCACCACCGTGCAGAGGACTGCAATGCTGAGGCTACGGAGGCTGTGTGGTGACTGACAGGTCTCCCCGGAGACGGGTTCAGAGATGTTTCCAAGATTGCCTGGGGACTCTCTCATGACGTGGTCTCGGCTCTGCTTCCTGGGTCCTGAGGATTGAGCCACGTCCCCTGCCCTTTCTATGTTCGTGAGACAGGATCTTGCTACGTGGCTGAGGCTGGCCTCAGATGTGCGATCCTCCTGCTTGAGCCTCCCCCGGGGGGAGGGAGGGGGCGGGGGGGGGATCACAATCGAATGTGCCTCGCTTGGAAAATTCCTCTGAATTTGCATTAGGATGGAATTCCTTTCTGAAGCCATGGTGTGAGGATTACAGGGAGGGGTTGTCTTTAATGCAACTATTTCATCCCATGCACTTAATGATGCTAAGCCAATCATTTCACTCTGTCATAAATCCATGCATTTCGCCAAAACGTAAGCCGAATGCGTCTCTAGGTGCTTACAGATTTATGCAAAAGGAAAGCCATTTAGCAAAATAAAAAAGCATTCTACGTTGAGATCAACAGAAAAAGGATCAGCTAGCATAATGACTTCATTTCTGCTATAATGATGTGCAATTTCTAGTGCTTACGAAATCTCTCCAGGTTAGAGATTCTGCTTTCTTTCATTATCATCATCGTCATTATTATTATTATTGTTTGCAGTTACAAAAATGCAAATGACTAAATTCACCACAGAATATTTAGCCACCTAAAAAACGAGTTTAGTTAAAGAGCGAACCTGTGTTGATGAGCCTGGCCTTCACCCAAAACCCCAGCCTCCGTCTCGGGGCCAGTAGGGGAGTCCATATCCCAAACAGATTTCAAAATTTAGTATGACATAGAGTACAACCTAGAGCCGATTTAGCAGCCTTCCAAGAAAGGATGATCAAAGAGAATGATGGCGCGCTCGGCACGGTGGGGGACGCCTGTCATCGCAGCAGTGTGGGAGGCTGAGGCAGGAGGATCGCAGGTGGGAGGCCAGCCTCAGCACGGCAGCGAGGTCCCGAGCCACGTGGCAATGACGTTGTCTCAAAGTAAATAAATAAATAAATACATAAACGGGGCAGAGGATGCGTCTCACCCCTGTGGACACAGTCGTCACTCGGTATAAAAGGACACTTCATTTGCTAACTGACTGCACGTACCACAACGGTCCCCATGTGACACTGTGACCTGCTGAAGGCATGTCAGTATCCAGTGGGACCTCTGCCCGAGCAGGATGTCACCCTGTGACATCTGTGGGGCACCCCTGCTGCTAAGCAATACAGGAATGTGCAGATTTATAAACAAATATATATATATATATATATATATACATATATATATATTTATATACATAATTTTGATAGATAATGAATGCAAATGTGCACAGTACATCTTTAGCAATTACTTTGCCAATATTACGTGTAAAACACGATGTATGTGATGTATCTTACACAGATTATTATGGTACTTATGATACAGGACACTGCACTTATATTTATAATTATCTCACACTCCCATATGCCGCACAGTCACAATCAGCATGGGCCATAATTATGACTAAGGAATGGGTGATACACAACATCCTATCTTATGAGGACGATCGTGCTTATTCATAGGGTATGTGTACAGCTAAAGGTGCACGCACCGTTACTCTTGATGAATATTGAAATCAGGAGATATTCAGGTAGGTTTTCTGGGCATATGCATACATGCATGTTTAATCAGCGGGAATATGAATTTTCACACACATATATATATAAATGAAGATCCCTTGACCCCTGGGCCCCATCCCCAGCCCTTTTTTGTATTTTACTAGAGACAGGGTTTCACTGAGTCGCTAAGGGCCTCGCCACGGCTGAGGCTGGCTTGGACCTCGCGATCCTCCTGCCTCAGCCTCCCAAGTGCTGGGATGAGAGGCGTGCTGTGTGCGATGCCCTCTGGGCTCTTTCCTTACTGATTCATGCGTCTATCTTTGCCTGAAGAAATGTTAGCTGGGTGCAGTGGTGGATGCCTGTAATTCCGGCAGCTCGGGAGGCTGAGGCAGAAGGATTGCAAGTTGGAGGCCAGCCTCAGCAACCTAGTGAGGCTGCGAGGCTCTAAGCAATGTAGGGAGACCCTGTGTCAGAATAAAAAAATTGAAAAGGCTGGAGATGTGGCTCACTGGTCAAGCATCCTAGGTCTGATCCGTGGTATCAATCAATCCATCAATTAATTCAAAAATTCATAAAAAGAAAGAGAATTATCAGCCCCGTTTCACAGGTTTTAGGCTTACACAAATTTTCCTCATGATCTTTTGTATCCTTTTTGAATATGATACACGTTGGCACACAAGAGACCACGTTGTAAAGAAACCTAAGCAGAAGGAATATCTTTCTCGCAGGGCTTGGTGTCACACACCTGTCACCCCAGGGGCTCAGGAGGCTGAGGCAAAAGGATGGCACGTTGGAGGCCAGCCTCCGCAACGTAGCGAGGCTCTCAGCCGCTCAGTGGGACTGTGTCTCAAAATTTTAAAAAATAAAAGAGGGCTTGGGATGTGGCTCGGTGGTTTGGTGCCTTCGGTTCAATCCTGCTACCAACAACAGATAAGTACATAAATATAATAAATGTGCATTTCCATAGAAAAGGGAAGAAATGGGAAGCGGGTGCCCACAGCAACAAGGGGCTAAATTCTGCAAACACCCCAGTGGACTGGGAAGGGGACAGTGCACCTGCCTTGCATTGCGTTGCACCAACACGACCCCCGAAAACTGTGCCACTATCAGTGCACGTCGTCCCACACCAGGTCCGGAGGGCCAAGGATTGCAGCCGTGGGTTCCCCCAAATTCCAGCTCCTGAGGATCCTGGCACGGGCTGGCACCGCGGAAGGCTGGACTTGAAGTCGCGCCAGGGAGCAGCAGCGAGCCCCCTGGTGTCCAGCCGTCTGCACAAGCCCTTGGCCTGCCTGGGCAATGTCCCCCTGTGGGGCAGAGGGTCTGCCCGGGACAGCCCGTCTGCTCAAAGCCCAGCACAGCCACTGTCCACCGCTGCTGCGTGCATTTCTGAAGGGCTGCTTGTGCAACATCGAGACTCCACCCCACGCTGGGCGCGGTGGCACACGCCTGTCATCCCAGCACTGGGGAGGCTGAGGCAGGAGGATGGCGAGGTCAAAGCCAGCCTCAGCCATGGTGAGGCCCTTAGCAACGCAGTGAGACCCTGTCTCTAATAAAATACAAAAAAGGGCTGGGGATGGGGCCCAGGGGTCGAGTGCCCTGAGTTCAATCCCTGGTACCAAAAAAAAAAAAAAAAAAAAGAAAGAAAAAAAGAAAAGAGACTCCACCCCACCTCACACGCTGCAAGGCGGAGCGTGTGCATCAGAGGTGGAGAAAGGCCGCGTTGGGGGGCGGTTGTTTCTGAGCGTATCCAAGCGTTCCCAAGGGCAGGTGGGCACTGCCAGTCTCCAGGGTGTGTGGACGTGGCCTCCGGTGAGCCGGGGAGTCCTCCGGGCCGCGTCGAAGCCAGTGTCGATTTTGTGGGCTGCGACGGCCTTGCCTGACTCTGGTTGGAACTCACGTCCGGAGTGTGTGTGTGAGTGTGTGTGAGTGTGTGAGTGTGTGTGTCAGTGTGTGTGAGTATGTGAGTATGAGTGTGAGTGTGTGAGAGAGTGAGTGTGAGTGTGTGTCAGTGCGTGTGTCAATGTGTGTGAGAAAGTGTGTGAGTGTGTGTGAGTGTGTGAGTGTGAGTATGAGTGTGTGTAAGTGTGTGAGTGTGTGTGAGTGTGTGTGAGTGTGTGTCAGTGTGAGTGTGTATTTGAGTATGAGTGTGTGTGAGTGTGTGTGAGTATGAGTGTGCGTCACCGTGAGTGTGTGAGTGTGTAAGTGTGTGTGAGTGTGTGAGTGTGTATGTCAGTGTGAGTGTGTGTCAGTGTGAGTGTGTGTGTGAGTGTGTGTGAGAAAGTGTGTCAGTGTGAGTGTGTGTGTCAGTGTTTGTGTCAGTGTGAGTGTGTGTGTGTGTGTGAGTGTGAGTGTGTGTGAGAGTAAGAGTGTGAGTGTGTGTGTGAGTGTAAGTATGTGTGAGTGTGTGTGTGAGTGTGTGAGAGTGTGTGTGAGTATGTGAGTATGAGTGTGAGTGTGTGAGAGAGTGAGTGTGTGTGTCAGTGCATGTGTCAATGTGTGTGAGAAAGTGTGTGAGTGTGTGTGAGTTTGTGAGTGTGAGTATGAGTGTGTGAGTGTGTGTGTGTGTGTGTGTGAGTGTGAGTGTGTGAGTGTGTGTGTCAATGTGCGTGTGTGAGTGTGTGAGTATGAGTGTGTGTGAGAGTGTGTGAGAGTAAGAGTGTGAGTGTGTGAGTGTGTGAGTGTAAGTATGTGTGAGTGTGTGTGTGAGTGTGTGAGTGTGTGTGTCAGTGTGAGTGTGTGTGAGTATGTGAGTATGAGTGTGAGTGTGTGTGAGAGAGTGAGTGTGAGTGTGTGTCAGTGCGTGTGTGTCAATGTGTGTGAGAAAGTGTGTGAGTGTGTGTGAGTGTGTGAGTGTGAGTATGACTGTGTGTAAGTGTGTGAGTGTGTGTGAGTGTGTGTGAGTGTGTGTGTGTGTCAATGTGAGAGTGTGTGAGTGTGAGTGTGAGTGTGTGAGTGTGAGAGTGTGAGTGTGTGTGTGAGTGTGTGAGTGTGTGTGTCAGTGTGAGTGTGTGTGAGTATGTGAGTATGAGTGTGAGTGTGTGAGAGAGTGAGTGTGAGTGTGTGTCAGTGCGTGTGTCAATGTGTGTGAGAAAGTGTGTGAGTGTGTGTGAGTGTGTGAGTGTGAGTATGAGTGTGTGTAAGTGTGTGAGTGTGTGTGTGAGTGTGTGTGTGTGTCAATGTGAGAGTGTGTGAGTGTGAGTGTGAGTGTGTGTGAGAGTGTGTGTGTGTGAGAGTGTGAGTGTGAGTGTGTGTGTCAGTGTGTGTGTCAGTGTGAGTGTGTGTGTGTGAGAAAGTGTGTCAGTGTGAGTGTGTGTGTCAGTGTGAGTGTGTGTGGTTGTGTGTGTGAGAAAGTGTGTGTGAGTGTGTGTGAGTGTGTGAGTGAGAGTGTGTGTCAATGTAAGAGTGTGAGTGTGTGAGTGTGTGTGTAAGTATGTGTGAGGTGTGTGTGTGAGTGTGTGAGTGTGTGTGTCAGTGTGTGTGTGTATGTGAGTATGAGTGTGAGTGTGTGAGAGAGTGGGTGTGAGTGTGTGTCAGTGAGTGTGTCAATGTGTGTGAGAAAGTGTGTGAGTGTGTGTGAGTGTGAGTGTGTGTGTGAGTGTGTGTGAGAAAGTGTGTCAGTGTGAGTGTGTGTGTGAGAAAGTGTTTGAGTGTTGAGTGTGAGTGTGTGTGAGAGTAAGAGTGTGAGTGTGTGTGTGAGTGTAAGTATGTGTGAGTGTGTGTGTGAGTGTGTGAGTGTGTGTGAGTATGTGAGTATGAGTGTGAGTGTGTGAGAGAGTGAGTGTGAGTGTGTGTCAGTGCATGTGTCAATGTGTGTGAGAAAGTGTGTGTGAGTGTGTGTGAGTGTGTGAGTGTGAGTATGAGTGTGTGTAAGTGTGTGAGTGTTGTGTGTGAGTGTGTGAGTGTGTGAGTGTGTGAGTGTGTGTGTCAATGTGAGAGTGTGTGAGTGTGAGTGTGAGTGTGTGTAAGAGTGTGTGAGTGTGTGTGAGAGTGTGAGTGTGAGTGTGTGTGTCAGTGTGAGTGTGTGTCAGTGTGAGTGTGTGTATGAGTGTGTGTGAGAAAGTGTGTCAGTGTGAGTGTGTGTGTCAGTGTGAGTGTGTGTGAGTGTGTGTGTGAGAAAGTGTGTGTGAGTGTGTGTGTGTGTCAATGTGCGTGTGTGAGTGTGTGAGTATGAGTGTGTGTGAGAGTGTGTGAGAGTAAGAGTGTGAGTGTGTGAGTGTGTGTGAGTGTGTGAGTGTGTGTGTGTGAGTGTGTGAGTGTGTGTGTCAGTGTGTGTGTGAGTATGTGAGTATGAGTGTGAGTGTGTGAGAGAGTGAGTGTGAGTGTGTGTCAGTGAGTGTGTCAATGTGTGTGAGAAAGTGTGTGTGAGTGTGTGTGAGTGTGTGAGTGTGAGTATGAGTGTGTGTAAGTGTGAGTGTGTGTGAGTGTGTGTGAGTGTGTGTCAGTGTGAGTGTGTATTTGAGTATGAGTGTGTGTGAGTGTGTGTGAGTGTGAGTGTGCATCGCCGTGAGTGTGTGTGAGTGTGTAAGTGTGTGTGAGTGTGTGTGTGAGTAGAGTGTGTGTGTGAGTATGAGTGTGTGTGAGAGTGTGTGACAGTGTGTGAGTGTGTGTGTGTGTGAGTGTGTGGGTGTGTGAGTAAGTATGTGTGTGTGAGTGTGTGTGAGTGTGTTTGCAGCAGATTTGGCTGCAACACGTCGTTCAAAGCACGGAGATTCGGCATCCCTGGACGTGGTCACGGTGACGCACAGGAGACATCGGGCGTTGAGGCCATGATTTTATCAGGACCCTGCCAGAGAAGAGTCACCTCAGACCGTCCCGTTTGCAGAGAGATTTTTGTTTCGGGCCGAGACGGGGTGACGGAGGAACTCCCTCTCTCCCCCTTTCTCTCCGTCTCTCTCTCTCTCTGTCTCTCTCATTCCACACCAACATGACCTTCGCCATCTTTTCTCCATGCCCTTGGCCATGCATAGACCAAGACCCCGGAGACCATTTGTTCCGATGAGCCTTCCTGCCTCCCAGGTGACCGTCTCGGGTTCCTTGGAGCCATCCGTCACTCGCGTGGATTGCAAGGCCGTCGTCCACGAGGCATCGGATCCTGAGTGTGCGTCCGTGCACGATGGAACCCTGGGAACCGGTTGCTCGGCCAACCCGGGGACTCTTCTCACAGGACAGACGGGACAACGGTCTCGCGTCTCCCGATGGCCACGTCCCACAGGGGTGAGCAAGCCAGCTCTGTGGTGCTCCGAGGCCAGAGCCGTCCACCGTGGTGCAGAGAATGGGGACCGGTCACAAAGGGGGCTTGGAATCTCTGCCTCTCTGATGCGCTCAAAATGGGGAGCTTGAACGTCGTTAAATAAAACAGGTATGATCTTAACCGCGGGAATCCGTCCTCTGAAATGACGTGTCAATGAGGCCACGGGACGAACATCAACCAGAGAGAGCAAACAGGAGGAGATTTTGCATGCAGGAGGGAAAACAGAAGTAGAAGGTTTAGGCAGTTTAAAACTAGGACTAGCAACCTTTCCAGAAATCTCAGTACCGGGTGTGTGTCCAAAGAAAAGGGCTGTGTGGAAGAGACGCCTCTGCTCCTGAGTTCTTTGCAGCAGTATTCCAAATAGACAGGGAACGGAACCAACCTAGGTGCCCGTGTACGGAGGCATAGATGAAGAAAAGGCCATCTGTGTACGAACTGGAGTACTACGCAGACAGGAAAAAGGGCGTGCTCCCAACGTGGGAGAATGTGGCCGTACCAGGAAGACACGCGAAGGGAATTCAATCAGTCTCCGAAAGACAAAAACGCAGCATAGGCGCAAGGCAGTGATTTGAGTGAGTTCACCACAGAAAGAGAACTTGACGGTGAGGAATCGGCGAATCACCCAGATCTGGCGAAAAGACCACAATGCAGTCAGGAGAACATGGCGGCAGGGCCTGGAGGAGGACAGCGGCTCAGGACGTGGCACCAGGACGCAGAGAGAGCTCTGCTCACCCGGGACAGGAGAGAAACCCCCAAGGCACAACCCAGGGACCCCCTCCTCCAGCCACACCCCACCTGCCTGCCGTCACCACCCAGTGAGTCCATGCAAGTGGATTAATGCACTCAAGTGGATTAATCCGCACTCAAGTGGATTAATCCACGATCAGGTAAAAATTTGCATGATCGAATCTTTTCACCTCTGAACTGTCCTGCTTTGTCTCACGCATGAGAATTTCGGGCACACTTCCTAAATTCCTAGACCCAAACAGAACCTGACAGCGCCCATCACACCGAGACCCCCCAAAACGGTAAAACTGTTTTGCACACCCCCAAAAAATAAAACCACAAAGGTCCAAAGAGAGCAAGCACAACATCACAGGTCTGCACAGTCCCACTTTTTTTTTTTTTTCTTTTGTCATCTTTTTTTTTTTGTGGTACCGGGGATTGAACTCAGGGGCCCTTGACCACTGGGCCACATCCCCAGCCCTTTTTTGTATTTTATTAGAGACAGGGTCTCCCTGAGTGGCTAAGGGCCTCGCCATGGCTGAGGCTGGCTTGGGCCTCGGGATCCTCCTGCCTCAGCCTCCCAAGTGCTGGGATGACAGGCGTGCGCCACCACGCCCGGCTTTTTTTATTTTTTACATTTTTAAGGGAGGTGACGATGTGTACAACACAAGACTGCTTTGCAACCAGACGGTTAGCGGGCGAGGACGGGGCACCAGCCAGCCATACGTAAGCTTGTTGTCACCAGACGTCGGGGGTTGATGGGATCAGTGACACGTAGCAGATGTCACCATCTTTGGAAGAGGCACCTGAGGACCTCCATGGTGGCTTCAGGGAGTCCTGGAAATCTTTCAACGACACGGATGTAATTTAAACCAAGGGCAGGAGAGAGCGCGGTCCGGCCGCAAGACGCTTGGCTTCTGACGGTGGCCCTGTGACCGCGGGGGGACAGGCTAGACCTGCGTCAAGGTCATTTGACGAAACACAGCCTGTGATCACGCTGGGAGCACGGCCGACGGGACCCGGTGTGGGCAGCAATTTCACGGTGGTCGAGGAGGAAGGGGCGGAGGGTGGGGGTGGGTCTCCTGGGTGTAAAGGGATGATTTAGCACAAAAAAGTAGTGAATGTCACTTTCATTATTGTTATTTTTTTGTACCAGGGACTGAACCCAGAGGGTGTTTGACCACGGAGCCACATCGCCAGCCCTTTTCATTTTTTATTTTAATTTGTATTTTTTTATTTTGAGACAGGGTCTTTCTAAGTTGTGGAGGCTGGCCTCCATCTTGCCATCCTCCTGCCTCAGCCTCCTGAGCTTCTGGGACAACAACCGGTGTGGGCCACTGTGCCCAGCATCTATATCATTCTGAGAGTCCCCCAAGGAGATCAAGTTACATCGAAACTGTCTCTTTCTTCTGTCTGAAGGTCTTTCAACGGCTCACATCCATCAGCAGGAACGATTTCTCTGAACATTTTTAGCGTCGCTTTTACCGAGGACCCGGTTGATCTTGGTGATTCCCAGTTCCGAGTCGACGTTCTGACTGTCATAAACCCCTCTTAAATCTGTGTTTGTCACTGCCCACAAGACGCCAAGTATACGAGACTGTTGGAGTCGGCTGTGACCAAAAGACCAGACAAAAGAGTTAAGAGAGGGACGTTGGCGCGTCCTACATTGACGGAGCCTCGCTTGTCACCATTCTGGTTGTGCACGAGGTAGACTCACACGGGACGTGTGGGCATATCTGCACGCGAGGTCACGAGGTCCCATTCATTCTTCCGTCCTTCCTTCCCCATCCCCTCCCCTCCCTTCACTCCCCTCTACCTAATCGAAAGTACCTCTCTGCTTCCCTCGCTCACCCCCGCCATCGGGAATTAGCATCCACTTATCAGAGAAACCATTCTGCCTTCGGTTTTGGGGGGATTGGCTGATTTCGCTTAGCATGAGAGTCTCCAGCTCCATCCGTTTACCTGCAAGTGCCATGATGTCATTCTTGTTTAAGGCTGAGTAATATTCCATTGTGCATGTGTACCACTAGTTTATCTGGGGGCTCCCAGTGTCAGAGGTTCAGTCCATGGTGGGCTGACTCCATGGCTCTGGCCCAAGGTGAGGCAGAACAAAATGGCGGCAGGGCCTGGAGGAGGAGAGCAGCTCAGGACGTGGCACCAGGGAGCAGAGAGAGAGCTCTGCTCACCAGGGACAGGAGAGAAACCCCCAAGGCACAGCCCAGGGACCCCCTCCTCCAGCCACACCCCACCTGCCTGCCGTCACCACCCAGTGAGTCCATGCAAGTGGATTAATCCACTGATTAGATTAAGGCTCTCATAATCACTTCAACTCTGAGCTTTCCTGCTTGGCTTCCCACATGAGCTTTCAGGGGACGCCTTTCGACCTAAACCATGATGACGATGTCGTCGGAACAGAGCCAGGAACACCGGGACACCTTCCCTTTCCAATCAATGGGAGCCCAAAGTCACATGGAAAATGTTCAGTAAGACAAAAAAAACCCTGTTTTTCTCTCTTTCTTTTTCTCTTCTTTATTATTATTATTATTTTTTTCTTTTGGTGAGGATTAGAAGGGGCAGATTTTCAGGTTTCATAGACAAAATCGAGGGAGAACATGGTCAATGAGACCGTCCTGCTAAACTGCGTCTCGACACACACACACACACACACACACACACACACACACGGGTCCAGACCCCCCATGGGTTGATGTGACGATTGTGCAACGGTGCCGTGGTGCCAACGTGTGAAATGCATGCGGAACGTGGATCTTTTTCTCACGGCACGGATTTGCAGAAAGGGCTCCATCTCCGTGCGGGATGGTAGGAGGGACTAACAGCGCCCAGTCAGCCGGGAGACCAACAGGGGAAAGAGACGTATGGCCCAGGGTGTGCGCTCCGCGGCTCAGCAGGCTCCGTCACCACCGATGGGTGACATCCAAAGACGTTTAGCAAATGGCGTTTGCAAAACCCCGGCATGGAGCCCCCCACACATAGGTAGCGGTCTCTATGCATGCAGGACCGGACGCAAAGACCATTTGGAACACGTAATAAATCATCACTTCCGCCGCTCAGCGGAGACTTTAAGCTCCCGTTGCTGTTGACCGTTTGCAGGGTGACACTGCATTCGAGACAGTCGATGCAGGACGGAAAAGAAATGCATCGACTCTTGAAGAAAATGGACCAGGAAGAGCTAACCAACCGGACGCTTCCACGAACGCTGTCTCCCAAAGACCAAGGAGAGGCAACAAAATAGTTATTTCGTGGCTGTGCAGAAGAAACAAAGTAGTTACTTAGTTGCTGGGTCTAGGAAACAAAATAGCCATTTTGTTTCAATCCTCCCATTCAGACCTTGCAGGCTCCCCAAGGGGGAAACATAAAAGATGCAAGGGTGGTTAGGGAATTTTATTTTTACAATGTGATAAGCAGAAGGGGGGTGGGGGAAGTGATGGTTTTTGTAGATAAGATCTGCAGAAAATTAGCAGTTATTTTAAAAATGAAGGATGGGAATCTTGGTGCATGGGTTTGTTTAATCTGCCCTTCACATTATCAAGCGTGGTTTTGAATAAATGATGGAGTATTGCAATTTCATATCAAGATACTGTGTCCACCTAGACAATCTGGGTTCTAATTTTTTTCTGTTTTGTTTTTTTTTTCTCTCTCTTTCTTTCCTTCTCTTTTTTTCTTTCCTTTATTCTTTTTCTTTCTTTTTTGCACAGTCTGGTTAACTAGACTACAAGGCGTGAGGCTGCAGCAGGGAGTTCAGGACGGCTCTGCCGTGAGGAATGTGTTCACTGACTGTCAGGAAGGGACCTGTCCCGAGTCACCTGAAAGGGGACTCTCCAACACCTTGCTTCTGGTTTTGCCAACGGTCGATCACGGAGACCGATCACAGCGAGGCAAACCCAGGGCGTCACTCACGGGAGACCGGGATCCACACGACGTTGCTTTTGGGAACGAGGTCAAAAAAGGGGCACGTGGTCACCGCAAGGCCACGGCCGCATCCGGCACCTGATGGCGCACGCCTGTGATCCCAGTGGCTGCGGAGGCTGAGGCAGGAGGATCGAAACGGGAGGCCAGCCTCAGCAACCTGTTTCTTAATAAAATATAAAAAGGGCTGGGGATGTGGCTCAGTAGTTAAGCATGCCTGGGTTCAATCCCCGCTCCAAAGGGCCAGGGGGAAAAAATCCCACTAGGATGCCAGGGGTGAATAAGAGTCGGGGCGCACCCCCGGGAAGCATTCGGAGATGGGGAGGGGAGCACCCCCGAGATTCCGCCGCCAACAAGCCCTGCTTCCCCCAATTTGCTGCCACTGTCTGTGGCCCACAATCAGCACCTCCCAACATCTGTGTTGACTCTGTCTGTAATTGTCTGAGCCACCCAAGCCGGCGGCTAATTACACATTATCGCATTCCCTAATTGCTGTCTTTTCTCGGTGCCCCATCGAGACAGAAAACTCCAGACTCACGGCCTACAAACTGGGAATCCTTTCCTAACGACCAACCTCCCTGCATTGCACGGAGGATTTTCTTTTTTCTTTTCTTTTTTTCTTTATTTTTCTTTCTTTCATTCTTTCCCTGGGTCCCAGGAATTGAGCTCAGGGGTGCTGAACCACACTTCTACATCCCCAGCCCTTTTTTATTTTCATTTTTTAAAAATGTTGACACAGGGTCTCCCTACGTTTTTTTTTTTTTTTTTTTTTTTTTTTGGGGGGGGGGGGCTCTCTACGTAGCTGAGGCTGGCCTCCAACTTGAGATCCTCCTGCCTCAGCCTCCCGAGCGGCTGAGATAACAGGCCTGAGCCACTGCGCCAGGCACAACCTATATCCACCAAGTATTTTCAGTTCAGAAGCCATTAATCAAAGCTGGCAGCATCTAGAGGGTGGCGCACGCCTGTCATCCCAGCACTGGAGAGGCTGAGGCAGGAGGATGGTGAGGTTGAAGCCAGCCTCAGCCATGGTCAGTCCCTTAGCAATTCAGTGAGACCCTGTCTCTGATAAAATACCAAAAAGGGCTGGGGATGGGGCCCAGGGGTCAAGGGCCCGTGAGTTCCATCCCTGGCACAGAAAAAAAAAAAAAAATACCTTTCTCCTTTCCAAAACCTCTTCCAATTCCTGTCGTTCTGCTGTTACGTTGCTCGGTCGACCTCGCTGACGCCTCCTTTCACCGTTTCCCCATCAAAGAAACCCACACCGGACACACACCGGCTCGCAGTTTTGATCACGACCCGTTGGAGGCCAGCCTTGGAGGCTGCTTTTCTTTTCTCTGTTTCTCTTTCTTTCTTTTTTCTTTTCTTTTCTTTTTTTTGGGTACCGGGGATTGAACTCAGAGCACTCAATCGCTGGGCCCCATCCCCAGCCCTTTTTTGTATTTTTATTAGAGACAGGGTCTCACGGAGTTGCTCAGTGCCTCGCCATGGCTGAGGCTGGCTTGGACCTCGCGATCCTCCTGCCTCAGCCTCCCAAGTGCTGGGATGACAGGCGTGCGCCACCGCGCATAGCTCGCACTCATTCTTAAAAGCTGCTAATGTAGAATGGCCTGGGTCTGAAATATTTCTATGTTACCAAGATAAGCTAGAATAATAAAAGCAATACCACCATGAAAAACAAAAGAAAACAAAAAAATATATATACACATATATATATTATATATATTATATATACATGTCTATATATTATATAATTTATTTATATATATAATTTGTATATATATAATTTATATATATAATTTGTGTATATATAATCTATATATAATTTATATATATAATTTGTACATATATAATTCATATATGTGTCTACATATTATATATATATATAATTTATATATATGATTTTATATATAATATATATATATGAAATATATATATTATATAAATATAGCTATAGATATATCCTATAAAATAGCTAATAAATACATTATAAAGTATCCACACAGACTGCTAGAATATAAACAGGCTGGAGTCTTCATAGAGGAAGGTCGGCGATTTCCCCAGTTATCAATAGAGTCTGTGTTAATAACATGTGTATCTCACAATATCCTTCGTCCTAGTCTTGGACGTTTTCCAGAACTCTTTGCAGAACCAAGCGTCTCGTTGGTGGCCACACGTCACAGCAGCTCTCCGTGGGAAACAGGGCTGGAGCTCAGCTCCTGAGGACTCTTGTCCTATGGCCCGTTGCAACATTCCCAGAGCTACCCGAGGCTTCCCGCGCCCGTCAACAGGAACAGAGATGAGAGCGTTGTTGCAAGAATGCACAAAACTTGCCCGGGAGAACTTCTGGGGCCTTCCAAGAATGTGGCTGCTCATTTTGACACCTTGGCAACTCCTCACAAGGACCCCTTAGAAGACACCCACAGCAAACTCACACCTGATGCTTTACTTATTTCTTCTTCCCATTGCTGCCAATGAGGTGATCAGTGGCGGACCCAAGGGGGCTCCCTACGTCAGCCTTTGGATTTGGGGGATTGGTGTATTTCATGGATCATGGTGGTCTCCAGTTACATCCGTTTCCTGGAAAACGCCACCATGTCATTCTTATTGATGGCTGAGTAATATTCCATTGTGTATGTACAGACACACAGATCGATCACATCTTTGTATACCAGCAGTGAAACTCCACATCGTATACAACCACAAGGATGGGAAAGCTAATGGGAAGACGTCACACTCCATGTACGTATGAATACATCAAACCACACTCGCCTGTCACGTGTATCCAAAGAGAGTGAATAAAAAAAGGGCATTAATAAATAAATGAATTGAGCCCAACGTTGTGGAGAGCTCCCCTGTTCTTCCAGCCTGATGGGTGGCCCATTGGCTGGCCGTAGGTTCTGTCATGGTCACACGGGGTGAAGAAAGGTCCAGGGGCGTGCAGCCTTGTGATCTCATAGCAGACGTTGGGTGGGGTTCTTCTTGATGGCTGAGTAATAGTCCATTGCGTATGTACAGACACACAGAGGTCTTACACCTCTTGGTCCTTCTCTAATCTCACGTCCCATCCACTTTTTCCTCACGATGAAACATATCTTGGCTTCTTGAATAAGGACCTCATTTTCTCCCTCCATGACGTCCCATTCCCTCTCCTTTTGACACCTTGCTTCTATTTGGGCCCAATGCCTCGGCCACCATAGTGTCAACCCGCAGCCATGACAATGGCACCTCTTTGGGGACGTGAACAGCATTCTCGCTCCTCGACGCCTTCCCATATTTCATTCCCTTTATAGCACGAGCTGTGTTCGTACATTATGTCCTAGTGGCGTGTCCCATAAATCTTGGTCCAGATTTAGAACTCAATGATATCTGTGGACGGGGGGACAGGATGAATCTTACAGAGCAACAGAGCAGGAGCGGAACTCATAGATCTCAAATCAACTTCAGAACTAGGATTGATGGTGGAGTGTAACCCCGTTCATCCTGGTGAAATTCTGCTAAAGGACCAATGGCGTTCTTGCCAAACCGATGTCGTGATGTGACAACCCAACAGCCAGGATGCTAAGGGAAGAGGATTTATGCTACAGGAACAGTATTCCGTGCCATGCAGGAGGAAAATTAACAGGGCATGATCATTGCCCTCAAGGAGCACCCCCCAGGGAAACATAACCCATGAGGTGAAAGCTTAGAGGGCAGTTGTCAGATCTCACAGAAACTCTGAGATCATCAACAGGAAAGAGCAGAAATAGGACACTGGGTGAAAAGTTCTTGTTGGCACATGGCCAAGCTGGGTACACAGAGTGATTATCAAAGAAACAAGAACAGTGTTTCATGAGCAAAGAACAGGCATGGAAAGTTTAAGTCAATGTTCTGCCTCTATTCGGGGATCTTTGGTGCCCGTAAATGCCCAATGAGGTCTCAAAAAATTTTGCAGAATCACAAGATGTGTATATATACCACATGTCTTGTACCACCAGTCACCGTTGTGGCAGCCAAATGGAATAATAGGGGACAAAACACTTGCGCACAAGCAGGGCTAAAGGGGCATCAGGAACAATTTACATCACAGGTAACAGAGGAGAAGCAGAGACAAAAGACCCTTACAAGGTCCCCATCTCAGCAGGTGATGTCTTCCTCACCAGCATAGTCCCAGATTTCACAGATGCCAGATGTCCTATACAAACCCCATAAGAGAGCTTCCAGGGACTCCAGAGAGACAGACAGAGAAGAGAGAGAGAGAGAGAGAGAGAGAGAGAGAGAGAGAGAGAGAGAGAGAGAGAGAGAGAGAGAGAGATGGTAGCATTTGCCCATATGAAAGAAAAACATGAAATAAGGAACAAAGAAACCTAGACAAGTAAAAATTTCATACTATGTATATGGATTCAATGGAGAAGCAAGAGCAAAGTTACAGAAGAAAGATATAGAGGGAAAAATGAAAAAAAAAATGAATGAAAATAACAGGAGGCACCACAGCAAAGGGAGTCCCACTATTTAAATAATCTTTGCTGGAGAACTTGCTTCATGCCAAAGTCCAAAGCGTGCACACTGTAACCCCAGGCTCTTCATTGCTGTGAGAAAGTATCTGAGAAAAGCCACCTACAGAAGCAAAGATATACCTCACTCCATGGTTTCAGTTCAAGGTCGGCCAATTCCATTTCTAGTGAGGCCAAACATGGTGATGGGAGGACAGGGTAGAGGAAAGCTGCTCACCTGGTAGCCGCCAGGTAGGAGGAGGAGGAGGAGAAGGAGGAGGAGCAGATTAAGAAAGAAGAAAGGAGGAGAAGAAGAAGGGAGGAGGATGATAAGAAGAAGGAGGAGGAGGAGAAGGAGGAGGAAGAAGAGGAGAAGGAGGAGGAGAAGAAGAGGAGGAGGAGGAAGAGGAAGAAAGGAGGAGGAGGAGGTGGAGGAGAAGGAGGAGTGGAGGAAGAGGAGGAGAAGGAGGAGGGGAGGAGGAGGGAGGAGGTGGAGGAAGAGAAGGTTAGGAGGGAGGAGGAGGAGGAGGAGGAAGGGGAGGAGAGAGGAGGAGAAGGAGGAGGAGGAGAAGGAGGAGGAGGAGAAGGAGGAGGAGGAGGAGAGGGGAAAGAGAGAAGGAGGAGGAGGAAGAGAGAGGGTGGAGGAGGAGGAGGAGGAGAGGAAGAGGAGGAAGAGAAGAAGGAGGAAGGTGGAGGAAGAGGAGGAATAGGAGAGGAGGTGGAGGAGGAGGAGGAGGAGGAGGAGGAGAGGAGAGGAGGAGGAGGAGGAGGAAAGAGGAGGAGGAGGAGGAGGAGGAGAAGGAGGAGGAGGAGGAGGAGGAGGAGGAGGAGGAGAAGGAGGAGGAGGGAGGAGAGAAGGAGGAGGAAGAAGAGGAGAAGAGGAGGAGGAGGAGGAGGAGGAGGAGAGGAGGAGGAGGAGAGAGGAGGGAAGAGAGAAGGAGGAGGAAGGAAGAGAGGAGGAGGAGGAGGAGGAGGAGGAGAGAGGGTGGAGAGAAGGAGGAGGAGGAGGAGGAAGGAGGGAAGGAGAGGAGGAGGAGGAGAGAGAGGAGGAGGAGGAGAAGGAGGAAGGAGGAGGAGGAGGAAGAGGAGGAGAAAAGGGGAAGGAAGGGGAAGCCAGAGGCTGGAAATAAGAGTCCTCACAGGCTCTGCCCACAGCACTACCCGATCCGTCTAGACCACCTGCTCCAATTTCCCCCACCTTGCACAACTCCACTTAGCTCTTCCCCTATGAATGGATGAACCCACTGACAAGGCTGGAGCCCCCCCAATCCAACCACTTTCCAACATCCCACCCCGACCGGCACCGGGGACCAGACTGTGTGCTTCTAGGACCCTCCAGACCCAAGCCCCCACACCACAGGAGGTCACCGTGAGACGGGTGCCCTTGAGGTGACCCGCACAGGACAGACCTGTGCAGCAGCAGGGGGCTCCCCAGAAAAGGAACCCACTTGGTGGGCACGGAAGGACATTCCTGTGCCTCCTGCCACTCAAAGCGAAACAAAGCAGGCTGGGTCATGCGTCACCCCTTTCTCCACCCCAGGTCATGCACCTCGGCGAGGACGCTACCTGGTCCCTCTGGCTGCACCTCAGCCCAGCTCTGATCCCAACGTGGTATACGCTTATCTGGTCCAGAGGTTACACGCAGGCTGCACCTTCGCAGACAGGACAGATATGCATGGCACGATAAAACATTGCAGTTCGAGGTAGCATTTTGCACCGGAGAATCCTCCAAATGCAAAATATAGGGCGGCACGGGGGAGCCGAAGAAATCGCCCTGGCAAGTGGGTTTAGGTCCGTGGTGTGGACATCAAAGTCACAGCTGCAACTGGGGAAAAGCCACAGGTTATTTCCAAGGGTCTGAGGCACCGACCTGGAGGAATAGACAGCGTTCCTAACACCCGGCCGTTTATCAGACGGCTCACGGGCATCTCTCGGGATTTTCAGGCAATGTCAAGTTCGAGGTTCCTGGAATAATCCAGTTCCGTTCTTTCCTGTGCAGCCATATACGAACAAGTCCTTGGAGACCAGAAGTGAGGTCGACCTTCAGTGGACTGCGATGAATTCCTGGTGAAACCGGAGACCGCCCATCATCACGTTTTGCGCTAAACATACCTCCAATACGACCAGCTCTGGGGAGGTCTCTATTATCACCAAAGCACAAAAGGAGGAGAACGGAAACCCACTGGGCTAATTTTTCCCCCACGTTTTTTATGTAATTGCTTGTCCTGGGTTAGTAGGTTCATTCCAAACAGCGAAAGGCAGGCGCTATTTTAACCATCCCGATGCACAAAGCCCTAAATCACATTTCCCTGTGTCCAATACGTGCTTTCTTCATTATGATTCTCAATGTAGCCTCATTGCAATGTGTCTTTGCCATTTTTGTTCCTTTCACTCCTACATGCATTTTAAATATCAAGTGGGATATTACCACCTGCACACGCTGACAGTGCCTCAGGTGCATTGCTTGTGTGGGAAAGAGTTTAATGTTAAGAAAAAAATAGAGAGAGAGAAATTTATATCATGATTAAGATATCTTATCTGATTTTTTTTTTACAACCTCTCCTTTAGCATCATGTTGTTACATTGAAAAATTGTGTAGGTTTTTATCTATCAGAACAACCTTGCTTTTTGAAGTATTTTTGTCCGAGCAACCTTTTTTCCCCCCTCACCCTACATGGAGTTACCCTTCGTATTTTTTTTTTCCCTCTATCATCTGTCTTACTCCAACATCAGAAACGGTTAGCTAATTATCCAACCACCCACCCATGCCACCGAACACGGAAAATGAATACAGAAAGTTTCAGTTCAGAAAAGAACAGCAAAGACGGTTGGGTGTGCCCTAACCCTTTAATATACACGACTCCTTTATATGGTGTGTTAGTTAGCTTTAGTTTTCTGTGACTAAAAGACCTTCCTAAGACAACGGGAGGAGGAAAAGTCTACTTGGGGCTCCTGTTGTCAGAGGTTCAGTCCATGGCTGGCCGACTCCATGGCTCTGGCCCAAGGCGAGGCAGAACAAAATGGCGGCAGGGCCTGGAGGAGGAGAGCAGCTCAGGACGTGGCACCAGGAAGCAGAGAGAGCTCTGCTCACCAGAGACAGGATAGAGACCCCAAAGGCACAGCCCAGGGTCCCCCTCCTCCAGCCACACCCCACCTGCCTACCGTCACCAGTGACCCAGTGAGTAATCCACTATTAGTCTACACCTTTCACAACCCACTCATTTAACCTGTGAACTTTCTTGCAATTAAAGGAGGAAAAGTTTACTAGGGGGCTCATGGTTTCTGGGGTTCAGTCCATGGCTGGCCGACTCCATGGCTCTGGCCCAAGGGGAGGCAGGACAACCAGGACGTGCAGGGAGCAGTGGATTAAGGCACAGCCCACTATGTGGTCACCACCCAGTACTATGTGGTCACACCTCTCATCACCCCATCATTTCACCTCTGAATGTTCTTGCAGGGTCTCACCCACAAGGTGCACGGGGGCTGCCTCAGACCTGCCCCATCACAGGTGGAGACAAGGCCGGCCCTTTGGTCAGAGCTTCCGTCTAGGGTGTCCACGACCTGCTTGGTGCGTCCTGTCTCTCTTTTTCCTCCACCTGTTCTAGTTTGGCTGGGTGGCTCCTTCATCCCCCCCATTCGTGGCTCAGAGAAACCTCATTCCCCAGTTCATGTGTCACTAGGTTTGGGAGATGGGACCCTTGGCAGGTGTCGGAGTCCACAATGGTCTCCCTTCACGGTGGATCCATCCACTCAGACGCTGACGGTTTGTGGGTGCGCGAGACAATGGTCCTGCTTTAAAAGAGGAGCGTTCTCCGGCCAACGCTGTTCATCTCAGAAGATGACAATCCGTGCTGCGGGGGGAGTCCCCAACGCCTCCACCAACGACAAGCCCCTTACTGGATGGATTCCCTCAGTGTTGGACGGCCAAGGCTTCAGAAGCACGAGAAAGGAATTTCTTTTCCTTATAAACCTCCCAGCCTCCGGCGATCTGTCGTAGCCACAGAAAACCCACGAAGATGTGCACATATCTCGCTGCATGGTGGATCCAGGCAGGATCCCGTCCTCTGACCTCAAATCTCTCCATCACACACAGCAACGGCGTGACTGTGGCTAAGGAAGCCGGCCTGGAGAAATTTTACGTCGTACTGACGTCCTCTAGGATAGGATCGTGTTCTGGTGCTCCTCGGTCATGGTGAGGGGGTACCTGAGGAAGGTCGCAAGTCTATTGGCCACGTTGGTTTTTCCATGTTGGAATGTGGGCTTGGTGACTGCAGGGAGCGCTCAGTGCAAATTGTGATAAGGTGTTTAGTGCTCGGTGTCGGGGAGACCCCAAATCAGTACTTGATTCCAGTGCACGAAATGACATGGCACATGCCTCTCCAAAGAGGACCTTTATTCATTGACTATTAAAAAAAAAAAAAAAACAAGAAACCAGCAGTCCCTGCCAACAAAATTAATCCTCCGAGGAAATTTGCTTCTTTGAAGGGCTTTTGAACTTATGGGAATCTTTATAAAAATCCTGTGTGTGTGTGGGGGGGGGTCTCATTAGGTTCTGCAAAGCGTTGCCTGCATTCACGGCAGGTCACATGGGTAAGATGGCACGACGGGGGCGTCGGACCCAAGTGCCTGCTCGGTCCTCCTCGGGAAATTGGTTTGTTTCCTGCCAGGGACGTGGAACAGCGACTTTCCCGTCTTCAAGGAATTCACACAGAGGAATTGCAGATAACGGCACTGCATGAAACCAAGCCTGGACAGTCACATGGAATTGTCACGTGATGGTCTAGTGTCTGAGACCATAGCAAGACCACATGGTCTAATCCTGCACATGCTAAAAGAAATGCTTTTGAAAATCCAAGGGAGTGGTTTTTCATAACCTGAATCCAAAATAGGGATTATTCTTCCTTTCTTTCTTCTTTCTTTCTTTCTTTCTTTCTTTCTTTCTTTCTTTCTTTCTTTCTTTCTTTTTCTTTTTTCTTCTTCTTCTTCTTCTTCTTCTTCTTCTTCTTCTTCTTCTTCTTCTTCTTCTTCTTCCTCTTCCTCTTCCTCTTCCTCTTCTTCTCCTTCTTCTCCTTCTCTCCTTCTCTCCTCCTCCTCCTCCTCCTCCTCCTCCTCCTCCTCCTCCTCTTCCTCCTCCTTCTTCTTCTTTTTCTGGAGGAGACATTGGCTTTCTCACCTATCACAAAACCTTTCTCTTTCAGGCGGGAGGAATGCCACAGACACCCTAGGTCATCTGCAGCCGTCCGTCACATAAACGTCTAGTTCCAAAGACGCGAGATCCTCTTCAACCGAAAAGTCGCAGAAGTAGTTCGGATCGGGTTCAACGCCCATGATTACCATTCGGGTTGGTGAGAAGGCAGAGCCCACGGACAGGGAGATACGTGAGCTGGGGATGGGGAGTCATTTCTCGGTCCTGCTTGGAAAGCTGAAAACCGTCCCCTATTCTGGAAGACGCAGGAATGAGTGAATTTGTGCACGTGAAAAGGTTATTCATGGAAAAGAGAGAGAAGGAAGAGGCTAAAGAACTCATCAGATACCTTGGTGAAAAGAAATAGGCCCTGGTGGAGAGAGAGTTCAAATAAACTGTGCTGTGGTCTGACGGTATCTGCAAGAATTCACGTGTTGGAAACCTAAGTCCCAAAGCCACAATCTGGGGTAAGTGGGACCTCATGGGACATTTCTAGGTCCTAAGGACAGAGCACTTACAAACAGGTTAACACTATGATGGTGCTTTGGCCTCAGATTCCCCAGCTTCTTCTAGAACGAGGAGAAAGTAACCTTCTGTTCTTTATAAGTTTCTCGCCCTCAGGTCTTCTGTTACAGCATTTCAAATTGGAATATAACAGATGGAAAATCACAAAGACCTATACTTTGCTTGAAGCCCGGTAATGAGGCCAATCTACCCCGCCTTTTTACAAAGTAAGACATCTAAAGGACGTAGGGGCCGGGGGTTTAGCCAAAGAGCTGAAGGTGCCGTTCATGGAAAACCTTTGCTATCTCCAGAGGGAGTATTTGGGGAGCTTCAAAGCTTCGTGGACGATCTAGGAAAGAAGAGGTGATAATGGGAGAAAGAGGAGGTGGTTTGCCTTAGGGTCAGGATTTCCGGGTTGAATATGCAGTCCAAAGCGATGTGGGCACCATGACCTTGGCTCCCCGTCACTATTGAGACCATGCTCACCCGGTCCGCGTGAGGCAGGTTTCTTGTAGAAAGCGCAACCCTGGCCCTGAGTCTCTCTTGGTCTCACCCGCCGCCATCTCTGTCACATTGTCATGCGGCCAACGTGGGTAAATGCCACGCAGACTCTGATGCCACACAAATGTACCTTCCTACGCAGGAGCTAAGGAAACCTTCATTCTGTATAAAGGATCCAACCCGATGTGTTTTGTGATAGCAATCGAAAACAGCTGAGGGCTGTGCAATAGAGGAGATCAAGAAGCTAGGGGCTTCTGTTCTTCCCAGATGCTTCCTGCCGGGGCTGCACCTGAACAGCAACTCCTCCCACTCCCCAAAGCTGCAGGGATCCTCCTCGCTTCCTGGTCAGATAAAGTGCATTTTTGCCTTGAGTGCGAGGGAGGCTGGGTGCATCTGTGATCACGGACTCATCAATCGGAGTGCACCAACGGGACTCCACGTCCGGACCCAGCGTGGGCCATGTTTTCCGACATTCTTGCAACGCCCCACGTGAGGGTGTCTCGAGTGTGGGGGACTCTGTCAGCACGCGGCGCCTGCCGGGCCGATGACACTGAAACGCGTTATTGTGGCTGACGTGAATCGAGCCTGTGTTTTCAGAAAGCCAGGCACGCCAGTTCCCGTGACCTCTCTGGAGGGGTGACTGTTAGCTCGGCGCTATTTTTCTGCAAGGATTTCAGAGGCCAGCTAAGGGCAAGGCTGAGGAACCTCCCACACACGGTGGAGGTGATGGGGACCAGGGGGCTGCTAGGATGACGGTGACGCTGGTGGCTCCCAGGAACGTGCCCAGGGTGGGGTATGATTCCACAAGGCTGAGCAGGAATCCATTTAAGCCTGCGAGGTAGTGACCCCATTAAGTAATACCCAGCAGACACACTCATGTCGAACCCCAGCTTTGCAAAGACACGCTACAGTCAAAAGAAATCAATAAACAAAAAATGAAGGATGGCTCACAGCCTTTAATACCAGGCAAGCGGTTTCACGTCAACCTCCTACCTTGGAACAATGACTAACTAAAGGAGAAAAAAAAAATGTCAGAGGGCGGCTCGGGTAAAGCCGGGTAAAGAAGGTGTAGGGAAGAAACAGAAAAAAAAAAAAATGTTTTTATGCATCATGGATGCATTTCAGAAAATGGGATTTAATTGTGGAAAGCCAAGCTGTTGCAAAAGATGTAGGATGTCGCTGAATTCGGTAAGGGGGCTTCTCCAAGGTCAAAAGATGTAGTGAATGCCGGGAATATAACCGAAAGTGAGCCATCTGCAAGACAGGCAGACCCCGAGTCGATTTCCCCATAATCAGGAGGCACAGAAGAGTTAACAGACCGTTCTGAGGTTTGTGGCCTAGCTCTGGCAATGAATCGGAAAGGCAGGATCAAGCCAAGAGTGCATCTGCCCGTCTTGGACAAACCAAGTGGCTGGTTGGATGGGTTTCCACCTGAGGCTATCTTCCAAGCAATGCAACGTTCTCTGAATAGATCTGGACAGAGCCTGCTGTCTCAGCCAATGCCATTGACATCTTGTGATCCTGTATTCTTTTTCCTCAAATATAGGCAAGAAGGCTTCTTGCCGAGCAGTTACAGGTCAGTAGGATATTAAACCTCAATGGAATATTACTCAGCGTTAAAGAAGGGAGAAACGATGGCATTTGCCAGTGAATGGTTGGACTTGCAGACTGTCATGCTAGGCGAAATAAGCCAATCCCACAAAACCAAAGGACGACTGTTTTCTCTGATATATGGAGGCTAATTCACAATATAGGCGGGGGGGGGCACTAGGGAAAAATAGCATTACCTTAGATTAGGTAGAGGGAAGTGTATGGAGGGGAGGGAGGGGAG
This sequence comes from Tamias sibiricus, assembly GCA_025594165.1. Lineage (NCBI taxonomy): Eukaryota > Metazoa > Chordata > Mammalia > Rodentia > Sciuridae > Tamias > Tamias sibiricus. The sequence continues at coordinate 7,930,281 of CM046667.1, forward strand.
GTGGGATGGGAAAGAGAGTGGAATGAAACAGACATTATTACTGTGTGTCTATATGTGACTGTATGACCCGTGTGATTCTGCACCATGCACACTCAGAAAAATGAGAAATGATATCCCATCTAGGTATGATATGTCACAGTGCATAAATGCATTCTACTGTCATGCAGAACTAATGAAAACAAATAAAAAGTTAAAAAAAAAAATTTTTTTTTGCATGGAACAGGAACTGTTTTTTAAATGTATAACCGGGAACAATTGTCTCAATTTGCTCTGCCAATCCCTGTTCCCCCAGATTCTGCACTGGGAACAGCTAAAACCAGTTAATAATGTATTCTGGATTTCTTTCTAGATAATGACAAACATGTATGCAAGAATATATATATATATGTGTGTGTGTGTGTGTGTCTGTATGTATATATACACACACAACTTTGCACATATGTATATACAAATATGCACACACACACACACACACACACACACACACACACTGATGCAGAATCATGGATGCACCTTTCCGTAAGTGTGTCTTCACATATGCACACACATCCATTGCAACAATGTATCCATATATAGATTTGAGGTGCCTATGTAGCTATTACTGAGTGTCCTTATGTTATCCTGCAGAGAGAAATTTCACTTGCAATGAGTATCAATGAAAGGAGGATCCTGGGGCCTATCTTTACCTAGAAGTGCAATCGTTGGGGACAGACTGGGACTCTTTTTACACGTTCATGGACAATGCCCAGTGTCTCCCCGAACTCTCCATCCATTCATTTCCCAATTAGTAAACTCTGACAAGTGTTCATTGGTGACGTCCCACGAACAACTGAAGAGAGTTTTCCCCGTTCACCTGGTCCAGGGTAAAAACAGAATAAATCAAAATGAGAAATTTTTCTTTATGTATCAATGTGATTGCACTTTTACGGGGAGGAGTTGCAAGTGATCGATTTCCTCATCTAGAAGCTTTCTTGACAGGTTTCGTCGCATCGGTTGCAAATTATTCCCTGATGTTAGGGTGCTACTTCATTTCTGGCTTTTCCTGTCCTTTGCAATTCTCTGCTACACACAATTTGCATATCTCACAGGGAGCATTGCAGCCAGGAAGCATTTAATACAAGCCAAATATTGCAAGTCCGTATGGGGGAAAAGGTGGAGGAGGAAAAAAAAAAAAGGTACCTTCTGGACACTGGCCAAAAAAATGCCAAAGAAAGCAGTTTAATTTACTTGGTGACATTCACGCATGGCACACTTTAAATTGCACATCTGACCTTTTTAACCATAGCAGGAATTGCCAAGGGGAAATGCAACGCTCTTCATTTTCTCGCTCCAGACTGTGAACAAGCTCTTTTTCATTGTCCAAGGTTCGGACCCAGTGACGGTTGTGAGCCCAGAATTGTCATGCATGCTTGCGTTAGGAGCTTGGGGGAGGAGATGTGCCGCAAGCCTTCCAGCAAGGACCCCTCATGGGTAAAACCAGAAAAGAGTAGAGAGTAAAAAAGAAAGAAAATAGACTTTTCAAAAACGATTATTAGCAAGGTGCGGAGGTACACGCCTGTCATCCCAGCACTTGGGAGGCTGAGGCAGGAGGATCGCGAGGTCAAAGCCAGCCTCAGCCAAAGTGAGGCCCTGAGCAACTCCGTGAGACCCTGTCGCTAAATAAAATGCAAAACAGGGCTGGGGGATGGGGCTCAGGGGTCGAGCGAGCGCCCCTGAGTTCAATTCCTGGTACCAAAAAATAAATAAATAAATTATACCCTTCAACTTCATCTATCCAAGCTCCCTAATATAATTAGGTATTTAACCAAAGGAATGACACATGCTGTGGACATTTGAACATTTTTCATAATATGAAATAAAAGGAAAATGACTTTGAAAGCATAAAAACATGTCTGTATGAATGTGGTGTACACGCGTTTAAATTCGGGTAGACTTCACAATGAAAATGAAATAATTTCACCTTTAAAGTTACTTCAGATAAAAACCTAAGTAGAAAAATCGTATATTATGGGGCTTGGATCAAGAAAATTAAAGGTATTGAGGTTTTTTGTTTGTTTGTTTGTTTTCCTGAAGCTTTCTACTAATGATAGATGATTTGGAAAGTCCAACATTTTTAATAATATGAAATAAATATGTAATGCAGAACATCTAAAACAAAAAATATAAATGTGTAAAGGCATTGAAATTTGGGTACCATGTCCCTCTAAAATTTGAAGAATTAATAAGTTTGAAATAGACCAAACTTTAAATATTTGAAGCATTAACTGTTCCTCCATTACTTGAAATGTTTCTTTAATAGATTCCTGGACATATAGATTGGGTATTAAAATGATGGCTTTTTTAATGTTTTAGAAAACGTAAAGTAGCATGGATTCGAGATCTAAAATTCATAGTTTATCCACGAAATTAAGAAAAATGCACCCTTTTAGAAATTAATATATATGTTCATATATATTATATATTTTCATATATATTTTCTATGTAGATTGTATGTAGTCTTCATAAAATGTGTTTTCAAATATATGAATATGTGTGTTCATGTATATATATATATATATTTGTATATATATGTGTGTGTGTGTGTGTGTGTGTGAAAATACATTCTAGCAATCACTTGTTCCAAAATATTCATTCAAGGTCTTTTGTTTTTTTTTACTCATTTCGAGTTGGAATGCATGAGTCTATATCACCATTCATATTTTGATCTGTGGTAAACTGGCCGTGAAATTCAACCATCTTGATAATTGCAATAATTACCCCCAACAAACAGAAACCCAGGAGTGGAAATTCTCAAAATAATCATTACCCACAGTGAAGAAATTATGCATCCTCTTGCAAATTGGTAGGCCAGAGACCCAACATCTCTTTTGACACTTGAAAATAACAAATCAAGTTAAAGATTCCACCTACTTTTTTTTCCCCCTCCCAATAGAAATGCACTGTACGAGATAAAATGTCATAAAATCACAGTCTGTTCTATGTAATACCACAGCTGCTTCAGACCATCAGAAGCACAGCACAGGATTTTATGCAAACCCAGGAGATATGATTTTTAAATATAAAGGACTAGCCAGGCACAGTGGTGCACACCTGTAATCCCAGCACTTTGGGAGGCTGAGGCAGGAGGATCGCGAGGTCCAAGCCAGCCTCAGCCATGGCGAGGCACTTAGCAACTCAGTGAGACCCTGTCCCTAATAAAATACAAAAAAGGGCTGGGGACGGGGCCCAGCGGTCGAGGGCCCCTGAGTTCAATCCCTGGTACCACCAAAAAAAAAAAAAAAAAAAAAAAAAAAGCTCAGTTTTGACGCATTTACAATAAATCAAAAACCTAAAAACAAACACTGTGGGAAAAAAGAAAGCAGATTTTCATATATTAATATCTAAGATAACTGGAAGCAAATTGCATAGAATGATGTTAAATTCTGGCAATAATTGAATCGCAATGATTAGATGTGTTTTTCCATAATGGGAAGAAAATCACAAATGTGTCATTAAGCAGAATTTGTATGAAGAGTCCTATGCTCTACTTTAATCCTTGAGTAATGATGATCAGAATAGGAAAGGTTCACAAACTGCAGAAGGTTAACCAGGAGTCCCTGTTCAAACCATTCACACTCAACCAAGTTCAACCAACATGGAACATCTACATTTTGATGTTGATCTCTGTTGATGTTCTAGCAAATTTAGTGCATGGCTATATGTTACAAAGAAAAAAATAATAATGATACTACAAAACACCTTTTTAACATTCCTACAATCCTTTTTTTTTTTCTTCTCTTTTTTTGCTACCAGGGATTGAACTCAGGGGCCTCGACCACTGGGCCCCATCCAGTATTTTATTAGAGACAGGGTCTCACTGAGTTGCTAAGGGCCTCGCCATGGCTGAGGCTGGCTTGGACCTCGTGATCCTCCTGCCTCAGCCTCCCAAGTGCTGGGATGACAGGCGTGCGCCACTGCACCCGACCCTACAATCCTTAATGACTGCTATAAATACATTCTGCATATTGAACTGCAGGAGCTCAATCCATGCCAGATGTAGGGAAAGATGCAGGACGTTGACCCAGAAGGTGGTCGAGGGTAAGCAGGATGGAGCTGACGTCAGCCTTTTCCTGCTGACAGATTCTCTGCAGAGGACCAAAGGAGGGAGCAGGAGGTGACAGGATGTGGGGGAGAGCTTCCCCTAGCCCAGGTGTGTGCAGGGCAGGGTCTGGGGACTGCAGGAGCCCAGGAGAGAGCTGTCACTCCTCGTACCCACCAGCAGAGGGTGCAGGGGTGGGGGCGCAAGGCCAGCTCAGCCCGACCTGGTCCCCGGTTGCTGCGTCTGGGAGTGGAGCTGAGACAGGAGGGGGGCGGGGGTCTCCCAGGGTGAGGGGGCGTTGCACGCTCCCTAGTGTTTTGTAGTGGTCTCAGGGTTGAGCTCAGTGTTGGATGCCAGTGTGTGTGTGTGTGTGTGTGTGTGTGTGTGCAGTAAGATACGCCTCTACGGTAAGACATGCATTTAATATACATCTATATATTACAAACAAATGGACATCTTCATATTTATTTATACATGATACAAAAATGTATTGATGATATAATACAAATACATATTATTTAAATAAATATAGATATAGATTTATTATTATTTAATATATATGATATATAGTTACATAAATGAATATACTACATAAATATATTTAAATAATTATAAGTATATGTTTATTTAAAATATTTAAATATATGTTTATTTGAACACATTTATTTTGTAAGTACATATTTAAATATAAATTTAGATATATTTAAATATAGATTTAAATATATTTAGATAAATACACATTTATATTTATTTAAATATATTTTTAGCATATTCATTTACATAAAATAAATAGATATATATCATTTCGAAATTAATATATATTATTTATTTATATAACTAGTATTTATATAAATGGTGTATATTTATATATCATATATAAAAATTATAAATGATATTGATGAATATATTATGTGAATAATATATATTCATATAGAATAACTGAATGGATTTACATGAAAATAAATAAATCATATATTTATTTAGATAAACATTTTAAGTGAATACATTTTTTTTTTTTTTTTTTTTTTTTTTTTTGGTACTGGGGATTGAACTCAGGGGCACTGACCACTGGGCCACATCCCCAGCCCTTTTTTTTGTATTTTATTAGAAACAGGGTCTCACTGAGTTACTAAGTGCCTCGCCATTGCTGAGGCTGGCTTTGAACTCGCGATCCTCCTGCCTCAGCCTCCCAAAGTGCTGGGATTACAGGCGTGTGCCACCACGCCCGGCTAAGTGAATACATTTTAATGTATGTATCTAATAAATATAAACATATTTAATATATTCAAATATATTTTGCTATGTTCATTTAAATATATGCATGAAATAGATTTATAAATAAATATATGTACTTATTTAAATGGATTTAAATAAGTAGACACATTAGGTAAATATAATGTATGTTATACAGTTCATGTGAAATGTAATAAATGGACAGTTTTACATAGATACCTCCATATATACTAAATATTTTGGAATTGGTCTATTTATTGATCATTCCGTCCAAGTACAAATCCACGCACACATATATAAACCCAAATGTCCAGTAGTACCAGATTGTATGTTGCTACAGGAGAGACTACAAAAAGGGATGATTCTGCAGCTCGGGAGGCTGAGGCAGGAGGATCGTGTGTTCAAAGCCAGCCTCAGCAACAGCGAGGCCCTAAGCAACTCAGTGAGACCCTGACTCTAAATAAAATAGAAAATAGGAAGGAAGGAAGGAAGGAAGGAAGGAAGGAAGGAAGGAAGGGAAGGGAGGGAGGGAGGAAGGGGAGGGAGGAAAGGAAGGAGGGAGGAAGGAGGGAGGAAGGAGAGATGAAGGAAAGGAAGAACTTTCTTCTTTCCCTGGACAGCCAGGGACCTTGAGCCACAAGAGACTAAAACCATGAAACACAGAGAAACATCCCAGCAGTGTGCACCTGTATTGAACTTTCCAGAGAGGTAGATTCCATGACAATGATGCTGCCCAGTTTGCAGGAACACAACGTGGTTACAATTTGCACTGATTTATGTGTAAATTTTTGCAATCTTTTTCTTGTCTTTCTTTCTTTTTTTTAATCCCAGGGATTGTGCCCACAGGTGCTTAACCACTGAGCCACATCCCCAGCCCTCTGTATATTTTATTTTGATACAGGGTCTCACTATGTTGCTTAGGTCCTTGATAAGTGGCTGAGGCTGGCCTCCAACTTGCAATCCTCCAGTTTCAGCCTCCTGAGCCACTGGGATGACAGATGAGAGCCACCACATCCAGCTAATTTTTACGATCTTAATGAAAAATGGTAAGTTTAAAAAAATAGAGAGAGGCAAATTAATTGCATAAAATTGGACTAGATAGAATTCTTGTCTAGAAAATGTTTATAGAACTAGAACATTGAAAATCCTTCCTCCCACCGTTTCTTTTTGGTAGTGAGGATTAAAGCCAAGAAAGCTTTGCCTCTGAGCTACAGCCCCAGCTCTTTTAATTAATTAATTTACTTTTTGTATTTTGGGAGGCGGTCTGTCATTGAGGCTGGCCTCCACTTTGCAATCCTCTTTTCTCAGACTCCTGAATTTGTAGGAAGGAAAGAAGGAAGGAAGGAAGGAAGGAAGGAAGGAATTATGGATACAAGGCAAAACCTAGAAGCACTTTTAAGAAATGAGTGATTCTGTCATCCCAGCACTTGGGAGGCTGAGGCAGGAGGATCTCGAGGTCAAGGCCAGCCTCAGCCATGGTGAGGCCCTTAGCAACTCAGTGAGACCCTGTCTCTCATAAAACACAAAAAAAGGGCTGGCGGTGTGGCCCCGTGGTCACGTGCCCCTGAGTTCAGGGGAGGCTAGGGTAGGAGGATGGCCAGTTAGAGGCCGGCCTCAGCAAGTTAGTGAGATACTGTCTCAAACATGAAAAAAATAAGATAAAAAATCCGGCGTCTGGATTCTACCCACTGTACTGAAGAAGAGGGAAGAAAGATGATGAAGATGAACACGATAAAGAAGAAGAAGATGAAGAAGGAGGAGGAGGAGGAGGAACAGGAGGAGCAAGAGGAGGAAGAGAGGAGGGAAAAGAGGAGGAACCGGAGGAGAAAAAGAAGAAGGAGGAGGAGAAGAAAAATGTGCCTTCCCACCATAATCTCGACACTGTTTCAGGCTGGTTTTGCAGAACGGGAGCCGTCCTTCGACGCAACCCGTGGGGAGAGGTCTTGGGTGCGGCTCGCCCTCCTAGGGAATGTCCAGGAAGCTTCCCCAGGAACGTTCCTGGGGCTCACGTGAATCCCTGCAACTGGGGAAAGCAACAGGGTGGGAACCTCAGGACGGTCCCCGGCCACCTTCTGAGCGTCACCCGGGAGTGACCTTTGTAGCTCTGTGTGCACAGAGCACCCATGGGACAATGGCTTGGCGTCTCCGACAGGACCGGGCAGATGGTGTCCACACCACGAAGCCCGAGGCCCTGGCATCGGGCAAATGAAACCGTCCCTCCCCCTCCGTCACTGGGGAGCCCTCTATCGGGGTGACGGGACAGGATCGTGGTTCAGGAGCGTGCGGGGAAAACGGGATGCACGGTCCCCTTCCCGGGGACACGGGTAGCTGGCCCAGGACAGAGGGCTCCCTCCTCGTGGTGACCGGGACCTGGGACCTGGGTCCAGCGTCCTGAGCCCAGGCAGCTGCCCCCTGCGTCCTCCTCCTCCTCTTCTCCAGGACAGGGCCCTCCGTTCAGGTAGGTCCCCCCGCCCTGTGGTCCCATGCGTCCTGCCTGTGAGAAGCAGCTGCCTCCCGCTCCCACGATGGCCCCGTGAGCACGGGCAAGAAAAGCCACCAGCCCTCAGAGGTCACGGCCATCAAGGCGTCCAGTGTGCTGCCCCCAATGCCAGCCCTCTCCGGGGGCCCCTGAGAACTCCCTGCTGTTCCTCCCAGTGGTCGCCGACCGGGAGACCCTGGAGTTATTTCACGTAGTTCCTTTCTTCTTGTTTCTCTCTCTCTCTCTCTCTTTTTTTTTTCCCCTAAGGAGACGACCGTAGAGTTGGCTCCTATGGTTTGGTACTAGGGATGCATGACGCTCGTGGACATTTAATACTAAGAAACCAAAACAGAACAGAACAAAATCTGGTTCCAAGGAAAAATATCACTCGGTCCTAATGAGATATCTGTCTATCCATCCATCCATATATCCATCCGTGTATCCACGTATCCAACTACCCATCCGTCCATCCATCCATCTTCCCATCCATAAATCTATCCATCCTTCCATCCATCTATTCATCCATCCATGAATCTATCTATCTGCCTTTCTATCCATCCACCTATCCATCTATCTATCCATCCATCCATCATCCATCCATCCATCCATCCATCTATTTATCCATCCATCTATACCTCTATCTATCCATGCATCCATCCCTAAGTCTATCTGCATCTATCCATCTGTCCATCTATCTACCTATCTATCCCTCTATCTATACATCCATCCATCCATAAATCCATCTCTTTATCTATCCTCACACCCATCCATAAATCTATCCATCCATCCATCCATTCATCCATCCATGAATCTGTCTGTCTATCCATCCATCTATCTATCCATCCATCCATCTATTTATCCATCCATCTATACCTCTATCTATCCATGGATCCATCCCTAAGTCTATCTATCCATCTATATATCTATCCATCTGTCCATCTATCCATTCATCCATCCATGAATCTGTCTGTCTATCCATCCATCCATCCATCTATTCATCTATCCACCCACCCATCCATAAATCTATCTATCCATCCATCTATTCATCCATCTATCCATCCACCCATGTATCAATCCATCCATCCAAGCATCCATCCATCCATCCACCTATCCATCCTCCCATCCATCCATCTATTCATCCATCCATGAATCTACATGAATCTATCTATCTGCCTTTCTATCCATCCACCAATCCATCTATCTATCCATCCATTCATCCATCCATGTATACCTCTATCTATCCATGCATCCATACCTAAGTCTAGCTATCTATCCATCTATATATCTATCCATCTGTCCATCTATCTACCTATCTATCCCTCTATCTATACATCCATTCATCCATAAATCCATCTATTTATCTACCTACCTATCCATCCATCCATCCATCCATCTATTCATCTATCCACCCACCCATCCATAAATCTATCTATCCATCCGTCTATTCATCCATCCATGAATCTATCTATTTGTCTGCCTTTCTATCCATCCACCTATCCATCTATCTATCCATCTATTCATCATCCATCTATCCATCTATCCATCCATCTATTTATCCTTCCATCTATACCTCTGTCTATCCATGCATCCATCCCTAAGTCTATCTATCTATCCATCTATCTATCTATACATCTGTCCATCTATCTACCTAGTTATCCCTCTATCTATCCATCCATCCATCTATCCATCCATAAATCTATCTATCCATACATCCATCTATCCATAAATTAATCAATCAATCTTTCTATCTACCTATCAATCTATCTATCCATCCATACATCCATCCATCAATCCATCCATCCATAAATCTATCTATCTATCTATCTATCTACCTATCTATCTATCTCTATCATCTAGTTCCTATCTACCTGTCATCTGTCTATCCATCCATACATCCATCCATCAATCCATCCATCCATAAATCTATCTATCCATCCATCTATCCATAAATCTATCTATCTATCTATCTGTCTATCTATCTACCTATCTATCTATCTCTATCATCTAGTTCCTATCTACCTGTCATCTGTCTATCCATCCATCCATGCATCCATGCAACACTCACGCACACATCTATCATCTCTCTATCCATCCATGGACCATCCGACCCACCTGTCTACGGCATACTACTAGATTCAAATTCCCGAATCATACTTAAGATCATGGCATGCATTTCACCTAAAATAATGTTATTTCATTTTTCTCGCTCTGTGGGGACTTAACGTTGGCTGCAGGGAAGAAGCTAAAAAGCAAAACCGCTCGATGCAGGGTCATGCACCTGTAATCCCAGCAGCTCTGGAGGCTGAGGCAGGAGGATCACAAGTTGGAGGCCAGCCTCAGTGACTTAGCAAGGCCCCCAAGCAATTCAATGAGATGCTGTCTCTAAATAAATTACAAAATAGGGCTGGGACGTGGCTCAGTGGTCCAGTGCCCCTGAGTTCAATCCCTGGTTACCCGCCCCCCCAACAAATAGCAAACCCTGTTGATTTTTCTCTGAATGCATTTTATAATATCACTTTCAATTCCTCCTTATGCTTGAACAAATTCACCCATTCATCTGACCTGCATTTTCTCTGTCGAACACTTCTGTTGCAAATTTAAGTTGTTAAGAATAGAATTGTGTGTCCATTTTATTGAATTGCAAAAAGAAGCAAAAAAAAAAAAAAAAAAAAAAAAAAACTGTGTTTGGAATTAAATGCATACGATTCACTTCAGGTATCTAATTGATTGGCATAAAAATCGAAAAACAATAATCCCTCATTCTTCCTAATATGTAGTTCTCTTTTGTGTAGACGGTATTTTCTAGAAGTCTACTACTGATTCATTAATTAGCATTTGTGTAGGAGCCTTGTTTGGGGATTGGCTTGAATTGAAGTTGACTATGAGCCGGGGAGATTTGGCCATTGTCGTCACTCGTAGTCTCACGGGATTTTGTTGCGGGATTTAGAGTGACTTGGCCGAAATTGCTGATCGGGTCAGCGTTATTTTAGTGGTGTGTTTGGCGTGAGTTAGTTGTTAGAACCAGAGAGAAAAGTTATCAGAATAAAAAGCTGTTTGTCTCCAGTTTGCTTCTAAAGTTCTTCCCGCGGCTCCGGTGCTCCGAGCGCTTCAGGCGGCAACACATTTGTTTATTATTTACACTTTGTATTACTGATTTCCTGTTTCATGGCTAGTCACAAGTCCCTTCTAAGTGTCCTTGACAACACCTCATTAGTTTCTATCTTCTGGGCTCCCCTAATATTTCAGTCCTGTGTGATTTTTTTTTTTTTTTTTCTTTGAGGCTACTTTGAAGTGGGTGCTTTTAGATCCAGGAGTTTTCCAAAGGGTTGCTATCATGCACGCATATTTTAATACCCATGCCCGGCAGTAGATTCAAGATGATTTCTGGGCAGTCCTGGGGACACTTTGTATGCACCTCAGGGGCTTGAAAATGTTGGTGTTTAGTGTGAGGAAATACAATCTGTGCAGGTTTTGCATGGTTGAGCTGGCCCTCCTTCATCTGGTATTTCTCTTAGTAGAAGTGCATCCGTTAACATTACTAGGTCTTTTGGGGGATTCATTCCTCATATCGTGACGGAGGGTGGCACCCCTTTTGTGACGGGAAATACATTTTATCTCGAGGGGAACGTGGCCTGATCGTACCACAACGACATCAACTCTCATGTTTGCTCGTTGGATTTCACGCTACACGCGTTGGGATATTTAAAGGGTGTGCACAGTTTGAAGATCTGTGTCTGACTACACACTCACGAAACAGTCACGGGAAATGACGTTTTTCTCAGCTCTTCTTCTAATAATGCTGATGATGAAGAGATTTAGTCAACTTGTTCTTGGCTATGGCAAAGGACCAGACAATGTAGAGGAGGAGATGTTTATTGGGGGTTCATGGTGTCAGAGGTTCCGTCCGTGGTGGACCGACTCCATGGCTCTGGCCCAAGGTGAGGCAGAACAAAATGGCGGCAGGGCCTGGAGGAGGAGAGCAGCTCAGGACGTGGCACCAAGACGCAGAGAGAGCTCTGCTCACCAGGGACAGGATACAAACCCCAAAGGCACAGCCCAGGGACCCCCTCCTCCAGCCACACCCCACCTGCCTGCAGTCACCACCCAGTGAGTCCATGCAAGTGGATTAATCCACTGATTAGGTTACACCTCCCTTTATCTAATCATTTCACCTCTGAGACTTCTTGCATTTTCTCTTGCATGAGATTTGGGGACCGTTCTTACCTAAATGATATCTTGCAGGCCAAATGGTGTAAATAATGGAACAAGTTAAATCGGAACGGAAATACTAAGGATCTTCCCCAGGTTGTCGGTATGTGGGTTTCTAGAGACACCCTCGCCTTATGTCACTGCAAGAGGGAAATTGGCAGAACCCAGGAGAGAAAGAGAAAAAGCAACCCAACCCACAACACACCATGCCCTTGACGTCTTAGAGCGCCATCCGTTTGTCACACGGATTGTCCCCTCCCCAGAAGGATCCACGTCACTCGTGCATTCAAGGGTGCACCCACAAGGGATTGCTTAGCAACGGCATCCCACTCCAACCAATGCGGACCTCGCAAAACCGTTAAGACACAACAGATGTCCTTGGGTTCTGACCCTCTGTGGTTGACACATCAGGAATTCATGCCTAACCGCGTCACACACCTGTGCAGGGGACAGGTCTGCTGAGTGTCATTGACGTGGAGGACAAAAAACAAAACAAACAAACAAACGACAAACAAACCTCCGTAGAATAACGAATAATTCCAAGGAAAAATAAAAGCTGCTAATTGGATACCGAAATAGCTCGTGGTCTTTGGAAAGGTGTGACATTCGCATGAAAATCACGTCCAGCGAATCTTCTCCGGCTGAGAATGCAAACTCCCAAGACCAAGCACCAGGTCGAAGCTGTCTGTGAACCTGGGACGTCGACCACTGGGTTAGGGGATTGATGCAAAGCACAGGAAGCGAACAGCCAAGAATGGGGGAATGACAGTTGCGTCTACTCTGCAGATGGACGGCTGAGAAGTTTCCGTGCAAAGCTTCCTAAACTCTGACCCCGGCTGCTCTGCTCTATTTCCCTCCTGGCTACCTTCCCTTTGCCCGATGCCTTCAACACACACGAGGTTGCAACCTCCAATCCCGCATTACACCCTCTAACGCTGCACAACGTGGGCTCCAGGGTTTCTGCCCATCTCTCTGTGACCTACCCTGCGACTGCTTCCTGATGCCTGCAAACTCATCTTCTCCACATCTATGCATTTGCTCCTCTACTTTAGTATCGTGGACATTTGGCCGCAGGGAATCATGTATATGGCTGCTATTCTGTAGGGGGAGATATGTTCAATCATCTTCCTGGGGCTGAACTCTCAAGACGGCAGTGTTGAATCTCATTTCTAACAACCCAAATCATCCCCAAATGCTCTCTGGTGGCACTCTCGTTGAAGAGACATTAAATGAGATACTAGGAGGGTTGCGGGTTTTTTTTTTTTTTTTTTTTCTTTGCAATTTTCAGTTCTCAGAATTTAATCACAAAGACACACCTAGAAGAGACACGGGATATTTTTGGTGGATAAATAAGCAAGCCAGCAGTAACTAAAGGCAGATGTCGGGTCTGGATATAGCAGATAAAATATTGCAGGACAGGGAATTCAGATAAGCATGTCTTATTGACACATGTCTATCAACACTTTTTTTTTTTTTTTTTTTTTTTTTTTAACCTGGGGATCGAACCCGGGGTGCATTATCACGGAGTCAAATGCCAGCCCTTTTTGTTTGATTTTGAGACAAAGACTTGATGAGCTGCTTCGGGCCTCACAAAACTGCTGAGGCTGGCCTCCAACTTGCGATCCTTCACCCTCAGCCTCCCGAGTCCACGGGCTTCCCTCTTATAACTTTGGTATCAGCAATGCTTGTTTTGTTGTTTCTTGGACTCTCGTCGGAGTCGGACGGCAGGATCGAAGACACCCACTACCCGATCTTACGTCACCGGAAACCGTCGTGCAACCAGGATGACTTGCAAAGCCCAGGAGCTTTCTCCATCGGTGCAGGACTGATTTGCATTATGTAAATCAGTGTGAGCTGACGCTTGGACATGCATGAACCAAAGGATTCTGGGAAAAGTACCGGATGACGTTACAGGGACGATAACGGACACGTGTCACCGCTCCCTTATTAGGAATGAAGAGGTCCCTGCCTAATCTCTCTCCCGAGGCTCTGTGGGGCTCAGGCATTAAGACAGGTAGAAAGCACCCTCACCTTCAGAGGCTGGGCCCAGTATGTGATATGGGCAGGGCTGTGCAGCAGAATTTAAGAGACAGAGGAGAAAAAAAAAAAATGCATGGCACTTGATGCCGAAGAGAGAAAATTGTCTCCTCGAAAGGAGGCGTTGCAAGAGACAGAAATACAGGATGACAAAAAACTGGGAAAGCCACCGTGTCCGAGGCTGGAGAGAGTTGGGCAGCGGGGATTGTCCCAGCCACTGTGGAGGCCGAGGCAGGAGGATTGCGAGTTGGAGGCCGATGTGTATTATATGTGAAAGAAAAAATAAAAGAATATATATTTCATATATATGAAAGAAAAATCTAAAAATGACATGGAACATTAGACATGAGATAGAAACACATGCAGAAAGGTCACACAGAGATGCACAGAGAGACAATAATAGAGGATGGGTGGATGGGTGGAGAGGTGATAGGTCAGATAGATAGATCAAAAAAAATGTTACAAATCATTCCTCTCAATTCAAAAAAAATAAATAAAATCCATCGATCATCTTCACGTACCTACCGTCTCTATCTGCCATCTGGGTCCCTGGAGTCGACATCTGTCAATCTGTCTCCATCATCTGTCCGTCTGTCACCCACCCGCCCACCCGTCTGTCCATCTATCTCACAGGGAGAGAAAGCTTGGCTTCCCACGTTGGGAGCACTTGTCCGAAGAAGCCACCGGACTCAGGTCCTTGCAGGAGCACATGCCCATCGTCCAGTCCTCGATGGATTTGCTCCAGCAATTTTTTTCTTTTTTTTTTTTTGGTACCGGGGACTGAACTCAAGGGCCCTCGACCCCTGGGCCCCATCTCCAGCCCTTTCTTGTATTTTATTAGCGACAGGGTCTCCCTGAGTGGCTAAGAGCCTCGCCATGGCTGAGGCTGGTTTGGCCTTGCGATCCTCCTGCCTCAGCCTCCCAAGGGCTGGGATGACAGGCGTGCACCACCGCACCCGGCGCAAAGGTGACCTTAATGCCCATGGGGTCTACTGTCCGTTCCGTGCTGGTGCATGGGAAATGGAATACATTTGAGGCTCCTGTTCACAGACTTAACTAATCACAGGTGGAACGTGACTAGAGTCATATACGACGTCATGAACCTATGCACCTTTTTAAAAATCCCCTTCCCATTATTAAACTGCACATGCAAAAGAAAAAAAAAAAAAAAAAAAAAAAAAAAAAAAAACTCCTCTTCCCACAGTCCTGACACTGATTTCTTTTTGGAAGCCTGGAGTTCTCCTAGGACCGCGGGACACGGCTTTTCCCCAGAGACCTCAACTCCTAGGGGAGCTGATTGCAAAGCATGCCCCCCGGTCATGCATGGAGATTTCCTTCCACAGGGTTATTTCTCTTTCATGGTGCAACGGGAATGGTTAGCAGGCCATCATGCAAAGCCCCCAGCATATCTGCAATAGGCATGGTGACACTGTTGCTAAGTAAACTGCAACACTGTGACGGGGATTCAGGCCTGCCGTTGGGATTCCAAAATCCGTCTCACCTCCTCCTCCGCAAACTCTCCCATCACCCAGCGTGGATTTTCCATGCCGTCCCCGCGCGCAGGGAGCACGCCCGGAGTCCCCAGGAACGACGGATTTCTAGCAATGCAGAAAGGACACCTCAGGTCTGCAGAGAGGCAACAAGCGGCAGGGTTGCCCGGGCCGGGCGCGTGGTTTCCATGCCCGTCTCCCCGGTGGCTCAGGTGGTATCATTGCAGGCTGTGAGCGTGCCCTGCAGCTCAAGGTAGTCCTTGGCTCGTTTTCTCTATTTCTTTCCCTGTTTTCTCTCGTGCTTTTAGCCGGACGCCCCCTGCTTCTCCTTATCTTATTCCCTTTCCTCTCCGAAGGGAGAATAGCTACGGGGCCGTGCAACCTCGCTCCTATGGACTGGAGGAAGAGCCCCCCCCCCAAAACGGAGTTTCCCCGCTGAGCAGGTTTAGCTGGCGAAATCAGAATGGGAGCCACCAGGCCGGGCGCCGTGGTGCCCACCCGCCATCCCAGCCGCTGGGGAGGCTGAGGCAGGAGGACTGTGTGCGTCGGAAGCCAGCCTCAGCCAAAGCGAGGCTGTCAGCAACTCAGAGAGACCCTGTCTCTGAATAGAATACAAAACAGGGCTGGGGCCGGGGCTCCGTGGTCGAGGGCCCCCGAACTCAATCCCTGGCACCAATAGTGATGACGATGATGATGTCGTAGCTCAAGACCTTCCTTTAGGAAATGCAAGGCTATCCTTTCGGAAGGTCATGCAGAGGTGACCGAGCTCATCACCTTTAGGGAAAGAGTCCATGCAACTGATTTCTGCAGTTCCTGCCCAAGGTGCAGAAGAACCCACCTTTCTCCACCGACCCCCTCAGGTCCACAGGACCCCTGACCACCAGCAACGCTGACTACGTCCATGACACGATGTCCCCGCCAGTTTTTTTTTTTTTTTTTTTGGTACCAGGGATTGAACTCAGGGGCCCTCGACCCCTGGGCCCCATCCCCAGCCCTTTTTTGTATTTTAGTAGAGACAGGGTCTCACTGAGTGGCTCAGGGCCTCGCCATGGCTGAGGCTGGCTTGGACCTCGCCATCCTCCTGCCTCAGCCTCCCGATTGCTGGGATGACAGGCGAGGGCCACCGCGCCCGGCTCCCGTCCCCGCCTTTGGTCCTTGTGAATCATGGCAGGGTGAAGGTGCGTCGGGGGTTGAGGGGAAATGCCCGACTCCACCATAGGTGCCCAGCCCAACACCAAAAGGTCTCCGCAGGTCACAGAGAGTCCCTAAGCGAGCTGCGAAGTCACCAACTGGGCCGGGTCGGGGACCAGAGACTCTGGATTCCAACGCCTCCCGGTCACCACGCCTGGGTCCCAGGACAGGGTGCACCATCGAGCTAGGAGGAACACCCAGCTACGGAGGGATTTGGAGCCCCCGGACGCGGGTATCCCAGCTCACAGACGGGGGTGAATCGTGCTCAGCATTGATAAGGACTCAAAACGAGAGCCTTCCCCATCTTGCTGCGATCGTATACAGGGTCGGGGCAGGAACGGGACGGGGTGCGCCAGGTTCCATCCCTCTGTGCCCCGGAATCCCGGGGGGGAGACAGAACGACGCTGCATCGTGACTCCCTTGTAGCACCGGATGCCAGACGTCATAGTAGCTCACTTAAACGGTCAGGAAGCGTCGCCGCGGCCCCTCCGAGTCCTAAGTGCCCCGACCTCCTGCCTTCATCGAGACCAACGCTACCCTCTAGGACATGTGATGATGTCCTTTAGGAAATTGGAAGAGGCTAGAAAAGTAGGTTGGGAGGCAGCTGAAAAGGGTTCCATGGTGACGTGTCATGACGGAGACCCGTTCCCAAGGAAAGACTGGCTCCTCTGTCACGGTGTGAATACGCGGTGGCGTCCCCCAAGAGCTCATGTGGGAGACAAGGCAAGAATACCCAGAGGCAACATGATTGGGTTACGAGAGTTTCAACCAAGCTAGTGGATTAATCCACTTGCATGGACTCACTGGGTGGTGACTGTATATAGGCAGGTGGGGTGTGGCTGGAGGAGGGGGTCCCTGGGCTGTGCCTTGGGAGTTTCTCTCCTGTCCTTGGTGAGCAGAGCTCTCTCTCCTTCCTGGTGCCACGTCCTGAGCTGCTCTCCTCCTCCAGGCCCTGCCGCCATTTTGTTCTGCCTCACCTTGGCCCAGAGCCATGGAGTCGGCCCACCACAGACTGAACTTCTGAAACCAGGAGCCCCAGATAAACTTTTCCACCTTTATGTTTTCTTTTCATAGATGAAATGATTGGGTTATGAGAGGTGTAGACTAGCAGTGGATTAATCCACTTGCATGGATTCACTGGGTGGTGACTGTCTATAGGCAGGATGGGTGTGGCTGGAGGAGGGGGTCCCTGGGCTGTGCCTTGGGGGTTTCTCTCCTGTCCCTGGTGAGCAGAGCTCTCTCTGCGTCCTGGTGCCACATCCTGAACTGCTCTCCTCCTCCAGGCCCTGCCGCCATTTTGTCCTGCCTCACCTTGGGCCAGAGCCATGGAGTCGGCCAGCCACAGACTGGACCCCACAGCCTGGAGACGTCTCTCACATTCTGTGGCAGGGTGGGGAGGAAGGACGTGTGGACCGGGACTGGAAGGCAGGACTCAAGCTGGACGGGCGGGTCCGTTGATTGGCAAGCCACCTGAAATCACAGTGTCACCTCGAGGGTCCCAAGGCCACCGCACGTCCCCTGAGAGCACCCAGACCTGGAGGCCGAAGGGAGGGGTATCTGGCCTTGGGTTGGTGTCCTCCCTTTGCAGGTGTGGTTTCCGTGGCGGTGCCAGGAGACCACCAGAAAGCACAACAGGAGATTGCCCAGGTTGGCACCCAACAGAGGGAATAAAGGATGTTCAACTGGAGCTCCTGTGTGGGTGCGCCCTGCGGCAAGGCTGGGGTGACCCAGACTGGAAAGAAACAAGACAACAAGACGTCCGTCCACAGAAGACTGCATAAACACACTGGGCAGGGTTTTCCCAGAGGACTATTATGCACCCATGAAAATGGACAAAGCCCAGACAGGGCTACAGAGTGGAAGAACCTTGAAAAACTCGTGCTCGGTGAAGGCGGCGAGATCCGAAAGGTCCGATCCTGCCACGTTTCTGTTTATCTTAAGTCTACTTAATAAATAGATCTGTAGACACAGAAATCCGACGGGAGATCTACTGAAGGGTGGGGATTGGGAACGATGTCGTAAAGGACAAGTGACGGAAAACGTCCTAGAAATGACGAGGTGGGTGACGGTGAGGGGGCCACGGCGTTCTCAATGCACTTGCCGTCACTGAATGTTTTACTTCCAACTGGGGGGCGCCTTCTTCACAGGTTCACTTAGGGTCCTTTCTGGACAATGACCACCTTTGAGAAGGAGGCTGGTGCACTCCCGACGTCCCAGCCAATATGGAGGCTGAGGCAGGAGGATCGCACGTGGGAGGACGGCCTCGGCCCCTTAGTGAGATTCCGTTTCAAAGGCAGAAACAGTCCTTGTCCTATTGAAGAACGTCCCGTGTGCCTGGAAGGTCTTTCGATTTGTATCCTGTCCATGAGACGGAGGGGTGGGAGTCAGGTGCCACCCCAAATTTCCGAGACCTGAGGAATCGCAACCAGGTGGAAAAGACCAAGGAAATGCCAAGACCACATTTTCCAGGCAAAATTGCACAGACGGAAAACGAGCCCAAATCCATTCCTGTGCAGACGACCTGAATGCTGAAATGCGGGTTGAGTATGCCATTCCTCTCTTCCTCACGCACATGCGACCTCACAAGTTCAAGGTCAAGTACGGGAGGAGCTTGGATCAAAGGGCAGGAGCCACTGGAGACCTTGGGGTACGCGGACCCGAGTCCCATCGCGGCTGGAAGAGCTGATGCCGTCTGAGATTCCTCCACCCACTCCTGATGGGAATGCAACCACCATGTGACCCAGCTATCCCACTCCTGGGTCTATACCCAAAGGACGTAACATCAGCATAGTACAGGGGCACAGCCACATCAAGGTATATAGCAGCTCCATTCACAACAGCGAGACTGTGGAACCCACCTAGGTGTCCCCGAATAGATGAATGGGTAACGGAAAGGTGGTGTAAACACACAATGGAATATTACTCAGCCAAGAAGAAGAATGGAATGATGGCATTTGCTGGTAAATGGGTGGAGGTGGAGACTATCATGTTAAGTGAAATAAGCCAATCCCACAAAACCAAAAGCCGACTGTTTTCTCTAATATGTGGATGTTAATTCACAATAAGGTGGAGGGCACTAGGGAAAAAATAGGGTTACCTTAGATTAGGTAGAGGGAAGTGAAGGGAGGGGAGGGAGGGGAGGTGGGATGGGAAGGAGAGTGGAATGAGACAGACATGATTACTGTGTGTCTATGTGTGACTGCACGACCCGTGTGATTCTGCACCATGCACACTCGGAAAAATGAGAAATTACATCCCATGTATGCATGATATATGATAGTACATAAGTGCATTCTGCTGTCATGTGTAACTAATTAAAACAAATGAAAAAAAATATAAAATACCCAAAGTATATCAGATTGGCAACTCTGCAGTTGACACATCAAGTGTTTTGAGGCCGGGCGTGGTGGCGCACGCCTGTCATCCCAGCACTTGGGAGGCTGAGGCAGGAGGATCACGAGATCAAAGCCAGCCTCAGCCATGCCGAGGCAGTTAGCAACTCAGGGAGACCCTGTCTCTAAGAAAATACAAAAAAGGGCTGGGGATGGGGCCCAGGGGTCGAGTGCCCCTGAGTTCAATCCCTGGTACCAACAAAAATAAAAAGTCTTGTGTGCCCAGAGGAGAGGCCGGGCTTGGGAAATTCAACACAGAATTCACACGCAACACCTGTTGACCTCACAATAGAGAATCCAAGGGGTGGATCTTTCTCCTCTCCAAGGTTTGGCCTCCATTGTGATTCCTCTGGGAAGTCCCCCTGGGTGTCTGCCTGTGAGATCTGATCAGGGGTCCGTGACCCTGCTGCCAAGCAACCCCACAGAGGGAAGCCGCCTCAGATGGCCTGCCTCATCTTACATGCATGCCTGGTTGATGGTCTCTAACGAGGACACCGAGTCCTAAGGAGTATCCTCAGGATGTCATAGACCATCAGAGGCCAACTAAACCCGTGTCCCTGATACTGCGACTGGGCTACGACGTGTTCGATCCCATCGCCGGGCGTGGCGGCCCACTCCTGTCATTGCAGAGACTCGGGAGGCTGAGTCAGGAGGATCTCCATGTGGAGGCCAGCCTCCCCCATTCAGCGAGATGCTGTTTGACAATGAATCGGACGGGGACGTAGCTCGGTGACACAGCAAACACAAAGAAAAGAAAAAAAAATAAATAAAAGGAAATCACAAAATCAATCAGCAAAACATCGAGTCAGAGAACCCACAGGGTTGTGTGAGGGGGAGGTCAACGGCCGGAGGACAGGAGCGTTTTGGACCCTGTGAGCTGGACTATTCCACGTCACAACCCCGGTTAGACAGGAGCTGGGGGGCTGCACAAGCAAAGTGCGTCCTAGTTCACAAAGAATTGATCAGTTTGGTGCACAGAGGCACTTTGTGAAAAGATGTCCTCATCTCTAACTTTTTGTTCACTCCGTCAAACCAAAAATATGAAACAATAAAAAGCGGTAGAGTAACAACCCGTTTTTTTGTTTTCCTTTTGGCAGCACGGCTGTGGCAACTCCAGACCTCACACACACAAGGCAAGTGCTCCACCCCTGAGCTCCACCCCCAGCCCTTACAATTCTATTTTATTTACACATTTGTTTATCCATCTATCAATTTATCCACCCCCCCCCCAAAAAAAAAAAAAAAAAAAAACAAGCCAAGCAATATGCGGCATGTGCAGGTGGGGTCGATTATTCTATTGTACGTTTCTCTTTCAAAACCTCCACTGAACCGGTGGGTGTGGCCGTGCACACCTGTCACCCCAGCCGCTCTGGAGGCTGAGGCCGGAGGATGGCGAGTTGGAGGCCAGCCTCGGCAATGTGAGCGACTTAGCGAGTTTCGGTCTCCCAATAAAAAAATGAATAAATAAAAAGGGCTGGGGGTGTGGCTCAGTGGTTAAGCACCCCTGGGTTCAATCCCTGGTACCAAGAAAAAGAAAAAAAAAAAAAAAAAAAGGAGGAGGAGAGGACCAGGAGAAAGAGGACTAAGAGGTGGACGAAGACGTGCTGTTCTGAAGGCAGGGTGATTTCTGCAAATATAATACAGAAGTCAACAGACCCTGGGAAAGAAGAGAAGAGGGGACCCACGCGTCCCGGCTCATTTAGCAGCCGTCCACGGACCTTCACGAAGCGTCCCCGGTACCGTCTGGTTCCCCGGAGGCAACTGGGACCATGAACCCGTTTCCTTTTCCTCTGTGCGTATTTCGTCACTCTTTAGCAAGTTCCAGCGGCCTCGTGAATCCACGTACCCATGCCAGGGCAAAGGAAGCCACTGCATCGTGACGTGTGCTTTGATGGGGCACCTACGGAGACCACGGGACGTTTCTGGGTTGGGGGGTGACGCCCCTGGACCATGCACCGGGCTCAAGGCTGAGCCCATCCTAACGCAGTGACGCAGGGCTTGCTCCGAGGAGTCCAGCGTCCAGCGTCTCCACCAAAATAGTGTTTTTTGTTTTGTTTTGTTTTTTTCCTGGGAGTCACTCGTCAGAGTCCGCTTTGGAAGACCAAAGGACCCCGGGGTCTGAAGAACTCAAGGGACTTCAGCAGCCATCCAGAACCCGCTACCCCCGGCTGGGCGGGGGTGGCGCACGCCTGTCTTCCAGCACTTGGGAGGCTGAGGCAGGAGGATGGCGAGGTCCAAGCCAGCCTCAGCCATGGTGAGGCCCTTAGCAACTCAGTGAGACCCTGTCTCTAATAAAATACAAAAAAGGGCTGGGGATGTGGCCCCGTGGTCGAGTGCCCAGATTTCAATCCCCAGTACAAAAAAAACACAAAGTCTCAAAGGCTACTTCATTCATTATAGCCTCTTCCCTTTTTCTTCTCCAGTTTCTAAATAGATTTTTCCTATGGCCGGGATGGTTACATTTTTACAATACTTGTCTGAGAAAGCCAGCACAGCTATGGGCTTGGAAGGCCACAGACTCGTGTAGCTGAGATGTATGTATGACGTTATTAAGACGCGATTCTATCCCCACGGATGGTGTCGTTGCATTTACGAGGATTCCTAATGATCACCACACTTGTCAAATAGTCAAAAGGAAAGATTAGAAAAAAAGGCACTAATTATCCCCCTGGGGAAAAGAATCTTGTCACTGATTCAACAAGTCTCTACATAGCATCCAACATATCATACAGGAGAGGCGAGAACTTAGATCTATGTTGGAAAGGGGACAACTCTCTGAATAGGACAAATCCTAATTTGTCAACAAATGATGAACGCCCGCAAATCCAACACTGTTTCAGTGGCTGTGACGGAAGAAGGTCCTAACTTCTTAAACAGCACTGGTTTCAAATTGGACTTAGTCCGCTTTCTGTGACACAATCCCAGAGAATGGGTCAATTACTGAGAAAAAAGGTTGACTTGGGCTCACAGGTACATTAGGCTCAAGAGGTTGTGCCTGGTGTTGGCTTACCCAATGGCTGAGTCCAAGCTGGTGTAATTCACCGTATGGTGAGAGAGAAGAAATGCCAAAAGACGTGGCCATGCTGGCATTTATAGCAGACCCACTCTCAAAATCACCCGTAGACGCCTTAATCCTCCATTAGCTGGTTTGTCACAGGAATGGACAATCAATCCATGATAGTAGAGCCCTCATGAACTCTCAGAGGTCCGCCTGGGCCCCATGTCTTCATACCTTCATGTTGGGGATTTGATTTCAATGTGAGTTTTGGAAGGGACACACCACATTTCAAACCAGAGCTTTTGAGGGGACACACCACATTTCAAACCAGAGCTTTTGAGGGGACACACCACATTTCAAACCAGAGCTTTTGAGGGGACACACCACATTTCAAACCAGAGCTTTTGAGGGGACACACCACATTTCAAACCAGAGCTTTTGAGGGGACACACCACATTTCAAACCAGAGCTTTTGAGGGGACACACCACATTTCAAACCAGAGCTCAACTCCAGGGGAAATAACAGCAAATGTGTTGGATGAAGGAAGAGTCTTGGGAGCAGCCAACTGGGAGGGTGGCCCACGGAGGTCAGGTTACCTAGCCTTGCAAAGGTTACTCAAGTCAGCAACAGCGAGCGAGAGTGAAAGCGGTACGTAAGGAACATGCCAAATGTCCCAGCTTCGAAGAGCAGGAGACCTTCACGTTGCACCACCCCACAGGGAAAACCCATGCTTGCTTCTGGGTGTTAGGACAAGGCAAAGGAGCTTGAAGACAGCACCGAGGACATCAGGAGGTGACAACAGAGTGACACACACACTCCCGTGGGAAGCCACATCCATGTAATGATACATGCTCACAAGTTCTAGGTTATCATTCCCAACCAATTTTAACCCACCTGAGTGAATTTGATGGACTTTCCCGCCATCTTGAAAACTTGGGTCTCAGTGGATGGAAGAAGGGAAATATTCTGCCTCTTGGCTGAGGTCTCTAAGCTAATCTAATGGAAGCATGAAAAAAAAAAAGTGTAAAATGATGACCTTGAGCGGGTTGGACAGGAGGAATCTTACTGTCCCCTCTGGATTTGAAAACGGAATATTACTGATATGCCAAATGATTTCCCCTTGGATGATGATAGGAGGGAAATCCAGTGCACAGTTGCATATAGGATGTTTAAAAATTAACAAGAAAAAGAGCCTCCCCGTTCCAACGTGGGTCTTTGTGGGTGTTAGTTGGCCGTGAATGAAGGCTCGTTGGCATCCAAGGATAAACATCCACCCAGGCATGAGACAGATACGGCAGCTCTCACGGGCTTGAGAACCGTTGGCAATCAGCAGGATTCCGACTCTGGGACGTCTGTTGGCCCACAAGGAAGCAACGACAGATGGGGAGGCGGGAAGATGTGAGAGCCTCTTCTTGCAGCCAGGAGGACTCCCTTCGTTTTTTAGTTTTAAGACGTCTTGGACGCTGGTACCTTTCTATTTACGGAACTAGGGATGCTTACCAACGAATCCAGTACTAGCATTCTTCCTCTCCATTTTTTTTTCTGATCAAAACACCAGGATTTCTTGGTCTGTGTGGGAGCGGAAGCTGATACTATGTTTTTTTTTTTTTTTTTCCTGAAATCACCACCCAATCTGAGGCTCTCCCGCACAGGAAAATGGCACCCGTGTTCCTGGGTGAAGGTTGTGTAAGACCTAGGGTCTTTAAGGACTCAGGGAAGAGAGAGGCAAGGAGAATTCCACCTGCATATGGTTCTGCCCCTTCAAGCCATTCCTTCTCATGGTCATTGGGAGCCAGGAAGGTCAGGGTACAAGGCACATATTTTTTGCAAGCCCCTCCGCCATTTTGTTCTGCCTCACCTTGGGCCAGAGCCATGGAGTCAGCCCACCACGGACTGAACCACTGAAAACATGGACTCCAAATGGACTTTTCCTTCTCTACTGCTTCCGGAGGCATTTAGTCCAGAGTCAGGATTTCGAGGATGCACTGGCAATACTTTGCCTGTAAATATGTTTGGCGGGACTCAAGGGTATAAATGATTCAATTTTCCAAAAAAAAAAAAATATGTTGAGGAGAGATCTGAGACTCGGCCATCGAAACACATGGATTCACTCCTATCAAACAAGGAGGAGGAAGGAGGTGGAGAAGGAGGAGAAGAAGAATGACCCAAGGAAACAGAAGAAGAATTCAAAATAAGTGTATGGTGCATCGTGTAATGGACAGAGAAGGAGGTTATGAAGGAATCCAAGAGAGAGAGAGAGTTTGGAGGCAGATCAAGAGGGGTACAGGGGACTGGGTGTGTCAGCATTTCACCACCAGGAACAGGAAACCTCCCAAGACCAACCTGAACGAGGGAGGATTTATTTGGGCTCATTGGTTCAGAGGATTCAGATCAGGGCCAGTGGGCACCAAGGCAGAAACAATATGGCGGAACGACACGGCAAAGGAAAACTCAAGGCAGGACCGTCAGGAAGCAGCGAAATAGGGGAAGGGGTCTGGGAGGAGATAACCCCTCCCTCAGAGGTCCTCCCATCTAGGCAGCCATCAATGGATGAAGCCACTGATGAGGACACGGTATCTATGATTCAATCATGGCAAAGTCCACCTGGTAATGTCACCGCACTGGGAGCCATGCTTTCGCCCAGCGAGATTTGAGAGTCACATTCTAGATCCAAACCCTAACAGGAAAACATAAATTATAAAATGTGAACACGAGATATCATGGTGGAGACGTGAGGTATTTTCCAAAAGCTCGTCCAGGAACGTCCAGAGGTGCAATGATTAGATTATGAGAGGTGTAACCTAGAGAGTGGATTAATCCACTTGCATGGACTCACTGGGTGGTGACTGTGGACAGGTGGGGTGTGGCTGGAGGAGGGGGTCCCTGGGCTGTGCCTTGGGGGTTTCTATCCTGTCCCTGGTGAGCAGAGCTCTCTCTGCTCCCTGGTGCCACGTCCTGAGCTGCTCTCCTCCTCCAGGCCCTGCCGCCATGTTGTCCTGCCTCACCTTGGGCCACAGCCATGGCGTCGGCCAGCCACGGACTGCACCTCTGGAACTGTGAGCCCCAGATCAACTTCTCCTCCTCTACATTGTTCTTGTCAGGTTTTTGGTCACAACAAGGAAAAGCTGATTGAAGAAGAAGAGCTCACATAATGGACTAACCTTGACAAATACAGCGAAGAAGGAACTCGTGGGTGCAGGAACAGGGAGTCCATTTTCCAAAAGGTATCGAGACATGGAAAAAGCAATGTCCCAAATGCCAAAATAAGGAGACAGAAAGGTCACACTACTCCCAGAAAAGGAGTCGTAGAAAGACACAAGAGCACAGTGTTAAAAGTCGAGGGTAATTACATTAGAAGGAAAGGCTGAGGATCTCACAGAATTAAAAGAAAAATACATAATAATAATGAGCTTGGATTGCACGTTCTGCTAAACGAAAGCACAGGCGAATTTAACATAAAACAAAAAGAAAATTCTGGACAGATTATCCTCATTTTTGCTACTTCAAATTCAAAAAAATACATACTGGAGTCTTCTAAGAAGGAAAAAGTAGATTAGATGCAAAGGAATGAAAATTGGGTAGAAATTTTAAAATGTAGTGCATGCTTTTAATTACTTTAAGGCAAAGGAAGTAAGCCCATCATTTACATCCTGAAAAACTATACCTTAAATAAAAAAGAAAAGGAACACTGTTTTCGGATGTAAATTTTCTCAAAGAACTTAATGCATTAAACCTTCTTTGAAAAAAAAAAAAAAAATCAAGGAATGATGCATTTCTGCAGGGAGAAAAGCCTACACCGGGCACAGCACTATAATAAAAGTAACCATGAAATAGAACCGCAAAGAAGCAATAACCTCTAAAGAAATTTAGGAGGAATGTAGCGCCAAGATGTCCTTAGAATCGATCACAGAGCGAGGAGACAGAGAGAAAGAGGGTAAGAGGGGAGAGCAGAGGAAACCTTCATCTAACCACCCGGGAAAATATGGATGCTGGAAAGTTTGAGAGGGAGTAATAGAGACATAGGTCGAGGTCTCCTAGTTAAAAAAAAAAAAAAAATGATGCAAGGAATCCAGCACTGTCGATTCAAAGCACTTCATGAAGGAAGGAGGAGGAGGAGGAGGGAGAGAAGGAGAAAGAAGAAGGGGAGGAGGAGGAGGAAGAGGTGGATGAGGAGGAAAAGGAGGAGAAAGAGGAGGAGGAGGAAGGGGAGGAGGAAGGGGAGGAGGAGGAAGAGAAAGAATAGGAGGAAGAGGAGTGGGAGGAGGAGGAAGGGGTGGGAGGAGGAGGAGGAAGAGGAAGAGGAAGGGGAGGAGGAGGAAGGGGAGGAGGAAGATAAAGAGGAGGAGGAGGAAGGGGAGGAGGAGGAAGAGTGGGAGGAGGAGGAGGAAGAGGAAGAGGAAGGGGAAGGGGAGGAGGAAGAGGAGGAGGAAGAGAAAGAGACGGAGGAAGGGGAGGAGGAAGAGTCGGAGGAGAAGGAGGAGGAGGAGGAAGAGGAAGAGGAAGGGGAAGAGGAAGAGGAAGAGGAAGGGGAGAAGGAGGAAGGGGAGGAGGAAGAGAAAGAGGAGGAGGAAGGGGAGGAGGAGGAAGAGTGGGGAGGAGGAGGAGGAAGAGGAAGAGGAAGGGGAGGAGGAAGAGGAGGAGGAAGAGAAAGAGGAGGAGGAAGGGGAGGAGGAGGAAGAGTGGGAGGAGAAGGAGGAGGAGGAGGAGGAAGAGTGGGAGGAGGAGGAGGAAGAGGAAGAGGAAGAGGAGGATGAGTACGACAACAACCAAGAGGAAAGATTAATATAGCAAGGAAATTAGTAAAAGAAACTTGCACAATGAATCGTAGAAACAGCCAAAGGTAAGATTTAACAAATGTGGTAGATGGAGACAGTAGAATTAACGTGTATGGTAAGGATTGCAGAAATATGATTTTTATGCATTGATTAATCAGGGTGACAACAGCCTTGGTTGAAAACAAAAGGACACAGAAACTTGGAGATGAAGAGGCTAAAAATATAAACTACAGGATAACCCTGTAGGGGGTAAAAAAAAAAATCGGGAGGCAAAAAAAGTACCAGTCAAACCTGATAAATGTCAAAATTAAATAGGGCACACTTGGAACGAAAGAGAGGATTGAAAAGGTTCCACCGACGAATTCACATTGGAGCCAAGAAACTCACAAAGCATTTATAAAGCATGTACCCAGGCGAGGAGGCTCATGCCTGCAATCTCAGCATCTCGGGAGGCTGAGGCTGGAGGATCACGAGGTCAAAGCCAGCCTCAGCAACAGCGAGTTGCTAAGCAGCGCAGGGAGACCCTGTCTCTAATGAAATACAAAAAAAGGACTAGTGGTCGAGGGCCCCTGTGTTTAATCCATGAGACCAAAAAAACTAAAAAGGAAAGTTTTAAAAAAGCTTAAATATGAAGAAGCTTCTCAAAAAATGTGTTACATAAGAGAAAAGAATGAAAACAATCTTGAAGAAGAAAGAGGAAACTGTTCACATAATCTCAAATAAAAAGAGGATATAATAACTATGGAATAATAGTTTAACCATCAAAAGCACTATTTAAAAAAATCCCATGAAATCAAAATTGAAAAAAGTAACAAAGCAACTTAAATAAAAAGAAATATATTTAAACAAAGTGAAAATGGTAGATACTATTGAATGCGTCGTAAAAATGTCCCCCGCAACACATCCGTCAAGATAATTTTCACTTAATATGTATTAAACCTTATTGAACTTTTCTTTCGAAAATACCAACGGGCCGGGTGCGGTGGCGCACGCCTGTAATCCCAGCACTTTGGGAGGCTGAGGCAGGAGGATCGCGAGTTCAAAGCCAGCCTCAGCAATGGCGAGGCACTTAGCAACTCAGTGAGACCCTGTCTCTAATAAAATACAAAAAAGGGCTGGGGATGTGACCCAGTGGTCGAGTGCCCCTGAGTTCAATCCCCGGTACCACAAAAAAAAAAAAAAAAAAAAAAAAAAAAGAAAATACCAACGGAATGAAAACTGCCTACATCGTTGGTATGAAATAGAGTTTGATATCAAAAGAATTGGAAAACTTAAGAAAATCACTCAATTCACTTAAGAATGTAGATTTAGACACTGTAAGCAGACTGGTAACAGAAACAATTTAATACAATATTAGCCCCTTTTTAAAAAATTCATTGAATGTTAAAAGAGGATATTTTCCTCAATTTGCTAACCATCTTACAATATATTATTTGAACTCACGAATTCAATAAAAGGAAAAAAAAATCACATAACAAACTGTAGAAATCCTGAAAAATATATTTTGGTAATATTCACTCTCCATTTACAATTGAAAAAAAAAATTTAAACTTTTAGTCAAGAGGGAGAAGAGAGCTGGGCGTGGTGGCACACACCTGTAATCCCAGCAGCTCAGGAGGCTGAGGCAGGAGGACCACATGTCGGAGGCTAGCCTCAGCCATTTAGCAAGGCTCTAAGCAACTCGGTGAGACCCTGTCTCTCAATAAAAAATATTAAAAGGGCTGAGTATGTGGCTCAGTGGTTGAGTGTCCCTGAATTCAATCCCTGGTACCAAAAAATAAAATAAAATAAAATAAAACTGGCCAAATTATGTATATGCATATATGAATCCTGCTAAATGTATGTCAGTAATGCACCAATGTAAAACGAGAACTAAATAGGAGGAAGACCTGGACAGGAGATTGCAATAGAACAGTCACTACTCCATGCACGAATGCACAGCTCACGATGAACCCGCCCTTAGGTCTAATCCTCCAACGCACCACCAGAAATGTCCTTGAAACCTCTGGAATCAAAAGTTTCTTTTCTGAACGTGACCCAGTTGCTAGCCAATCTCCCACTTATCAAAAGACGGCGATGTCCTCTGCACCATGAGATGGGGTCAGGTACCGTTTTTGCAAGGAAAGGAAGGCATTCATTTCTGCACCCGACCTTACTGGGATACACTGTTGCACCAGCGGAAACAGCAAATAAAAATGAGACCTTTTGAAAACAAAGGGCAAAAACGATCATAATCTGGGGATCATCATCATCTGTATGGAAACCAGGCATTGATTTTTGTATTTATATTTGTATTTTTTATAGATAGATAGATGATAGATAGATAAGCATTTTTTTTTGGTATTTCTACAGGACAGTGGAATGTACTTTGACATTATATACATGGGGTACAACTTCCCATTGTGCTGATTCTGCGTGATGTGGTTAGCGTGGTCATGCATTCATACGTGAACTTAGGAAAGTCAGGTCATAGACATTCCAGTGTTTTTCCTATTCCAATTCCCCCTCCCTTCCCTTCATTCCCCTTTGTCTAATCCAATGACTGGCTGCTCTTCCCTATAACACCCACCCTTATTGTGAATTACATCCACGTCTCACAGAGCCCATTCACCCTTTGGGTTTTTTTGAGGGATTGGCTTATTTCACGTAGCATGATAGTCGCCGGCTCCATCCATTTACCTGCAAACGCCATCATTTCATTCTTCTTTATGACTAAGTAATATTCCACTGTGTGTATATATACCACATTTCCATCCATTTACCTGCAACCGCTATCATTTCATTCTTCTTTCTGGCTGAGTAATATTCCCTTTTTAAAGATGTACCACATTTTCTTTACCTGTTTCTGTGTTGAAGGGCACCCAGGCTGTTTTAATGGAGATGCTACCAGATATAACAGAACACCCGAAAGACAACTGAACCTAGAACCAGTGGAGCAAGAAAGCACGGCCGCATTTTACCTGAGGATCACGTAATCAGAGACAGCGAGTCCAAAATAATAATTAACTAGCACACAGTCACCAAAGGCTCTCGTAAAGCTAAAACATTCGGTCCCCAGAGTTGGGAAACCGTTAACGGAGGAGTTAACCCGAACGTAGGAAGACATCTGCTGTGTTTCCTCAAACCACCTGCCCACAGTCACCACCCAGCTAGTGCATATCAATGGATTGATCCTCTTTCTAGGCGAGACCTCTCGCGACCCAGTCCGGTCACCCTGGGACCCTCGTGCTGCACGGTCTCACGCAGGAGCTTTGGCAGGGACACCTCACATCCAAACCAGAATCTCTCACGTTCCCATTTTTAATTTCCCCTCCTGCTCTGACGTGCAGACGTGGGACGTAGCATGACCAGGTCATCGGCGGACGCCCAGAAAGGCGTTATCTTCTTCCAGGCCCCTTCCCCAATCTCTCTGCTTCCTGTCTGAGATCCTCGGAGATCTTCTCTTCCGCCCTCTGTCTTTGGACCCTTGCTGTGTGTCGTGCATGAAAAATAATATTGAGTAGACTAAAATATGGATGGATGGTGATACCAGAAATTGATGCGCAAGGCAACCTTTTTGTGACCTTGAGGAAGAATGGATGTCTTCAATGCAGTACTTTGGAGAGTATCCTAAAGGAGACTTGGGGGCCCTGGCTGCTTCTGCTGTCTCTCTCTTTGCTTCCTGATTACTAGGCGATCGATTTTCTCCTTTATATACTCCCGGCCATAACCACCAGACGTGCAAATCAAAGGGTCCACCCAATTTCTGACTCAAACTTCCCAAACGTTGAACCCAAATAAACCTTCTTGCTTCATAAGTCAACGACCTCAGGTATTTTACTATAGCAGTATGAGCTAAGGAACACGATCATGCTTACAAGAACCAAGTGGGGGCCTAACTGGGTGAAAAATATCTTTGGACCCCTACCTCACCTCATACGCAACATAAAATAAAATAATAACCCTGCTTGAATTAACCATGTAGGTAGAAATGAAGGAAATTCTAAGAGTCACAGAAAAATACATAGCAGAACAGTTTCGTGATCGTGAGGTAGAATGGGCGTTACTTAGAAAAAGATATATGGGAGAAAAAAATAGTGCAGGTTTTTTTTTTTTTTGCTATACGCAAAGGAATTTTTTTTGTTCTAATCATAAGCAGGAATGATGGGTGGGGGACAGAGAGAGAGATGCTATTTACAATGTGTAAAATGCTCAGGGGAGCAATGCATGCCTCAGACCAGCCTGTTGGAAACGGTCGTCTTGTCCAAAATCAGGCTTCTCAACAGATAAAAAAAAAAAAAAAAAAAAAAAAACTCCCTTTTCTAAGGAACAAAGGAGTCCGTTATTAACACAGTAGCTGGGGTTTGTGCAGATTGAACTCACAACGAGGGTCAGTTAGATATCCGGTGTCCCTCCTTTAGCAGAGGCGTCTGTCACGTATGGGATGTAAGCAAGCCAAGGATAGGAGAAGAAGAGGCACAAGATGTATACTAGGGACAGATGCTTCACAGGACAGAGCAAATGGGCCCTGGGGGTCGGGCCTGGCAGACAATTGGAACCAAGCTTTGTTGAAAATGCTTCGTGAGCTGGGCGCAGTGGTGGCACGTGCCTGTCATCCCAGCACTTGGGAGGCTGAGGCAGGAGGATCGCGAGGTCAAAGCCAACCTCAGCCATGGCGAGGCCCTTAGCAACTGAGGGAGACCCTGTCGCTAATAAAATACAAAAAAGGGCTGGGGATGGGGCCCAGGGGTCGAGTGCCCCTGAGTTCCATCCCTGGTACCCAGAAAAAGAAAAAAGAAAAGAAAATGCTTCATGAATCTCGATTTCCTCTCCCACACATTTACAAGCTCCGTGGACGAGTAGGCATTTGAAAACACGGTGTCTGCACCTGAGACGGATTAAGCAGAGACGTGACACCCTCTAACCCACCTCCCTTCCTCATCCATCCCAACCTGTAGTTAATCACTGTTTTGTCTTCAGATAGAGATTTCTTACCTGAAAACGCAAAAAAAAAAAAACAAAAAAAAAACAAAACAAAAAAAACACCAAGGACCATGTAGCAGTAGTGTTTCTGTGTCTGGCTTATTTCACTCCATATAATGACCTCTGGTTTTGTTTGCTTTGATGAAAAGGGCAAAATTCCATTCTTCTTCATGACTGCATAATATTCCATTACCAATATGTGTGTGTGTGTGTGTGTGTGTGTGTGTGTGTGTGTGTGCATGCATATGATAGTATCTCTACATATCCTATTTTCTCTACACAATCCATCTGTTGATGGATAGCTAGGGTGATAAAAGGAAGGAATCATGGGAACAAAAACCTGTTGTACAGATATAAAATCAGACGCACAAACCAACACAGCAGAGACTGTGCACCTACAGCCCACTGAGTCTCCATGGAGCAGGTCCAGCCTCCGTTCGGCACTGAGAAAAGTGGATATCCAGATGGGTGAGACTGAAGCTTCAGCCCTGTCTCACCCTGGGCACGAGGCAGCTCTCCATGCCTCCAAAGCTGGGTGCGACGGCGCACGCCTCTCATCCCACCACTTGGGAGGCAGAGGTAGGAGAATCGCAAGTTCACAGCCAGCCTCAACCAAAACGAGGCCCTAAGGAACTCAGGGAGACCCTGTCTCTCAATTAAATACAGAAAAAGGGCTGGGGATGTGGCCCAGGGGTCGAGGGCCCCTGGGTTCAATCCCTGGTACCTCCCCGCCCAAAGGAAAGCATCCAAAGCCCCAAATCTCAGACCTGAAGGTGAGCAACGTCAGCCTGGTCTGGGCTTCCCCTCCCTCTCCCTCTCTATCTCTCTCATGCCAAAGTTCTACTTTATTTTTTAACTCATTTGGGATTCTACGTGAATCCCTACAGTATGCAGAAAAGTCCACAGCGTGCGTATGACTGGTTGTCCGCATCACAATGTCCTATGAGGCTACACAGGCACACACAGGGTTGACAGCAAGCTCTCTTTGATTTTCACGACGTTTTGCTTTAACTGTTGCTCACAAAAGCCTTGAAACTGTGGATCAGAGAGGCACGTCACACAACTAAGTTTTTTTTTTCTGTTTTTGGTCCCGGGGATTGAACTCAGGCGCCCTCGACCCCTGGGCCCCGTCCCCAGCTCTTTTCTGTATTTTATGTAGAGACAGGGCCTCCCTGAGTGGCTCAGGGCCTCGCCATGGCTGAGGCTGGCTTGGACCTCGCCATCCTCCTGCCTCAGCCTCCCCAGTGCTGGGATGACAGGCATGCGCCACCGCGCCCGGCTGCCTTTTCCCTTCTAAATGAACTCATTGTCAAAGAACCCAACTTCCGAGGGGGCCGGTGACTAACCATGCTGCAGATGAATGTAGGAAGCCCAGTCCTGCACAGTGGTGGTGGCCACGTGCTGGTGAGACCGTGGTCCCAGGTCTGCCCTGGCCAGCTCCTCTTCCGTGCTGAGAACCCCATGCTTTGATCAACTGGGGAGCAGCGGATCTACGGGTCACTGTGTCCCAGAACCGCATGCATTTGCAGTGCTGTGGGGACAGCTGGGACCAGGCCACCATCCATTCATGCAGTGAGCCCTTGGTGGCCGGCGATGGAGGAGGTACCTGGTCCAACCCAGCGAAGGGCAGATACATCCAGTGACACCATCCTGACATCTGCGTGGGCCACCGGGGGCAAGGGGACAGATGACGGGCCGTCGGAGCAAATTGTCTCCACGTGCAAGTCAGAGCCTGTCACTTCTCGGCTGAAATCTGCTCCTCTAGGCGACACCGGCTGTCACAACGGTGGATCTCCACCACGACCCAGGAGACGATACCCACGAATGTCCTCACGAGGTCTGAGCCCGTTTGCCAAGGGTCAGGAATGGTCCCACGTCCCATGACCGCTTCTCCATCCCCTCGGACAACGATTGTAATGTGGTCTCCAAACATTCTTCACGGTCTCCCCCCAAGACAACAAAGTCCTCCGGTTCTCTTCTCCTTCTAGAAACTTCTGCAGTCTATTCCAGGGCTCTCTGGACCCTGGACCTGTGGAAATGTAAAGCTAGATGCTCCTTGGTTGCGGGAGGTCGATACCGTGGGTTGCTCAATCCTTAGCAGTGCAAGGAGTCATCGTGGGCCTGTAGTTCATTACTGTATGGGGTTGTGTGGTACGAGGGATGGAACCTCACTTATCCTAGGCAAGGCTGTACCCCTGAGCTACACCCTCAGCCCTTTTGAAAATTTTATTTGGAGGAAGGATCTCGCTGAGGTGCTGAGGCTGGCCTCCAACTTGTGATCCTCCTGCCTTGGCCTCCTGAGTCACTGGGATCACGGGCGTGCACCACCATGCTCAGCAAAAGCCGACAATGGATTCCTCATTATCTCAAGCACACCCGAGACCGATACTTGAGCTGAGATCTGAGCACAGACTTTCCCCTGCTTTGTTCCTATGTCAAGAGAACCAAGGTGGATAAGGGAGTCATGCATGGGTTGGGACCTTGGTTCTCACTAAGTTCTGGGTCAGGGTTTTGACTCTCAGGATGGGGGGGGGGTGTCCTCTCTACCCATTTTTTTCTTCCCTAATGGTAACCCACCACCTGCCAACGATGTTGCCATCATCACCATCATTATCGCCACCACCATCACCATCATCACCACCACCATCAATATCATCAC
This sequence comes from Tamias sibiricus, assembly GCA_025594165.1. Classification (NCBI taxonomy): domain Eukaryota; kingdom Metazoa; phylum Chordata; class Mammalia; order Rodentia; family Sciuridae; genus Tamias; species Tamias sibiricus. The sequence continues at coordinate 7,965,785 of CM046667.1, forward strand.
AACCACCACCATCACCACCACCATGACCACCATCATCACCACGACCATCACCATCACCACCACCATGACCACCATCATCACCACCACCATCCATATCATCACAACAACCACCATCACCATCATCACCACCATCATCATCATCATATCATCACCATCATCATCATCATCACCACCACCATCATGATCATCATCATCATATCATCACCATCATCATCATCACCACCACCACCATCATGATCATCATCACCATCACCACCATCATCACCATCATGATCATCATCACCATCACCATCATCACCACCACCATCATAATCACCACCATCATCTCCATCACCATCATCACCATCTCATCACCATCACCATCACCATCATCATCATATCATCACCACCATCATCACCACCAACATCATGATCACCACCACCACCATCATGATCATCATCACCATCACCACCATCATCACCATCACTATCATCATCAACATCACCATCATCACAATCATCACCATCATCACCACCATCACCATCATCACCACCACCATCATCTCCATCACCCTTTGGATTTACTGGTACGAGGAGAGGGTGGGAAAAACATGGCAGAACCAATTGGTTCTACACACTTGCAGAGTGTGCTACCCACAGGGGACCTGCTAGACAGCAGGCAGACTCATAATATGGACCATGCACATGATAACTCATGGTCCAGGAAGACCTTGGTGATGAGGGTGATGGTGATGATGGTGATGGTGACGGTGGTGATGATGGTGGTGCTCTTTGTGAAGTCTCTGCTGACCACCCATCCTTCCCAGTAATTGAGGTCATGTTTCAATACATAAACTTATTTCCAGTGGAAGCCCAATGCTCAGTACTCCACTCTGAATATAAATCACCTCTCACCTACTTTATGGCTGTTTTATTATCCTCATCATAAGTAATGCTGAAAGCCAATCCTTAGGCTTAGAACTCTAGGCACATTTCTTTTTAAAAAAAAAATATTTCTTTAAAAGAGATTGTGAGAAGTGTCACTTTGTGTCCAATGTTATGTTTTTATTTTCACTTTTGTGGTCTTTTCATACGGTTGCGTTGCTTTGCCAAAAAAAAAAAAAAAATAGGTATCAATTTTCTTTTAAATACCTGCCAATAATGGCACGGTGCCCGTCTCTTCAGCAGTGAATATGCTTCTGTTGTATCTTTGCTAACAGAAGAGATGAAGTGGTGTTTCTTCTCATTCAATTCTCTTCCATCGAATTACAGCAACTTGCATAGGGAAGAGTCGGAAAGACTTAGCTCCTTATTCTGAATCACCTTTGTACAAATTGAGTGATTTTGTCGCTAAAAGATTCAACCACTCCTGGCTGTACCTTTCTGATGTGCGCTATGGCACTTTCAAGGGTTGCGGGGAGAACTGACAGCAGACGGGCAGGCTTTTGTGTAAAACCTCAGCTTCAGAAATGTCACTGAATAAAGGCCAACTGGCATCACCTTCATATGATCACCATCAAAGTCACGGTCCCCATCAATAATATCACCACAACCATCCTCATCCTCATCACCAACATATCCCTGCCATCACAATCACTATCATCAGTGCCACCAAAATTGTCACTGCCACCACCATCATCACACACCACCATCATCACCATCATTGTCACCACCAACATCATCTCCATCACTGACATCACCCCCATCCTCATGATGTCTACCAACCAACATCATCATCAGTACCATCTCCACCGTTATCATCATCATATGATCACCATCATCATCTTTATTATATGATCACCATCATCATCATCATTATCATCTCTGTCATCAACATCTTATCAACATCATCATCATCGTCACCATCACCACCATCACCACCATCATCATCACCACCACCATCATCATCATCATTATCATCTCTGTCATCAACATCTTATCAACATCATCATCATCGTCACCATCACCACCATCACCACCATCATCACTATCACCACCATCACCACCATCATCATCACCACCACCATCATCATCATTATCATCTCTGTCATCAACATCTTATCAACATCATCATCATCATCACCATCATCACCATCACCACCATCACCACCATCATCATCACCATCATCATCATCACCACCATCATCATCATTATCATCTCTGTCATCAACATCTTATCAACATCATCATCATCACCATCACCACCATCACCACCATCATCATCATCACCACCATCATCATCATTATCATCTCTGTCATCAACATCTTATCAACATCATCATCATCATCATCACCACCATCACCACCATCATCACCATCACCACCATCACCACCATCATCATCACCACCACCATCATCATCATTATCATCTCTGTCATCAACATCTTATCAACATCATCATCATCATCACCATCACCACCATCATCACCATCATCACCATCACCATCACCCACCATCACCACCATCATCATCACCACCATCATCATCATTATCATCTCTGTCATCAACATCTTATCAACATCATCATCATCATCACCATCATCACCATCACCACCATCACCATCATCATCATCATCATCATCACCACCATCATCATCATCATTATCATCTCTGTCATCAACATCTTATCAACATCATCATCATCATCACCATCACCACCATCACCACCATCACCACCATCATCATCACCACCACCATCATCATCATTATCATCTCTGTCATCAACATCTTATCAGCATCATCATCATCATCACCATCACCACCATCATCACCACCATCATCATCACCACCACCATCATCATCATTATCATCTCTGTCATCAACATCTTATCAACATCATCATCATCATCACCATCACCACCATCATCACCATCATCACCATCACCACCATCATCATCACCACCATCATCATCACCACCATCATCATCATTATCATCTCTGTCATCAACATCTTATCAACATCATCATCATCACCATCACCACCATCACCACCATCATCATCACCACCATCATCATCATCATTATCATCTCTGTCATCAACATCTTATCAACATCATCATCATCATCACCACCATCACCACCATCATCATCACCACCACCATCATCATCATTATCATCTCTGTCATCAACATCTTATCAACATCTTATCACATCATCATCATCACCATCACCACCATCATCACCATCACCACCATCACCACCATCATCATCACCACCATCATCATCATTATCATCTCTGTCATCAACATCTTATCAACATCATCATCATCATCACCATCACCACCATCATCACCATCACCACCATCATCACCATCACCTCCATCATCATCACCACCAATATCAACTCCACCACCATCATCACCCCCATTATAATGATGTCCACCACCATCATTATAATCATCTCCATCACCATCTCCACCATCACCATCATCATCATCACTTGATCACCTTAATGAGGAGGTAGCTAAGATGGCGACTGGCTGAGAGCCAAAGAGGAGACGTTTAATTGTTTTCTCTTGACCTTATTGTAATCTACTAAGAATCTTTCTGTGCCCGTGAACACTGTGTGACGCACCTGTAAGTTGAGCTTGTGACACGTGTATTCTTGTTAAGGTGAAGAATATTTAAGCAGGTAGGGTTGGAGTTGTTTGGAAGTTGTTGTTGGAGTTGGAGAGAGAAGTCAGAAGAGATAGCAGAATAAAGAACCTACTCGTTTCCAGTCTGCCTCCGAATTCTTACCCACAGTATCGTTGCTGCAGGTGGCAATAGGTCACCATCTTCATCACTATCATTATCATCTCTATCACCAACATCTCCATCACCATCCTCACACTATTGTCACCAAAATTCATTGTCATCAGTGTCATCACTACTATCATCATCATCACCATCATTATCATCATCATCTCCATCACCACCACCTTCATCATCATCTCCATCCACACCATCACCACCATCACCACCACCACCACCACCTTCATCACCATCACCATCACCTTCATCACATCATCATCATCTCCATCACCTTCATCACCATCATCATCATATCCATCACCACCATAACCATCACCATCATCACCACCACCACCTTCATCACCATCACCATCACCTTCATCACCATCATCATCATCTCCATAACCTTCATCACCATCATCATCTCCATCACCTTCATCACCATCATCATCATATCCATCACCATCATCACCACCATTATCACCTCCACCATCACCACCATCACCACCATCATCATCATCACCATCATCAGCATTATCCCAATTACCGTCATCATCTGCGATCATCACCACCTTCATCATCAAAATCATCATTATCTCCCCCGCCATCTTCAATTCCATCACCATTATCACCCCATCATGGCCACTATCATCAAGTCATCATGAACACCATCATTATCATCATCATCATCATCATCACAATCGATTACTATAATTTTCCATATTTATTCACTTATGAGTCGATCGTGTCCTTTGGCCAATGGGTTCTCAGTGTTGTTTAATTTGATCTGATTTTAAAGATCTAAAGCTGATAACCCCTGGGTGCACATTTCTCGATTTACTTGCCTACAGGCATGCTGCTCACCTACTTCATCTCCACCGTCATTCTAGAAAGTTACCGTGCTCCCTGCCATATGGCCCATCTCTTCTTTAGTTGCTTTTATCTTTTGCTTTCAGGTGATTTCTAATGACAGAAAGGAGGGGTTTACTTATTTGTTCTAACTGGTCCGACATGACAGCAGAATGCACTTGGACACGTTCTCCATAGGTGGACCATCTCTTCTCCTTCTCCTGGTTGTACGTGATGGAGAATCACACTGGTCACGATGTCCCATCCATTCTACTGTCCTTCCTACCCCATTGCCCTCCCTTCACTCTCCTCGGCCTTTTCCAAAGTCCCTAAGGAGTATTTTTTTATGCTCAAAAACGCCTATTGCCTATCAGCCAAAGGTCTACCTTACATGGTTAAGAGAGAGAAAGATCATCTTTCTCACGATTCTCTCCAGTGTCACTAAAATGTGGGTGCCTGGGACCCACTTCCGTAAATGTTAAGTCAGTGGGGACCTGGTTGGAGCCAAGAAACCGGCACTTGAGAACGTTCTCGGCTTGATGGACAGCTGCAGCCCGATGGCATTGAACTTCTGCAGCTGCACTCTATGTGTTACCTAGAAGATTCCCGCATGACAGTATCCCTTCCCATCGGGGACAGCAGCACGAGGGAGGGGGAGTCTACAGGTTATACCACGCATGCTTCTTCCCACGTCCAGGAGGGGATGAGACCCACGTCTAGCTAAATGCTGGCCCTCGCTGGCCCTCTCTGTTTTCATTACCTCACACCCGTCAGTAGCTATTCTCCCCAGCTCAGTTGCTGCCTGGAGCAAGGCACTGTGCAATTAGCTGACCACAAACACTTCAGAGGCTTGGCTGAGCACCGACTCCTCCGTCTCATAAAGGAGGCTCAGCCATGAAAATCAATATGAACTCAGCCCCACGGCCTTCACCTGGGAACGGGCTAATTTTTTCCACCTAAAACTGTCCCCTGCATGCAATCACTTGGTCCATGACAGACCTTTCAGACTGCCCCTCCGTGCATGCCCACCCTGACTCGGGGGCACAGGGGCCTGACAGAGGTTTCCATCTCGCTCCTCCCGGCTACGTCATCATGCGGATACTGATCAACGGTGCTGACCACCACCTGCCCCTCTCCTCCAATGGGTTTGCAAGAAAACCCACCTCTATCCGCAGAGTGGCCCGCTGGGTACGTGAGTAAATGAAGGAACTGCGTTTTTGCAAATCTGTAGCCCACACAGAAGGAAATTTATTGTGTGATGGAGGAAGAGGAGGAGATCAGGGTTCTATAAGTCCTTCAAGGGTTTGGCTCCAATGATGGAAAACTCTCTACCAAGTCCTACCCACTAAAGGCGCTCCTACCTACCAATGGCATCAAGGTGGCGATCAGCTTCCAAGGCTTCCCTTTGCAAAGGCTCATGGGCTGAAAGATTGATGCCCAATGAAGTAATGAAGTAGGAAGCTACAACATCATGAGGTTCTGATGTGACCAGTGGATTAATCCACTGATACAGATTAATCCACTGATATGGATTAATCCACTGATATGGATTAATCCATTGACATGGATTAATGGACTTCGAAGAGAATGGTGTAAGCCATAGGCAGAGGGGTATGACCAGAGGTAGCTCATGTGTCATGAAGGGGCACATCTTGTCTATGGCCTCTTCCTCTTCCTCTCTCTGTTTCCTGGATGCCCTGGGGCACACCTCCCTGCGCCGTGATGTTCTGCCTGGGAACAGGCCCACACGGAGGGGGACCAAGCCAGTAGGAATGGAAATCTATGGCACTGTGAGCCCACGTGAACCTTTCTTCCTTGCGTTGTTTTTTTCAGGTATTTCAACATAGCAGTGGCCAGTTGGCTGATACACAAATCATAGCAAGATTCTTAAGAAAAACACATCGGAACCCAATACAACACCAGGGGTGGTGCCTAGTGGCAGAATTTAAACAGCTGCGTCAGAATGGAAGACCCCTTTCTACGATCCCCCAAACCCAAGACTCCACCTACTGTGGACCCTCACAAAGCCCAGTGAGCAGAAGGCAGTCGCCTGTAGTTCTTTTAGAGTTCCTTGAGACAGATCCTGCTGGTCAGGCATTTGCCTGAAGCCCTCCAATGCCCCCCAGTGCACCTCTCCCCAAATTTTCACCCCGCTAAAAACGTAGACCACCATTTTCCCAAGTTCATTTTCCCTTCCCCCAGACCGACTCTCTAAACTGGCTCATAATTCAGAAAACCCAACCCTTTCGCGAGAACTGGTAGAGAGGGCACAGCAAGGTCGACGCGGCGTTAAACAGCCTCACCCATTCAAGGACATGATTTCCATCTGCAGTTCCAGCACACATGCTGGCCCTCCCGTCCACCGGGTTCTGGGCCCAGGAGGTCAACTCCCAAGGCGGAGCAGCCTGGATAAGGGTCTAATGAAGACATCCTGACCTGCCGCCCGCTCTCCTGACATCCTCGGTAGAAGTCACTGAGAGGTCCGGGTGCTTAACAAACAGTAACACCGAGTCCCAAGTCAGCTTTCTCCTTTCCTAATTTCTCACCAAAAGAAATGCCCTGGGTACTGCTGTGCCTCTGACTTCATTCCCTGTATGAATCCATCCATTCCTTGCTTCCCCCAGGTCTGGGAATCAGACCCAGGGACCTAGACATACAGGGCAAGTGCTCTACGACCGACCTACATCCCCAGCCTCTTTGAAAAACTATATTTGGAGAGAGGGTGTCACTAGGCTGCCAAGGCTGGCCTCAACCTTTCAATCCTCCTGCCTCAGCCTCCACTGATTCATATTTGGCTACTATTCGTCACCATTCATATCATTGATGACTCAGAACACGGTCAAGGTTAACGGTCATCAAAGGCTTTGGCGGGATCAGCTTCAATTTTCCTTTAAGGAACTACCTCGTCCGCATCGACCCTAAGCTAGAAGGTGATGGACTTACCCATTCCCCTCTCCATGCGGGACTGTGTGGCTCACTCGCATCCAACGGCCTCTTTTCTCTGGAAACTGAACTGGGTTGAGTTGCCATGTGACCCAAAACGCACCAATAGGCAGCCTTCCTTTTGTGAGCTCAGGGATGACGTCATAAAGACACACAGGTGACCATCTCATCTCGACCCCCACCTGGACACAGCCTCTCTGAGAAAGCCCACACAGAGGAGGAGACAGGGGCTGACACAGGTGACCAATGGCGGGGATCAGACTTGTGGGCGCCATTTTGAATCCACGCACACTCGACAACGCTGAGGACGTTCGTGGATGGAACCTGTTCTTTCCCCTTATATGAATGTAACCTGAGTTTCTTTTACTGGCTACCAAACCATTTGAAGCAATGACACTTAGTATGTCTCAAAATACGTATCCCCACGTGATACTGCCACGGACGTTGGGGTATGATGCGGTCAACTTCTATTTCATATGTCACGCCATTCTGGTTAGCGGATGCTGTATGCACTAATGGATCCACATTCAATGGCTTTGAACGATGTCATTGTTTGAATGTAGACTCTGGGCATGACACATCTAGGCTCAGGATTCCCTGGATCCTATACTTTGAGTCCTGCCATGAAGCATATGCGTTGGCGACGGTCACCAAAATCCCAGTAATTGGGGAAAATCGTCGTTATGGTGTGGACATAAGGTGTGTCTGTCCCCCGAAAGCTGTGTGTGAGACAATGCAAGAAAATTCAGAGGTAAAAGGGTTGGGTTATGAGAGATGTGTCCTAATAGTGGATTAATCCACTTGGATGGACTAACTGGTGGTGACTGTGGGCAGGTGGGGTGTGGCTGGAGGAGGGGGTCCCTGGGCTGTGCCTTTGGGGCTTCTATCCTGTCCCTGGTGAGCAGAGCTCTCTCTGCTCCCTGGTGGCACATCCTGAGTTGCTCTCCTCCCCCAGGCCCTGCCGCCATTTTGTTCTGCCTCACCTTGGGCCAGAGCCATGGAGTCAGCCCACCATGGACTCAACCTCTGACACCAGGAGCCCCAAGTAGCCTTCTCCTCCTCTAAAATAAGCATTCCATAGGTTAGAAGCCAGCCTCAGGTCTTGCCTTCATTACGGTGGGAGGGCTATTCCTCAAGATTGAGATTGATGGTGGACTGCAAGTCAAGATCTACCTCTCCAGGGAAGCTAGGGGGATCCTGGGGACCAAACGGCATTCAGGAGAAAGCCGAGGGAAATGGCATCGGGTATTAGGAAACAGGAATGCCTATGACTCCCAACCTGGTGTCTGGGCTAGTCCCATGTGCAGGCAAAGAATGCACGACCCAGGGAGGATTAGAATCCGAGAGCCGTTGTAACACGTCCCCACCAACTGGTGGGAAATCAAACAACAGGACTTTGGATCACAGCAGCTCCCGTCTCCTAGGTGCAGAGGAAGCTTCTTCGGCAGATACGCTGCTGCGTTCTTCTGCACACACTGAGCGGCTACTGATTATTTCCGGGGGACACGGTTCCATCTCCCGTGGGCCCAAGTGTTCTGCGCTGCAGTTAAAAAGGGGACGCCTGGTGCCTTCTCACCTGTGGGCTGCTCTGTCAAACGTTTCTGCCACCTTCCACCCTCACACCGCAGGGTCCTCGGCATCTGGGGACGACCCTGAGTCTTTTCTGTCCCGGCGACGGTGGGTGATTACTGTGCACCTGGAATCCCGAGCATGCAATCTCAGCCACAGAGGGGCCGGTCATCATGCACGAGGGCAGGAGATGGAGGCAGAGACAGTCTCTGTCCTCTTACCTTCTCAATCACGTTGCAAAGTAGATTGCTTCATAGGAAAAAAAAAAAGACCAGGGCACGTGGCTTCCGGCTCAACCTGGATGACGCACGTGTGGGTTGCACATAGCGACGATATGAATGAAAAGACAAACCCAGCACGAACTCTTGATTCGATTCATGACGTCAAGCGATGAACGAGAAGAAAAAATAAATAAATGCATGCAGAGTTGGGACGCCGGGATGCGTTGTGCCAATCCAAGTCCCGATGCACCGTCGAGGGTCCGCAAACGCAGCCTTCATGGTCTGAGAAGCTCCGCCGTCGTCTCAGAACGCCCCGGTCTTCAAAGCCATCCGTCTCCAGGGGACAAAGAGCAGACTTGCAAAATCGTGATTGAAAGGAAGCTCCGGGAAGGCGGGAGGGACCTTTTCATCTGTGCTTAGAGCGTCCGAGGGTTAATGAGCAGGGAAATCCTGTATGGGGAAGGGGACGGGATTGAAAGACCCCCCAAAGCTCCCTCCACTTGGAAGACTGGAGGGCTCTGTGATTGAAGTCCTGATTGATGCCCGGGAGGACAGTTTCTCTACGGAAAACGGAGACTGCGTGTCAACAACAAGGGACCTTATTAGTCGAAGCTTCTCCTCTTCCTCAGAGGCATGAATGAGCTGCACAGAGAGAGCTGGGAAGGGTTTGGAGAAAATGTCGTGGGGGGAATCTGGAAGCTTCTAGATGGGGGATTACAATGCCAAGTGGGTGCCGTGCAAGTCAAAAGAGGCTCTCAGCGCACCCTCCTGGGGTTGTGTCCCGCTTTGACCCCTCCCCGGCCTCCCGAGTTGCACTTGTTGCGGCTAGGGGACTCTCCCGCGATGACACACAGGCAGGAGGGTCTTGGGGAACCTGGGCACAGTCGGTGCCTTGCAATGGTGGGCACCCAGGCCTTGCACATACAGCTCCGGACGGGTCGGAAATCCCCCTCCGGTGGCTTTCCTGTGGACACGGCGGAGACGCTGCTTGTCTGGGTACAGTTGCCGTGACTGTACCCAACTGCTTGAGACCGGGTGCTTTTATAAAGAACAGGGGATGCCTGGCGGACCGTTCTGGAGGCTGCTAACCCCAAGAGCGTGAAGAACAGGAGGGTATTCTTCAACATCATTATAGGACGACCTGGGGGGTTCAATTCCTACCACACCAAATTGCAAAGCACAGGTTCACACCATGCTACCCTCTTTCCCACCAGAGGGCCTGCTCCACCACCCGACGCGAACTGGGCTGACGCTCCGCCCATGGCTACCGTGCACGCTGATGCGTTGGTGAGTCCTTTTTAAGTGAATCACCTCGAATCGTCAAAAGACAGAAAACACAGAAGAAAGAAACTGACCTAGAGCCGCGTCTGGATCAGTTCACCGGCGGCGTCTGCTGGATATGAGGGTCTGCTTCGTTCTCAGCGGGGAAGGGAGGGGTTCCGGGGATTGAATCCGGCTCGGGAGGCTGAGGCAGGAGGATCACGAGGTCCAAGCCAGCCTCAGCCAAAGCAAGGCCCTAAGCAACTCAGTGAGACCCTGTCTCTAAATAAAATACAAAAAAAGGGTTGGGGATGGGGCTCAGTGGTCAAGGGCCCCTGAGTTCCATCCCTGGTACCAAAAAAAAAAAAAAAAAAAAAAAGGGCATTAGATACATGAAAATCTAACAGGATTTTTTTTTTCCACTATTTTTACTTATAATGTACCTGCCAGCAGTTTCTAATCTGCAGAAACCCGAGACCTGCAGGAAAGAATGGTGGGGTGAAATCATGAGAAAGGGGGCCGCCTTGTGTTCATTTCTGGGTGACAAGACCCGAGGTCCTCAGCCTCTCTGCAATCTTTCTCTGGGTGCAGACCCTGCCTGGGAGATGGGCATGTGCACTGTGCAAGTCACAAACACCACCCCCCCCCCCCCCGCAGATCTGAAAGCTCTCCCATGCTCCCTCCAACAGTCCTCCAGGCTTGGGGACGGTCACGGCACCACAGCACCAGATGACTGAAGGAGGGGATTCAATGGGGGGAAAAGGACCCGCTGAGGAAAAGCAAGCAAAAACCCACCCGCCCGCCCGGGGAAGGCAGGCACCGCGGACCCCCCACCCAGGCCTCCCAGTTCCCGGGGCAGCAAAATCGTCCCCCTTCCAACCACAACGACCTCAAGACAGGGACAGTCGAGCACCATCCGGCGCCCGGCTGGGTTTTCTCCTCATGCTTTATAAAGCAGCTGATCCCAGGATGACGACTGTTCTAAAAGCCAGTTACAGTGACCGGGGACAGGCAGAGGTGGGGGGTGGGACCCGCAGTCCAGGGAGGGTTCTGTGAATGGCCCAGGGGCTGACCCCACAGGCTTTCTTCTCCAAGAAGCAGTGGTCCCGCAGCCCTGCCTGGCCTCCGAGCACCTTCCTCTGCAAGCCCCCTGTCACCGGCAGGAGAAATGCACGCAGGAAAAAATGTCCCTGAGAGGAGCCGGGTCACCCTGCAGGGGACACTTCTGTGACCCTGACGCAGACCAGGTCCCAGGCCTCCGGGAGACGAGGATCCTTCCTCCAGGCATAAAATCTGCAAGAACAGGTTCCAGTGAGGACCCGTCAGCGTGGGCCAGGGGGACCCAGAGTGGCTGTGGCAGTGGGGACTGGAGCGTCTGAGATCCCCCTGCTGTCGTCAAAAGTGACAGGTGGACCTGGGCGGGACTGTCTGGAAACGTCCCTGGGACCCCAATAAAAGTGGAGGCAGGAGGGGTGCGCTGTCTCTCTGTCCCTTGAGAGTGTCCCCGTCCCCTGTCCATCCCTTGAATACACTCCTGCCTGTCACTCTGAGTGACAGGTGTGACATCTTGCTGACTTGACCACAAGAGCTGGGGTGTGCAGAGGGGGGGTGTCTCACTGTCTCCTTTGCCTAGAAGGCCCCACCTCTGTGACGCAGGTTATGTTTAATAGCTAAGAACACTACATATTTACAAATGTGCAAAGACGTGTCTAAAAGAACACGGAAAATGAGTAGTTGACAACGTCCCAGCCAGCTGCACCCTTCAACAATCAATCAAATCATACAGTGGAGCCAGGCGTGGTGGCGCACGCCGGTCCTCCCAGCACTTGGGAGGCTGAGGCAGGAGGATCGTGAGGTCCAAGCCAGCCTCAGCCATGGTGAGGCCCTAAGCCTCTCAGGGAGGCCCTGTCTCTAATAAAACACAGAAAAGGGCTGGGGATGGGGCCCAGTGGTCGAGGGCCCCTGAGTTCAATCCCCGGTACCAAAAAATTAAATAAAATTAAAAAAAAAAAATTTTTTAAAAATCATACAGCAGGTTCTATGAAGAAACCTCTCCTTCTTGAAAACCAGCCAGCGTCCGAGAAGACAGATGACGCCTGGACTGTCTATCTTGGTCTGGTTTTCTAAAACGATATTTCTGACTAGACATGCAGCCTATCGTGAGACCCACCTTCCATCTTCTAAGTCACTTGGATTGGTTAAAAAAAAAAAAAAAAAAATTGTGCGAACATCTGAATTGCAAACTGCATTAAAAATTCCTGGCGTGGAATGACAGAGGCCAGGGTGTATTCTCTGCGCCTTCTTTGGGGAACGATCTTTCCTAATTATCGCAACAGGCATCATTCCCATTCAGCAGATAGCATCGTCGAGAGCGCAGGCGACGTCTCAGGCCTCCCTGAGATAACGGCGCGGTGTTCCCAGGGGCTGGGAGCGGTGTGCAACGTTGCCCGGGGCCTCGCCACGGGGCCGAGGCTGATGTTGAAGGAATTCCGCCCCCGTCACATTGTGGTTCTCAGACACTCGGTGCTTTGGGATGGATTCATGTCGCGGGGCTCTCGATGGAGGAATCTTCCGTGATTACCTTTACTGGGGAGCTGTGTCTACACAGTGTCAAATATCCAACCGACAGACGAAAACGGGAATCATCCCATTATTATTATTATTATTTATTTATTTATTTATTTATTTGCAAGAGCTCACATTGGTGTGGATGGGACCCAACCAGCTCAGTCTTGTCAACACGGTTAGATTGTAGGATTTGCCGCCGTGTGTAGACACCACTGGCTTGTTTGTGACTCGACCGAAAGGGAGAAATAAAATGGATTTCTCATGCAAACAGAGCTAGATCGAGACTGGCAATAGTGCCTGTCTAAGTTCCAAGAATCACATTTTAACGCCTTCTTCGTGATTAATTTCTCTAAGTAAAAACTGAATGCTAAAAATCCATTTGACAACCTCAAAATGAGTCCATTTAGGGGGAAAAAAAAAGCCAAAATGATAATAATACACGACTTTTTTTAAGAAACAAGAATCTCCCTAATTTGGTTTGTGTTCAAACACCACCGTCGGAAATGACACGCCTTTGGTCTCATTTCTTGCCATTCTGCTGATATTTAAAAAATCATACATATTTTTTTTTCCTGCACTGCATTAAACATCCCAATTAGAAAACTAGGTGCGGGCAGCTTAGCTGAAATTGTCTGAATCCCCTTTTTATTGGTAATTGCGCTGCACAAACATCAGATTTGGAAGGGCTTGTGTGTCTAGGAACTAGTCAAAGTGCTTTGGAGGGTTGAAGTCACTAAGCCTCCAAATTCAACTCTCAAGGAAAGTGCGACTTGGAAAAAGAAGCCCAATAACTTAAATTGCAAACCCTCACCCCAACTCCCACCAGCAGGCTTATCCACTGTGCCACATCCCAGCCCTTTTTTTACGTTTTAATTTAAGACAGGGTCTCACTAAGATACTTAGGACCTCAGTAAGTGACCGAGGCTGGCCTCCAAATCGCAATCCTCCTGCCTCAGCCTCCCGCATTGCTGAGATGACGCGTACGCGCCGCCACGTCCGGTTATTCTCTTGATTTTCAGCTCAGCTGAGGGACGCGGGTTAATTCAACCTGCGACCTTCATCTCCTTGTGCTGCTTAAAATCATTCCTGAAATCACAGTATCCCGAGGCCAGGGGCCATGTAAGGTGACCTTCACAGATTTCAGGAAAGGGGAAAGTCCTAGGATGCTGCTGGTATTATTCAGAATTGGGGACTTCTGTTTTGGATGCAAGCTCAGCATACGTGGCAGAAACGAAGTGCTAGGAAATATCTTGAGTCATGAAGATAAATGGACCCTGTTCATTGATGACACCCTCTTATGAGAACTGTCCCACCCCCGTTCCATCCGTCTGGTACACCCAAGCACCCCAGATTTTCCATTCTTTCTGTGGCCCAGGTGTGGGTTTCTGAACCAACACAGCCAATCAAAACTCTTCCTTGGTGGCTCAGGAGGCTGAGGTAGGAGGATCCCAAGCTCGAGGCCAGCCTCAACAACGTAGAGAGGCGGTAAGCAACGTCGCAAGATGGTGACCCTCCATAAAATGTTTAAAGGGCTGGGGATGTGGCTCAGTGCTTAAGCACCCCCGAGTTCAATCCCCAGTCAACAAAATAAAGAAATTATTCTCTGGAGTTTTTTTTTAATGGAATTCAAGAAGTGGGTCCCTCATCGGTGCAGCTGAGAACCACGGCATGTGACACGCAGCTACTGCAGGGCAGAGGCTCACCCACCATGCAAAGGAGAGAAGCCGAGAACCCGCCCTGAATACCTGGGGTGCTTTGAATTTCTTGGTTCCAGTCATGTCTAAAACCTAGCCACGTCCTTACTGTGCCGTAATCTGGTTTCCCTCAATTGTGCAACGAGTCGGGTTTATTTAGCTTGTTGGTTGCTGTGACCAAAAGACCCAAGCAGAACAACGTAGAGGAGGAAAAAGGTGATTTGGGCCCAGGGTGTCAGAGGTTCATTCCATGGCGGGCTGACGCCATGGCTCTGGCCCAAGGGGAGGCAGAACAAAATGGCGGCAGGGCCTGGAGGAGGACAGCAGCTCAGGACGTGGCACCAGGAAGCAGAGAGAGCTCTGCTCACCAGGGACAGGATAGAGACCCCGAAGGCACAGCCCATGGACCCCCTCCTCCAGCCACACCCCACCTGCCTGCAGTCACCACCCAGTGAGTCCATCCAAGTGGATTAATCCACTATTAGGTTACACCTCTCATAACCCAATTATTTCAACTCTGAAAAGAAAACATAATGGTGTAAAAGTCTATTTGGGGTCATGGTGTCAGAAGTTGAGTCCATGGTGAGCCGACTCCATGGCTCTGGCCCAAGGGGAGACAGAACAAAATGGCGGCAGGGCCTGGAGGAGGAGAGCAGCTCAGGACGTGGCACCAGGACGCAGAGAGAGCTCTGCTCACCAGGGACAGGATAGAGACCCCCAAGGCACAGCCCAGGGACCCCCCCTCCTCCAGCCACACCCCTCCTGCCTGCAGTCACCACCCAGTGAGTCCATCCAAGTGGATTAATCCACTATTAGGTTACACCTCTCATAACCCAATTATTTCACCTCTGAAAAGAAAACATAATGGTGTAAAAGTCTATTTGGGGTCATGGTGTCAGAAGTTGAGTCCATGGTGAGCCGACTCCATGGCTCTGGCCCAAGGGGAGACAGAACAAAATGGCGGCAGGGCCTGGAGGACGAGAGCAGCTCAGGACGTGGCACCAGGGAGCAGACAGAGCTCTGCTCACCAGGGACAGGAGAGAAACCACCAAGGCACAGCCCAGGGACCCCCTCCTCCAGCCACACCCCACCTGCCTGCAGTCACCACCCAGTGAGTCCATCCAAGTGGATTAATCCACTATTAGGTTACACCTCTCATAACCCAATTATTTCACCTCTGAAAAGAAAACATAATGGTGTAAAAGTCTATTTGGGGTCATGGTGTCAGAAGTTGAGTCCATGGTGAGCCGACTCCATGGCTCTGGCCCAAGGGGAGTCAGAACAAAATGGCGGCAGGGCCTGGAGGAGGAGAGCAGCTCAGGATGTGGCACCAGGGAGCAGACAGAGCTCTGCTCACCAGGGACAGGAGAGAAGCCCCCAAGGCACAGCCCAGGGACCCCCTCCTCCAGCCACACCCCACCTGCTAAGGTCACCATGTAGTTAATCTATTCAAGTGGATTAATCCACTGATTAGGATTAATCCAATCATCTCACCTCTGGACTGTCGTTCAATGTCTCCCAGTGAGCTGTGGCAGACGCCTCATATCCAGATCACGTCCCAGCCACCACGTGCCCTCTGACAAACAGACCTCTTTTCCCGCACAGGGCCCCATGGAGTCCGGGTGGATCTCTATCCCTGGGAGGCCACTCACGGATCCCCTACATGTGTGGGATGTCAGAAAGTGTGGGAGGTGTGAAAGGAGGAAAACCGTGCTAGAGATTGCGTCTGGGCGTCGCCCTCCCGCTGTCGGTGAGACCTGAGCTCCTTCCGTCTTGACCCAGCCAAGCCAAGCGGACCCCTGGGTGGGGGACCGCTCCGGGGTCACCTTTCACAGCGAGCGTCTTGCAAGCCATAGAGAGCTTTGGTTCCAGAGCCACCAACCGTGGAAGATCTTTCCTGGTGTGGAAACGGGACGGCCACGTTGTTGCACATTGCCAACGAGCAGTTAGGACGCCGCCACGCCGGTTCACCTTCCGATCGTCCACTGACCAGGTCACCGACCGACAAAGCCCATGCGCATCTCGTGACGCCTTCCGGGCACGGCTCAGCCGTTTGGACACTCTGTCCAGTTCTCTCGAAAATACCTTTCCCAGCCGGGCGCGGTGGTGCACGCCTGTCATCCCAGCACTTTGGGAGGCTGAGGCAGGAGGATCACGAGGTCCAAGCCAGCCTCAGCCATGGCGAGGTACTTAGCCACTCAGGGAGACCCTTTCTCTAATAAAATGCAACAAAGGGCTGGGGATGGGGCCCAGTGGTTGAGGGCCCCTGAGTTCAATCCCTGGTACCAAAAAAATAAAGAAAATACTTTTCCCCCTAAACCCCCACAGAGCCTTCAGGGTTCTCTCCTTGGGAGGCCTCTGGTATGCACGGGGATCGATTCTGCCAATGCCTGGGTCTCTTCTGTCCTGTGCATCCATGAACTGGGGTCCGTCATTTCAGTCATGACGGGAGGTGTGTCCAAGGAGAGGAGGTGTTGAGGGGTTGAGGATAGTCTCGTCCATCAACCATGTCTCTCTATTTCCCAGTCTCACGAGGGAGAACGGGAGGGTTCCACCGTCTCTGGAATCTCCCAAGCACAAGACGTAAGACAGAGGTGTCCAAAGATGCGGAGAAGGGACCCACGCTTCCTTCAGCACCGGACGGGTCCACGTGCCCTGTCCGTTCCCTCCTGCATGCTGGACTCCCCCCTGCCGGTCCTCCTCCAGGTCATATTACGGAGGTTGGATGATGTTGAACCTGTTGGGTATCTGCCCTTCACTGTGTTTATGGTGGGGGACCAGGGATTGAACTCAGGGGCCCTCGGCCATGGGGCCCCATCCCCAGCCCTTTGTTGCGTTTTATTGAGAGACAGGGTCTCACTGCGTGGCTCAGGGCCTCACTTTGGCTGAGGCTGGCTTTGACCTCGCGAGCCTCCTGCCTCAGCCTCCGGAGCCACTGAGATGACAG
Organism: Tamias sibiricus; assembly: GCA_025594165.1. Classification (NCBI taxonomy): domain Eukaryota; kingdom Metazoa; phylum Chordata; class Mammalia; order Rodentia; family Sciuridae; genus Tamias; species Tamias sibiricus. Next base: position 7,983,547 of record CM046667.1, read on the forward strand.
GTGTGCAGCACCGCAGCCAGCCTATTCCCCTTCTAAACAAAGCCACAGGTCCTCAATAAAGATAGTTTCCATAAATGATCTTTCTGGATTCATTGACCTCCCGATGGACAGCAATCGTGCATTCCAGTGCCATCCCTCATTGATGAACTAACAATGGAGTCATTATTTTTTTTTTATTTATTTTTTTTACATCAGACTCAGACGTTCTGGGCTTGATGTTCACGCTTTGTCTAATCAAACTTCCACGCTATATTCATTCTGCCTCGCTTCTCAACAATGGTCAGTGACGCGGCCTCCTCAATGTTTATGACAGCTCAGTTCGCAATAGCCAAGCTGCGGAACCAACCTAGGCGTCCTCCGGCAGATGAACGGATAAAGAAAATGTGTCGTATAGACACAATGGAATATTACTCAGCCTTAAAGAAGAATGAAATGATGGCATTGGCTGGTCCACCTATGGAGCTAGAGACGATCATGCTGAGTGAACTAAGCCAATCACCAAACACCAAAGTCCAAAGGTGTTGTCGGATCTGCGGATGCTAATTCACAATGGGGGCGGGGGGGTGGCGGGTCTAGGGGAGAATAGAGGTACTTTGGATTAGGCAGGGGGGAGTGAAGGGAGGGGAGGGCGTGGGGTAGGAAGGAGAGTAGAATAAATGGGACATCATGACCCTGTGTGCATATGTGACTACTCGACCTGTGATTCTGCATCAGGCCCAACCAGAAAAAGGAGCAGTAATACTCCGTCTATGTAGGATGTGTCCAAGGGCACTCTACTCTCACGTGGAACTAATTGGAACACATTTAAAAAATGAAGGAAAAATAAATAAAGTGGCCATCCTCCTCTCCCACACCCCCTTAGCAGATCCCGGAGAAATCCCTGCTCTTGTTAACAGCGGTGTTCACATGCCTCGCTCCCTACCTTGGGGGCTGACGGACTGTGACCTTCGTTGCACATCTACCCACAGGTTAAATATGCGATGCAAAGCTGATTAATTAGTCTGCCACTTGGGCCCCCAAGGGGAAAAAAAATGAATAATCTACAAAAACCTGAATGACTCATGGACACCTGTAAGGTAAGAATCTGTGATCTAGAATCAAGCCTGATCAAGTGAGTGGATTAATCCATGGATGTGGATTAACCCAGTGGACACTGTAGGCTAGATAGTGCAGCAGCAGGTGAGTCACTGAGGTGTCCCTTGGGGGAATGTGTTTTGTCTGCGGTGAGAAGACAAAGCTCTTCCTGCCTCCTGGAGGCCACGTCCTGAGCGTCTTTTCCCTTCCGCCATGCTGTTCGGCGCCATCTTGGATATAGACCAATGAGGTCCGCCGTCTATGGACCTCTGAAACTGTAAGCCTCAAAACGACTTTTCTCCTCCAAAATTGTTCCTTTCGGGTCTTTCACTCACAGGAGCCAAACAGCCAACCACACCTGCATTTATCTACTTGGTCGATTCTTGTATCTTCAAAGAGTTCTCCTTAGGAAGTGGGAGGAGAGATGTAGAGATTGGAGGCAGACTCTCGTCGACGGAGAAAGATCCACGTCACAAACTAGGCACGTGCCTGTCAAACTGGAGCTCTGACTTCCCGCTCTGATTTCTCGTTGTCTAAACCATTTGACAAATGCATGGCTGTGACCTCTGCCTTGCCCCCAGAAAAACCCTCCAAAGAAACGTCAGGGCATGCTGATCTCAATGTATTGTCGATGTGGAGTTAATTCATTGACTGAAGAACCAATAATTACGCATCTGAACCTCCCTACTGATTCTGAAGTGGAAACAATTTAGGCAAGAAACAAAGGGGAAAGATATGCACAAAATGCTTGATCCAAAAATATCTGTGATTTTTTGTTTGGTGTGTGTGTGTGTTTGTGTGTGTGTGTGTGTGTGTAAATATTCTGCCTGTGAACTCTCACCAGCACACACACTCCAACATGTCCACAGTATGGGGAAATCCATTTTGCTTTTTCAGACCCTCCTAGGTTTCCAATTCCCTGGTCAGGATCGTGCACGCATATTGCTTTGAGACGTCTAAAGAGCTCAGTGAGTAGAACCGGGTTTACCATGAACTTGAAATTGCTGTTCCACAAGGGAACATTGCCCTGCCTTTTTTTTTTTTTTTTTTTTTAATTCTAATTCCAAGGCCATGCTGAAGCTTAAAGCAATGGCCAGAGGCCCTGAGTCTCAGGACAGAGATGGTGCATTAATGGCTCTGTAATCCCAGAGCCGATGGGCTGTTCTTACTGGGAGTTCTGATTGGGCCCCACGGGGTCTATATGGAGACTCAGGGTGAGCTCCCTGCAACGGTGAGTGGTGTCTCCTAGTAGCACATCGAATGCATGCCGAGTAACCCCTCCTCCTAGTTTGGAGGGGCATATCTCCTCCTTTCTGTTTGTCCTTCCTTCCAGCTGCCTTCTGCACTGTGCATCCTGAGACAAGATGGCGCCCCACGCGAGTGCCGGAATGAGGACTCTGATTGCTTTCGAGGGGCCCCCTCTGCCATCGTCCCACACGGACACACAGAGCAGCTCAGGGGCAGCTGGGACGTGCTCACGGATGGGACCCCCATGTCGGCGGAACCCTGCATCACAATCAGACCTGGGCTCCGCCCAGTCATTGTGCGTCCGGTCGCCATGACAGCAGAGGGCGCCACCATGGGCTGGCTCTCCTGGAGCCCAGGTGACACGATCTTTCCATCATCATCATGGACAAAGAAGCCCAGGACACAAGCCATCAACGTTGGGGAATCACGGAAGGACCGTGTTTGTGGACACCAGACCTTCCACCAAATCTTACGGCAAAACGTTTCCCAGGGGGTCAAAGTATACACGCAGAGACAGAGGGGACAGCCAAGTTCTCCACCCCACAACAAAAAGGAGAAGATCAAGTGGGTAGGGTTGAGGAGTCTAGAACGCCCACGAATGACCTCCTCCAGTTCCCGTGAGATTTCGCTACCTATTGGTACTTTCTCCTTCCCTAAAAATGGCATATAGAAAAAAATAAAAATTAACGGAGGAATGTGGTTCCACAGAAAATGAGAATTGGCAATCCACAGAGACATGGAGGTGCCCAAAGTTTCGTCGCAGGAGATTGAGTTAATGGGTTGAGCCTGATTTTTTTTTTTCTTTCTATTTTTAGATTTTCACTGTTGCTCTACGGAAGTGGTTTTTTGATGACCTCGTGTAGCTGGAATGGTCTGAATACAGACCTCTGCCCTCTGACTGTGGTGAACAGGAGGAAAAAAAATAAACAATATCCAAATTCACATGGAGGAGACGAATCCTAAACAATGAAAACCAAGCCTTTTATGACCTGTCCCTTTGTTGGATATTATAAATGACATTTTTATCCATTCCCAAGACTCAAAAAGCAATCATAACATCTTATATCCTCAGAGCAGAAAGAACTATTCATTCTATTGTTCCACTTTCAAGTGTAAGGACTTAACTCTATTACGGATTCATTCTTTCACCGATGACTCAGGGATAGCATAGAAGGTTCTATGCTCATGTTAATTAGCACCTGTAATAAAAGGCTGTAAACCACGCTCAGAAGGCAATATATGAAAAGAATTAAAGTCATCTATCACAGTTTTCTTGGTCCATTAGAAACTCAGTACATGCATGTGTAACATGTGTTACGTTGCTATGATAACTACGCCCTGCATTGGAAACACAGGTGAACAGAAAGGTTGTAGTAAACAGCATGGACAGGCCATACGAGAAGTACTTACCATCTTCCGTGGGCACATAGATGTTTAAGTAGAGGCAATCTTCGTTTTGATCTTGAACGTAGGTCATCAAAGTATCCAGATTGGCTGTAAACCAGATGGGCAGCATATCATGCAGCAGAGACCGCTCGTCCAAGTGTTGGGGACACACAGCAGCAAACTGGGTGGCATTCCGGACACCAGTCCACGAGGACGGGGGTTCTGGAGGCTGAAACCGCCTCTCCCCAGTGGGCGGCGAGGCATAGGGCACCCCCAAGTACTGCTCGACTGGCCCCAAGATCTCATTGGGCAACGGCGTTCGGAGGCCCCGGATTTTGCCGTAGTTGGTGTTGACGACGGGGTACTGAGCTTGGCTGTCGATGAGGGTGAACTTGAGGGCGAGGGCGGTGATCCACAGCAGGACGTTGGAGTTGACCATGACGCAGACCGGGGTGAAAAACAGCGGGAGCCATAGCAATCCCCTGGGCCTCGACATGGTTCACGGGCACATCTGCAGCGTGTCCACGTGACAGGAGTCCGAGGAGACAGAGAGAGTGGTGAGGGGAAGCCAGAGGGGACAGGGATCGGCAGGGGGCCGAGGACCCAGGAGAGGCCACACACGGGAGGGCAGGTGGCTCACCGGCTCTCAGACAAGCCCAAGGTTAGGGAAAAAACATGGTGGACGCGTTGGGTACCCATTGCCAGGTGCGAGCCTCCTTTGATCCCGCAGCCAGTTGTCACCCAGGGTGACAATGTCCAAGGAAGCGGTGACCATCCGCCAAGGATGCCTTATGAGAACTCCAACACCACCTAAGAGGAAAAGAAAGTAGAGAAAGATAAAGAAAACAGGGCCACGCACCCATTCCGCCCACGGCGTCCTTGTGGGAGATGCTTGTTCAGTCGTGAACCCACACAGCGTCGTCCACCCTTCCCTTCCTGGACAGGAGCAAGAACACCCCTTGCTTGCATGTTCACGCCCCCCCCCCCCCCCCCGTGTGCTGGACACAAGCCCAGAACTGAAGCCACCAACTCAACACGTCATCGTTGGATGGACAAAGAAATACCTCAAAATTTAAAAAAAAAAAAAAAAAGGTATATAGATGGACCCCAAGTTCACCAACGCTCAGGAGGAAGACTATTCCCAGGCACCCCCATTCTTTGCAGAGCGTGCAGTGTGAAGAATTCAACCCTGGGAGCACAGAGGGCCTTCCACCGAAGTCGGGATGTAGGGGTCAACTCTTTCGGGAATGGCGTCGAAAGCTGGGTTGGTAGATGGATGCCCGACGTTTCTCAAATGTTTAAGGGAATCTTCTCTGTCCCTTAAGAGCCTATGCCTGGATCTCTAAAAGTGTTTCCACTGTGGGGGGGACATGGAAGTGCCCACCCAGGACCCTGGGGTGCCATGACAGGGGGCCGTTGGTCAGATCCCACAAAAGGTACGCCACGCTCAGCTTGGAACATGAATGCTCATTGGTGTACTTGGTGGCACATGGATACTGGCATCCTATTTCACCTCCTTGAATCTGAGCTTCCCTATCCGGGGCTAATCAAGATGGCGCACGCCAAAAGCACGCCAAGGTGCTGGTCGCTGGGAGACCCCATGTATAAGGGGTTGACCCCTCAATCCCGACTTCTGTGGAAGTCACTGTGTGCTCGGAGGGTTTAACTCTTCATGCTGCATGCTCTGCAAAGAACTGAGGGTGCATTTGGGGGATATTCCCCATGAACTTTGGGCATGGAAGAGTTGACTATCCTCAGTTAAACCAGCGTTCTTATGACAGCCGAGGATGTCGGGTACCGGCAAACAGTACGGCAAATGGAAATGGTCTCTTAGAGACGGAAAAGAGCTCATTAATTATTGAAGGAGTACCTTCATGGATGTGTGGGTATATATATTTATATTGGGGTAGGGTTCTAGAAATTGAAATCTGAGGCACTCTTCTGTTGAGTAACATCTCCATTCCCTTTGAGATAGGATCTCACCAAAGAGCCAAGGCTGGCCTCCAACTTGCGATCCTCCTACCTCGGCCTCTCGTGTCACTGAGACTCGAGGCATGGGCCACCACACCCAACGAAATAACATTCTTTAACTCAACAACAGACGAACGGGCTTCTACAAACTTTATGGGCTCTTCCGAGCGTTTCTGGGATCGCGTTCGAGTCTGCTTTCAATTTAGCTGAAGCGTTGAACAGCTATTTTCGTCAACAAGGATGGTCTGCGAGAGTGAGATCTCTCACAGAGGAGGCCACCATGGGGGTAGAGGGACATCACCGGGCCTGCCATCCTAGACACAGTTAATAGTAGTTGAATGAACAGGCTCTCAGCATCGGGATTGTACCGTGCAAAGTGAGAAATCAGCCTCACACGCGAAGGCTGACGCACGCGCTTGCTTCTCTCTTTGAACGCTCCCGGAGACCACATTCAGATGTCGGCCCCGCCAGCGTCCAATTTCTGCATAAGGAAGAGACAGACGACAGCACCACAGAGGTGAGAACGCGTTTGCTTTTACACGAGCGTTTCTCTCTCTCTCTCTCTCTCTCTCTCTCTCTCTCTCTCTCTCTCTCAGTTGCATGGGGGAAGCGGTGGGTGACTCCAGTCACGGTCCACTGGGACAAAGCTGGGTCCGGGGAGGTTTCTGTCTGGGAGCTGAGGGAGGGTCCTTGGGTGGAAGGGTGGGTCCCACATGCTTCATGAAGTTGTGCAGAGCAGACTGGCAGGACTTGTGCACAAGGTGCCCGGCCCAGAAATGACCCCACAGGTCCAACTTGCTAGGGATTCTTGCACCCACCTGGTCCAAGGATGCCCAGGTGCAGATGCACAAAGAGGAGACTATGGAGAGAGCTCCCTGTTCGTGTTACGCGGGGTTTGCAGCGGGACACGTGAGTTCTTGGGCCTCACTTCTCTGCACACGGCTGCGTGGTGCGCAACGAGATGCTCTCTGCCAGGAAGGGTCTGCATTGTGAGGAAATGAGACGGTGTCCGCCGGCTGCAATGCAGGGCTCAATCCGTGAAGCGCTCGGTGGGCGGGTTTCTCCCAGGACTTTCAAAAGAGGAACTCTGGACCCTCGACTGGACACGGAGGAGAATATCACGGGCCACACATAGGTCGGACTGGGCCTCAGCTAGACTCCGCACGGCCACGTCGATGCCTGTAGCCACCCCACAGAGTTCTGAGAGACAGCAAGAGATGACGGACCAGAGGCTAACGAGGAGCAGCCCAGGGGTATCTGGACACAGATGAGACCACATTAGGCCATGGAGTGGCTAAGGGCCTCGCCATGGCTGAGGCTGGCTTGGACCTCACGATCCTCCTGCCTCAGCCTCCCAAGGGCTGGGATGACAGGCCGTGCCTGGCACACACTCAGTTTTAACAATGAAACATGCTCTTGGATATTGTTAATGGGTTCCCGGAGGACACGATTCCCCCAGGGGAGAACCCTTGATCTAAACCACCCTGCAAAGGAATGTGGCGGCCACGTCCCTCCTGACATGTCTGTGAGGACTTTGAAAGGTAACAACGAGGCCGCCACGTGGGTACATCCACAGGTACGGACGTAGATACGTCACACTGCCAACCGGGCAATGTTCAGACGTAGTGGGAGAAGATATGTTCGGTGTTGATCAGATGCCCTCCATGTAAGTGAAATACTGCAGAGAGATTGACAGATACAGAGACGGGTAGCTTGGTGATAGGTACATTTTTAATTTTCCCAAAATTTGCATCCTTCCTTTCCATAACATTAAAAGGGGATGCAAGCCAGGCGCGGTGGCGCACGCCTGTCCTCCCAGCAGCTCGGGAGGCTGAGGCAGGAGGATCGTGAGTTCAAAGCCAGCCTCAGCCAAAGCGAGGCCCTAAGCAACTCAGGGAGACCCTGTCTCTAAATAAAATACAAAATAGGGCTGGGGGTGGGGCTCAGGGGTCGAGTGCCCCTGAGGTCAATCCCCCAAATAAAAAAAAAAAAAAAAATATTTAAAAAAAGTGGATGAAACAAGGGGAATTCCAAGAATTTGAAAGAGTAAAAACGGGAGCTTCACTGGAGAGAGGCAAAGGTTGCACAAAACTGTAGTTTATCTCAGGATGTCCTTGTGAGTGGATTTATGACTCCGGTGGGCATTCCGGGATGACTGTCTGCATGATGCCAGTTATGCGGAGAGGGGACAGTTAACAAGAAGCCTGTCAATGGCTTGACTTTCATTTCTTTGTTTATTTTATTATTTTTTTTAAACGCAATACCCTTCTCTGCAACGTGTGAAAGGTGAGCCCTGATGCAGCGTGATTTTGGCCCCGGGGACTTGACCCTGCATCCAAGCTCATCTTCTCCGTGTCGGAACCCTTGCCTCTCCGAGAGACCGGAATGCTTGAGAAAACAAGGAGGGTTTGTATCTGCGTTGGGAATCCAGAGGAGGGGGAAGGAAACAGACACAACGCGTCCTTTGTGAAACTCGCAACGACCGTCCGTGGAGGCCTGGGACTTGCTGAGATCTCTGCTGCCCGGCTTCAGAACAACGTGGGGAAAAAAAAATCGCAGGAAGAAAAGACCCGTCCCGGCCCACATCACGGAGCTGGCATGACGATCCTTCTGCACCCTATACTAGAAAGACGGGAACAGCTAGTCCCAAGAGCATGTGACGTTTGCAGACCGTTTTCCCTTTATTTTGGGTGGGGACACCGACATTGCATGGTACCAGGATCTTTCCTTCTGAAACTCAAAGCCCGGTGCACCTGTTCCCTGGCTGACGAATCTCTTTCTTCTGCAGACACACACACACACACACACACACACACACACACACACACACACATGCAACCTCCAGTCCCGTGCACGACTCCCTCAAGGCCACCAGCTGCTGGTGGATCTAATTTAGTACCTATTCCTATCTGAACCTGGATTTGATCTCCGATGTGACCAAGGTGACCACCGATGCCGTCGTCTGCCCCATCTGAAAGCCCTCGGAACCTCCTTCTCCGTCAGATCGACCGGTTCTCCGAAACAGATTCCCGTCCCAATGCCACCATTGCGAACCGGGACGTCGAGTGACCGGTCAGGGCGTCGGCGAGTGAAACACGGACAGGCCAATGGACCACGCTAACGAGTCACCGCATGCCACACGGAGGACGTTTGAAATACCAACCCCATCCCCTCCCCTTCCCCCCGCCGTTTTGGTTCTTCCAGGGAGTTCGGAGGCGTGAGGAACACACACACTGCTGCACCACGGTGACAAGGACCAGGACGGTCAACGGGAGCAAAGGGGAGGCATTGACTATGCAGCTGAGCCCAGGGCACAAGAGGCCAGATGGGGTGGTTGATGGAGAGCCAAGACACAACCCAGCATAGAGCCCGGAGCCGTTCAGCACCAACCGGTGGACAGCGACACACCACCCTTCACAGAGACAGAGGACGCTTGGCCAAGGAGAGGTTGATTTAGTCCACCCCTAGGCGGTGGCGCCCATACCACAGAAATTGAATCCGCACAATTCCCGTGGGTGAAATTCCAGGACAGAGGTGCCAGGGCGTTCACCTCCTGGGGGGGAGGACAGTCCTCTTCCGGCACGAGTGACATTTTCTTATGCCCTCAACACGGGACACAAGACGAGGAACTCTCTGGGGTACGTGAGCACGGCTCTCATCGCGTTCAAAGCGCGTGTCCCCTTCAAGACGTCCCCATCGACCAAAGGCGCCGTACCTTTTGTTTCCTTCTACTTTGAGACAAATGACCGCAGGATGCTTTAGACTTCAAGTCACATGCATAGAGCACGATTTCTCATTTCTCTTGTTGTACACAAATTTGAGTCACACCAATGGTGTCTTCACACATGTTCTTAGGGTAATGATATCCACCACATTCTACCATCATTTTTTTTTTTACCTTCTTGCCCCCTCCCATCCCCTCCCTCCCCATTGGCCTTTCTAGAGTTCCTCTAATCCTCCCATGCTCCCCGCCCCAACCCCACTGTGAATTGGAAACATTCGGCATTTGGATTTGGGGGATTGGCTAACTTCACTTAGCATGATATCGTCCAAGTCCATCCATTTACCTGCAAATGCCATGATTTTATTCTCTTTTTTATTGCTGAGTAATATTCCATTGTGTGTATATATATATATATATATATATATATATATACATATATATATATACATATATATATATGTATATATACCACATTTTCTTTATCCACTCATCTACTGAGGGGCATCTAGGTTGGCTCCACAGTTTAGCGATTGTGAATTGTGCTGCAATAAACATTGATGTGGCTGTGTCCCTGCAGTATGCTGATTCTAAGTTCTTTGGGTGTAGACCCAGGAGTGGGATGGCTGGGTCACATTGTGGTTCCATTCCCAGTTTTCCAAGGAATCTCCATACTGATTTCCATATTGGCTGCACCATTTTGCAGTCCCACCATGCCTTTTTCCCCCACACCCTCGCCAACATGTATTGTTGTTTGTGTTCTCAATTGCTGCCATTCTGTCTGGACTGAGATGAAATGTTAAGAGTAGTTTTGATTTGCATCTCTCTAATTGCTAGCGATGTTGAGCATTTTTTCATTGTATTTGTTCATTGATTGTATATCATCTTCTGAGAACTGAACCTTTTTTTTTTTTTTTTTTTTTTTTTTGGTGTTTATCGTTTTGAGTTCTTTGCATCCCCTAGAGATTAGTGCTCTATCTGGCATGTGAGGGGTAAAAGTTTGCTCCCGAGATGTGGTTCACTATTTACCTCACTGATTGGCCCCATATCTTAATATTTGTAGGGTTACTAACATTCCAATTGAGGGGGGTGCAAACTTTCCAAGGCATAGGCTCTTGTGTAAGAAATTAATATTCTGCATGGTGACGACACCGTAAAGAATCTGTGCCCTTACGGACATGTCTATTGCTAACCACGGTGCCTTAATTGTTGCACATGGACAGCAAGCAAAAATCTCAACAGGTCCCTGCTCTTCCGAGTCTCCAATGATTTCTAAACACGACGTCCGTATCTCGGGCAAGGAAATTGCAAACACCCCATGCTCTGTGTTGACCTCTCTTACCGAACGCAGTCCTACAGCCTCAGGGTCGGGCTGTCAAGGTTCCAAGAAGATGGTCACTCAGAAATCTTTGGATGCTCTTAAAAATCCTTTTCTCCAGCCCCCCCCCCCCCCAATGGTTCCATGGTCTGGGCTCCCGTTTCCACAACCAGCGATTCTCCAGCAAGTCACGCTGCACACCATGCCACCGGCCCCTGTGATCCCACATTCATAAAGCCCTCCACTCGCCAGGTGGCCTCAACGTGGGAGAAGAGTGTCACCTGTCAGTCATTCCTGGTTGGTGGAGTGAAGGATGCGATCACAATGGTTTCAAGAAAACTCCAAAGAGCCATAAGAGGAACTGTTGAACAAAGACGGGCATCAACTAGAACTCCCTCGCCAGGCTGGTGAAAATGTGAGCCTTCATTTCGCAACAAAACGTCCGATGACCTGGCAAATAAGACCCGCAGACACCTGTGCTTAGAAACACACACAAGTTCCCTGTTAGGCACAGTGGATATGTTTCAAGAACCCCAGTGGGTGCGCACAACTGCAGATCGTATTATTGTCTACCTAGACTATGTTTCCTATATATATATATATATATATACATCTAGCACAAAGTAAGAAATGAACAGTAGCTAATAACAAATAGAATAATTATAACAATATGTTGTAACAAAAGTTACGTGAATGTAGCTGTGTGCGGTGTCGCACGCCCATAATCCCATAGGCTCGGGAGGCTGAGGCAGGAGGATCGCCAGTTCAAAGACAGCCTCAGCCATGGTGAGGCCGTAAGCAACTCAGTGAGACCCTGTCTCTAAATATAATGCAAAATAGAGCAGGGGATGGGGCTTAGTGGTCGAGTGGCCCTAGGTTCAATCCCTGGTACACCCCACCCCCAAAAAAAGGAGTTATGTTAATGTGTTCTGTTCCTCTCTCAAAATAGCTTACTAAACTCTATTCCACCTTCTTCTCATGACGAGATGACACAAAACTCTGTGTAAATGATGAGGCGAAGGATGCCGAGAGAGCTAGGCATGGTGATGTAGCCTGAGGGTCATTATTAAGTAAGAAAAGGTAACTTGAACACAAGGACAGCATTACAGTGCCAGTCCTACTGATTTCCAAGAAAACTACTAAGGGACTAACAGGTGGGTACCATATAACATGTGGATACACTGGACGAATGGATTACTCATGTCCTGGGCTGAGGGGGGCAGGATGGTACGAGACATTACCATGCTACTCAGGATGAAGCAGAAGTTAATACATGAATTATTCTTTTCTGGAATGTTTTTTATTTTAAAATGTTTTTGGAGTGCAGATGACCTTGGGTAACTAAAATTGCAAAAAGTGAACCTGCTCATAAAGGGAGAAAACTATATGCATAGAGATGCATGTTCACACACACAGACACACACACACACACACACACAAACACATACACACATATATGTTTATGCAGTCAAAAGAGCAAAGACGCTAGTTCATAGTATTGTTGGATGGGGGGGTACATAGGAGGACTAGAGGAACACTAGAATGGTCAAAGGGAAGGAAGGGTAAGGGGGGAGCAAGGGGGGAGGGAGGGGAAGAAAAGGAAAATAAAAAAGGTGGTTGAATGAGACGGATTTCATTTTCCTAAATGCATGATTGAAGACCTGAATTGTACGAATATACTTTGTATACAAACAGTTGTATGTAAAAAGATGCTAAATACATGCACTATGAGTTGTACACATTAAAAATTATTTTTAAAAAAGAGCAAAGACATACATGTATATGAAAACAGATGTTCGTAAATACAGGAATGGACAAATTTGGTATGTTTGAAATAAAATGCTTTCCACAAAATGCAAAATCAATAAACAGCTGCTTCACGGATCCAGTCTGCCCGTGTGTTATTGGGACAGGACGGTCCACAATGCACATGCCCGTGGACACTTTTGCACATGGGTTTTTGTGCCCGATTCTTTCGCGGTGCTGACTCCGGACGAGCCTGTCTGCCTGGGTTCTGCTCAACGGCTTCCTTCTCCTGCAGGACGGAAGCAGCCAGCCTTTCTCAAACTGAAGGGAAGCAATCCACTAGCTAAGGGACGTGGGCCACGGCGCCGGGTGCTTTGGGCTTCCTCTCCCGCAAAGGCGAAACCACCACGTGGACCCTCGGACCAGGAGACCTCTGAGGCGGCATGCCTCACAGGGAAACTCCAACCCCAGAGACTGTCCCATCCCCAGACTGTGGACGACAGAGGAGCCTACCTCCTGCTCACATGCAGCGACGCGCACCCGAGTTTGCAGGTGAATGCTGCACGCGTGCATGCACACACTCCAGAGAGAAAGCGAATTTTAATATAATACCTGGTGTGGAACCACCCAAATTGACATGCAGATACAGAGATAAAGGTAAGAATTCCGTTATATCATATACTGTGTTATGGGCACATTACAGATTGCTATATAGAGAAGCCCAAAGTTTAGTATCACGGTGGTCAGGATAATATGTGTGTATATATATGTGCCTATGCATACATATGCATGCATATTATATATAATATATACATGCATGCCTTATACATGCATACATATGTGTACATTCATGTACAATATACAGTGTGTATATGCACACATACATAGTGTGTATATATGCCCACAAAAATCAAGTCATGTTACTTTCTATATACATATATACACACTTGAACTTAGTATATCTACATATGCATATACAAAGTACATGTTTTAACATCATGTGTGTGTATATACCTAAAGTCCAAATATAAAAACTCACTACACAGATTACATTATGTACTCTATTAGGAGTATATGATAAAAAGAAACCCAGTAGCATATTATTGCATCAGCTAGTTGTGTTTGCATAGACGTGCATATTTGTGTACATATGTACACATGCATTTGTGTATGTATGTCTACGTATCTGCAATACATATGAACATATACATATACACAGAATCACTTCATTCTGTATATATTTGGACTATATATATGCACATATATATATATATATACAATATAAAGATATTAAAATTGTTTACCCAGAATATTGACACACAAAATATTAAAATTTACCTCATATATACTTTTTCAATGTGCATGGCTACCACATATATAAAAATTAATATGAAGTAACTCTGTATATACATAGAAACTAATATGAAGTAATGTATATAATGAACTGTATATATATAAAATTAATATGAAGTAATTCTGTATACAGATGTTGCATATATATACAGAATTCATAGGCTATTTTCATATAGTGTATGTGTATAGATAGACACAGACACACACACACAGAGTTACTTCAGATTAGTTTTTTATGTAATGGACCTTAAAGATATACATATATACGCATATATATATATACACACACACGATATATATATGCATACACACACATATATAAATACATATAATAAAATGGATTTTATATATACGATACAATGTACGTACAGATACCACACTTACATAGGATGTTTCATCCAGGTGGCCTGAGTGATAGCCGTGATCTCTGCCCTTTGTTAACACGTATTCTAGACATGAATGTGTATACATGCACGCACATACATGTTCACATACACACAATGTGTGTGCATACATGTATGCGTGTACCGGTACACATACATGCATATAGAGTGTGTATATGTGCACACATGAGTTCATATATGCATATAGATATACACACTTGAACTTAGTATATCTACATATGCATACACAAATTACATAGAGTGAGTTTTCACACATTACTTATGTGTGTTACCTAAAGTCCAAATATATGTAAATATGAAAAATAATCATACATATTTCATTAGATACTATATTAAGTTTTTATTATATAAAGAAGCCCAGTAGCTGATTATTACACTGGTTACATGTGTTTGCATATATATGCATATTTATGCATATACATATATATACCTACATATATGTGTATGGGTGCATGTATCTGCAATATATATCCACCTATACGTACACAGAATTACTTCATATTATCTTTAATATATCTCAACCTTAAATATATATACATGTGTGTGTATATATGTATATATATGAACATTGTTCACCCAAAATATCCACACTCAAAATATTAAAATTCATCTTATATATACTTTTTCAATGTGCATATCAGCCAGATATATGTATAAATTAGCATGAAGGAGTTCTGTATATTTATATATAACTAATATAAAGTAATATATACACACACATACACACACACACCCATACACACACTCATACACACACGCACACACACACACACTCTGTATATAATAACGTGCATGTCACACACACACCCATAGACACACTCATACACATACACACACTCATACATATACACACTCATACACACATACACACACTCATACACACACATACACACACACCCATACACACACTCATACACACATGCACACACACACACATGCACACACACACTCTCTATATAATAACTTGCATGTCACACACACACCCATAGACACACTCATACACATACACACACGTACACATACACACACATACACACATACACACACACACACACACCATACACACACTCACACGCACACACACACACACACACTCTATAACGTGCATGTCACACACACACCCATAGACACACTCATACACATACACATACACACTCATACATACACACACTCATACACACATACACACATTCATACACACACATACACACACATACACACATACACACACACGCACACACACACACACACTCTATATATAATAACGTGCATGTCACACACACACCCATAGACACACTCATACACATACACACACTCATACACACACACATACACACACACACACACGCACACACAAACTCTATATATAATAAAGTGCATGTCACACACACACCCATAGACACACTCATACACATACACACACTCATACATACACACACTCATACACACATACACACACTCACACACACATACACACACATACACACATACACACACATACACTCACACACACGCACACACACAATCTCTATATAATAAAGTGCATGTCACACACACACTGCCGACGTGTGCCCACGAGCCGCTCTGTCCCAGGACGCGGGCTGTCACCTATTTCTGCCCGCTGGCCTCAGCCTCAGCCTCAGAGGCTGCCTCTGTGTGTAGACATCACCCCGCCCTCGCCCGGACCCTGACCCCAGTGGACGGGCAGGGCAGTGGTCGGGGCTCGTCCTGGCAGACCCGGCCGACACGTCAGCCCCCTCCCCGGGGACTACACAGCAGGGTCTGGCCATGGAGGTCCCCACGTCGTCCTCTGTGGGACGGGTGCACTGGCAGGGCCTCAGGACGGACCCCACCTACAGCGCGTGCTGCCGCGTGGGCGCAGGACCTGCCGTGGGCGTGCATCAGGCACAGACGTGCGTCCAGGTGCCCGTGGACGGGCCTGGCCTGGGTCTGCCCGAGCATCTGTGGCACTGGGGCCAGGAGGGTCCGCGAGCAATGCCATCTGGTGGTCGTGACCCCCGAGAGCCCCCAGCCTCCCAGGGGCAAGCCACGGGGACGCGGGTGACGGGATCTCCGTGCTCGAACCGCACACGGTAGGTTGCCTGGGAGGAAGGGTCCCAGCGCTTGACGGCTCTGCCGGCTCCCGCCCGCTCTCCCGGGGCACGGTGGGTGGGCGCTGCCAGGGGGTCTGGGACCCAGGGTCCGGATGGCCCTTGAACAAGCAGAGACAGGTGAGGACAGCCAGGGGCCGGGCAGAGGCTCGGGTGCCGTCGTGCCAGCCAGAGACGGGCCGTCTGAGACGTGACGTCTGGAGGTCACTCACAGAGGGCCCTGGGAGTGTCCCCGGTCCTCCCTCAATGCTGGCCTCCAGGGCTGCACGCCGAGCCACGGGGGGCAGCGGTCAGGAGGACCACCACACGGCACGCAGACGGCCCCCGCGGGCGCGACCAAACCGACTCCCAAGGAAGAACAGAGAGGCGGCGACTTCAGCCACGGTGACCCGGAGGGACGTCACGGTGACATTTCAGGACCCCACGCTCCCTCCTGAGCTCACCTCCCGCAGGTGCCTCTGCCGACCCCACTGGGGTCCAGTCCACGGTGTCGCCGTCGTCCTCCCTGTCCTGTCCTTTCTGGCCCAGTGAGACTCTCAGCGGGAAGAGAGACAGCGTCAGTCCCGCAGACGCCGCAGTCAAAAGCGACTTTTTTCTTTTTCTTTTGGCAGGTGGATGGTTCCAGGCAATGTCCACGCAGCCCAATGTCACAGAGAGTAAATGTCAGCGAGCCGCGGCTGCATTTACCCTCACCTCTGCAAACAGAAAGGAGCGCTCCCTGGCGGCCGGCGTGGCCACAGGCCACAGGCCACAGCACCTCCTCCTGAGAGACTTCATGGGAGCGATGGCCAGGCAGGCCGGGAGGTTCTTGAGAACCCAAAGGAAATTGAAGACCGGGGGCGGGGGGTAAAGTCCCCTCACCTGGGAAGACGTCACGTCTGAGTTTGAAAAGAGCACCTTTGAGGAACAGCAGGGCTGTCGCTGCGCTTAGTAGGTTGGAGCTGGTGGTCGGGTACCTGGCTTGAAGTATATATATTTGGGGGTGGGGGGTTCCTGAGATGGAACTCAGGGGTGTCCGACCGCTGAGCCCCAGCCCCAGCCCTATTCTGTATTTTATTGAGAGACAGGGTCTCACGGAGTTGCAGAGGGCCTCGCTGTAGCTGAGGCCGGCCTCCAATGTGCGATCCTCCTGCCTCAGCCTCCTGAGCCACTAGGATGACAGGTGTGCGCCACCCACGGTCAGTTCTGGCTCACACGCTACCAGCTTGGGCACTCTGCTGTACTGGCACCCAGCATGTCCCTTGCTAAAGCTACTTCCTTTTCACGCGGAGGGCCCCGTCACTGCACATTGCTGTTTCAGAGTGACGTTCCGTCGGACAGCCGTCACTCTTCTCTCAGGGGGTCTTGGAGGGTGCAGAGCCACCAAGAACGACAAGCCGCAGAGCTTATGAGGTGTAGGGCTCCGGGTCACCATATATATCCTGAGCACGGTGCCGCAGAAGCTACCAGCAAAGGCAAGATCGATCCTCAGGCTTGAAGGTTCCCGGCTGCATCCATGTCCCCAAGTCTCGGCACCCGCCAGGGCAGAACAGGAATTTGTGAATAAGATGCTGCGGACAGGCTTCGTGAGAACACACCTGAGACCTGACCTTCTATCTTTTATTTCCCAAGCCACCGCTTACAGGCAGGAAACTCCCCTTACAAAGATGTGCAGATGCCGGGCACGGTGGTGCACACCTGTCCTACCAGCGGCTCGGGAGGCTGGGGCAGGAGGATGGCACGTTGGAGGCCAGCCTCAGCAACTGAGTGAGGTGCTCAGCAGCTCCGAGAGACCCTGTCTCTAAACAAAAGACACAAAACGGCTGGGGATGGGGCCCAGAGGTCGAGGGCCCCTGAGTTCAATCCCCAGTGCCAAAAAAAAAAAAAAAAAATAATAATAATAAAGAACAAGATGGGCACATGTCACGTTAGCAAGGGCAATGAGGACACGAAGGAAGAGGAAAGGACGACAAAGAAAGAGACGGTTGCTAAAGCCAGAGAAGCCAGCAGGGTCAATTCAAGGACATGTGCCCGAGGCCAAGGGACAGCCCTGAAAAATGTCTCTCCAAAGACACACAAAAGCATTCACAAGGCCACATTTCCTGGAAGGAAGGTGCCCGTGCCCCAGCCCGCAGTGAAGAACCATTTATCAAGATCCTGAGGGCTAATGAAGAGAGAAGAGGGCAGCACCACTGCCCACACTGGCCGGGGTCTTTCCCCTGGCCAATCCCTCCAGGTACGCGAGCGCTTCCCGGCCACCCGTGGGAGTCGGCGTTTTCACTGCTACGACAAAATGGCCCAGGCAGAACGATGGTGGAGGACGAAAGGTTGGTTCAGGGGCTCGGGGTGTCGGGGGTCTCAGGCTGCTTTCCTTCGGGGGCGGGAGGGTGTGGCGGGGGGAAGCAGCGCACGTGGCGATCAGGACGCTGGGACGCCACTCTCCAGATGCAAACTATAGCCCGCAACCTCACGTCCCCGAGGCCACCTCCTGCAGCCACGCCCCACCTGCCACAGTGACCACTCCGTTAATCCCACGGGGAACCCATTTACCGACTAGGTGAAGGCTATGGCCCCACACTTCTCCTCCAAACCTTCCCGCATCATCTCACCCGT
Organism: Tamias sibiricus; assembly: GCA_025594165.1. Classification (NCBI taxonomy): domain Eukaryota; kingdom Metazoa; phylum Chordata; class Mammalia; order Rodentia; family Sciuridae; genus Tamias; species Tamias sibiricus. The sequence goes on from CM046667.1 coordinate 8,002,471, forward strand.
GAGCTTTTGGGGGGTCACCCCATCCAAACCCTGACACCATCTTCGCAGGGGACTTCTGTGCCACACTCTGGCCGTCCACACAGCCCAAGGCAGAGCCCACGGGAGATGAAACAGGAACACTGGGTCCAATGTCTCCCGTGGGTGCGATGACAAGGGTCATGTCCCAGGCCAGGTAGCGACCCTCTAAGGCGATCTTGGGGACCATACTCTGTTTTCCGGGGAACGAAAGCCATGTCTATGCCACGCTGAAAACTGGAAAAGTGATTTTTAAGCATCACCCAAATACGGAGAGCACCATGATCCGGGTGATACTGCATTCTGGATTCTGCGAATTAACAGGCAGAAGGAAGAGCCAGGAGACGCAGACTGGATTGAATTTGCCATCAGATACCCACGCTAATGCAGTTCCAGGGATACAAAAGAATTGTCAAGCTGGGCGCGGTGGCGCACGCCTGTCATCCCAGTGGCTCAGGAGGCTGAGGCAGGAGGATCGCAAGGTCAAAGCCAGCCTCAGCCAGGGCGAGGCCCTTAGCAACTCAGTGAGACCCTGTCTCTAATAAAATACACAAAAGGGCTGGGGATGGGGCCCAGTGGTTGAGGGCCCCTGAGTTCAATCCCCGGTACCAAAAAAAAAAAAAAAAAAAAAAAAAAAAAAAGAATTGTCGGAGGCATTGCTTACCCTGCTGCTTCTCCAAGCCCCCTAACTAGGGCACCCACCATGCCCCAGGGAGCAAGGAGAGATAGGAGGACGCATTCCCAAGCATTTTGGACTCCAAGGAAAACCTCGCCTGCTCTGGTGAGGGTGTGGTTGGTGGGTGCCCAGGTTCATCGTGTTGACATCTAATCCCCAACACAGAGCCTGGCTAGTGATGTTCACAAGTGGCTCTCAGCGACCCCCGGGGGCTCGCTGAGGTCACGGGGTGTGGGCTGAATCCCCGTGTCTTGATGAGGGCCGGGGATCACAGGGCGCTCCGCCCGCCTCTCTGCACGGGCAAGAAGGTCACACGTGGCCAGATGGGACTGGGTCACCTTGGACTTCCGGAACCAAGCTCAGTTCCCTAAGCCGTACCCTGTGCCGGGCTGTGTCATTAGCCATGGATAAGGAACATCCCTTCCCGTGAGTGACAGGGGCTGGGACACCCATTAGCCACTCTCTGGATTTCTAACCTGTCCCTTTAAACCATTGCTTTTGCTTTGCTTAAATACGCAGGCACCCCTTCCCGTGTCGATCCCGATACAAAAGGTGGATTTTTTTTTTTTTTTTTTTTTTTTTTTTTTTCCGCAGATGTCACAGATTGTGTGCGATGAATGCTTTTCCTTGGCTATTTTCAGACCTCCTCGTCAGAGCGATTCTTTCACCCTGGCCTATTCCTCTTAACCCAATTAAACCCAATTAGATCCTGGGCCATGATCATTTTATTTGGCCCACGCTTCCTTGTCCCTTAACGAGCCCCCAGGATGGCATTGTTCCCGGCAGACTGGGGATGGGAGGGACACGTAGGGAAATCCTTGATGGCACGGTCCCAACAGGGAGGGGACCGTTTTCAGAATCCGTTCTTGCTGGGACTTCAAGTCTTGGATCACGGCCAGACCAAAGATGTCTAAAAGGATTTGAGGCAAAAAAAAATAATAATAATAATAATAATAATAAAATGAAATAAAAGGATGATAAAAGGATTTGGCTCCTAGCTGTACACCCTTTGGATTAATTAGGTCACCAGGAAAACAAATTGGATGTGTGGCAGGATGGAGGTACTCATTTTGGAACAGCTGGTTCCCGTCTGTAGGAACTCATTTTCGTCAAGTCTGTGCTTGTGTGTGTGAGAGAGAGAGAGAGAGAGAAGGCAAGCGAGGGAGACGGAGAAGGTGGTTCTTCCATAGTACCATGTGTGGGTTGAGTTTTCATGGCTGTGATGAAATACCTGACAAGAGCAACTCCGAAGAGGAAAAATGTATGTGGGCTCCTGGTTTCAGAGTATTCAGCCCACGGTGGGCTGGCTTCAAGGAAAAACCAACATGGCGGAAGGACGTGACGTACGAAAGTTTCTCAGCTCATGAGAGCCAGGAAGACAGAGGGAGAGGAGGGAGGGAGGAGAAAAGCCAGTGACAAGGTATAGTCCCAAAGGCATACCCCCAGTGACCTAATTCCTGTAGCCAAGACCCACCTTCAGACAGTGACCACCAACTCGTCCATTCAGCCATCAATGGATGCCTACAGAAAATGGATCAATCCACTGATAAGAACAGCACCCTTGTCCCTTCCATAAACCCTCTGATCCTTCGCCACGCGGGGGACCGTGCCTTCAAACACGACCTTCTGGGGACATTTCGGAACCAAACCGTCACAGTCCGTTAAAAATGACTGAACAGGTTTTCAGTGGGGCCTCTTTGCAGTTCACCCTTTTCACTTCAGCTATTTCCCAAGATTCGGAGCATTGGGGGGAGATCCCTGGAAAGAAGGGCAGCCCATCCTCACGTTCGAGGTCCTTCGAAGAAGGTCAAAGTGGGAGGGCGGAACTCATAGACGGTGACCTTCCCTGAAAAGCAGCATCACGAAGACTCTTCTCCCTGCGATGGTCCCTTCTGGGGGAAACTGTCTGGATTTTCAGACCCGGGGGAGGTCCCAGAGGCCGCAGGGAAGAGAGGCATCTCCAGCGCGGAGGGGAAGGGAGGAGAGAGCTCTTCTGAGGTGTGCAAAGTGAGGGACAGCCTGCAGGACGGGACCACGTCAGAGTGCTAGCCGCACACGTCAACCCCGCAGGGCCATGACGACTGAGCCTCAGGACGCACGTGAGTCATCCCAAGGGACCTCTTTGGGAGGTCACTGGCTTCTCCTCCGCCATCAGACCTACCACTGGGACACTGCAGTCCACAGGCTGCCTGGAGTGTAGGAGGCAGCAGGAGGAGGAGGGGACCTGGGACACAGCCACAGCTAGACGAAGCCTTCTGACTGACCACCAGGCACCCTCGGGCTCTCTCAAGAGCCTACCGCACAATTCAGGGGACCGCACAGGGGTGTGTCTCCAGGGAAACCCCGGTGAGTTTGCTGAACGTTCCCGCTCACGGGGGAGACGACGGGACAGGAGGTTTTGAGATCCAGCACACGAGCTACCTGGGTCTGCGGTTCCCAACCCCGCCACCAAGGAGCGTGGGTGGACAATGTCATCCTGCTAACGTCACGGACAGATGGAGACTCCGGGGGAAACACACCAGTCTGGGCATGGATTATCTATTCCCCAGGTGAGACCAATGTGAGAAACAGTGACCTCTTTTTTTTTTTTTTTTTTTTTCCTTTTGGAATAAATTTGTTCACTAAAAAAAACCACATAGGAAGCCTTAGGAGATAGAGGCAGGTGTTACGGGAGCAACAACAAAGGAACAGGTCCAGGTTAACAAATCCGTCCCTGGGACCACATGGGCCTTAGGACCCCAAACCTTCGGAGCGCGTAGGGTGACTTCTCAAAATGGGCTCCACTGGTGGTCTTACGAGGGAGTCGGCGTTTTGTGGTGAAACTTTGACCAAAACACAGAAGAAAAACAACTTGGAGAGAGGACAACTGTATTTGCAGCTCCTGGTTTCAGAGATCTCGGTCCCTCATTAGCCAGTTTTGTAGCTCTGGGTCTGAGGTGGGGCAGAACATGGTGGCAGACGGGTGTGGTGATGGACAGCTCATGGCAGCCCCAAAGCACAAAGAGGGAGAAAACCAGGAGCCAGGGACAGGATATAGTCCCCAAGGGCACGCCCCCAGGGATCCACTTCCTCCAGCCAGGCCCAACCTGCCCGTGGTTGTTACTCAATAGCACGTTCAAATTATTAATCCATCAAGTGGATTAATCCACTCATGACGTTAGAGCGCTTTTAACCCGATCCCGTCACCTGTGAACACGCCCGCGTTCACACACGAGCTTTCCAGGGGACACCTCATATCCAACCCGTGACAGGCGGGCCCCTGTGATCCCAGCCACCTGGAATCCTGACCTCGGAGGATCCCAAGTTCATGGCCAACCTCAACAACTTAGTGAGACCCTGTCTCCCGATGAAATTTTCAAAAAGGGCTGGGGAAATAGCTCAGTCACGGTGCACCCCTGGGTCCAATCCACAGTACTGACACAAAGGAAAAAAGGAAACAAGACAACAATAAATGTGCTCCACTTAAATTCTAAGCAATGCTACGTTTTCTGGGTCTAGTATTATAAAATATCATCTAAAAATTATTTATGAGCATCCACCACCCGCTTACCCTCTTTGCTTGCATGTCCCCAACAGAGTCATAAAATTATTTTGGTTATCTCGCTGTGCCATATTAACTCTGTTGTCATAGTGGAGTTGATGATCAATCACTCCCGAGCCACATATCATAGGCTAATGATAATTAATCCGAAGACAGTCACCGGCGCACATTTTCTTTTGCAGGCTTTCTGCTTATCTATTGCTCCAATTATTCGTAATGTTCCAAGAGAACTAAACCTCATCTCAATTCCTATTTTTACAACATTAAATATCTCTTCCTTTTCTTGAAATGTCCCTCAGGTCTCCTTCTAGGATGCACGCGACACTCACCAGGCACCTGAATTCTTTCAGCTCTCTGCTGTCTAAGATCACAGTTTCTTGGTCTCAATGGCTTTCCGTTCATTATTTGTTGGGCGAGTGGAAGCAACTCAAAATCAGGAGGTGTTGGGAGAAAGGGTGCGTAGAAAAGCTCTCAGTGTTCTCTCTTACAGTATCTTACTAGGGATATGTTCTGAGAAACATTTTCCTAGCTGATTTGCTCATTCTGCAAACAACAGGAAGGGCACTTGCACAATCTCAGACAGCTACAAGCTATATGTGCTATAATTTTATGGAACTACCCTGGCACTAACAGACCATCTATGAACCAAAGAATCACTGTGCGAAACGCGACTCTCTGCCATTTCGAAATTTCACCAAAGTGTCCCCCCCGCCCCCCCGGCCACCATGGGCTGTGATGGGCCTCTATGGTGCATCTTACTGCCTGGAACCATAGATTGTTTAATTCTGAGAACATTTACAAGTTGAGCATAAATCATTTATGGTTCTTGGCTTTCTAGTTGATCATTGTTTTGAAATACTTTGAGAATCCATCAGATTCCCAGGTTGAGCCTAACTATTTTTTTATCTGCAATCCTTTCATTTCTATCTCATCGATGAAGAGAGTCTCATTAGTTTTCCAATGCCATCTTCAAACGTGTCTATTGTGTGACACTTCTGTGAAATCTCATCCTGATTTTTAAGCGGTTACACGTTTTCCTGGTGCATTATAATTATGCATAATCATGGGATTCATTATGCCATAGTCATACATGTCCATAACTTAATTTGATCAATCTCACTGTCTGGTACCTTCCTGTGAATCCCATCTGTTTTTAATGGATCCGTATTTTATACCTCTTACAAGTTATAAATTATAGGGTTTGTTTGTTTGTTTGTTTTTCTTTTTTTTTTCCTCAGGTTTTTGTTTTCACATCTAATTGGTACTCTGTGTGTTACATCCAGATAACTATCCCCCCCCCCCCCAACACTTACTGGAAGCAGTTTCTTACTGGAAGCATCCCTAAATTTTCTAGGGTGTGGGTCTGTCTTGCTTTACTCATGAGCTCAATGTGGGTAGGCTGGCTTCCTCCCTCAGTGGGTGGACATTTAGTTCCATGAAGGGATAATTTACTCAAAACAGCTTTCACACACCATTGACAAAATTCACGTCTCTGCCAGTGCAGTTTAACAAGAAAAGGATCATCCGATATCGATTTGCAGGTAGTCCAAGACTTTGCACTTGGAATGGAGGAAGAGAGGGAAGAGGGACTAACTGGCCTTTACTTGGGTAAGTGCCTGTCATTATTTCCGTTTCCAATCGGATGCTGACTCAGCCTTCCTGAGAGGGATATCCCTGGGTCCTTCCTCCAAGAGTATACTCCCTCCAAAGTCCATCCGAGTTTGAATGGAATGGCTGGGTGGTAACCTTAGCAGGTGGGTTAGGGCTGGTGGAGGCTGGCCACTGGGGACCCACCCTAGGGACATATAACTGGTCTCCTTAGTGCCTCCTTCTGGCTCTCTTCTTTCTAGCCACCGTGAACTGAGCTGCTCTCCTCCTCTAGGCCCTTCCGCCATTTTGTTCCGTCTCCCTTTGGCCCAGAGCCATGGAGTCGGCCCACCACGGACTAAACCTCTGAAACCCGGAGCCCCAGATGAGCTTTTCCTTCTCTCTGTTGGACTTGTCAGGTGTTTTCATCACGGTGACATAAAAGCTGACTGAGACAACGGGCCATTCTCCAGCTCTAAACGCCCCTTAATTGACTTCCGCGCTTTTCTCACTAATTACTGTCCAATCCACTCAAGACTGTCACAAAGTGTGTCTCTGTGGCACGCCGTTCTTCTAAAGGGCTCCTAATGACCACTCGTACTGCGGCTTCACCCAGGAGTCTTTGAACTCAAAATGAAAAGAGAATCGCGTTTCAAGCGTTAGAAACTAGAACGTGGGACGGAACCGCAACTCATTCAAGCGTGCCGTGAGTCCCAATTAAAGCCCACGAATGTGCTAAGGTACAAGCAGGTAGGGCAACGTGGAATGACACTGCCTTCTAAAAAATTCCATGCAAGAACATAGAAAATGAGCGTGCCTAAGCTGTTGCTATGGTTGGAATAGGGTTTGTGCCCAAGGTTCACCCTCAGATTGGTCCTCAGCGTGGAGATGTGGGGAGATGGGATCTTTAAGAGGTGGGCACTTTGGGGGAAGTCACTTAGATTCTCTGAATGCCTCTCTGCAAAGGGACATGGGGACCTCAGTGTCTCTCTGGCTTCCTATTTTCAAGGTATGACCTCTTTCTCAGACAATGCCAGCATCACACCTTGGAACCTTACGAACAGCAAGCTACATAAACCTCTTTTGTTTACAAAGTCAGCCTGCCTCGGGTATTTTGTGATTGACATTTCTCCACCTGCAGCAATTTGTTCAGATGTGGCACAAGCAAAGAGGGAAAGCAGCACACACATATGTAACAATTCCTACTAAACATTCCTCTGCGTTTCCAAAGGGGAAGGAACACAATGACTTGGACGGAGACTGAAGAGAAATCACTGAACACGGTTCCCCATCAGAGCACCAGAATGCGTGACAGCTCATTTGCAACAAGAGCAAACGTGCTCATCGAAATCCCCGGTCTTCTTACGCCCTCTGATCTAAACCACGAATCTAGGAGCAGTATTGGACCGTGTGCATACCCCGTCATCTGCAAATCCCAACTCCATAGTTCATCTACACATTATCGGGGGATTCACTTTCCAACGTTAGGAAAATGAGATCCTACGACTTCTCCCCTTCTTCCAAGTGCCTGCTCCCATTTTCTCGTCTTCCATACTGGAAATGCTCTTCTACAAATAGCTCTGATGGACGGCGTTTGGCAAACACGCCCTCCCTGCGTTTGGAAGCACGATGTCGCTAAGTGCAAAATTTGGTACGTGTGTGTGCGCGCGCTCTCCCCAACGCACCTTCCGTTTCAGAATTCAAGAACGGTAGGTCCTGCCCTTTCATGTGACGTGATCCATCACAAGCCGCGTGGGACCCTTGGGCCCCCCATGCGCCAAGATCTGGGAGGCAACAATTATGCACCCACAGGCACGTGTCCAGGTGGAGTCCTTGTTTTTTCGTTCTGACTGTGCAAAACAGACGCATGAAACGCTCGTATTATTGGAAATACGCGTGTGATTCCCGTTGACCACGGAAGGAAATGGGTCCTCTGAAAATAGAAGACGTAACGAAGGAACAAAAGAGTGGTGAGAGACTGATTCAAGCCACAAGCACACACACACACACACACACACACACACACACACACACACACCTCAGACCAAACATGCAACCCAATCTCTCAGATGCATCAGCTGGAGGGAGCAGGTGGTTCTCTCTTAAGACCAAAAGCAATGCCAAGGTCGTGATAATATTACCCAATGTATACATAGTTTTTTCCCCTTACGTCCTGTGCTTTCAGCAACCAAGATATCACAATTGTCTCTGCAGTGTATTTCAGAGAGTGGAGCTGTCCTACTGAGACCATAAACATCCCTCAGTGTTGATCGAGCTGTGGATATTCCTGTGCCTCTTAACATCTTTTCCAAGGTTGGTGGCATTCAATAAAAAAAAAAAAAAAAAAAAAAAAAAAGTGGGGGGTGAGGTTGAATGCCGATGACAATGTTGGCGAGGATGTGGGGGAAAGGCCCACTCCTCCATTGTTGATGGGACTGCAAATGGGTGCAGCCACTCTGGAAGGCAGTGTGGAGATTCTTCAGAAAACTAGAAATGGAACCACCACGTGACCCAGCTATGCCACGTCTCAGTTTTCACCCAAAGGACTTAAAATCAGCACACTACAGTGACACAGCCACATCAATGTTTATAGCAGCTCAAGTCACAATAGCTAAGCTATGGAACCAACCTAGGTGTCCTTCAACAGATGAATGGAAAAAAGAAAATGTAGTAAATATATACAATGGAATATTACGCAGCCTTAAAGAAGAACGAAACGATGGCATTTGCTTGTAAATGGATGGAGCTGGAGACGATCATGCTAAGCAAAATGAGCCAATCCCAAAAAAACAAACGCTGAATGTTCTCTCTGATAAGTGGATGCTGATCCGTAATGGGAAGGCATGGAAAAAATGAAGGAAATTTTATTGGACAAGGGGATGGGAGGATGGGGAAGGGGCACAGGGGCAGGAAAGATGGTGGAATGACACAGACATCATTATGCTAGGTATGTGTATGACTGCACATGTGGTGCGACTCTACCTCGTGTACAACCAGAGAAAGGAAAAGTGGCGCTGCAATTGTGTACAATGAATCGAAATGCATTCTGCTGTCATCGATACCTCGTTCAAATAAATAGATTTTTTAAAAAGGCGGGATTACTGACTTTAAATCGATCCCTCCCTAATTTAACTCAGTTCTCAAAACACATCAGCAAGACTGGGTATTTTAAACAAAAATAGAAGTTTCCCAACAACAACAACAACGAAAAGCATCACGGAGAACCTTCCCACAGGCTTTGTGGGAATATCGTTGACACGTCGATACAGTCGATCAGCTCGGGTGTGAGACCCCGATCAGGTACAGGTTTTCTGAGGCTGAAGGAGTTCTGCCTGCTGAATCCCGAGCAATCCACTTCCTGGACATCTTGAGTTTTCAGCATTATCCAAGGTCCCTTTGTTTGTTTGTTTGTTTGTTTTAAGAAAAACTAAGGGGGAAAATGCAAATTCAAATTTTGAAGGAAATGGAGCCTCCGGTCGGTACCAAAATTGTTCACCATTTGGGCACGTTATGATGGTTTCAGTGCTGATATTAATTTTGCCCTATCCTCCCCCTTTCTTTATATCTGGTCCTTCCTATGGAAGGATTTATGGTCCAGCCCCCAATGCACAACCCTGAATCCCAGGCTCGCTTCTAAGTGTAGACCCCACATTTCACCCGGTTGTCCCACTGAGCCGCCATCAATGTCTTAAGAAAGTGATTGAACCCACAATGTCCACTCGTATCAGCTTAACGAAGATCATAACCACGAGCTAAGCAGAATCATGCCCCTCCAGCGATATCCACACATTCATACCCAAATCCTGTGACTGTACCCTTTACAAGCAAATGCCATCGTTTCATTCTTCTTTAAGGCTGCGTAATATTCCATTGCATATATTTACTACATTTTCTTTTTTCCATTCATCATCAGAAACTGTCTCCCAAAAGAAGGACTCAGTGACAGGAGGAGAATCAGAGTCGATCTGGCCCTCTTAGGATGATTTGGATTTGGACTGCCCCCTGAAAGCTCAGGTGAGGAAGGCCTGGTCCTCGACCTAGCAAGGTTCCAATGTTGCAAACGCTGGATCCCACGATACACGGAGAAGAACACAATAAGGCGTGCTGTGCTGGCGTGAATTCCACCCTACCGAGAATCAGGTGGGACCTCCTCACGCCTAACCTAGGCGCTGATTCTCGTGGCTGGACCCACGGAGGTTGTGACGGTGGGTCACCGCAGCAAAAGGAAACCGAGACCGCTGGTGACTATTTCAGAGAGGGGTCGGGACGCGGGAGGGGATCCCGAACGGGTCTGAGCGTGGAGCAACGGCGACGAGATTGTCCGTCTGCGTTTGGATTGATGAGCTGCACAGACAGCTCTGAGTGGGGGAAGCCAGATGCCTAGGAAAGGGGAGGGGCAGCCATACATGTGATGTGTCGGTTAAAAGTAGAAAGATCTGTATTTATATTTATATACATATTACTTTTAATATATACTTCACTTATGCACATTTTTTATAAATTTGTTTTAATTAGTTCTGCAGGACAACTGAATGCATTGATGCACTGGGATATCTCATACCTAGAAGGGATATAATTTCTCATTTTTCTGAGTGTGCAGGTTGCAGAATCACACGGGTCATGCAGTCACATATACACATACAGTAATAATGTCTGTCCCATTCCACTCTCTTTCCCATCCCCACCTCCCCTCCCTCCCCTCCCTTCACTTCCCTCTACCTAATCTAAGGTAACGCTATTCTTTCCTAGTGCCCCCCGCCTTATTGTGAATGAGCATCCACATATCAGAGAAAACATTCCGCCTTTGGTTTTGTGGGATTGGCTTATTTTGCTTAGCACGATAGTCTCCAACTCCAACCATTGACTGGCAAATGCCATCATTTCACCCTTCTTTAAAGCTGAGTAATATTCCATTGAGTATACATACTATATTTTCCTTATCCGCTTGCACCACTACAGATATTCTTTTAAAAATCTCATATATATTAAGTTTGCAGTATGCTCCAATTTAGCCTTCAGCTACCTGTGTGATTCTTATGGTATTGCTGTGTTGGAATTTCCTTCTGTGACTACAGGGTGTGTGTGCATGATTAGATGCATGGCTGCAGACCTGAGCGTCATGGGGTCTGCACCGTAGGCTATGACCACGCCTGGATTCAGTTTTCTCAGGAGTGGCCATGAGACCCCCACAGCAAACTCTCTGAGGACCCCCCAGCTGGAGAAAGCAGCAGGTGGTCTCTTTGCAAAACAAGACGCCCATTCCAACACTGCAGCGACACCTCAAACTCCAAGGGCCGACCCTTGCAGACACACGGTGGAGAAGCAGAGGGCTTTTTTTTTTTTTTTTTTGCTATTTAAAAATGCCTAAAGAGGGAAGTGAAGGGAGGGGAGGGAGGGGACGTGGGGATGGGACCGTGAGTGGAATGAGACAGATATTATTACTGCGTGTCTATAAGCGACTGCATGACCCGTGTGATCCTGCAACCTGCACACTCAGAAAAATGAGAAATCATGTCCCATCTAGGTGTGATCTATCCCAGGGCATACCTGCATCCTACTGTCATGGGTCACTACTTGAAACAAATTTTAAAAAAATTAAACAGTAAAATAAAAAAAATACAGAAACTAGCAGCAGATTCGGCTCAGAAAAAAGAAATTGCCTTTCCTTAACAGAGAGAGAAATCAGACCTTGCTATCAACGCTGGTGAAGCTATTCTCCCCATGACCCTCACAAGGTCCCAATGGCTGACAGATTAAAAAAAAAAGAAAAGATTTAAACTTGCATTTCTTGATATTATTTTCAATGAATTTATCTTTAGTATCAGTTTGTGTCTATGACGATGCTGTATGTTTTTCTTGAGGTGAAAGGAAAACGTTCTTCAGGGGGAAAGAAGATTACATTATGAAGCAGCTCAATTCACAATAGTTAGAGTATGGAATGGCCTAGGTGTCCCTCAGTAGATGAATGGATAAAGAAAATGTGGCATATATACACAATGGAATACTATTCAGCTTTAAAGAAGGGTGAAATGATGGCATTTGCCAATAAATGGTTGGAGTTGGAGAATACCAGTGCTAAGCAAAATAAACCAGTCCCACAAAACCAAAGGCCAAACATTTTCTCTAATCTGTGGATGCTAATTCACAATAAGGTGGCGGGGGGGCACTAGGGGAAAATAGCATTACCTTAGATTAGGGAGAGGGAAGTGATGGGAGGGGAGGGAGGGGAGGTGGGGATGGGAAAGAGAGTGGAATGAGAAAGACATGATTACTGTGTGTCTCTATGTGATGGCAGGACCCGTGTGATTCTGCAACCATGCACACTCAGAAAAATGAGACATTATATCCCATCTATGTGTGATCTATCCCAGGGCATAAATGCATTCTACTGTCACGTGTCACTAATTAAAACAAATATAACAATTTAAAGAACAACAACAACAAAAAAGAAGCACCAATATTTTGCTGCTCTTTCTCTAAATGACAGCATACATAATTGTTCCTGTCCCTGTGAATCAGTGGCTAAGGTTGGTGGGGACACTGGGCCTGTCTGGACCATTGGGCACGGGTGTTTACACATGTCCTCAGAAGGTGCAAAGAGCCCTCAAGCCATCGGCAGCTGGCCCAGGAATCCCTGATCCTACAGATACGCATACTACCCAACAGGGATGCACCGACCACGAGGCGTGGACGACATGTCTATAGACGTGATCTTCACCATGGCCGTGTTTGTTTTTAAATTAATTCAAAAACATGATTTGTGCCTGGGGCATGGGGAGAGATGGGTTGGTGGTTACCTGACTATAACACGGTTCCTATACCCAGAAGATTTTTTTTTTTTTTTTTTAAGTCTGGTAGAGAATTAAGACCTTTACGTGAAGGACAGAGGACAGGATGTTAATGGCTCTGCTTGGGGTCTGAGTGGCGTCCAACCCCCGCCACGTCATCCCCACTGTGACCTGTGATGAAGGTGGGCACTACATTTGGCGGATTTTCAGAGGTGGGGCGTTGGAGAAGTGATGAGGGTTCGTTCAGGTCAGGAGGGTGCAGCCTTCTCATAAGAGCATCTCCTGGCTTTCAAAAAAGAAGAGGAGGAGGAGTCCGGCCCGGGGGGAAATGCTTGTAATCCAAGTGGCTTGGGAGGCTGAGACCTGAGGATTGTGAGTTCAAAGCCAGCCTCGGTCATGTGGAGGCCCTAAGCAACTCAGTGTGTCTAAATAAAATACAAAATAGGGCTGGGGGTGTGGCCCCGTGGTCGAGTGCCCCTGAGTACAATCCCCGATACAAAAAAAAAAAAAAAATGGAGAAGAAAAAGAAGGAGGAGGAGGAGGAGGAGAGAAACTAGAAGACAGACCCACACGGGTACACACCCTATCTCTCCCCACCTCAGGATCCTGCTAGCTCCTCTCTGTTCAGAAGGACGTCACCAGGGGGCCCTTGACATTGATCTTAGTCAGCTTCACATCTCTGTGACCACAATATCTGGTAAGAACAACCCGAAGGAGGAAAGATTTGTCTGGGCCCATGCTTTTAGAGGATTCAGACAGCTGGCCCCGATGGTCGCAAAATGGCGGGCGGTGTGGTGGACGAGAGATGCTGGGCCAGGAAGATTGGAAGGAAGCAAAGTCCTTCCAGGGAGTACCCACATGACCCAGCTCCTCCAGCGAGGTCCCACCTCCGAAAGTCCATTCAATCACCAATGGATTAATCCACCCAGTGGATTCATCCACCAATGAGGTCCGAGCCCTCATGATACTAATCATTGCCCCAAATCCCCGCCTCGAGCCTTCCTGTACTGGGCACCGTGCTTTAGATACAAGAGCTAATGGGATAGTCCACATCCAAACCAGAATGACCTTGGAATTCCAGGTGAGTCCAAATAATCCTCTTTCCTTTTAACGCCTCCTGGGTGTTGGGTTGTGCTCTTAGGACCGGGGTGGGGTGGGGAAAACAGAACTGATATATTTATCTGGGTGGCGTTCTCTTGAATAAGGAACCATCTCTCTAATCAGCGAAGTCACTCAGTTCTACCTGCGACATGACTCTCAGCTGTGCACAGAGTCCCAAGGAGCTCAATAGCTGGAAGAGAGGCCAGAGAACAGACAGGGATTTTGCGACTAAGCATGGATGGTTCTAGAAGACGGTATGTGGTTCGACCTGCCTCGTGCATAGCAGGAGAGAGAGAGAGAGAGAGAGAGGCCATGAATGAGTTAAAAAAGCCCAGGGACGGGCCATCCAAAGCATCATCTGTTGTTCCTGACTCACGGACCACCAAGTACTGAGGGGGGGGATGGACTTCCTATGGATGACGGAGCAAGCAAGGAGGAAGAACAGTGAGGAGGATTAAACCGAATGAAGAGAATTCGGGGAGGGAGACTGAGAAACAGCCGTCCAGGAGGAAAAGGGGAAGCGGGAGTCTTGTCAAGGAAGCTGAGGGAGGCGACACCCCCCAACGAAACGGGCCCGTACTGCACCTTCCGGTTGGATGCATTTCGCGGGCAAGCAGGAAAAAAGTCGTAAAAATGACTGATGCAACGTCCCCGGGCTGCTCCCATCAGAATCCTCACGAGCGGTGCATGTGTTGCCTTCGACGGGAAAGAGAGTTTGCGAAAGTGACCCAGGGGGTGCCCATGGGTGCACTGCCCTGAATTCGTTGGTTGAAACCAATGGAATCTCAAGGGTCTCTTAAGAGGAAGGAAGAAGACGATATGACTTGGAGCAAGAGCTCAGGAGAGCTGGCATAGCAAGAAAACCTGCTGTCCGGGCCTCCTGAAGGCCCCAGCCCTGCTTACGGTCTTGATGTTTGTTCCCCGAGGAACGCATCAGACACGTGACCTCCAGAACGGTGCCTTTTCAGGTATCCTGTTCAAACCCTTCCCTGTGTCCTAATCTGCCACCAGGAAATGGGCATGAAGAGGAAAGCGTAGAAGATAAGGAAAACCAACTTTGAGTCCTCCCTCAAGAAAAAGGAGCAAGACGTATACAGCAGACCTGGGCAGGGCCTTTCAATGTGAAACACTGATACTACATTGCCAAATGCAAAGTTTAAGAAAGACACCCCCTGGGGAACGATCCACTAAATGCACGTGGTGGAAGATAATTGTGGAAATAGTATATGCTACTTGCTGCACGAATTTGCTAAGCAAAAGTCCCATACTATCCAAATTCCTTTCCAAAGTCACTCAACCACTTAATCCCAGGATCAAATTACTTCGATTCCCTCTTAAGGAATAGTAACAGCTAACTGGTCTACTACAGAAATTCAAGATGGCGCCTCTGGCCAAAAGTGACTTCAAATACCATCGGCTCATTTTGAAAGTTTGATGAGGTGGATTTGAATATATCACTCAAGGTGTCAGATTCTGGTTAGCTGTTCCAGCAATCACTAAAGTTTCAGGGCTATTTTTCCTCTTAAAATATTTGAAAAATAAATAAGTAAATGCTTGGTGCTACATCATTTCAGAGACATGTTGCTGTTTATTTATTTACTACTACTACTATTATTATTGGGGGGTGGGAGGGCAATTGGGATGGATCCCAGAGGTACTTTCACACTGAGTGTCATCCCCAGCTCTTTTTACTTTTTATTTTGAAACAGGGTCTCGCTACGCTGTGAAGCTGACCTCAAACTTGCAATCCTCCAGCCTCAGCCTCCCAAGCTGCTGGGATTGTAGACTTGTGCCACCGTACTGGGCTTCAGAGTACTCTACCAAGACTTAAAGAAAGATATGATAGAAAATGCCAAAGAGTACTCAAACCAGCCGATGAGTTCTGTGGTTGCACTTTGAATACGATGTTTAAAATATAAATTGTTGTGTCCAAGTATGAAATAACCAGGAAGAATTATTTGTTTCACCTTGGTATTCAATTTTGTTTTCAACCAGATGCAGATGGTATTTCCAACTTAAAATGAGTTTCTGGCGAGATTACTCCATTTTAAATGGAGACGTATCGGTACCTAGTTTAAACATTGAACACAACAACCTTTGACATCCTATCTGAAGAATTAAATTAGTTGAGATTTTTAATTACTTAATGACTCTGAAGGGCTGAAAGCAAATACCAGCGGTTAACGCAAGATAAATAGTTCCTTTTATAAAACTTAAAATTTGTAGCTGAAATACCTTGGACTTCATGGTTTACCTTGGTTTTAAATCTGTAAACTTTTGAAAGGTTAAGAAATTAATGATATATTTATTAATCAATTGTATTTCTTCTGTGAAGTGTCTGAAAAAGTGTTCAACATTTCTAGCAATTAGAGAAAGCAAGTTTGAGGTCAAATGCAACCCTCTGGGGATGACACTCAGTGTGAAAGTACTACTTTAAGATTCGATCTCACTGCTGTCAGAAGGGCAATCATCAAGCATACAGACAACAATAAATGTTGGCGAGGATGTGGGGGAAAAGGCACACTCCTACGTTGCTTGTGAAACTGCACATTGGTGCAACTACTATGGAAAGCAGTATTGAGATTTCTCAGAAAACTGGGAATGCAACCACCATTTGACCCAGCTATCTCACTCCTTGGTTTATATGCAAAGAACTAAAAATCAGCATACTATAGTGACACAGCCACATCAGTGTTTATAGCAGCTCCATTCACAACAGCAGAACTATGGAACCAACCTAGGTGTCCCTGAATAGATGGATGGATAAAGAAGATGTGGCATATATAGTCAATGGAATCTTAATCAGATTTAAAGAAGAATGAAATGATGGCATTTGTAGGTCAATGGATGGAGCAGGAGAATATGTTACTAAGCAAAATAATCCAATCCCACAAAAGCAAGGTCTGAATGTCTTCTCTAACATGTGGATGCTAATTCACAATAAGGTGGAGGGCAGTAGGAAAAAATAGTGTTACCTTTATCAGGTAGAGGGAAGTGAAGGGAGGGGGTGTGGCGTTGGGAAAGATAGTGGAATGAAACAGACATTATTACTGTATTTATATATGTGACTCCATGATCAATATGATTCTGCAACCTGTGAAAAAAATTGTGAAATTATATCCCATATATGTATGATATATCACAGTGCATAAATGCATTCCACTGTTATGTAGAACTAATTAAAAATCAAAAGTTTTTTTTTTTTTTTAAAAAAACAAAGAAAGAAATTAATGATAACATGCATGCCTGGACATAGAGTGCCCTTCTATGCTTTCCTCTGATGCTACTGGTTTCTGCCTTGCCAGATTTTATTTGTTAACCTCTCCCCAAGAATGGCATAATCTGGAAAAAGCCAATCAATTACCACTAAAAGGACAAGTGAAAGACTTCGCAGTTCCCCAACGAAGGTTTACATTTTCTAAGGAATAGAGAGAAAATATAGCAGCTAAAATGGTAGTCCACTTAGAAGAGTTAATTACAGAGAAGTCAATGCTAAATAATGTACAGTCATTTGTGCATATACGGGATCAGGGCAAAGGTGGGGAGAGAGAAGTCTCAGACTCCATTCCCAACTGCTTCCAAATTACCTATAGAAACACGCCCCAAAAGGTTGCACTGATGTTCTTCGCCAACCAGACTCCCAAAATTCAAGGAAGAAAATATCCTGTGATAATACAATGAAAGCTCACAGAAATATAAGTAACATGGGCCAACATGATTTTATTTCCTATCCCAATGGGAAAGACTCTCAGAAGGATTTTCTGAAGAAGGTGAAAGGACTCCACTCATGTGATTGGTCATCTCTGAGCCAAATCTCAGAAGAGCTTCAGGAACAAAATGGCGCCACGCCCCAGGTGGACAAAACGGATATTGCCCAAGCTCGATCTATTTCCTGCTCATGTGGATAGTGCAAGGTCACTGGGTCACCTTGAGCTGCTCAGCCAGGACATAGACTTCATGGCAAATTGTCTCGAGGTGCCACTAATACTCTACTTCCTGTTGAATTGTTGCATTGACTTCGGGTGAAACTGGTCTTCACGGGCAGTCACACCTCAGAAGAATCAATCTAGGCCTACATGGAGTGTCCTACAGTCCCTAGTGGCACCATGAATCTTTCTCTACCAAATTTCCAACCCCATAATGAAAGGAAACAGCAGAGGTTAACCATAAGGGAAAGAGGATACTCTACTTCCCCTGTTCCAGGTCTTCACCAAAACGAAAATCTTCGTGTCTTCCAGGTAGATAACACTACAATGTGCTTCAGCAAAGTCCCTAATGAGGACATTCCCTGTTACCCCACAACACGTAGGAAGGCGTTTTCCAGACTAGGAAGGCGTGGAGAATGAAGAACGAAAGATTATAAGGGAAGACTTTTAGGCCCTTGACCCTCAGTCATCTGCATCTAAAATATATTTAATATTTACTACAGGTCCACAGTGTACCAGGTGAGGTATCGAATGCCACGCCAGGGAAAGACAAAACAACTCTGTTCCCCATTGATATTAATTATCCTCTTCAGGAAGCCTGCTGAGTCACAATTACCACTATCTCACGTTCTCATGACAAAATGGAATGAGGGAACCCCCGTGATTCTAACTGTATAACATGCGCTTCATTAAACAGTTCAGTGAAACACAACAACAAAAAAAAAAAATCCCAGTGATTGCTTCGGCTTAATCACGGCATCCCTTCTTCTACATCATGAAATAAAAGGATTAGGGCGGGAAGACAGCAGTCAAGATGGTGCCCCACGAGGAATCTGCTTGATAATGTCCCCCAGCAAGAGCCAACAGCAACCATAACCTATCCCTTGAATCGTTAGAGGTGACTGTCACACACCGGCGTGTGGGAAGCCACCACATCTGAAACCGCTGCGTTATGAATCCACGTGGAAGTTGCCAGAAAGTTTCCAGACCCCATTCATCCACGCACCTGCCCTTTCTCTGAGCTCTGGAGAAGAAGCCTCCATAGGTTTCCCACTGTGGAAACATGTATTTCATTATTAATAATACCGATACCATGCGAGAACTCCCTTTATAATTCAGGCATAGGTACAGGAGTCTGGGAGCCCAACAAATTCATCACGATCTGCCTTCACACCCACGGGAGAACCAAACTACACCGTAAAGCATGGATTGGCCAACGTTTCTGTAAAGGGTCAATGCTAAACATCTTGGGGTTGGGAAATCATTTGGCTTTTAGGGAAGCTATTCGACTCTGGAATGAGTGAAAGAGAGACGCAGAAGAAAAAGTAAATGAAACAGTATGGTTGATTCCTTTAAAAGTGACATCTGTTTGCAAAAGGTGGGTTGCCAATCAGGCCATAGTTGGGTTAGCCTACATACGTAGAGGGCATTATCATTTAATCAAAGTCAAGTTTATTTTTGTTTTCCAGAGATCAAACAAAATTAGCTTATGCATAAATAACTTGTAAAAAAAAGTGCAAGATGATTCATTTAGCTAGATACACCTTCTTTTTGAATTTCCATTCTCAAATGCACCCCTTGGCCTGGGGGTGGGGTGGGGAGACCCACACCATAAAAAGCATTCTATTTTACCTGTCACCTACGCCGTTGTAAAATTACAAAGACACAATTCATCAGGTGCGCTTACTAACTGTATTACCATGAGCTCAGAATTGATTGTTTTAATACAAACCATGGACAGCAATATTAACATTTGCCGCACATTCACACCTAATTCAATCTTTGGAGGCAAAAAAAAAATAAAAATAAAAAAAAAAATAAGAAGAAGAAAAGAAAGATCTCATAATATTTAAACTAATTGTATAGCATCTTTGTCTATAGTGTGCTCCTCCTAAGGAGAATCATGAGTCATTTTAATGAAAAAGGGAAGGAAAACACTACATCTCGCCCTATCGGGTTGAGTCAAAGCTACCTACAAATTTTTCTTTTTATGTCTAGGTATCATAAAGTTTACTATTAAGGGTAGTAATGATAATAATTATAAGAATAAAAGACAACAAGAATGGGGGAAATTGGCTTTCAGAACAGTTTAAAACGTTGGCCATGATAAACTCAAATTCTCACTGCCCATGTTTCCCTCCCTGAATGAACTGAGGTTACCTGAGCTTCAGCATGGAACGAAAAACACACAGCAACACTCAGCTAGCACGTGCATCCTACATTCTGTGCCCTACCACATGCGAGATCACCTGGGGAGACTAGCAGGGAGGAAGTGACATCATGAGTGGGCGGGGCTAGAAGCACAGCAGACAGGAAGTGATCTCATGGGGCGCGCTGGGCTAGGAACAGAGCAGGCAGGAAGTGATCTCATTAGTGGGCGGGGCTAGGAACAAAGCCCAGTCTCCCCTGAAGGAGCTTCTGGGGAAAGCTGTGGTACCATGGCCTTCTCCTGCCTCCATCCTGACCACGGCCTCCGAAGTCCTAACCCACAGAGGCCAGGAGGCCAGAACTGAGCCTGAGGGAACCCAGGGAGTTCCATCCTGTCCTTCCTCTGCTGTGGCAGAGGTCATGGGTCCGCCATCTTTCTTCTGGGATTTTGGTGAGAAATGGTCCCTTGGGAGCAGACAGCCCAGACCAAAGGATTGGTCTTTTTCAGACATTTTGACCTCAGGTTTAGCAACCAGCTGGCGTGAAACTCTCCTTCTTAGTAGCACAAATACACAGTGATCAAGTGAGCTTTCATTGCAGTGGCGTGAAAGAAGAAAAAGTGGGAGGAAATTTTTTTGAAGAAGTAATAGAACAATGTCTATGTTTTCTGTTTTCATTTCATCACTAACTTCTTGACTATCCCAGACTGCTTTCCCATGTATTGGGCAAATGTTTTTCAGTTTACATCTGTAGGACTGATAGCCTCAAGGGCTGACAGTGAAGAAACTATATAAAACTGATCATGTATCTACCTCGTGGTGCCTCTACGCAGTCTCTGAAGTTTATATATAAAGATTAAATATTGAAGTTTGTGTAATTGCACACATTTGTGTGTGTGTGCAGAGCTAGGGACATTGGCGCACGCCTGTAATCCCAGCACTTTGGGAGGCTGAGGCAGGAGGATCTCGCGTTCAGAGCCAGCTTCAGCAATGGCGAGGCACTTAGCAACTCAGTGAGACCCTGTCTCTAATAAAATACAAAAAAGGGCTGGGGATGTGGCCCAGTGGTCGAGTGCCCCTGAATTTAATCACTGATACCAAAAAAAAAAAAAAAAAAAAAAAAAAAACAATTAACAGTTAAGTATCTAAACGTCATTCTCGATGAAGTTCTATGTTCACCTTGTGTTTCCATTCCCAAGAAAACAAAGGACTCTTATTAATGCCTACAGACTCCACAGCTAGAAAAAAAGAGAAAACATTTTTTTTTCAATTCTTCAATTTATGTGTTTTTATCCCACGAAGTGGAGGGAATTTATCACAAGATTCAGACAGGTATTTCAAGCACAATTTATCCCATTTCCTGTGTTTGAAAATGTCCTTCAAAATCTCAGATGCCTTTGTGGTACCATTGCAATACTGTCAAATTTTTATTCAGTAGATGAATTCCAAGCAACTCAAGAGTCCCTGTGTCAGATTGATTTGCAGAGCTACTTTAAATCACAAACTGTTTAATAAAAGATTCCATTGGGTACTATGCATGCAACTAAGTACACTGTAAAGAATTTCAATGTTCAAATTTGCTGGTTCCAAGAAGTGCCTTATTCCCAGAATGCTCAGCATCAGCACACATGATGTTCCAGAGAATACTGAACGTCCTATCTCCTGGTTCAGCCTTGGATTCCTTGACTGAGAAATGAAAGATAGGGCTTCAAGAATACCAGGAAAGGACTTTTTCCTGACCCTTAGTTTTGAATCAGATCAAATTGTCATTGCAACAAACTTGAATTCTAACAGATGATCACTATTGTGGTTTGGATATGAAACGGTCCCTGAAAGCTCATGTGTCAGACAAAGCTAGAATGTTTAGAGGTGAAATGATTAGATCATGAGAAGTATAACACGATAATGGATTAACCCACGTGCATGGACTCACTGGGTGGTCACTGAAAGCAGGTGGGGTGTGGCTGGAGGAGGGGGTCCCTGGGCTGTGCCCTTGGGGTTTCTATCCTGTCCCTGGTGAGCAGAGCTCTCTCTGCTCCCTGGTGCCATGTCCTGAGCTGCTCTCCTCCTCCAGGCCCTTCCGCCATTTTGTTCTGCCTCACCTTGGGCCAGAGCCATGGAGTCGGCCCACCATGGACTGAACCTCTGACACCAGGAGCCCCAGATAGACTTTTCCTCCTCTAAGTTATTCTTGTCAGGTCGTTTGTTCACAGCAATGAAAAAACTGAGTAAAATAACCACCAAGACTATTCCAAATTACTGTAAAAACCCATGGCAAATTCATTCCCTAAACAGAGATTTTAAAATCAGAAAGTGTTTAGTCAACGGTACCTAGCGAAGTCTATTAAAATGGCATGAGTTGAAATTTTCAAGTATTCATGGAGTCAATGAATTATTTGTAACTCCTCAGGCCGTTTTTGTTCTGATTTTATAACTACTGTTTCTTCACGTTACAAGGGAGTGCATGCAGACCTCTTTAGTTTTCAGACAAATCAGAAACCTAGTCCTGGAGATGCAGCTACTTGGTCGTAGACTTAGTAGACATGCACATCTCACTCATGGTTTGCATGCATTTTTCTGCTAACTGCTACACATTACAGAGTGGCTTAGTCCCCCTTGATTGAACACTAGTGACTTTAAAAAAAAGAGAGAGAGAGACAGACAGACAGACAGACAGACAGACCAGGAGACGCACATGCATGCTTTCTCCCTACCCCGTGTCTCTCCTTTGCAATATGATGCTATGAACCACTGAATGGAAGTTATTGCAACTGAACAGGCAGGAAGTTTTCAGTGCTGACTGAAGGAGGTTCTTAAGATTGCTAGGAAAGAACACACCATTTATCACTGGCTCTCCGTCCAGCTGAGCCATCCAGGTACGCTCCATGGGAAGTCCCACCACAGACTCATGACTAATCCAACCACACATCCAAACGTCAAAACCACCTCTCCAAAACATAGCCCTCGGGTTAGATGCATCACCAATGGAGAGAAAGCAGCTAGTATTGGCTCCTAACGCCCTGTGGTTGCCACTGCAGATCCCATCCACGTGCCTGAGGTTGAACAATGAAAGACATCCCTCGAGACTCCGCTGTTCTCTTTGCTTCCCTTGATTGTGCACTTTACATAATGTTCCCTTTGGGTTTCAGAATATGAGCTGTTGTTGCATTATGAGCTGTGACTCAACCTTGGTGCAGAGCCCGTTGCTCCATCTATTGCTGCTGTTTTCCCTTTCTACTGGGGCAGTGTGATTATAGCAAACTGGTTCTCCTCCTACTGCAGATACCGAAAACACGACAGCCCTCGTTGCATTGGGTGGTTGTTCCAAGAGTAGAGGTGTGAGAAAGAAAGATCCCTCTGAGACTGCACCTCTCCATTCTGGACAGATACACCCCCATGTTGGAACACAAGAATAAAATAAAATCCTAAGCAAACCCCAAAAGAGCAAAATGGTTCAGAAATTCAGGAGACGGTGGAATTCCTATGATGGGTTCTTGGCTATCCAGCCGTATATTCTGATGAGAATGACTATGTTCATTGAATACTCATTAAATATCTTTCATAAAACAAAAATAAAATCTATGCAAAATAAACACACAAAAAAACAGGTGATGAATGATCGTCTCAACGATTTTTCCACATTGGTTGTCTAAATTCGGACGCATATATTGTAGTGATAGCGTAAAAGTTGATAAGAAAATTGGCCAGAAACCCATATTTAAGCAATACAGTCACAGACGCTGCCTTTGCAGGGTGGGAGTTGGCAGATGGACCATGGAAAGCCATAGCTATTTAAGTAAATATCTAAGTAAATAGTTATGGCTATCTTAAAACATAACATGATCAATTTAGATATTTGATTTTGGGGGAAAGAGTTCAGAGGTTGAATGGTGAACTATTTCTATTAGTGATTGCTAACAAGAGTACACCATAAACATTTTCTGCCCATCTCTCGTTCCTTGGGTTCTACCCTGTTTGCAGTTTTCTAGATGGTGTAAAGGATCTCGAGGTCTGAGTGGGCCTCAGCCTGCACTGGAAACATCTGTCTGACATTTTGGATCCCTCTGAAATGGCAACAAACAAATAGTGTAGAGTGAGAGAGGGTGGCCCCATTTCAAGTGGCCCAAGGAGGACTCTCTGGGTCACAGATGTTTGGAGGTGTTTATTTTAGAATGAACGAGCTTTGGGTGAACAGGGGGCCAAGGGTGGATTCCCAACAGGTCTACACCAGCTGAACAAGAGCAGACTCACTCAATGTGCACCCTATCAGAGAGAGGTACTCTGCCTTTTGCCTCTATGGGGGAGTAAAAGTCATATTAGGGAATTCTAAGTTGTTACTATGGACACTCCAAATGGACTGGTTATCCCTACTTTGACTTGTAAAAACTCAAATAGATTATTTTTTTTTTTTAAAGTGCCACCAACTAGACTGATTTAGCCAGGCTGAAAATGCACCAATAGAGTTAAGTCGACAGCTCAACGACTTCCAGTGATCTGCTTTGTGACTGTCCCTCAGTACACCCTTCCCAGGAGGGGAAGAACTGTGACGAACGTGCACCCAGTGTGCTGAGAGACTGGCTTAAATAAACGATGGCAGGCCAGGAAAGCACCCTGAGTGGTTTGCAGTGAGCAGGGTGGGCTGGAAAAGAAGCTCAGACACCCTAAAAAACCTACCTCGCTCAGGATTTCTGTGGGACGCATGTGGAACGCGTGCATGTGCTTCCAGCAAGCAGACTCAGCCAGAAGACCCGCCATATGCAATTATTGAGTACTCAGGGTTTCCTGTGCATGGTCCCACTGAAACCGCTCTCAGAGCCCACACACACCCTCCTGCACACACACAACCATCTCTAGATGGCTCAGAATGATACCAGGAAAACATTATGTAAATATTGTCACTCTGTCTTGCTCCTGAGAATAATGACCACAGGTGGGGGCATGTTCAGTATGAATGCAAATTTTTTTTCAAATGTTTCTGATCTGAGGTTGGACGCCTCACCTGGAGCAGAAACCAGGGATACCAAGGGTCCCACGTGTTTTAATTCAGATTAGGCATTTTCAGCAAAAGTGGCAATTTCCCCTTCACACTGATATGATAGAATTCTTCCACCGCCCTTCTTCCCCTTCACTGGAAAACCCGGTCCTTACAGAGACGTGGGCAGGCTCTGAGCAGAGCATTTTCAATTCTTAGAAGGCACCAGGTTAGATATTCAATTATCTCCTCTTGTCCAGAAAAGAAAACGAAAACTGCAAATTGGTGCAACCACTATAGAAAGGAGTGTGGAGGTTCCTCAGAAAACTGGAAATGGAACTACCCTGTGACCCAGCTATCCTGTTCCTTGGTTTATACCCAAAGGACTTAAAATCAGCATACTACAGTGACACAGCCACATCTGTGTTTATAGCTGCTCAATTCACAATAGCTAGACTATGGAACCAACCAAGATGTCCCTCAATAGATGAACGGATAAAGAAAATGTGGTATATATACAGAGTGGAATATTACTCAGCTTTAAAGAAGACTGAAATCATGGCATTTGCCAGTAAATGGTTGGAGTTAGAGTATATCACATTAAGTGAAGTAAGCCAATCCCACAAAACCAAAGGCTGAATGTTTTCTCTAATATGTGGATGCTACTTCTCAATAAGGCAGGGGGCACGAGGGAAAAATTGAGTCACCTTAGATTAAGTAGAGGGGAGTGAAGGGAGGGGAGAGAGGGGATGTGGCATTGGGAAAGAGAGTGGAATGAAACAGACATTACTACTGTATGTCTATATGTGACTGCATGACCAATGTGATTCTGCAACCTGTACACCCAGAAAAATGAGACATTATATCCCATGTATGTACACCATATCACAGTGCATACATGCATTCTACTGTCATGCATAACTAAGTAAAACAAGTAAAAAAATTAAAAATAATAATAATAAGTGGCAAAGTTCACACGCTGGAAACACTCTTCCAACCCCCAGCCTAAAGACTCTTCTTGGACATCGCTCCCAACACAGAGTCCGGAGCCATGGTAGAACCCAAGGGTTACAAGAAAACCGCTCGGATGCAGGGGCTAAAGATGGTGTGGCTTGCATATTAGCATTTCTAGTGTGCCACAGGTATGGCCCATATTCCTGGAATAACTCCTATCCCCTGGAACAGTTTTCTCCTTTAGAAGAGTTCGAGATCTGATGTGCAGATTCCAATCCCCAATCCCACACTCCTAGAAATTGCTCCAGGCATTGGAACAGGACCTGTCAATCATCTATCTCAGCGCCAATCCAATGGGAAAAGGGAGACCCGCGGAAATGATGGAAGGTGTCAATATTACGGTAAAGAAGCATGCAACTTTCTGGCCTCAGCTCCACCCAGAAAGCTGTCCACAGTCAACCACAACAAGCCCACGGCGAAGCTGGACACCGGTTCTCCAGCCCCACGGAGCAGCCAAGAGCATGGTCACCGCCATCTTGGAGGGGCCGATACTGATTCTTAATACTCACCATTACACCGTCCTTCTGCCGAGGGGCCTTTAAACATTCCTCCATGGAAGGCTACTTGATGATCTTTTCCATGTCAGCACATTTCTCCCTATAAGAATAAAAGAGAGACATCATTCTCCACCCCATGAAGGGATTGCTCCAAAGCCGATATCACATTCCTTGTAAACATTCTTGTGGGTCATTTAACAGGAACTTCCTGTAATTCTTTTTTTTTTTTTTTTTTTTGTACCAGGGATTGACCTTAGGGGCACTCGACCCCTGGGCCACATCCCCAGCCCTTTTTTGCATTTTATTAGAGACAGGGTCTGTCTCACTGAGTTGCTTTGGGCCTCGCCATGGCTGAGGCTGGCTTTGACCTCGCGATCCTCCTGCCTCAGCCTCCCACGTGCTGGGATGACAGGTGTGCGCCACCGTGCCTGGCTTAACGAGCTGTAATTCTTAACAGGGACCGTAGTAAGTCAACTAAATCAAGAGAGGACAGAGCGTGCTTACTTTGGAGTCTTTGTCCAACAATACTGGCACACATATGCAGATTGCAAATACGCCTTGACCTCACTGATATTCCCGTAGCTCACGGTCATGATTTGGGCACTGTTACATTTTCTTTAGCATTTCGTGTATATCTACGTGATATCCAGCTTGTTGGAATAAAGAATGAATCATCTGTGTAAAACGAGGGGAGAAGAGCCAATCCGAGATGCAGCAATCGCAGATCTCCGAGACCGATCGTGAACTTGCAGAGATTTTTCCCGACGGTGGCGGGCGGGTGATCCGAATGCACAGCCCTAACACTGTCCTGGTCTCTGGGCTTCATGGAAGTGGAAAAAGGTGTCCAGTCGTCCCGTAATCACCCCAGCACGGTGGCGCACTTGTCCTGTCATCTCGCCGTGCAGTTTTCTCCGTACAGACGAGGTATTTACAACACTACAGCTTCTACGTCTAAACAGGGACTCCTAAGAAGTTGCTATTTGAGAGGCAGCAGGCAGAATACCCACTCCTCTGTGCCCATAATTTTACAATGCCCAGGAAGGACGGCGGGCATCCCAGGAGGGGATATCATTTAAGATCCTTCCTAGCTGAGGCTAACGCTTGCAAAATACTAGTTCCAAGCCGCAGAGGCCTTTTGGGTTTCCTAGCTAATGAGGCAGCATGTTATTAAATTGTCGGAAGGTAGGGTCCTATTTTAATTACATTTCCGATTACTCAGAAGACCTCGCACATTCCGCTATAAATATGTATTTCATAGATACTGTTGATTAAAACATACTTGTGGAAATGAATTCCTATTTAACTACCATGATAAGTCATCCGTCTTGGCCCACCTTCCTATACCTCTGCAAGGCAGTTCTATCTGTTCTTGTATTGAAAAAAAAAACTGATTTCTGGATGATATATCACATGATTTACATGCACTGGATCGGGGGATAAGAATTACACTTCTCTGGAACTTGGATTTTTCAAGATATCAAGCCATCTTCTCATCCAAATAAATATCATAGCTATGATATGTATATAGTAGGAGCACAGTTAACATGTCCAGTGTTTTGTATTTTAATCTCAAAAAAAAAAAAAAATAGATATGACAGTTATCAGCCTCAGTGGAAGAATACTGACTTAGGAAGATATGAGCACACTTTCTCAAAACAATGTAGCTTCCAAGATGGCGGTGGGTTGGTGGGCTTCCATTCACCCTGGTAACTACCTCGGGCAGATCAGAGGGCTACCATTCCTAAAAAAAATTTTTCCTCGGCAACAGATATCATCGTTTGTCATGGAAACCAAAGAAAGTCCCATAATGCATGAGTAATGCATACAATAGATGCTCAATTAACGTGAGCCATTGTGCTTGCGTTCTTCATTTCTCTAGAAATCGCCTCTATCTCCATTTTATCAGATAAGAGACCCCACCTCTGTTCCTACCCACAGCCCAGTGTTAAACTCAGAGTTATCAAGTTAATTCTGTGTGAGCATTTCAGGAGAGTGTTACAAACATTCACAACCCAGTGTGATGGGGTTGGGTGCCAAGGCACTTGCCTGTAATCCCAGGGACTTGGGCGTCTGAGGCAAGAGGATCACAAGTTGGAGGCCAGCCTCACCAACTTCACGAGAATCTCAGCCATTTGACGAGACTGTCTAACACTGAACAATAAAGAAGGGCTGGGCATGGAGCCCAGTGGTAGGGTAACCCTGGGTTCAATCTCTTGTACCAAAAGTGTGGGGGGGGGGGGAATTTGGCATGATTCATGTCTGATGAATGGAAAAAAAAAATTAATCATGGTTTTAGGTTTGACTTTCTATTGCTAGGTATACGTGAGTTTGCTTATAGCTGGGTAGATGTCCACAAATTTCAGATGTGATATTGCAAAACTCAGATAGAAGGAAATTTGCTCATAGTTGCACGATCTGTAGCAGACTCCACAGAAAGAACTCTGTTCTTGCACACGAGTTCTCTCTGGAAGGATTGTCCTCAAAGCGTTTGCCTTGCATGACAGGAGCGCTTCTACCTCTCCTACCTCAATCCCACACCATCGCTTATTGGGCTGTCATCACTAGTCTCACTGCCGATTGGTCTAAGTTCCATGATAGACGTGGTTAAGTATTTTCTACGTATGTGTGCAATTTTTTTATATTTGTAGTTGACACATAATAACTGCACACATCGGTGTGATATACTGTGCTATTTTAACATTTTGAACTAATCAGATCGGGGTAATTGGTCTTTGCAGCACCTCCTGGACGTGAGAACCTTCAAGATCCTCCCTTCTGGCTGTTTGTTTCTTCTTAGAGGATAACCCTTCGTGTGGTTTTAGGGGTTGAATCTGAAATGCACCCCGTAATCCATGAACATTGCTCCCAGTCTCTGGTGCTACAGGGAGATGGTGGAACCTTTAAAAGGTGGAGCCAAATGAGAGGAAGTTAGGTCATTGGGGGCGTGGCCTAGAAGGGCATCGTGGGAAGCTGATCCCTCCCTCTAGTTCCCTCTTCTCTCTCTCTCTCTTTCTCTCTCTCTCTTTCCTGACCACCATGAGATGAGTAGCTCTCTCTATTTGCACTTTCCACCATGATGGTCCACAACAACACACACCCAAACAATGGAGCCAAGTGACTCGTAACTGAAATCCCTGCCACCATAAGCCAAAATAACCCTCTTCTCCTTTTAAGTTGACTGTGCCGGGTATTTTGTCACAGCAACGGAAAACCGACGCACACAATGTACTAATTCCGATCACAACATTCTTCCCAAATGATTTCTATGGGGGGCTAACCCCCAAACCTCAAAGCATCAGAGAATTCCTTCCTTTGTCCTCCTAGGTGTGCCACTTGGGGGCCTACGTGCTCATGTCAACACTCCTCGCTTCAAACAGTCCCAGCTTCCTTTCTTCCCTGCTACGTGATTCACGAAGGGACGTGACGTGGCATTCGACCACAGCTTTAGAGCTGAGTGATTAGGCACGGTGAAGAAAATATTGCAAAGGCTCAGGAATAAATCCTCTAGATTAAAAGACTTCTCGGTTTTATTAAGCAATCTGGACGTGATAACCTACTAGGGAACCCCCAGAGACAGCCACACATGTGGGACACCACGATGGCTTATCTACAAATCAATACGAAATGGCACTTTCCGGTCTCTGTTGTCACCCACCATCCAGACACAGCCCGTTGGTCATGACGTGCCCTCGATTTCACAAGAGCGGGCGTTGGATGCACACGTACAAGCATGCTTTAGCAACAACCCGTATCACGTGCAAGGGGACAACTGAGGTCTCCGTGCTCATTAATCCAGTATGTGCAAAGTACGAAGACATCGGCCAGTGCTACTGTCAAATAGTTTGCTTATGGTCACGGGGTCTCAGTCCATGGAGAATGCCCACGGTAGCACCTACCTGCAGAGGACTGTCAGAGGCAGGTGCCGGCGATAATGGGTGCCACCTACGATAAGGTTTCAAATAAGCCCCTCCATGTGGTTTCATCGTTACCATCCCAGCACGCGTGACTCTGGGAGATGTTCACAGCCATTCCAACGCGCTCCTGGGAGCTGGTTAGCACGATTCCTGGGACACAAGAGAGAATGACATGCGGATTTTCATCAAGGAGGACATTCTGACAATGTGGACTTTTTATCCAACCCTACAGGTTCACTGTCCCTTACCCAGAACGCCTTGTGTCAGAGGGTCTCAGGTCGCCTTGATGCTCTGTTGTAGGAAAATTGACGTCTACCTGGTGCGCGATCGTGGACTTGGGACATGCATCTGAAGACAAAATTAATGCCTGTTTCTATGCACCTTATGCACAAACCCTAAAGTTAAGGTCATGTACTATTGGTAACGATTTTGTGCTTGAAACGAAGATTCTCGGCGCGCGATTATCCACTTGCAAAGTTAAGTCAGGGATCAAAAAGGTTTGCATTTTGTAGCATCTAAGAGTTTTCATATTTGGAATTGGACTATTGAACATTTATTTATGTACTTACTTACTTATTTTGGTGCCAGGGATTGAACTCAGGGGCACTTGACCCCTGGGCCCCATTCCCAGCCCTTTTTTTTTGTATTTTATTAGAGACAGGGTCTCACTGAGTTGCTAAGGGCCTCGCCATGGCTGAGGCTGGCTTTGACCTTGCGATCCTCCTGCCTCAGCCTCCCAAGTGCTGGGAACTTTCTGTCTTGGATCTGCCTCTTGATGATTTTTTTTTAGATGATATCCCACTTATTTAATTTTTAGCATTTATGAAAACCAAGAGAGTAGCAATGAAGAGGAAATTTCCGATTCAGAATTTTAAAAGAGTAAATTAAAGGACAGGAAACGGATTGTGTGCTGTTCTATTTCCGAATGACCCCACAATTCCCTGGAGCTCTGATAAATTAATCTGCTGGTTCCGGCCCAAATCTCTATAACGAAATTAAAAACAGCATAGAGTCATCTGTCTGGTAAACAAGACAAAAAAAAAAAAAAAAATCAACACTGAATAGTAGCTTTGTAAAAAAATGCTTCAAATCCAGAGTCCTTAATGTTCTTAAGATCTATCACTTGTAATATTCTAGACCTGGGCGAGAAGGAGAAATGTAACAATTTATTTTCTAACGCCCTCTTTAACAAAATAGAAAACAAATAAAAGTGTAAAAAACGGTAAGGACTTAAACATCGATGAAAATAAATTTGAATAGATAAATAGAGAAGCTCATCAGTTTATGATGGGGGTAATTCCCAACAAATCCATTCAGTTACCAATATGGTAAAATGCATTTTTTTTTTTTTTTTTTTTTTTTTTTTTTGGTACCGGGGATTGAACTCAGAGCACTCGATCACTGGGCCCCATCCCCAGAACTATTTTGTATTTTATTACAGACAGGGTCTCCCGGAGTTGCTAAGGGCCTCGCCATGGCTGAGGCTGGCTTGGACCTCGCGATCCTCCTGCCTCAGCCTCCCAAGGGCTGGGATGACAGGCGTGCGCCACCGCGCCTGGTCGTGAAATGCATTTATACATTGAAAACACCAAAAAGTACAATTGACCAACGGGGCCCAGCACAGAGCAGCTATTGTCTTCTCTGGGTGTCACACAGCGCTGACCGGGAGCGGGGACAGCTGACCCTGTCCTGCATCAAACACAGATAATCCTAATTGGGAAAAAAAAAGACTAAAATGGAAACATCGAAGTCTGGTTTGTACGGAATGCGACTGCTTTGGCAACACTGGGGAGGAAAAAGAAAGAAACAAAAAATCAAAGAGTCCAGAGTTGGCCACCCTCAGGACACGGTGGTTCAATGATCACAGGCGTCGTCTGCCCGAGGCTCTCTGGCTGGGCTGCGTGTGCACGGCTGAGTTCGTCACCCTCGGCCTCCAACCACACGCTTTGATTGTTCGGGTTCTTTTCTGGGAGTGCCTACAGAGCATTGGGCCAGGGTGGCACCCGAGGCCAGGACGTGTCTTGGGGACGTGACAGGAGGCAGCCCGGCTCACCTGCCGTCCCGGGATCCAGGCCTTCCTAGACCACAAAACCAGAGCAGTGTGGTCCAGCGGCACAGGAGGAGGACAAAGGCAGCCGACGGGGCGGGGAGAGGCCAGGGGGCTCGCTGGGTCAAGTCCAAGAGGTCCGAGAAAGGAATCTGGGCTTGCTCTCAGCCCCCTGCCAAAGGATCCTTTGTGCACTGTTTTCCACCAACGAGGAGAGACAGAAGATGGGTGGGAGACGGCACGCAAGGCCCTGGGTTAGGTCAAACGGGCAGAAACCACTACGTGCAGCTCACACCCAGGTTGCGAGCTTCACTTAGTTCCTCTGCAAACCTCCCGGCGGGGGGTGCTCTGCTGGGAGGCTGAGGCAGGAGGATCGTGAGTTTCAAGCCAGCCTCAGCCAAAGGGAGGCTCTAAGCACCTCAGGGAGACCCTGTCTCTAAATAAAATACAAAATAGGGCTGGGGATGGGGCTCAGGGGTCGAGGACCCTGAGTTCAATGCCCCTCCCCAAAAAAAAATAAAAATAAAAAAAGGAGCCAGAACTTCCTCGAAGGAGGGAAGTGGGCTTCCGGAGTCTACTGCATTCTTCTCCAAGGAGAAGGTGGATTTCCATGAAGACTACGGAAAGATATCCACCAGGGTTGCTTCCAAAATAAATAACCTATGCAAGCAAAGTATGTGCAGGTGACACCGAGTTATCTGTCCTTGTTGAGCCTCAGTAGAGAGGTTGGTGCAAAGGAGGCCCTTCCTGTGGTCTCAACCACTGCTAATGGCATTCAGTTCTAAGTACGTGTGCAAAACAGACAATAATACATTGATACAAAGCATAGAGAGATACAAAAATGGGATTTTCCTAAGTTTATGATGACATGACTTTACCACCCATGATATACAGTACACATACATTGAGAAAAACGAAATATAAAATGAAACAAAACATATGTATTAGCAAATATGTGTTTCTGTATGTAACATAAATAAAATAGATATTTTATATTTATAAATGATGATAAAAATATTGACCTATCTTTAGATACTTAGTCTTACATAAATGTGAATTTATATGCTCATGAATAAATATGTATACAGCACATATTTCCATACTATTAGTATAGATAATATATATTATACTCCATATAAGTAAATAAGTACTTGTATGCATAGCACTATGTAGTACTTGTATACATATTTATGATATGATTAATTTAAAGTATATAATATATACTTATATTAGAATATTTATACTTGTAAAGTATGTAAATGTATCAGTACATAATAATATACAATTATATAAGGAAATATTTATATTCATATATAAATATGTATATTCATATATAACTATAAATATTCATATACTTATATAAATATTCACATACTTATATAAATAAGTATATATTTACACCCATAGATATACTGATATATTCATACACACATATAAGTATATATTTATATACATAGCAGCATATACTTATGAACTTATATAACTACATATTTATACACTTAGGAGTATATACACTTAGAAGTATATATTTATACACTTATATAAGCATCTATTTATATGCAAGTGTGTGACTATTTTACAGTATGCAGTTATATATTTATATACAGCCATGTTTATATAAGTACATAAATATTTCATATATCTAAATATATACAAATAATATATCTTCATATATCAATATTTCATATATCTAAATATTTACAAATATTATATTTCTTTATATAAGTATATCCATGTTTCGTATATATAAATATATACAAATAATGTATTTCTTTTTTTTTTTTTTTTTTTTTTTTTTTGGTACCGGGGATTGAACTCAGCGGCCCTTGACCCCTGGGCCACACCCCCAGCCCTTTTTTGTATTTTATTAGAGACAGGGTCTCACTGAGTTGCTAAGTGCCTCGCCATGGCTGAGGCTGGCTTTGAACTCGCGATCCTCCTGCCTCAGCCTCCCAAAGTGCTGGAATTTAATGTATTTCTTTATATCTAAAAAGTGGGAGAAAATAAGTTATATAAAGTTACTTAGATAAAAATTCCAATATATATATATATTGCAATATATATGTGTGTATATATATATATATATATATATATATATATATATTTGAAGTGGAAGGAAGTCAATATTTCTCAGTAAGAATTCCTGCTCTGAAGGTTCATGGGACATGAACACATCCTGGGAATGATGAACAGAATGTTGGGCCGGGCGCGGTGGCGCACGCCTGTCATCCCAGCACTTTGGGAGGCTGAGGCAGGAGGATCGTGAGTTCAAAGCCAGCCTCAGCCATGGCGAGGCACTTGGCAACTCAGGGAGACCCTGTCTCTAAATAAAATACAAAAAAGGGCTGGGGATGGGGCCCAGGGGTGGAGTGGCCTGGAGTTCAATCCCCGGGACCAAAAAAATAAAAATAAAAATAAAAAGACACCTGGCCATGTTCCAAACACACAACGTTCAATTCCCATAACAGGGGGAGGACTGAAAACAAATCATGTCTCCGGTTTGTCAAATTTCACAGCAGATTCCAAAGTGGACCTCCACCCACTTTCCGAACTCTTTCTAAACTTTGCAAACACCCCCCCCCCTTCACTTTGCTACCTCCTTCCACCGCATTCACCGACCCCGAACTGATTTTTCATCAATGTGTGCATTCCTCAAAAGCCTTCAGATGATCTCCCACAGCCTGTCGAATCACCTCTGCAAGCTTCACCGTTGGAATCCACCCCCTCAGATGGTGTGGTGCCCATTCCCTCTCCCAAAGTCCGCCACATGCATTCGACACCCGTCATGTGCATTAACTGCACACCTGGTGTGGCCCTGCATGGACTCGCACCTTCTCCTCTGACCTCTGGGCAACGTCCTCCTATCCCTCCGGCACAGGTCAAGAGCCACCACCTCCTTTGGAAAAGCTCCAGAGATCATCTGGCCTCTAGGGCGGGTCGCAGGGAGGACGTGGTCTGCAGATCGAACCCCAAGCTGCCGGGTAACTTTTTTATGCAAGAAGAGGTAACTAAGGCACCGTCCTACAACACAGGAATGGAGACTGAGCTCCGAGGCTCCTGACGTCTGTGCATTTGTGATTCCCTTGACTTTGCAGCCGCTGGCATGACCAACCTTTGTCCGCCACAGCTAGAATCCCTACCCTCAGAAACAATCTGCTACCGTCAAGTGGCTTTAGTGCCTTGAATTACGAGGCAGGTCTTTGGAGGCTACAGAGGAATCAATAACAACCCCACCATCAATGAGTTTTGGGATCCTGATTATTC
This sequence comes from Tamias sibiricus, assembly GCA_025594165.1. Taxonomy (NCBI): domain Eukaryota; kingdom Metazoa; phylum Chordata; class Mammalia; order Rodentia; family Sciuridae; genus Tamias; species Tamias sibiricus. The sequence continues at coordinate 8,037,960 of CM046667.1, forward strand.
TAATCTGTGCCCCCCCTCTCTCTCTGTGCATAGCACGTAGCAGAGGACCAAACAACTATTCATGGATCGGTAATCTGAAAACATGAAGAGAACCTATGAATCAATAAAGGAAAGCTGAGAAGAAAGCAAAGGTTGAGTTCCAGGCGTATGAAAGCCTGCTTCCCAACGAGTAGGGACAAGACAAGACGCGGACATCGACGATTGCTGGAAACACAACATTGAAGGATCCCCCCGCGCACAGAAGTTCTCAAAGATGGATCCCTGGGCCAGAGAAATGGAAATGACTTCCCTGGGGGGCTATGATCCAAATCCCAGCTCTGCTGACCAGGAAACTCTACAAAGGGATCCCAGCTATTGGTGTCTAATCTCATTAGGATTCTGATGTTTGCGTTTGAAAAAGAAAAAAAAAAAAAAAAAAAAAAATCACTCCATGAGCTGATGTCTCGAAAGCAAAGAAGACTTTGGGTTTAGCTCCTCGTTCAAGAAGAATCCAAACAGGAATTCACTCCAGATCTCGGAAGATCATGGACACAAGCCATCGTGTCTACCATCAATGGGATGGTGTCAAAGCAAAACGTTTCTTCACAGCAAAGGAAACAATCAAGAGGTGACGACGGGAGCCTGCAGAATGGGAGAACATCTTTGCAACCTGCCCCCTCAGATAGAGCGCTGATCTCCAGGACATCAGAAGAACGCAAAAACCACCCAAACGAACCAACCCAATCAATCAACAGGCAAAGGAACGGAGCAGATACTTCGCAGAAGAAAGGCATCCGGTCAACAAATATATGAAAAGCGTTCAACATCTCTAGCAACTAGAAAAATGCACATTAAAACTGCACTGAGATTCCACCTCACTCCAGACAGAACGGCAATGACCAAGAACACAGGCAATCATCAATGTTGGCGAGGAGGTGGGGACAAGGCACCCTCCTACATTGCTGGTGGGACTGCAAATGGGTGCAACCAATCTGGAAAGCAGGATGGAGATTCCTCAGAAAACTTGGAATGGAACCCCCATTTGACCCAGCTATCCTACTCCTCAGTTTCTACCCAAAGGACTTAAAATCAGCATACCACAGTGACACAGCCACATCCGTGTTTATAGCAGATGAACTCAACAGTAGCTAGACTATGGAACCAACCTAGGTGCTCTTCAACCGAGGAATGGATAAAGAAACTGTGGTATCTATATGCAGAATGGAATATTACTCAGCCTTAAATAGGAATGAAAAGATGCCATTTGCAGGTAAATGGACTGAGATGGAGACTACTAAGCGAAATAAGTCAATCCCCCCAAAAACAAAGGCGGAGTGTTTTCTCTGATAGGTGGATGCTAATTCACAACAAGGGGGGAGGAGGGGAAAAATAGAAGTCATTGGATTAGACAAAGGGGAATGAAGGGAAGGGAAGGGAGGGCGGGAACAGGAAAGACGGTGGATTGAACTGGACAGACCTTTCCCATGTTCACCTATGAACACACGACCAGGGAAACCCCACCTCGTGTACAAGCACAAGAATGGGAAGTTATCCTCCATGTACGTATGATAGGCCAAAACACCCCCTCCTGTCACGTATGAGTAAGAAGAACAATTTTTTAAAAAACGTCGTTCCTCCCTGGAAGATGCCAGAATCCTCCCACCATGTGATCATCCTGCGGTGCCTCCTCAGAGCCGCCATTTTGTTTCATGAGCTCCATCTCCCTCAACTTGCTGTTCTCACTTCCTTTGTGACCCACCCACGAGCCCTGATTTTAAGGCCACCTCCCCTGTGAGGACTTCTCCTGTTCCTCTAGCGTCATGCCCACTGGCTGAGCCACATGTGGGACACTGGTGGAAAGTACCTTAACGCGACACAAGAGCACAGACGTCCAGTGCCCGTCGGGTATACGACCGCGTGCTGCGTGTGTCCACCATGAAGGCTGCATTTCAGAAGGTTCATCTCACAGGAGGAGATGTCCACGAGGGGTGCATGGAGCCACTTTGAAAAGGGTGACAAATATGGCCATGCGTTGCTATTGTGGTTGGGATATAAGGTGTCCCCCAAAAGCTCATGGGACTCAGCTCAGAGGCGAAATGATCAGAGTATGAGAACTGTGATCCAATCAGTGGATTAATCCACTTGATGGATTCATGATTTTAATGGACTCACTGGGTGGTGACGGCAGGCAGGTGGGGTGTGGCTGGAGGAGGGGGTCCCTGGGCTGTGCCTTGGGGGTCTCTCTCCTGTCCCTGGTGAGCAGAGCTCTCTCTGCTTCCTGGTGCCACGTCCTGAGCTGCTCTCCTCCTCCAGGCCCTGCCGCCATTTTGTTCTGCCTCACCTTGGGCCACAGCCATGGAGTCGGCCCACCATGGACTGAACCTCTGACTCCATGAGACAAAATCAACTTTTCCACCTTTATGTTTTCTTTTCAGAGGTGAAATGATTGGGTGGTGAGAGGTGTACCTTAATCAGTGGATTAATCCACTTGAATGGACTCACTGGGTGGTGACTGTAGCAGGTGGGGTGTGGCTGGAGGAGGGACCCCCTGGGCTGTGCCTTGGGGGTTTCTATCCTGTCCCTGATGAGCAGAGCTCTCTCTGCTTCCTGGCGCCACATCCTGAGCTGCTCTCCTCCTCCAGGCCCTTCCGCCATTTTGTTCTGCCTCACCTTGGGCCAGAGCCATGGAGTCAGCCAGCCATGGACTGAAACTCTGAAATTGTGAGCAATAATAAACGAGGAGGTAACTCAAGGCGGGTGGGGTGTGGCTGGAGGAGGTGGTCCCTGGGCTGTGCTGGGCGCTGTGTCCCCAGTGTGACACATGAGTTTGTGGGTTATCTCTCTCACTGAGCACGGATTACAATTCACTCTGGCATGACACGGAGGAAATCCATCAGTCACAGCAGAAAAGTCGTTCCAAAAATTTTTCCAACATGCTAATGACGCCCGGAGATTTGTGCAAGAATCAAAACTTACAGGGGCTGGGTGCGGTGGCGCATACCTGTCATCCCAGCACTTGGGAGGCTGAGGCAGGAGGATCACAAGGTCAAAGCCAGCCTCAGCCATGGTGAGGCCCTTAGCAACTCAGTGAGACCCTGTCTCTAATAAAATACAAAAAAAGGGCTGGGGATGGGGCCCAGGGGTCGAGGGCCCTGAGTTCAACCCCCGTACCAAAAAAAAAAAAAAAAAAAAAAGCAATGGGATCAGATTGCCATGAACTGGAATTTCTCCCTCCCTCCCTCCCTCTCTCTCTCTTTCTCCCCCACCCCTCTCTCTCTGGACTATCTCAATGACCGACTGAACATGCTTTCTTCCATTCAGGCATTCATCACCCGCCACAAATAGCTCTGCCACTTCTAGAAATTTGCATCACGTTGATGAATGAGTGAACATACACTCCATTCACACATTCCACAAAGTGGCTTTCCCCCAAATCCTGAGGGCACTTGTCACCCAACTGCATCTGGGAGTACTCTGCAGACGTGCATCACACACTGCACATTCATTATTTACTGCATCCACTTTTCTTTTCCTCTTCCATTTCACTAGAGTCTAAATTTGTTTTCTTTTTTGAATTCTTTATTTGTGAAGCAAAATAGTATTTTCAACCTTTTCGCGCGTTGGCTTGAACATTTTAGCGGTGCGGTCCATCTTTCAGAAACACAACCAAAGTTTTCAAAACATCCTCAAAAAGCAGAAAAACACTGACGCTTATGAACGTTTTTTTGTCAAAAGGACGCAGAGGCATTGTACGAAAAGGGAAAAGCAACATGTATAGAAAAAGAACAGCCGTAAGGATCACAATCCGATTTTACAGAATTAAACGAAGATTCCTTAGTTTCTCTGCATGTGTTCAGAGTTTTAAACACGGTGTATGGAGTACAAGCTAGCGCTTTAAATGAAATATGTCCTTTTTTTAGTCGGGTGCCTGTCATCCCAGCACTTGGGAGGCTGAGGCAGGAGGATCGCGAGGTCCAAGCCAGCCTCAGCCATGGCGAGGCCCTTAGCCACTCAGTGAGACCCTGTCTCTAATAAAATACAAAAAAGGGCTGGGGATGTGGCCCAGGGGTCGAAGGCCCCTGAGTTCAATCCCCAGGACAAAAAAAAAAAAAAAAAAAAAAAAAAAAGGCTGATATGATGGACCAATATATTTACAGAGCTCTAGGTGAGTTATAAAGATGCAGAAAACAGACAAGTTTAAAATTGAAGCAGGAGGCTATGCATTTATGATTGCCAACCCATGCGTATGTTGAATCTATTATTCTAGCTGTTTTTTCTTTGTTTTTGTTTTTCCACATATCTAAAATATGCAAGAGGGAAATATTCAATATTTCACACACATGCAAGTATTTAAAATGAATGCAAAAAGGGAAAACCTGCCCATATCAAAGTAATATACAAAATAAACATTCTACCAACTACTGCCCTATGGTTACAAAAAAAATAATTTTTTTTTACTTGTGTGGTTTTCAAAAAAGAATTTGAAATTAGTATAAAGGAAGAAAAATGCATGAATAATCTAAACACAGTGCATAACACAATGGGCAAGAAAGCAAAGGTATACCTTTCTGAGAGGTTTCAAAATGCATGCATAATCCAAATGCCAAAACAGAAAGGAAGGATAAGGCTTATAGTGAACTCCAGACAGACTTCATTAGTCACGGAAAACAATTTTTATTGTTTAAGACCTGTCTTAAATGTATACTGGGTTCTACTATAATATGGAAATAGAAAGTCTTCCATAGTATAGATGATCCAAGAGGTTTGGGAGGCTGAGGCAGGAGGATGGCAAGGTGGAGGCCAGCCTCAACCAAAGTGAGGCCCTAAGCAACTCAGTGAGACCCTGTCTCTAAAATAAAATGCAAAATAGGGCTGGGGATGGGGCTCAGTGGTGGAGTGACCCTGGGCTCAATCTCTGGTACTCCTGCAACACTAAAACAAAAAACAAACAATAACAAAATAAAGTAAAATAAAATAAAAAGAAAGTAAAGAAAAAAATCCCTAGATGAAATTACACAAATTTTTACTGTTTAACCACTGGCCTTCTGTAAAAAATGACTCCTGCTGCCCTCCTTTTTCAAAACATTTTACTTTTTGCTTGCATATTCCTCATTCCCTCTCTGTTTCAAAACTAAATAATTAACACGGCCTCTCCAAAACCTCCTTGCCAAGGTTGAGGCTACTTGAGATGTACTGCATATTAAATTTTTATATTAAAACACATCCAAACGTCCAGAGGATGAGATCACCTCTTGAACTATTGATCACGATGATCAGATCAAGAGGGTCTCATGGGACGTCTTCTGATCGGCACTGGAGTCCTGCAATCCGATGATCTGAGAAGGGCACTTCTAGAATACGGGTTCCCGTTCCAAACCACGGGGGCCAGTGTAAAACAGCAGGAAGACCCCAGCTGAGGGACATTGTATAGAATATCCCAAAGTCATTAAACTCTGCTGGGCAGAGATGCGCACGCCTGTGATCCCCGCACTTGGGAGGCTGAGGCAGGAGGATCGCGAGTTCAAAGCCAGCCTCAGCCATGGCGAGGCACTTAGCCACTCAGGGAGACCCTCTCTCTAATAAAATACACAAAAGGGCTGGGGATGGGGCCCAGGGGTCGGGGGCCCCTGAGTTCAATCCCCGGTACCAAAAAAAAAAAACAAAAAACAAAAAACTGAAGTCCTCTATTCTGTTCCGTTGGTCTTCACGCCTGTTTTTGTGCAAAGGCCATACTGCTTTTGTGACCATAGCTCTGTCGTGTAGTTGAAGGTCTCTATTGCGATGCCTCCTGCTTCACTCTTCTTGCTAAGGATAGCTTTGGCTGCTCTGGACCTCTTACTTTATCTGAATGGATGTCCTGACTGCTTTTTCTATTTCTACCGGGAACGTCATTGGGATGTTCATAGGAATTGCATCAAATCCGTACAACGCTTTTTTTTTTTTTTTTTTTTTTTTTTTGGCCGTAAGGCCATTTTGACCGTGTTGATTCTGTCTATCCAGGAACACGGGAGCGCTCTCCATTGTCTGAGGTGTTCTTCAATTTCTTTCTCGAGCGTCCCGTCGCGTTCATTGCAAAGGTCTTTCGTCCCTTTGGTTCAATGGATTCCCACGTTTGCATTCTTTTTTTTTTTTTTTGGCTATCGTGAATGGATTTCTTTTTCCCCCGATTTCTCTTTCGGCTGACTCATCCTTTGGTGGAAAGAATGCGACTGATTTCTGTGCGAACGATGCAGCAGCCAACCCACCCCCATACAGGCATCTCACCCTAGAACAAGGCATCCAAAAACCACGCACGGGAGCAATGACAGTCTCTTCCACAGACGGTGCCGGGGAAACGGGCAATCCACAGCTGGGGAAATGACATGGAAGCCCTCTCTCGCACCTGCACGACACTTCGACTCCCCGTGGATCAAGGACCCAGGCACTAGACCGGGGACTCTGCACCTTGTAGAAGCAAGTGCGAGGCCAAGACTCCACCGAGTGGGTCGAGGAGCCGGCTTCCTCAGCAACACCCCTCACGGGCCAGAAGCAATTAAAAGTGAATAAATGAGACGGGATCGAACCAAAACGCCTCTTCACCGCAAAGGAAACCATCGAGAGCGTGAACAGAGAGCCCTCCGAACAGGAGAAACCCTGTGCCGACCACACCTGAGATAAGAGATTGATTTCCAGAGTATACAACAAAGTGAACGCAGGGAGCGTAACTCCAATAAAATAATAATAATGACAATAACAATAATACTCCTATCTAAACAAACAGGCAAAGGGACTAACAGACATTTCTCCAAAGAAGGAATACGAATGGTCGGCATGGATACGAACGACAATGGTGACTATCTCCAGCAATTAGAGAGGTCGAATCACGACTACACCGAGACGCCATCTCCCTCCCGTCGGAACGGCCATCGTCAAGAACGCAGGCCACGGTACAAGGTGGCGAGGAGGTGGGGGACAAGGCACACTCCTACGTTGCTGGTGGGACTGCAACTGGGTGCCACCACTCTGGAAAGCAGGATGGAGAATCTTCAGAAAACTGGGAAGGGAACCACCCTGTGACCCAGCTATCCCACCCCTCGGTTTATACCCAAAAGTCTTCGAATCATTATACGATAGTGACACAGCCACATCCATGTTGATAGCAGCGCAACTCACAATAGCCAAGCTACGGAACAAACCTAGGTGGCCCTCAATAGAAGAATGGATAAAGAAAATGTGTTATATATACTCAATGGAATATTACTCACCCATGAAGAAGAATGATTTGGGCTGGGGGCTTAGCTCAGTGGCAGAGCGCTTGCCTAGGGCATGGGAGACACTGGGTTTGATCCTCAGCACCACATAAAAATAAATAAAGTTTTAAAAAAATGAAATTATGTCATTTGCGCGTAAATGGGTGGATCTGGAGATTTTCATATTAAGTGAAATCAGCGAAATCCAAATTCCCTCTGATGTGCTGCTGCTATCACATGATTAGGGGTGTGGAGGAGGGAAGCATCGAAGTTCGTAGGATTAGACAAAGAGGACTCATTTTTAGGCTTGCAAAGCATTGATCCTTCCCAAATAAATCCTTTCCCCAGGACAGTACGATGGAGCCTCTGTCCTTGCCCAGTGAAAACACCTTTCAAATTCTTACCCTCTGTCTCCTCTGTGCCCAACCTCATCTGTCCTATGAAGGTCCCAGCCACACCCCCAGCCCTCTTCTGTATTTTATCTACAGACAGGGTCTCACTGAGTGGCTTAGTGCCTCGCTGTTGCTGAGGCTGGCCTCCACCTTGAGATCCTCCTGCCTCAGCCTCCCAAGCCCCTGGGAGGACGGACCCAATCCGGTGAGGTCTGCGCTTACAGTGGGAAAGACTGCGAAACGTGTCCTGCGTCCCTTTCCTCCACACCCAGGCGCACACTCAGCAGTGACTCTCACCTCCGGAAGAGAGGGACCCTCATTCGAACAAGGTAGAACCCGTGTTTGCATAAATACGCCAACACAGACTCTACTCCCACGATGACGTACGACGAATTCTCACTAACTCCAACATTGTTTAAGGATTGGTTTCGGAGTTTCACGATGTTTATACAATCTCATTCACTCTTAAAAAAAGAAAAAAAAAAAGCCGGCGCGCGGTGGCGCACGCCTGTCATCCCAGCACTTTGGGAGGCTGAGACAGGAGGATCGCGAGGTCAAAGCCAGCCTCAGCCATGGCGAGGCACTTAGCAACTCAGTGAGACCCTGTCTCTAATAAAATACAAAAAAGGGCTGGGGATGGGGCCCAGTGGTTGAGTGCCCCTGGGTTCAATCCCCGGTACCACAAAAAAAAAAAAAAAAAAAAAAAAAAAAAAAAAAAAAGAAAAAAAAAGAAAAAAGAAAAAAAAGAATTAAGGTCATGGATGGAACTTCTGTGCATGCTATATGCATATACATCCCGCTATATGCATACCTCCCTGGCAGCACCATTAGTATGCACAACAAGTGTGCTACGTTAACTCTAAAACCTGCTGAGACCGCCGTCCCCCGGGGTAAGCAAAGGTGGCATCTCAAGTGCGTTTACGTGAAAACCCCTTTGTAGGTAAAGCAGCGGGCGCGCCGAGTTGTAACCCGGGGGCCGTCCTCAAGGGAGGGAAGGGAAAAGATAGCAAAAAGGCCCCATCTGTCCGTCGAACAAGAAGCGATTCTCAAGTAAATAGAAACCGTCTCAGGAACAGCTGTGGCATGAAAAAATTCCGGGTGGCGGAGGTCTGCCTTGCAAGAAACGTCCCCAAACTCCAAGGCCAGGGGCTGGCTGTGTCCGTGCATGAAATATAGCCTTCTGCGCATAAGGAGTTTGCAAATGGTTTGTGGGGGACGCCAGGGATTAAACCCAGGGGCCCTCGACCACTGAGCCACACCCCCAGCCCTATTTTGTATTTTATTTAGAGACAGGGTCTCACTGAGTGGCTTAGGGCCTCCCTGTTGCTGAGGCTGGCCTCCAACTTGTGATCCTCCTGCCTCAGCCTCCATATGCCCTGGGAAGACAGGCGCGTGTTTTTCTTTTATTTCTTAATTCTGATCATTGTTTCTCCATGGGTCCGTGGTATGATACAAACCCAGCATTACACATCAGTAAAAAATAAAATAAAAAAATAAAATAAAATAAAACAGAACCACCCACGTACTGGAGAAGAGGCAGATTTTAGGCAGATCGCTTTGGTTTGGAGAAACAGTCACAGGCAGCCTCTGCACAGTGAATTCAAAGCTGCCTCCTCGGCCTCCACACAGGCAAAACCTCAACGTGCATCTGTAGCAGCAAGAAGAAGTCCTGCCCCTCTTAGCCTCTACGAATGATTCCCGGACCTCTGATCTAGTGATAGAAGATGGTTCTTTCATGCAAGGACTAGAACAGCAAGACAGACGAGTAGAACTCACTCGTTTTTTTTTTTTTTGTTTGTTTGTTTGTTTGTTTTTTGCAGAGAGTAAATATATAAAGCTCCCTTATCAGACCAAGCCCCATTATGGGAGAGAAGCAGGTCCCTGATAAAGACTATGAGCGGTTGGAGAGAGAGCAGGAAGCATGAAATAAGCAAAACTCATTAACATTTTGTACGATGGTAATACGCCGGGTGGCGCATGCCTGTCATCCTAGCCCTCGGGAGGCTGAGGCAGGAGGATCGCGAGTTCAAAGCCAGCCTCAGCCAAAGGAAGGCCCTCAGCAACTCCATGAGACCCTGTCTCTAATAAAATACAAAAAAGGGCTGGGGATGGGGCTCCGTGGTTGAGCACCCCCACATTCAATCCCAAAAACCACTCCCAAAAAAGAAATTGGTGGATTTATTGAGTTATGTGTTTGCACATTTATGTATTTATTTTCTGGTGCTGGAGATCAAACCTTGCATGGGCCACGCAAGCACTTTACCACAGAGTCCCAGCCCCAGCCCCAGCCCCGTGGAATGGTACAATGTGATCCAACACAAACGACACATTTGAATGTTTTATGGGTGCTGTCATAGCACTGCAAGGATTGTCTTTGCAAAAAAAAAAAAAAAAAATAAATCTTCATAAAACCAGGCGCGGTGGTGCAGGCCTCTATTTCCAGCAACACGGGGGGCGGAGGCGGAGGGATCACAAGTTCAAGGTCTGTCTCAGCAACTTAGAAAGACCCTGTCTCAAAATTTAAAAATATAAAAACAGCCGGGTGCGGTGGCGCACGCCTGTCATCCCAGCACTTGGGAGGCTGAGGCAGGAGGATGGTGAGGTCCAAAGCCAGCCTCAACCATGGCGAGGCCCTTAGCAACTCCGTGAGACCCTGTCTCTAAATAAAATACAAAAAAGGACTGGGGATGGGGCCCAGGGGTCGAGTGCCCCTGAGTTCAATCCCCGGTACCAACGTAAATAAATAAATCAATACATAAATAAAAATATAAAAACAAAAAAAAATCACAAAGGGTATAACTCAGAGATACAGTATTCCAGGGTTCAATGTTCAATACTGATCAAATTCCAAAATGATCCTTTGGGCGGGCGGGGGGAGAGGCATGTCTAGAAATCACGGGATTTCATCCGGACCCTCAAAATGAAAGAGTTGCAAGCCCAGGACGAGGAGTTGATCCCCCCACTTAGCTTTGGCTGCAGGTTTGAGGTGGGTTGATTTTTAGAGCTGAGACTAGCTCGAGCCTTCCCGAAATAGTGGGGGGAAATGAGTCTCGGGAACCTCCAGACCGCGGGCAGCTGGTGTGAGCAAAACCCTGGCCCAACCCTCCTAGGTGGTCCAACACACCGAGAGGTGACTCGTTTTTAGGCATGGGTACCGGGGCCAACGCAGGAGAGGTCGCCTTCCCATTTTTAGGGTCATCCCTGTCGACATCGAAGCGTCTTCGCTTTTTGTTAGTCACGCTCCAAGGCCAAGGCTCTCCTTACAGCACCTTAACTGTGTCTGCAGGTTTGCTGAGGATCCTTCGTGCCTGCGCCCATTGGTTTGGGGTGACTTTGCTAAGAACGGGTTCTTCCAAACCCCGCCATTCTCCAATCTATCTTTCTTCCTGTTGAAGACGCTCCCACCAAAAAACAAAGCTTTTAGAGTCACCTGTCGGGTCCCAGCATAGTAAAACGTTTGGTAGAACTTTTAGGACACGCCTCTGGGAAGAAGAAAAAAGGTCCCAGCTTGAGTCTCCTAATGCCTCTCTGATTTTGGTTTTAGATAAGAACAATGATCCCAGTGGGGGAAGAGAAGGTTTCAGGAAGGAGCTTTGCAATTAAAAATTGAGTTTTGCATGTGCGCACATACACACATGCACATTTAAAGCATGGAGATGTATGCATGCCGAATTAATCTCCAGAATATATAAAGAACTCAAAAAACTCAGTATGTGTGAGTGTGTGTGTGTGTGTGTATATATATATATATATACACACCATCAATAAATAAGCCAAGGACCTGAACAGACACTTCACAGGAAAAGACATAAAACTGATCAAGAAATATAAGGAAAAAAAAAAATGTTCAACATCTCTAGTAATCAGAGAAAAGCAAATCAAGACTACACTGAGCCTCTATCTCACGCCAGTCAGAACGGCAATCATCGAGAACACAGGCAGCAATAAATGTTGGCGAGGAGGTGGGGACAAGGCACAGTCCTACGTTGCTGGTGGGACTGCACATGGTGCACCCGCTCTGGAAAGCAGGATGGAGATTGCTCAGAAAACTGGGAAGGGAACCACCCTGTGACCCAGCTATCCCACTCCTCGGTTTATACCCAAAGGACTTAAAATCAGCAGACGACAGGGACACAGCCACATCCGTGTTTTATAGCAGCTCAATTCACAATAGCTCAGCTATGGAACCAACCTAGGTGCCCTTCCACAGATGAATGGATCAAGAAAATGTGGTCTATATACTCAGTGGAATATTACTCAGCCACGAAGAAGAATGCAATGATGGTATTTCCTTGTAAATGTATGGAGCTGGTGAATCCCCTGCTAAGCAAAACAAGCTAATCCCCAAAAAGCAAACCCCGAATATCGTCTCTGATTAGTAGATGTCAATTCACAACAAGAAGAGGAGGGGAAGAATAGAAGTCATTGGATTAGACCAAGGGGAATGAAGGGAGGGGAGAGGGATGGGAATGAATTGGACATCACTTTCCTCTGCTCATACGTGAACACACGACCAGGGAGACTCCACATCACGTCCAACCACAAGCATGGGAAGTTATCCTCCATGTATGTGAGATACGTCAAAATACACCCTCCTCTCACCGATATCTAGAAAGAACCAATTTTTTAAAAGATACATGCCGAGCATTCACAGAAATACACAATTTCTTTCTAACTGCTGTTTGCCTAGGTTGAACAGCCAACAGTATTTTGGGAGTACTCTTTTTAATTGACACGTGGTTAGTGTCCACCTTTATAAGGTTCACTGGGACACGTCAGTCACGCACACACTGAGATGATCAGACCAGGACCCGCGGGAATTTCCAGGACCTCAGACAGTTACGATTTGAGCTAGGAGCATTCACAATCCTAACTTCTAACTATGTCGAAAAATACACTTAGTTTTCAACCATAGTCACCTTACTGTGCTGTAGAATGTTGGAAGTTCTTCTGCACAAATTAACCACCTCCTCTCCATCCATCCGTGTCCCCTACCCGGGCTCTGGTGACCACCATTCCACTCTAATTCTCTAGGAGATTGGTTTAGTTACCATTTTTGGTCACTGTGACTAAAGAACCAAATAAAAACAAAAGTAAGGGAGAGGAAGTTTGGGGGAATCACATTTTTAGAGGTTCAGTCCACGGTGGGCCAACTCCATGGCTCTGGCCCAAAGGTGAGGTAGAACAAAATGGCGGCAGGGCCTGGAGGAGGAGAGCAGCTCAGGATGTGGCACCAGGAAGCAGAGAGAGCTCTGCTCACCAGGGACACGATAGAGACCCCCAAGGCACAGCCCAGGGACCCCCTCCTCCAGCCACCCCCCACCTGCCTGCAGTCACCACCCAGTGAGTCCATTCAAGTGGATTAATCCACTGATTAGGTTACACCTCTCACCCCCCAATCATTTCACCTCTGAAAAGAAAACATAAAGGTGGAAAAGTTGATTTTGGCTCATGGAGTCAGAAATTCAGTCCATGGTGGGCCGACTCCATGGCTCTGGCCCAAGGGGAGGCCGAACAAAATGGCGGCAGGGCCTGGAGGAGGAGAGCAGCTTAGGATGTGGCACCAGGAAGCAGAGAGAGCTCTGCTCACCAAGGACAGGAGAGAAACCCCCAAGGCACAGCCCAGGGACCCCCTCCTCCAGCCACACCCCACCTTGCCTGCAGTCACCACCCAGTGAGTCCATTTAAGTGGATTAATCCACTGAGCAGGTTACACCTCTCATCACCCAGTCATTCCACCTCTGAAACCTTCCCGCATTGACCGCACCTGAGTTTTAGGGGACACCTCACCTCCAAACCACAACCCACATCAACTTTTGTCCCTTCTATTTTTTGGAGGGAGAACACTTGGCAATTGTCCTTCTATACCTGGTATCATGAAATGGATCCAGGCACCTGTTTATTTCATCTCGGGTTAATTTCCAGAGATGACCCTATCACCTTCTGGTATTCATCCAAAAGCAACTAGCCCATCAAACTATGACCACATAAACGCAGGAAAGCGTACTTTACCAGCCCGTTTGTCACAGCAGACGAACCCTTGGAAACCCGTGCCGGGACGTGGTGTGCGAACTCTTATGTGGCTCCCGTGACGTGGTCTGGCTGGAGTCCTACCTTAAGCCTAGACGGTGGGAGTAGTTTGGATGACCGTATTTTCCCAACATCCGTGCTGATGCTACAGCTAGTTTGGTTTCCCTCTGCTTTACGCTAGAGCTTTTATTTGATGCTCTGTATCCCTGCACATTGAGCTATTTTCCCCCCACCTACCTGTTCCCTTTTCTTATTCTATGCAACTAACTGTTCCCTCTTCTCCCTGGGTTGGCTTGGGTGGTGAACTCCGCGACAAGAACCCTCCTCTACCCTCATCTGATGGGTTCCGTGTGATCCGGTCCCTGCAATCCCTCAAGAACTCTACGCACATATATTACATGGTATGTAAAACCAAAAGGAGACTAATAGAAGGGCGATCAATAAACGTGAACAAGCCGATCAGGGGAAGGAACAGGAATTGACTAGGGAAGTGAGGTTGATCAACTTACGTGCACGGACCGCTATTAAGTACGAGTCTCATGCCCCCGTAAACAGACTTAAACGAAAATGGATGTATCTGCCATTTTGCATGCATATGATATTATCGGGACACATGCATGTCTGTGGAGGTCTCACCTGACGCCTCTCTAGTTTGCAACGGACCTGACCCTCTCGCGGGGGTAAAGAAGTCTAACGTGATATAAACGGCTGCATTTCTTCCCAGGTAAGATTGGCATGCGTAGCATATGCATCCAGGTGTGAGGTTTCCCTGCGAGCAACAGGGGCAGCCTGCTGGGTGAGGCTCCAACCAAGCCTTCTGGAGGCCATGCCTCCCTGGGAATCCTGCCAAGCCACACCATCTTTGCTTACCAAACCCAGGAGGCTGGGTTGCTGAAGACGTTAACTTGGTCTACAACAAACGTGGAATAAATGAATGAAATCCATTTAAAGCACACACACACACACACACACACACACACACACACACACGCACACACGTTCTTTCCATCGGTCACGACCATGTTCTCAAGTCCATTTTACAGAATCACCGTGAAGAAATTTTTTTTATTCCCCCCCCCCCCTTTGGAGACATTCCATCTCACACAATTTAAGCAGCCCTGGTCCACCTGACTGAACTAGGGCGTTTGGAAGGCTAGCCATCATTCTAAAGGAAGTTGAATGGGAGAAAAAAAAAATCGGTTATGGGTTATGAAGGGGTGGTGGAGTTGAGACAAGGACGTGTCATTTTGCAATCGTCTAGACTCACATCCGTGAGGACTCAAGGCATCCCGTAACACCTTAAGAGTGCTCAAGCAAGGATGTCTTCCTTTCCTTAAAACGACTACAAGAAATGGCCATTTAATGGATGAGCCTGGTTTCATTAAACATTTGTTTGAAAACATTAGAAGGGAGGGAGGGAGGAAGGAAAGAAGGAAGGAAGGAAGGTTCTCACAGGAGCGACCCGTACTTCTACAGGAGCGGTACCCAAGTTTGCTTCCTGGCCTGTGACTAAGTAAGAGAAAAAGCCCTTGAGGGAAGAGCCTGCCGGCTCCTGGTGGAAGCAGGAAGCTGCCTTCCAGACAGCATCAACGTACCTGAGGCCACCATATTGGATTGTCATCTTGAGGCAGGCCACAGAACGGACGTGGCCAGCAGAGTCCGTCCTGCAGAGGGCCAGAGGAGGCTGGGAAGGACCACCGTCCCCCTGACTCCTTCCGGCGCAGTCCTGCATCACCTCAGGGGGCTTCTGAAACGTGTGTTGGAGCAGCAAAGCTGTCCGCCCGTCCAGGCAGAGAAAGACTTGGGGGTTGACCCGAACTCCCACGGACATGACCTATCCGGACGGGTTCACCGTGCACCAAGGATTTCAGTGACGGCCACAGCACTGGGGCCACCACAAGCCCACGCACAGCCCTCCACGTCCTTGCGTGAATCTTCTGCGCCCTGTCCTATGTCACTCCTGGGGAAAACCACTCGCCACCCGTACACAGCTCCTTTTGCAAAGTGCATGTCAACCTACGTCTCGGTGCCATCTCCATATCCTGTGTATGTTATGTGAATACGAGGCTTGCATGATACGTTTTAGGTCTGAATAAATTCTATTTTATACATGATACACGATAATTAAATATAATGCAGGTGTATTATGGTATTTAAGTTTTATTGCATGTACTATACACTTACAATTGTGTTTCTGAAGGAAATATATGTGTAGACAGATATAATATGCACATAATATCTAGATGTGTATATTTCCCTGTTGCTTGCAGGGAAACCTTACACCTGTATGCATATGGTATATGCACAGGCCTACCAAGCGATACCCTGTGAAGAAATAAATGCAGCAGTTTATATCACATTAGAACTATTTGCAACTAGCCAGGCACGGTGGCGCACGCCTGTCATCCCAGCACTTTGGGAGGCTGAGGCAGGAGGATTGCGAGTTCAAAGCCAGCCTCAGCAATGGCGAAGCACTCAGCAATTTAGTGAGACCCTGTCTCTAAATAAAATACAAAAAAGAGGCTGGGGATGTGGCCCAGTGGTCGAGAGCCCCTGAGTTCAATCCCAGGTACCACAAAAAAAAAAAAAAAAAAAAAAAAAAAGAGCTATTTGCAACTGATAGAGGATCAGGTCCATTGCAAATTAGATGTGTGTGTGTGTGTGTGTGTGTATGTATATACATATTATATATGTATATATGTATCATATATATGTATATTTTGTATGTATTATGTTTTATATGATATATATGATATATAATATATACATATTAAATACACACACATAGATACATATCTTATATGCACATTTTTATTGCATATTTATGTAAATTCCTCTCATTGTATCTATCTACATATCATGTATACTCAGATTTTACAATATATCTATGTAAATTTCTCTAATTGTATCTATCTGCATATTATATATACTCAGATTTTACAATATATCTATGTAAATTTCTCTAATTGTATCTATCTGCATATTATATGTATGCCCATTTTATTACATATTTATATGAATGTCATTATATCTATATTATAAATATATGCACACAATCATAGTGATATGAGTTTCACTGTTATATATTTATATGCGATTATACAGGATATGATGCTTGCAAAATACATTTTATGTCTAAATTCTATGATATATAATACACTATAATTAAATATAATGCATGTGTATTATGGTATTAAAACCTTATTGCATGTATGATACATTTACTTATCATTGTATTTCTAAAGGAAATACACAATTAAGTATTTAACTACATTTAAACTCTATTATTATATGGAGGCTCTGCAGTAAATGTTGGTATACAACTCCTTGAGACAAGAAAGGCCAAGTCCTGAGTTCAATCCTGCCCAAATAAGTAACTAGACAATAAAGTTTATAAATAAACAATAAACAAATAAATAATAAAGTTTATACACCGCATGCAAATAGTTCTAGGAATAAACATGTGACGTGAATAAACAGCGCACACATAGTGGCTTTCTTCTCCGATTTTGTATGCTGCATTAAAAAATATGATTATGTCCACGTATCTCAGTGAGGTTTTCTATAAGCATAGGATACATTACACAGGTGAACATTTAAATTTTGTGGGCTGCGGGGCATTGGTTTGCAGACACTGTATACTTAACTAGTTTCTGTGATGGGGTGGTGTCCTTTGCAGATCAGATTTTGCTACGGAGCTCTGTGATGGGGTGGTGTCCTTTGCAGATCAGATTTTGCTACGGAGCTGTCCCTGGGGGTCAGTGACCCCCCCCACACCTGCAGGGACAGCTCTCCCCCCACCCGCATGGTAAAGTTCCAGAAACCCAGGTCTCTGTGCCCCGTGAGAACGTGGCATGAGATTCTAAAGACCATGGTCGGCAGGTGGTGGGCGCTGGGTTCGATTCTCAGCACCACACATTAAAAAAAAAAAAAAAAAAAAAAAAAAAAAAAAGAATAAAATAAAGGTCCATCAACACCTGAATCAATATTTAATTAAAAAAAAAAACACACAAAAACACAGAGAGAATGCTCAGAGGAAAGGCAGCGTGATGTCCACTGACACACCCCTGAACCCTCTCGGTCTGTTTAGGGTCCATCGTGAACCAATGAATGTCTCTACTCCTCCCCGAGGAAGGACCACAGGTCCGTCATCCACAAACCCTGTCCCGAATATCCTACTTTCGGTGAACGAAGAGGACAAGACACCGAAAGGAACTCCGTTTTCCAGTCTGATGCACGCACTCAGTTTCTAATCCCTGGTGTTGCAAGGGCAGACCAAGACGGTTTAGGCAAGAAAGACCTTTACGTCCATCAACCTGTCCCTACCTAACACCAGAGTTCTCAGTGACAGATCTTATTGGTGCAATAATAATAATATATAATATGATTAACAATAATATATAATATAAATATAATAATATAAATAATAATAATAATAATATATAATAGTAATAATGATGATGATGATGATGATGATGATGATAAAGTTGTTTTTCTGAGTTGTCGGCTCCATGTGACGGTGCAAAAAAAAAAAAATTTGAAATCCATGCAGGCCTCAGTGTGGGTGGGCTCTCTCCTGCACCCCAAGCCTGGGGTTCGGAGACCTCAGCTCCCACCACAGACTCCGAGGCACCGTCTGAATCAAGTAACGGGATATGCACTTGGCACTGGGGCAACCCAGTGTTGACCGTGTGGAAATGTTAGACAAGGGAGAGTCTCCTCCGTCCGGCATCACCGTTGCACTACACAGAGGGCCTCCTCCGCACTTAGCAGAAACGAACTTCCAGCCAGCGCGACCGGGACCTTCAGGGCCGGCCGTGGGTTCCTGAATTCAGATCCTTTCTGCACAGGATCCAAAAAAAAAAAAAAAAAACAGTGAGGAGATGCCACTTGAAACCAGCCTTTTCCTTCGCCGTGTAAAAGGGACAGGCTCGATTTCAGGCCTGAGAATGGATTTGGGTCTTACAAATGTGTGTGCCCCGGGCCGGGTGTCAGTGCAGCTGCAGGTCTCGGGTGAGCACCTTCAGCTCTGCCCCCCCCCATGCTCTGCAAACCAAGAAGGCGCCCCTACTAACAGGAGGAGCTAAGAAGGCTCCGTGGCAACGCTCCAAAACAGTGCTCTGATAGGGTGGCGAGTCAGTGTTTATTTAAAAAAAAAAAAAAAATACATTTTAAATAAAACATCCCAAAGGAGTTTCTGGGTCATTTCTGCCCCAATTTGTAAAGAGCCTTGGAACCACTGCATTAGCATGACCCAAAACAGACGCAACGGAGTCCTTGGATTGGAACCCTCCACCCGGGAGTTCCCAAAGATTCACGGTAGAGTTTCACCTGCTTGAATTCTATACGCATCAGGAATAAATTCAATAAAGCCACAAATAGACAGATCTATAGCTACACAGATAGGTCGATCCATACATAGATAGATCGTAGGTAGATCTATTATAGATAGACAAATATATAGACACATAGAACTAGAGATAGATCTATAGATACAGATTCATAGATAGATCCATACATGGATAGATCTATAGATAGATCTATAAGTAAGTAGTTGATAGGTCTATAGATAGATAAATGTACACATAGAGCTATGGATAGAGCTACAGATAGATCTATAGATGATTCATAGATCCATACATAGATAGAGAGTAGATAGATCTATAGATAGATCTACAAATAAATAGTAGATTGATCTATAGATAGGTAGATAGATCTATAAATAAATAGATTGATCTATAGATAGACAAATATATACATAGAGCTATAGGTAGAGTTATAGATAGATCTATAGATACATATATTCATAGATAGACCCATACATAGATAGATCTATAAATAGATAGTAGATAGATGTATAGACAGACAGACAAACATATAGATACACAGAGCTATAGATTGATCTATAGATACCGATTCATAGATAGATCCATACATAGGTAGTAGATAGATCTATAGATAGATAGACAAATATATACATGGAGCTGCAGAGAGATCTATAGATCTATAGATGCATAGATTCCTAGACAGAGCTATACATAGAGAGAGATTTCGCTCTATACATAGATGGATCTGTGAATAGGTAGGTAGATAATTTTTTGAATGTTGTGGAGCCTGATTTTCTCCACCCCCCCCCACCAGGTACTATGTGTGGGAGGAAGACTCGCCTACTATTCGGTCAGATGCAAGCAGGTGTGCGGATATGCAGGTCCGGTGTGGGCCCTCCCCTGTGCACAGGTGAGCTCAACACAAAAGGGCATACATGCTACGTCCCTCCCCCCAAAATTAAGGAAAGGTTCGCTCTATTACCACTTGCTTCACAGAGAACAGTAAAGCTTACAAAAGCCAAAGGTAGGTCGCTTAGCCCGAAAAAAAAAAATAATGAGAAAATGAGAAAACCTTGAGTGGGTGGTATCGGCACCTGACCTCCAACACCAGGCCTTCCATTTTCAGCCTTACAGTCTCAAAATGACTGGGCAAAAGCTGTACCCCCCCCCCCCCCCCCCCCCCCCCCCCCCCCCCCCCCCCCCCCCCCCCCCCCCCCCCCCCCCCCCCCCCCCCCCCCCCCCCCCCCCCCCCCCCCCCCCCCCCCCCCCCCCCCCCCCCCCCCCCCCCCCCCCCCCCCCCCCCCCCCCCCCCCCCCCCCCCCCCCCCCCCCCCCCCCCCCCCCCCCCCCCCCCCCCCCCCCCCCCCCCCCCCCCCCCCCCCCCCCCCCCCCCCCCCCCCCCCCCCCCCCCCCCCCCCCCCCCCCCCCCCCCCCCCCCCCCCCCCCCCCCCCCCCCCCCCCCCCCCCCCCCCCCCCCCCCCCCCCCCCCCCCCCCCCCCCCCCCCCCCCCCCCCCCCCCCCCCCCCCCCCCCCCCCCCCCCCCCCCCCCCCCCCCCCCCCCCCCCCCCCCCCCCCCCCCCCCCCCCCCCCCCCCCCCCCCCCCCCCCCCCCCCCCCCCCCCCCCCCCCCCCCCCCCCCCCCCCCCCCCCCCCCCCCCCCCCCCCCCCCCCCCCCCCCCCCCCCCCCCCCCCCCCCCCCCCCCCCCCCCCCCCCCCCCCCCCCCCCCCCCCCCCCCCCCCCCCCCCCCCCCCCCCCCCCCCCCCCCCCCCCCCCCCCCCCCCCCCCCCCCCCCCCCCCCCCCCCCCCCCCCCCCCCCCCCCCCCCCCCCCCCCCCCCCCCCCCCCCCCCCCCCCCCCCCCCCCCCCCCCCCCCCCCCCCCCCCCCCCCCCCCCCCCCCCCCCCCCCCCCCCCCCCCCCCCCCCCCCCCCCCCCCCCCCCCCCCCCCCCCCCCCCCCCCCCCCCCCCCCCCCCCCCCCCCCCCCCCCCCCCCCCCCCCCCCCCCCCCCCCCCCCCCCCCCCCCCCCCCCCCCCCCGGCCCCCCCCCCCCCCCCCCCCCCCCCCCCCCCCCCCCCCCCCCCCCCCCCCCCCCCCCCCCCCCCCCCCCCCCCCCCCCCCCCCCCCCCCCCCCCCCCCCCCCCCCCCCCCCCCCCCCCCCCCCCCCCCCCCCCCCCCCCCCCCCCCCCCCCCCCCCCCCCCCCCCCCCCCCCCCCCCCCCCCCCCCCCCCCCCCCCCCCCCCCCCCCCCCCCCCCCCCCCCCCCCCCCCCCCCCCCCCCCCCCCCCCCCCCCCCCCCCCCCCCCCCCCCCCCCCCCCCCCCCCCCCCCCCCCCCCCCCCCCCCCCCCCCCCCCCCCCCCCCCCCCCCCCCCCCCCCCCCCCCCCCCCCCCCCCCCCCCCCCCCCCCCCCCCCCCCCCCCCCCCCCCCCCCCCCCCCCCCCCCCCCCCCCCCCCCCCCCCCCCCCCCCCCCCCCCCCCCCCCCCCCCCCCCCCCCCCCCCCCCCCCCCCCCCCCCCCCCCCCCCCCCCCCCCCCCCCCCCCCCCCCCCCCCCCCCCCCCCCCCCCCCCCCCCCCCCCCCCCCCCCCCCCCCCCCCCCCCCCCCCCCCCCCCCCCCCCCCCCCCCCCCCCCCCCCCCCCCCCCCCCCCCCCCCCCCCCCCCCCCCCCCCCCCCCCCCCCCCCCCCCCCCCCCCCCCCCCCCCCCCCCCCCCCCCCCCCCCCCCCCCCCCCCCCCCCCCCCCCCCCCCCCCCCCCCCCCCCCCCCCCCCCCCCCCCCCCCCCCCCCCCCCCCCCCCCCCCCCCCCCCCCCCCCCCCCCCCCCCCCCCCCCCCCCCCCCCCCCCCCCCCCCCCCCCCCCCCCCCCCCCCCCCCCCCCCCCCCCCCCCCCCCCCCCCCCCCCCCCCCCCCCCCCCCCCCCCCCCCCCCCCCCCCCCCCCCCCCCCCCCCCCCCCCCCCCCCCCCCCCCCCCCCCCCCCCCCCCCCCCCCCCCCCCCCCCCCCCCCCCCCCCCCCCCCCCCCCCCCCCCCCCCCCCCCCCCCCCCCCCCCCCCCCCCCCCCCCCCCCCCCCCCCCCCCCCCCCCCCCCCCCCCCCCCCCCCCCCCCCCCCCCCCCCCCCCCCCCCCCCCCCCCCCCCCCCCCCCCCCCCCCCCCCCCCCCCCCCCCCCCCCCCCCCCCCCCCCCCCCCCCCCCCCCCCCCCCCCCCCCCCCCCCCCCCCCCCCCCCCCCCCCCCCCCCCCCCCCCCCCCCCCCCCCCCCCCCCCCCCCCCCCCCCCCCCCCCCCCCCCCCCCCCCCCCCCCCCCCCCCCCCCCCCCCCCCCCCCCCCCCCCCCCCCCCCCCCCCCCCCCCCCCCCCCCCCCCCCCCCCCCCCCCCCCCCCCCCCCCCCCCCCCCCCCCCCCCCCCCCCCCCCCCCCCCCCCCCCCCCCCCCCCCCCCCCCCCCCCCCCCCCCCCCCCCCCCCCCCCCCCCCCCCCAATAAATAAAACAATCCAAATTAAAAAAAAAATTAACATGGTAGCTGACGATTCTAAGAAATCTGAAAACTCATCAAGCTAAGTCAGAGGTGAGGTTGTCCTCTGAGAACAAACACTATCCAAGAAAAGGAAAAGAAACCAATTGAAACTTTTCTCATCTGGTATTAGGATATATATATGGAAATATATATATCCCATTTTCAAATGGAAAATGTGCTTCACGGAGAAGACCTTGTGGCTCCTATACTAAAACATCTGTTCTAATAAATAGACAGACAGACAGGTCTCTATGCCTGATTTACCCTTGACTTCCATACGCTAAAATTAACTCTCCTTGCATTTGGCAAAAAGATACACACACACACACACACACACACACACACACACGTATTTTTTTTCTTCTTTTTTTTTTTTTTAAACCGGATACGTCGTCTTCAGAGTATTGGAGGCGCACGTCACTGGAAAACAATAAATTCAGTCAACAAGTTGCATGACTGAATAGTGATGTCCCCAGTCGTCCGAAAAGGGTTTCAAATAGTGAGTGTCAATAAAAAGAGAAGGGTGTTAAACTGAGGTTACACCCTCCCCAGTTGGAATGTTTGCCTTCTCCTGGGGGTTCCAGGGATCAAAGCAGAATATTGTAAAGAGTTCCTAAAGGTACTGCTCCTGGGCCAATTCACAAGGCCCTCCCGCACTTGTGCAAAGGCCATAAATAAGCTTTCCTGCAGATTACTACAAAGAAAAAAAATATATATTTTGAGAAAAAACACCAAACTCAGAAATAGACAAAAACAAAAAAACCCACATGCTTATCATCATTTGCCTACATCTCAGATCAAACACTAGGAGCTTGGCAACCCAGGCGAGTCTATTTGCTTGCACTTTTTAAAAACATCCAGAAATCTGCTTTCTCTCTCTTAGGTAGCAATCAAAACAGTTATTCCCACATCTTTGCTATGCGGAGAGGTTTGGGGAGGAATGAGCAGGTGTCCTGGTTGGAGAGCCCACCGTATCCTCAACAATATCCAAAAGCAAACAATTCCAAAGGAAAGCCACGATTTTTCCAACCTAAGAAGCAGCTTATCCAAGCCCCATTCAAAATAGCATCTGAGCACAGCCATTATTACCGAAATGCAATTATCTTTCAACCCATACTCAAAAATCATTTCTAGCTTCACAAAAAAAAAAAAAAAAAAAATCAAAGCTCTGATTTTAATCCAGTGATTTAAAACTGATGAAGTAATTTTCCACTTGCTACAATTGGCCCTGATTATATCCTTACATGTTGGAGAAGATGCTGTTTTCTCTCTCTCTCTCTCTCTCTCTCTCTCTCTCTCTCTCTCTCTCTCTCTCACACACACACACACACACACACACACTCATCCTACATTTCTTTGGGTAGAGAGAACACTGAATTTCTCCTCTGAGTAAATGCATAGGTGCAGAGGCCTCTCGGAAATTCTTCGGTCCTTAATGGCAAAAAAAATGTTGTCTTTTTTCTTTTTTTCTTTTTTTTTTTTTTTTTTTTTTTTTAATTAGGCATTCATACCACTGTGCCCACGAGCACCCGGCCGCCCCCCTTCGCACCCAGGAAAATCCACGCGGAGGATTTGGAGGATTACTGTTCACGTCTTCCCGACAGCCAACTGAAGGCATCAACTTAATTCTCCACTCCCCAAACCAGCCCCCCACCAAACTGCAGCTCTCCCTCCGCCCGCCATGGGAGGCCGGCGGTGCCAATCTCCAGGAAAACGCGCACCGTCTCCACTCGGACCCTGCGACTCTGGGCACAGCCCGGCAGGCGCAAAGCTTTGTTCGTGCCTGCAACCCAGCGCGGTCTTCCGACCCGGGACGTTCCATGTCTAGCGGGGGGAACAAACAAATGGGGCGGGGGTTACAGGGCCCGCTTAGCCTCCTGCTCCTCCAGTCCCCCCCCGCAGGACGCCCACACACGCTGCTCCGGGTGCGTGCTGCGTCCGGGTGACTCGGTCTCCCCAAACTTTTTCCTTTTCCATTTTTTCCTTTTCTCTTTGCAGCCCCTCACCACCCCCTCCTCCTCAAAAAAAAAAAAAAAAAAAAAAAAAAAAAAAAAAAAAAAAATCCCGGGAAGGGCTGATTGTGAGCTGGAGATGGGCGCAGCGCCCAGCCCCGCGGTTGGGCAAGGGAAAGCCCAGGACAGACACACCGACCACCGTTTCCGCCCCTCCCCAGCCCCGACTGACCAAATGCAAATAATAATAATAATAATAATAATAATAATAATAATAAAATAATCCAAAGGAGCATCCACACCACCACCTTGTGGAGTTGGATGGCAAGAACAGCACCTGGTAAGTTCAGGAGCGCCCCCTCCCCAGGCCACCCTCGCCCCAGATGTCTTAAGTTGGGACCCAATGACAGGCCGGGCGCCTCCCGGCTCGCTTGCTCGGTGCCACGCAGGGACCCCCGGGGCGCAGCCGCGCGCCCCTCCCCCACGGTGGTGGCTCCGGAAATAAATCACACACACACACAAAAAGAGTCGCACACCTGCCGGGCGAGTCGGAGGAAGAGGCCAGAGGAAAAGAAGAACAAAAAAAAAAAAAAAAAAAAAAAAAAAAAAAAGACCCGCAGCCAGGAAAAAATAAAAAAGAATGAAAATAAAAAAAATATAAGAAAACAGCGGCTGGGGCAGGGGCAGAGGAGACGCAGAGGTCGTCCTCGGGCGACCCTCGCCCTCCACGGGAGACATCCGTCCCCGGGGGGGGATGGGGGTTTGCAGGGACCCCCTCCCTCCAGCTGCCGCCCCCGCAGCTCCGGGAAGAAAGGCGCAGTGTCCGGCGCGGCCCGTGCGCCCGGGCCCAGGGCTGCGCGGGGCACCGGGCCGGGCCGGGGAGGGGCCGTGCGCAAGCCCCGCGGTGTGGGGGGCCCCGGCACGCCCGCTCCCCAAGGGACCCAAGCCTACCGGTTCTCCAAGAGGCGACACAGCGGGCACCGGTTGCAGGCGGGCAGGGAGGAGAGCAGGGCTCGGATTCGGAGGCTGGAGGATGCCCGCGGCCCCGGGGGGAGGCGACCGGCGTCCGCTGGAGAGGGAGAGAGCGCCTCGGGCCGGGGGCGCCGCGCAGGCGGGGACTGGGCCTCTCTCCCCACGGCGGGGCCCCCACCCCCGCATCGTCTGCGGCCGAGCGACGCCTCCCTGCCTCCCTGCCTCCCTCCTCGCTCCCGCAGGTCAGGCCCCACGAGTGGGGCGCAGGCTCGGCGCGCGCCGCGGCCTCGGCCTCGGGGAACCTGCAGACCCGCCTCTCCGGCAGGGGGGGGTCTCTCGGCCCCGCGCCCACCCCCCCCACCGCCTCCGCTGGGGCTCGCCACCCCCAGCGGGGGCCTCGCTGCGCGGGAATTGGGGCGGGGGGAGGCCGGCGGAGCGGGCTGGGGGCGCGGGTGGGGGGCGGCTGTGCAGCGCGGGACGGCGGGGGGAGGGGGGGCGATGGGGGTGGGTCCGTCGGGAGGTCGGACGCGAAGGAGGGAGGCCGCCTTGGGGACGGGCGGGTCGCGAGCCCTGCAAACTCTGCCCCGCGCTCGGGGCCACGCCGCCGGTGGCTCCCCGGAGACCCAGGCCGGGCGCCCCGCGCCTGCACCCTCCGCGTGCAACTTTTCTCCTCCTCTCGGAGGCTCTCGGGATGGTGCTCAGCGCGGGAGCTGCAAGACCCCCCTGGAAAACGATCCAGGCCGGATGCAAAGGCTCCCACAGAAGCCGGGCGACCCCCCCCCCATCCCCTCAACACCCACTTTCCCAGGCGCGCGCGCGCCCACACACACACACACACACACACACACACACACGGAGAAGGAGGTCCCCGTAGCTCGCTCCCCGGCTTTGCAAAAGCAGCGCGGAGCCCCCCTCCTGCCTGTACCCGGGGTCTCCAGCGCGCCCGGGAGGTCTCCCCAGCCGGGTCCTCATCCATCACGTGCACCAGCCTAGCCGTCATCGTATCCGAGGCCAGCCGAGGAAGGGGGGGGGGGGGATAAAATCGCTTCATGCAAACCCAGCCAAACCTGCTTTTCCTGCTTCTCTCCAGTTAACCGTCCCCCCTCCTCCCCACCCCGCGCCAAAAGCACCCCAGGCGGTGGTAGCTGACCGTTTTCTTCCAGAAGGAGAAAAAAAAAAAAAAAAAAATGAAAGAAAAGAAAGAAAGATAGATAGAGGAAAATGCCTGGTTGCTCACAGTTTGCAAGCGAACCACTGCCTTCCCCTCTAGCCTGGGTTCGCAAGAAGTGGCGCTGCGCTCCTTCCTGGCTTCGGTACTGCAGCTCTGGACACATGCACCGAGATGGATGGATGGACGGATGGATGGTTCCCCTTCCTCTCCGCCCCACTCTTGTGTTTATTTGTATGTAAAGGCAGTGCCCCTCGGTGAACACAGCACACAACCCCGGAGCCCTTGGATCGTAGCCACCCCCTGCACCCACACATCCGTGCTCAAAAAAAAAAAAAAAAAAAAAAAAAAAAAAAAAAGAAAAGAGAGAAAAAAAAAAGAATCTGTTCCATCCCAATAAAGGCCAATATTTCTATGGAGACGCTGCCTGTAGCTTGCCCATGACAAGCTACACATACGTGTCCACACACCCACCCACACCTAAGAAATGGAGAGGCAGATGGGACAGACTCCTGTCCACCGTCTCCAAAGCAAGGCAAGGGACGGGAATACAGAAATGTCACATGAAGGAAGGCTGCATGCAGCCTCCGCAGAGAGCCCCCCCTCCCCTTTCTTTTGCACGAGAACGAATACAAGTGGAAATGGGAAAGTGCACCTTGTTTTTTTTTTTTTTTTTTTTTTTTTTAAGAAAGGATGGGGATCGTGTGGAGAGCCCTCTTCACAGGGCCCCTCGCCTACCTCAGCCCTGGAAAAGCGACGTCGGCCGTCCGCGTTCTCGTCCCACGTCCAGATTTTTCCAGGGAACCGCTGAGAAGGTGTGTTTCAGGAGCCTGGAGCCAGCCCAAGGCGGCAGCCCCTGGATCCGCTCATCCAAGGAATGCGAGGGCCAGGGACATCCTCACCGTTGGCCCGGAAAATTCAGCTGTCCCTGCCGTGCGCCCTCCTCCTCCTCCTCCTCCTCCTCCTCCTCCGGGACCAGGGAAGAAAACAAGCATCCGAATGGAGCTGGGGCTGAATCGAAGCTCTGTGCTGAGAGAGGCCGAGCTGGGAGACAGAACCGGGTCTGCAAGAAAAAAGAGAGCCCGAGCCGAGAGGTCCCGCTGTCTCCGGCGCTCGCCCGACGCGATTGGACCAGGCGGAGGGAAATGTACCAGCGCACCAGCCAATCAGGGGCGCGCGGCTGGCCCCATCACTACAGAGACCGCATCCAGGGCTACAACCGCCCGCGAAGGCCCGCCGAGTCCCAGCGCAGACCAGCTGTGACCCGGAGAGCCCCGAGCCCCGGAGGCGGGCCGAGCACGTGGGGGCGCGTCCCCCAGGGCCCCCCCAGCCCCCCCAGCAAGCCCACCGGGGAACCACTTGGGCACCTTCCAAGACCGACCCTTTCACTGTTGGGGGTTCAGGGCCTCCAGCTGTCGCGGGTGGTCCGAGGGTCACTCCTGCCCCCAGGACTCGGTTCTGGTGACTCTATGGGGAAGCAGTCATCTCAATAATAATAATAATAATAATAATAATAATAATAATAATTAATTGAACAATTAAAGGGCAACCACATTAAATGGACATCTGTAAAGGACGAGATGTCTCTTACACCCAACAGATGGCTGAAAATGGAATGATGCTTTCTGTCCATCGCTTATGCGCCCGTGCTTTTGACCATATATATATATATATATATATATATATATATATATATATATATAATATGACTGGGAATTGGCTAGTTTGGGTGCTAGGAATTGAACCTAGGGGTGCTTAACCACTGAGCCACATCCTCAACCCTTTATTATTATTATTATTATTATCATTATCACCATTGTTGTTATCATTATTACCATTGTTGTTGTTATTATTATTATCATTATTATTGAGATAGGGGTCTCAGTAAGTTGCTGAGGCTGGCCTCCACCTTGAGATCCTCCTGCCTCCGCCTCCCAAGCCTGGGGGGGGGACAGGGATGACAGGCAGGCGTGTCACACCACATCTGCCTTGCTACTGAGTTTCGAACATCCCCCTATTCACTTTCAAGGTCCAGGAGTTTAGGGTTTTCAGCCCGTCACCACTTGGAAGAGAGAATCGTGCCTTTTCAAGTGGGGTCCCAGGGAGTGGACTCTAGATGCTCAGTGGGTGACGTGAGTTCGCAGCTGTTGAAGCAGACATGACTCTGGCCTGTGATAATGAACCTGGCTCCTTCAACGGGTTCCACTGGCCGATAACCTGAAAGGCGTATATAAATGATTCCCGGCTCTCTTACGGCCTGCACCTGCAAAATGAACAGGGTTGACAAGAATCACCTAGCAATGGGGTGATAATTAGCTGAGGGTATTCTTACAGGATGTGGCAAGTCTGAATAAATGTCAGACTTTCTTGATTTTTTTTAAAATAGTGCCCCCCACCACACACTTCCTGCAATGCTGGGCTACTTCACCACAGCCTCAAAAGCAATGTGGGGATCAATGGACTGAATCCTCCCCAACTGTGATTCTAAACCTTTCTTCTTCATTAGTTGATGATCTCAGGTAATTCATTACAGTGGCGGAAAGCTGGTTCATACCATATAACCTCCCCCCCCCCCCCCGTGCACCAAGAAACAGGAATATAAATACAGATATCTATCCAAGAAGAGAAAAACAACTACATGTACACAAATATTTATAAATATAGGTATATTGCAAATGTATACGAATACATATGTATATTGCATACTGCTTTTCTATTATATTTAAAATCATATTTCTTCTAATAGTGGATAGATATGGTAATGTTACATTAATAAATAACTTCATAATAAACTTATTATTATGTAAGAAGTGCATCCTTTCCTTCAAAGCAATGGCATCCAGAGATACAAATACAGATACACAGATATATAGACACTGGTATCTAAATCCTACAGTTTAGCCGCATAACCTCAACTCAAGCAAGGCAATTTTATAATAGGCAAGAAAGTCACTGACTCTGCAAGAATGTCTCCATTCACTGACTGATTTCAAATTTCATTCAGGACTTTGTGAGCTCTTGCACCATCTTGAGAACTGAAAATATATCTGTAACCAAACCCTTTTTCCTTTTTTTTTTTTTTTTTCCATTTGTTTTTGCTTCCTGTTGCCAAGAATTACACCCAAGGGTGCTTAACCACTGAGCCACATACCCGGCAGCCCTTTTAATTTTTTTTTTTTTTTTTTTTTTTTTTTGAGACAGGGCCTCTCTAAGTTGCTGAGGCTGGCCTCCAAATTGAGATCCTCCTGCCTCGGCCTCCTGAATCACTGGGTGTTTTTTCATTTTTTTTTTTTTTTTTTTTTTTTTTTTTTTGCCGCTGGGACCATAACACATGATAAAAACAATCGGAGAAGGGAAAATTTATCTGTGGGCTCACGGTTTCAGAGGTATGGATCCATGCATGGCTGACTCCATTCCTCCAGCCTAATGACACAACTCCCAGGCCACCACGGGAGGAGGACCTGGGACTCCAGAGTTCACAAATAGCGCTAGTGCACCGCCACACCCTAGTTACCCTACATCTGCACCCAGAAAGAAGAAATGGACAGTGAGCAATGGCACAGCTCCCGACACTTCCCGGCTGCAGACTCCCCACCTGCCCGCAGAAACAGAGTCCAGTTTCATCTCGAAACTTCGGTTTAGCGGGTATGGTGGCGTGTGCCTGTCATCCCAGTGGCTCGGGAGGCTGAGGCAGGAGGATCGCAAGTTCAGAGCCAGCCTCAGCCTCCTAGCGAGACCCTGTTTCTGAAAAATATAAAGGGCTGGGGATGTGGCTCAGTGGTTTATGCACACCTGGGTTCAATCCCTGGTATCAAAAAGAAAAGAAAAAAAAAAAAAACTTAAGTTTTGCAGGCAGAACAAAATGGCGGCAGGGCCTGGAGGAGGAGAGCAGCTCAGGACGTGGCACCAGGAAGCAGAGAGAGCTCTGCTCACCAGAGACAGGATAGAAACCCCAAAGGCACAGCCCAGGGACCCCCTTCTCCAGCCACACCCCACCTGCCTGCAGTCACCCACCCAGTGAATCCATTCAAGTGGATTAATCCACTGATTAGATGGAGGCTCTCATAACCTGGTCTTTTCACCTCTGAACTTTCTTGCATTGTCTCACACAGGAGGTTTGGGGGCCCATCTCACATCTAAACCATAACCCTGGGTTACATAACCATTTGGTTTTAAGAAAGCAGACAGTACCATGAGAAGAGATTATGATTTCAAGATGTTCAGGAGGTCATTGATGATTTATGGTTTCACTCGTGCCTATACGGTAGAAATGATTAAGGAGGATTTTCAGAGGGAAATTACCCTCAGCAGGAAAGCAATGGTGGACGGATATCGTTCAACCTGAGACAGGTCAACAGTAAGACCTAGATGGGCATTTGGACACTGGGGGCGTTTGACCTGGAAGAAGTGACAAAGTATTTACAGAGATATGAGTATGTTAAGTATTGAACAACTTGCTGAAAAGGTAGGATTTTTCCAGTAAGCCTTTGAGGAGCTAATAGCATATTTTATGTGGGTGGGAAAATGAGGAAAAATCAGATTTATATTATAGGACAGTGGCTTTGGTGGTGATATGGAAGAGTGAGGTGGAGGGAGGTAGGGGTGAGAGCAGAGAAAACATTCTGAGACTATTGCAAGGATGGATGTCCTAGAGAAATGAATTCCTGAGAGAGAGAGAGAGAGAGAGGAGAGAGAGAGAGAGAGAGAAACAGAGAAGAAGAAGAAGAAGAAGAAGAAGAAGAAGAAGAAGAAGAAGAAGAAGAAGAAGAAGAGGAGGAGGAGGAGGAGGAGGAGGAGGGGGAGGGGGAGGGGGAGGAAGAAGAGCTGGAAGAGGAGGAGGTGGAGGAGGAAGAAGAGCTGGAGGAGGAGGTGGAGGAGGTGGAGAAGATGGTGAAGGTGGTGGTAGAGGAGTTGAAGGAGATGGTGGAAGAGGTGGAGGAAGAGGAGGTATTGGTGGAGGAGTTGTAAGATGTGATGAAGGAGGTGGAGGAGGTGGTAGAGGAGGTGGAGGAGATGGTGGAGAAGTTGGAGGTGGTGGTAGAGGCAGTGGAGGAGATGGTGGAAGATGAGAAGGGTGTTGGTGGAGAAGGTGGAGGAGGTGATAGATGTGGAGGAGTTGGTAGAGGTAGAGGAGATGGTGGAAGAGAAGGTGTTGGTGGAGGAGTTGGAGGAGGTTGGAGGTGGAGGAGGAGGAGGAGATGGTGGAGGAGGAGGGGGGTGTTGGAGGAGGAGGTGGAGGAGGTGGTGGAAAAGGTGGAGGAGGAGAAGGTGGAGAAGGTTCAGGAGATGGTAGAGGAGGAGGAGGTGTTGATGGAGAAGGTGGAAGAGGTGGAGGTGGGGGAGGAGATAGTGGAGGAGATGGAGGTGTTTTTGGAGGAGGGGGTGGAGGAGGAGATGGTGGAGGAGGTTTAGGAGATGGTGGAGGAGGAGGAGGTGTGTTGATGGAGGAGGTGGAAGAGGTGGAGGTGGGGGAGGAGATAGTGAAGGAGATGGAGGTGTTGGTGGAGGAAGGGGTGGAGGAGGAGATGGTGGAGGAGGTTTAGGAGATGGTGGTGGAGGAG
Source organism: Tamias sibiricus (assembly GCA_025594165.1). Taxonomy (NCBI): domain Eukaryota; kingdom Metazoa; phylum Chordata; class Mammalia; order Rodentia; family Sciuridae; genus Tamias; species Tamias sibiricus. The sequence goes on from CM046667.1 coordinate 8,070,071, forward strand.
GAGGTGTTGATGGAGGAGGTGGAAAAGGTGGAGGTGGAGGCAGAGGAGTAGGTATGGGAAGGGGAAGAGGAAGAAGAACACAAAGGAGGGTAATAAAGAAGAGCAGAAAAGGAGGAAAGGAAGGGGAGAGAAGAGAAACTGGCATGGGAAAAGTTGTCATTTATAAATACATTAGGGCAGTAAAAAAAAAAAAATGGGGGGGGTACCTTGGGAGGGAGAGTTAGGATTCATAGGTAAATCTGAGTGTTTGACTTGGTTGGTTGGTTGGGTAGCAGACCTCTTTCCTGAGGCATGTCACATGACAGGAGGGGACCCACAAGTCCACTTTTATTATTGCCTGAAAGGCCTAATGAAAATTTTTTCTTCAATAATAATAAATGGAACAATTTTCAAAGTGTTTTCTACAGAGTCCTCATTGTAAGAAAGAAAGTGAAGGTTTCCTCCTCCACCAACACCTCCATCTCCTCCTCTATCTCCTCCCCCACCTCCACCTCTTCCACCTCCTCCATCAACACCTCCTCCTCCTCTACCATCTCCTGAACCTTCTCTACCTTCTCCTCCTCCACCTTTTCCACTACCTCCTCCACCTCCTCTCTAACACCCCCTCCTCCTCCACCATCTCCTCCTCCTCCTCCACCTCCAACCTCCTCCAACTCCTCCACCACGGGTCTCTATTTTTCTCTAACCCTAAATCCTGTGAGAACAGGATTGGAAAAGGTGAACCAAATGCATCAATTTTTTAACCTTTGTAGGAGCTGATTGGAACCCAAAGGAGCTCTCGTTTTGTAGACTCAGGATTTGTGGAAGGGCTAGAGAGAAAACAATCCTTCCAGGACAAACCAACCAATGACCTACTTCCTCCAAGAAGGTCTCACCTCTCAGTCCTTCATCCGACCATCAATGGATCAATCCACTGATGAGGTCAGACCCCCATGATCCCATCAATTCCCATATGTCCCACCTCTGGACATCACTGGACTTGGGGAGCAAGACTTCAACACAGGAGCCTTTGAGGGACAGCTCCAGGTCCAAATCCTAACGTGGTTGATGGTTTAGTAAGATGGTAGCACCAGGGAGAGTAGCTACTGTAACACAATCTCTCACATTTCTTCCTCTCCTTCTCTTGGAACAAACCATCTCATTTATCGATAGGTCCACCTCTGAACCTTAGTGCTTTTCATCTTTGTAGGACTTCCCTCTTCCTCTGACCATACATCGTAATTGTATTTCAAACAGAAGCATAAATCACGATATCTTGAACTCTTCCACAAATCCTGAGTCTAAAAAACGAGAGCTCCTTTGGGTTCCAATCAGCTCCTACAAAGGTTAAAAATTGATGCATTTGGTTCACCCTTTTCCAATCCTGTTCTCACAGGATTTAGGGTTAGAGAATGGCTTGCAGCCAGAACATTCCGGAACAAGAAAGGACAGTTAGTGAAACTTTGACAGCACCGATAAATTAGAGCGTTCATCATGAAAATGAAGTCTTTTGATAATGGGATGCCTAGTCATGACAATGGTTGAATCATAGGAGTTGGTTAAAAATGGGATGCTACCCTAGGCATGCAGAGACCAGAATATTGTCTTGGTACGCAGACTAGGAAGGCTAAGAAGAATGATAATGCGTTTAACAAAAAAAGAAAGTTGTATGGATACAAGAACGGAGAGTGGACTTGAGGCTTTGATGGGTCCTCAAAATGCATATGGCGCCCTGACCTTGGGTGGACCATTGGAAGAGTGAGATTTGGCATGGATAGAAGCTAAGCTTAGGACCTGCGGATCCTAGAGAAGGCCTTATGGGAGTGAACCACAAGATGGTGGTGTTGCAGGCAGAAAGTTTGAGTTTCAAAAGTGTGGCCGATCTTTTGAGAAGCACAGGGTGCACTGGTCTGATTGGCAATCAGAAATAGTAGCATTCTCCCCATCGTGAAAGGTCCCTGATAGACAAAAGTGTTGTTCGGATTTCAAAGAAGGAATTTCAGTGCAAAAGAGAGTAGAAAGGGGTCACCCACGTGACCACAGATTGGAAAAGGTCCTTGCACTTGGACATCAATGGATCGTGGATGGCTTTCAACCAACTGTGTAAATACGTTATTCACTAGGATTCTGATGAGAAAGTTGAAACTGTAATAAAAGTCTTTTAGAGAAAGGGGGGAGGGAAATGATAGAGTGATACATGATCAGATAGAATCGATGGATGGATTGGTATAGTATAGACCTGTAGCAGATGAATGGATAGGTAGAAAGAGGGATGGACGGATGGATGGATGGATGGATTGGTTGATGGATGGATGCATGGGTGGATAGGTGGATAGATGGATGGATAGATGGGTGGATGGATGGACAGATGGATGGATGGATGGATGGATTGGTTGATGGATGGATGGATGGGTGGATAGGTGGATGGATGGATGGATGAATAGATGGGTGGATGGATGGATAGATGGATGGATGGATGGGCAGATGAGATATATAGAAATTGATTGGCAGATAAAAAAATGGACGGGCAGATAGATGATTGCATAAATAAATGATAGATGCTAGAAATAGTCATGGGTAAGTATGTAACTAAACTAATAGATATAGGAAGGAATGGATGCATGGACAGATGAAATATATAGAAATTAGTCAACATATAGACAGATGATTTGATAGACAGAGGTCTACCTTGATTGTGATTCAGAAGTACAAATTCTGTGGTAGGGTATTTTTAAGTAGTTGACTAGTCATTATTTTTATTCATTTATTCCCAAAGCATGACTCTACGCGCTTATTCCAAAATCTCTGCAGAATACCAGCATGAGAAAAAACAAACTTTGCTAATTCTCACACCTCTTCACTCCCTGACTCTTATCAGGACAGCTGTCCTAACTTCTTTTTATTATTCTGTTAGTTTTTTTAATGGAATTTCTTGATTTCATTTACCATAGTAGACACAGTCCTTGGGGGGAAAAATCTCTGCTACAAGCCGTTGATAAATATCTGAGGTGGTTATACTTACATGAGACCTGACATTCCAGTATGCAGGTTAGTAAACTTGAGAAGGAGATAGGAAAAGAAATAACCTTTAACTTATGATCTCCGTAAAATATTTATCCATTTACCTATTTTATCTATCTATACACATAGAGCAGACATAACCAGGGCCTATAACCGTGTCAGTTTATTAGAAAATATTGAAATAGTGCTGGTCCCACATTGGATTCAATAACTAGATTAAGATATAAGATAATTAATAACCCGGATTGAATAAGAGAAATAAACTGGAGTCTTCACGTATTTGCTCTCTTAAGGTTGAGCAAATGCCATTCTATCTTATTTTATACCCCAAAGTTGCTAAATAAACCTTTTTTTTTTCCCTTTCCATGATCCAAAGTAAACTCCAACCCCGCCGAGGTTGAATTATCATGAATTTCAAATTAATGTCAATCACTTAAATGAGGTTTCCGCAAACTATTTTACCATAGGCGGCTTTTGTGCGTGCAAATAGTTACAGAGACTGACTTGGAAGGGACAAAGAAAGTGTCTTATCTATTCTCATCCTTTTCTTTTTTTTTTTTTTTTTTTTTTTTTTTAGTACCGGGGATTGAACTCAGGGGCCCTCGACCACTGGGCCACATCCCCAGCCCTTTTTTGTATTTTATTAGAGACAGGGTCTCACTGAGTTGCTCAGGGCCTCGCCATGGCTGAGGCTGGCTTTGAACTCATGATCCTCCTGCCTCAGCCTCCCAAGTGCTGGGATGACAGGTGTGCGCCACCACACCTGGCTTCCCATCCATTTTGTAAGTAGAGCATCTTGTAAAGCTATATAAAACTTTCAGGAAATGGGTTAAAACTACTTTCCAATAGGAAGGCTGTGGAATCCCCTCCCTAATTCCACTTTGGACATCACAGAAATGGGAATAATGGTTAGTAGCCCTACGGGCAGGGAGTCCTACCTGGGTTTTGGACACCATTATCTTTCTATCTTCTGTTAGTTCAAACCCATAAAACACCATTAATTATGTAACAGGCGTACTCTGAGCAGAGATCTGCCCTGCACGGACTTTCCATTTGATTATTCTAAATTCTATCCTGGGTTATTATTTCATCTCTGGGCATAATTAGCCTAAATGACTTTTAAATGGCCCGGGTTTTTAAAAAGTCTGCACACGCCACGATTTCACCGCGTTCGTGGACGATGAGAAACCCGTTAACTAATGGTGGCTTTCATAAAAAAAACCAAGGAGACTGAATGCCAATCACAGGGCTCCAAAGAGGTAGGGATCGTTCTCAAATGACATTGTGCAATGAGGTCCGCAGTGAATCTCTCAACTCTCTTCCTTCTGATATTTAATGCCTGTAGCCTTTTCACAAATAATAATATTGTTCTTTAAATTTTTTTTTTTTAAAAATAGTGTGCTTACCAGCGTCTCTGAGTTGTTTGGAGCCTTATTTACACAGATTGATTGATAGGTAGCTGAGAGGATAGATACAAAGATAGATAAATAGATGGGGGATCGATACGAACAAATATTATAGATTGATACATGGTTAGATAGAATCAGTGGATGGATTGGTAAATTATAGACCTGTGGCAGATGAATGGATAGGTAAAAAGATGCTTGGATGGATGGACGGACACGTGGATGGATAGATGAATGGATACGTAGAAGAACGGATGGATGGATGCATGGGTGGATGATGGATGGGTTGATGGATGGATGGAAAGATGGATGGACAGATGAGTGGATGGATGGGTTGATGGATGGATGGACAGATGGATGGATGGGTGGATGGATGTGTGGATGGATGGATGGATAGATGGATGGGTTGATGGATGGATGGACAGATGGATGGATAGAGGAGTGGATGGATGGGTGGATGGACACATGGATGGATAGGTAGAAGAACAGATGGATGGATAGATGATGGATGGATGGATGGATGGATGGATGGATGGATGATGGATGGGTTGATGGATGGATGGACAGATGGATGGATAGATGATGGAGGATGGATGGATGGATGGATGGATGATGGATGGGTTTGATGGATGGATGGACAGATGGATGGATAGAGGAGTGGATGGATGGGTGGATGGACACATGGATGGATAGGTAGAAGAACAGATGGATGGATAGATGATGGATGGATGGATGGATGGATGGATGGATAATGGATGGGTTGATGGATGGATGGACAGATGGATGGATAGAGGAGTGGATAGATGGGTGGATGGATGGAAGGATGGATGGATGGATAGATGGATGGACACATGGATGGATAGATGGGTTGATGGGTGGATGGACCGATGAGATACAGAGAAATTGATTGACAGATACCAAAATGGATGGGCAGATAGATGATTGCATAATTAAATGATAGATGCCATAAACAGTCATGGTAGGTAGGTAGCTAACCGAATAGATATAGGAATGAATGGATGGATGGATGGATGGATGGATGGACAGATGAAATATATAGAATCAGTCAATATATGGACAGATGATTTGATAGACAGGGGTCTACCTTGATTGCTATCTCTCTATAGACTTCTGTACATACTTACTTCTATGTACCAACAAGGCTGGTACTATAAATACCTGTGTGTCATTTACAGATAGGCCAAGCTGATATATATCATATATATATCATATATATATATATATATATATATATATATGATGGAATATTACTCAGCCTTCAAGAAGAATGAATTGATGCCATTTGCAGGAAAATTGATGGCATTTGCAGAGATGGGAATGACAGCTGTATACACATCTGCAGAGATCTATGAGGAAAATCTATAATCATCTCTCATCCTCTCCTCTTACATTATATCTCAGGAAATCTATACTCGCAAGGAAAGTTGAGTTGGAGGGGGGGTTGCCCAATAAGCTCAGCTTCAAGAGACGTGCTTTGTGTATTCAGTCTCTCTCTTCTTAATGAGCTATACCAACTCAGCCAGGAGGAACAGCACATCTCTGCTCAGAGGAACACGGACTGGTCGATGTCATTGAGGGAGAATGAATCTCATCAACCCTACGGGGCCTATGGCTGTCTTTCCTTCTTTCCACGCCGAGGTGCACTTAGCGTCGCTATTTCTCTTTGCTGTTCTGCCTTGAGGCGAGAGAGACCGCTGGGGCCGGGGCTTGCCCAGGAGGCTCGGGGCTCCGAGGTCCGTTTGCCCGCCACCGAAAACAAGCAGGCGGCAACAGGCAGAATGGGGAAGAGCTGCAGGTCACGTTTCGCATGTGACACGCACACACGTGTAGAAACACACACGTGTGCAAGCACCCCGGCGGGGAACCGAGGCGTGGGTACCGTGCAACTCGTGAGTTCGCGTGGACGTCTCAGGAAGCACCGTGGGATGAGCAGACACGGGTTATTTTTCCAGAATAACCATGGCCAGGATTATGTAGGGAACAGTAGAAAGGACACGGTATCTTCTCCTTTCCCCGCAACCGTACAATAACGATGATGAAGTTCTTTGGCTCTTGGATACACACGCAGTGGTCCTTTCTCCAGTGTCTTCGGTGTCATCTGAAAGCCTGTTTTTGTTTTTGTTTGTTTGTTTTGTTTTTTTAAATTGGTGTGTGTGTGTGTGTGTGATGGAATATTACTCAGCCTTGAAAAAGAATGAAAGGATGGCATTTCCCCGTAAGCGGACGGAGCTGGAGACTTATCATGCTGAGCGACATCAGCCAATCCCCAACCACCAATGGCCAAATGATTTCTCTGATTTGTGGGTGCTAATTCACAATAAGGGGAGCACTAGGGAAGAATAGAGGTACTTTGGATGAGGCAGAGGGGAGTGAAGGGAGGGGAAGGGTATGGGGTAGGAAGGACAGTAGAATGGAGGGGACATCATGACCCTGGGGTGCAGATATGACCACACGACCCGTGTGATTTACACCAGGAGGAGGAGAAGTGATACCTCATCTATGTAGGACGTGTCCAAGTGCACGCTACGGTCATGGAGAACTAGTCCAAACCAATCCAAAAGATCCTTTGAAATTGGCGAGACCGCAGGCTGCCTCTCCGAAGGTGTGGAACCAGCGTGGAGCAGGTCCTCCGATGCCTTCCACGTCTGCAGGTGTGGGGAGCCTTCTCCAGCAAGGCAGCTCTGCACGGCCCTGCAGGCATCTTCAGAATGGAATTGGGAGGGGCTGGGTCCCCCACGCAGGGACTGGTGCCGTATGGTCGTGTCGGCTGGTCCCTGGGGGCCCCTCCCTGGTGTTTGAACAGCCCTTGGAAAAAACCTGGGCCGGGGCCAGGCGCGTGGTGGCGCACGCCTGTCATCCCAGCACTTTGGGAGGCTGAGGCAGGAGGATCACGAGGTCAAAGCCAGCCTCAGCCATGGCGAGGCTCTTAGCAACTCAGTGAGACCCTGTCTCTAATAAAATACAAAAAAGGGCTGGGGAGGTGGCCCAGTGGACGAGTGCCCTTGAGTTCAATCCCTGGTAAAAAAAAAAAAAAAAAAAAAAAAAACCTGGGCCGTTTAGGATCGCCTTCGAGACCGACCTGCTCCAGGATCGCATCACCGCAAGGACCTTATTTCCCAGCAGGGCTGTATGCGCAGGTGCCAGGGGGTTAGGACACGGCCGTGTCTTTGGTGGGGAATCACTCGCTCTCTTAGGAATTCATACCGCTCCTCCTGGAGTCTCCAGGGCCACCTAAACTTGCATGACCTGGTCCTGGTCCTCAACCCCACGACTCCTGCCCAGACCCTGTCTCAAAGCAAGGCCCCCTTCCCAGGTTCTGACAGACGTGACCCCCCGGGCGCCTGCTTCCTTTAAGTTCACCGTGTTGAAGTCGGTGTGTGTTCTTCGCACAGGAAGTGCTCTAAATAACATGCAAGGTGTCAAAAAAAAATTTTTTTTTTTAAGTGCGTCTTCCAGGATGTCCGCCGTCGTCAGGAGCGAGACTTTGTCACCGGAAAGGTAGGTGAAGACAATCACCAGGAAGCAGGGAGCCTCCGATGGAGAGGCACAAGTCGACCGCATGACGGTCTTTAGCAACGAAAAGACAGGTCTCACAGGTAAACTTGAATTTCACAGGGAATAAAAAAAAAATAAAATAAAATAAAAAAAACACTAAATGCCATTTAGGGAAAGCGTTCTTGTGGTGTGTGTGAGTCATAAGTGTATTATGCTTTCTCATCCTTCCCCCCCCCCCCCATGGTCTGTCTGAAATTCAGCTAGACCTGAGCATCTTTTTCTCCCCCATTGCTGATTTTGGTCGGACACACTTGATAGGCCTTAGTCGAGCTCAATACGTACAAGCTAAAAAACATACTACTGAGACGTTACCCGAAAAGACAAAGTTGATGTCCTGGAAGAAACTACAGAATCAGTCTAGGGACCATAGATCCTTGCACCCAAGACCCTGCCCGTGTGTAGTCAGCTCTGCGTGACTGTAACACATGCCGGACACCCTCAGGTTATAAAGACAAAAGGTTGTTTTAGGCTCACGGTTTCAGAGGTTCCAGTTGATGAGCTGTTGGTGCCATGGTCTGCGGAGAGGGCGTGTTTCATGGTGGGAGGTTGCAGAAGAAAATGACTGCCCATCCCGTGGCCAGGGAGTAAAGGACACATTATTATTATTATTATTATTATTATTATTATTATTAGGTACCAGGGATTGAACTCAGGGTCACTCGACCCCTGGGCCCCATCCCCAGCCCTTTTTTGTATTTTATGAGAGACAGGGTCTCACTGAGTGGCTAAGGGCCTCGCCATGGCTGAGGCTGGCTTGGACCTCCCGCTCCTCCTGCCCCAGCCTCCCGAGCGCTGGGATGACAGGTGTGCGCCACCGTGCCCGGCTGCTATCATGGATTATTAAAGACCAGATATTGCATGATTTGCATTCAGCTCTTGGTTGGTGCTTGCCCAAAGCATTATAGGTAAAGAGCATGAATCAGACTCATAAATCCACCCGAGTGAACGATTTCATGATAGGAGGTTTTTCCGGGAACTGAAGGATAACAATAATCATAAATAATTGGTGAGCAGCAGAAGCCACACCGCTGTCTCTACAACCGTGAGCACCCTCCTGCCTGCATCTCGGTTTCTAATCCCACCCTCCAGGGAAAGGAAACCAGGGGTTCTTGCAGGAATGAGAGATGCTTAGACAGATACGTAAACCAGACGAGAGCAGCTTGGCGCTCCAGTGGCCCTTCAGGCAGTGTCAGAAGGCAAGGGATAGTTGCTAAATCAGACCAAAAGAAAGGTACCAAAATACCACGCAACCGCCGGGCACCGTGGCCACGCACGCCTGTCATCCCAGCACTGGGGAGGCTGAGGCAGGAGGATCGCGAGGTCCAAGCCAGCCTCAGCCATGGCGAGGCACTGAGCAACTCGGTGAGACCCTGTCTCTAGTAAAACACAAAAAAAGGGCTGGGGATGGGGCCCAGGGGTTAAGGGCCCCTGAGGTCAATCCCAGTACCCCCACCCAAAAAAAAAATCACCACGCAACCACGGGTAAGCACCCGGGAGACACAGAGCCAAAGGAACCATTTACCAATGGACAGGCATGAAATTGGGCACTAATATAAATATAGCAGCACAGGTTAATAATCCCAAGAAGAAACATCTTTCCTGGGTCTGTATAGATATGCACGAATGATTGACTCTGTAAATACACTGGAAAGCAGTTTCCAATCGTATCCATTTACACAAATGTCCCAAATTCCAGGAGAGTATAAATTCCCCCACTCCTTATGCCTGGAAGGAACATTCTCACACGTTTCCTACAGTATTGGGAGGGTTGGGGGAAAATAGCCAGTGGATGGGGTGTGGGGGTGCGCACCTGTCATCCCAGCAGCTCTGGAGGCTGAGGCAGGAGGATCGTGAGTCGGAGGCCAGCCTCAGCCACAGCGAGGCCCTAGGCAACTCCGCGAGACCCTGTCTCTCATAAAATGCAAAAAAGGGCTGGGGACGTGGCTCAGGGGTTGAGTGCCCCTGAGTTCAATCCCTGGTACCAAAAAAATAACAATAATGAAAAACAAACCAAAAAAAAAAGAGCTGCATGGAATTCCAGATAGGTTCCCGGACCGCATGAATGACACTAGGTCAAAATTCAACAGTGCGGCTTGGGGACTGGGGGCATCCCTGTAATCTCAGCTCCTTGGCAAACAGAGGCAGACGATGAGGAATTCCGCAAGCCCTTTTCCCAAGGACTTTTTCAAAGAAGGACTGGACGTTGGACTTCATCTTAGAGAGCTTTTCCAGTGAGGTCAAGGCCCTGGGTTCCATCCCCGGACCCACAATAAATGAATAACTGAATGATATCTAAAAACACATAAGAGATGCAGGTGCGTATTTTGCTGCCTATTGTGAACACGTGAATATCGGATCGCGGATTACAACAGAGCTATGGCATCGATAGAAAGACGCTAACCAAGACCCCACCTGGGAGAGCCATAGACGGCCACTTGCTCAACTACGCATGCAATTTTTTCTCTCTTATTCTAAAGCTGTTCCTAAAGATAAAGCTTGTTAAAATAGAAAGTTTCAGAAGGCAAAAAATAGAATAATTGTCACCCTGACCTTTGCAAAACGATGATGGCAGGCAGCGCTTGCAGACAGATTTTTTAAGATCGGAAAGTCACCTTTCTGTTTCTACACCCAGATGAAGCCGGGAACTGTGATACAGTCCAACGTATCGACGTACTCCATCAACCGTGGGGCCCGGTAATGACGGGTGCTGGCTGACTTACCGAGCCCCGTCTCGGAGGTGACTGCAAATTTAAAAATTGCACAGGCAAAAACCATGTAAAATATGCAAAATAGATTATATATGATATATAAAGATTAGATATAATAGGTTAACTTGCATATTCTTTTTTTTTTTTTTTTTAATATACCAGGGATTGAACTCAGGGCACTCGACCACTGAGCCACCTCCCCAGCCTTATTTTGTATTTTATTAGAGACAGGGTCTCCCTGAGTTGCTTAGGGCCTCGCTGTGGCTGAGGCTGGCTTTGACCTCGCGATCCTCCTGCCTCAGCCTCCCCAGCTGCTGGGATGACAGGCGTGCGCCACCGCGCCCGGCTTTGCATACTCTTTTGATATAATATTCTGTTTTCTAATATCGGTGTCTAAAATAGTTACTTAGGAAGACAGGTTGAGTGTGGATTCTTCTCCAGAACGGCTTCCAAATGAGAGATTCCAGCCCTCATTGGTCATGGATGGCAGCTTATAAAAATGCTTGCAGCCGAAATCGCACGTGCGGTGGTTCTGATCGTGAACGGCACCATGGCCAGGTAGGAAAGGCGTTGTCCCAGGCCTTGTGTGCTATGGGGAGATGGTAGAGTCTTTGGGAAGTGGAGGCTGAGGGTCGATGTTAGGTCACAGAGGACGTGCTTTGGATGTAGATAAGCTATTTTGTCCCACCATGTACCCCAAAGACAAGAGGGCCAAGTGGCCCTGGGCTGAATTCCCCTCCAACCTTTCCTTCTTCCAAGTTGATTACCTCAGGTATTTTCTCACAGCAACGGAAATCCGATTCATACATCAACTACAGTAGGCCCCAAATCCTGTCCTGCAGAAGCTGTCAGTGCGAGACTGTGGAACCCGCCGCGATGCCCTTCAGTAGATGAATGGATCAGGAAAATGTGGTGCATCTACACGATGGACTATTACTCAGCCTTAAAGAAGGGTGAGATGATGGCATTCGCCAGTAAATGGAGGGAGTTGGAGAAGACCATGCTAAGTGAAGTTAGCCAATCCCCAAACATCCAAATGCCTGTGTATCTGGTGGGTGGAGGGATGCAGGTACGTAGGCATCGCTACGCCGCAGAAAATAGGACGATAAGAAAGAACGTTCGACCAGCGTGCTGGATATTTCACGCGCCGTAGGATCACGGCTACGGCTCTGACAGACACACCCTGCACGGGAGGACCCGGACACTTGCTGCTCATGGAACCTGCCAAAGGCATGGAACTCGCGAAGAGGAGCCGCTCTGCTACCACGTTCGTAGTTTCCGCAGCAAGGCGATGGGTCTCCTCTGCTTCGGCTGACGGTTCGCTTTGAGCTCTTGGCCCAGCCGGGATCTAGACTCCACGGTGCGTGGCATTGACCCACGATGAGCAGATCCCCCTTCTGCCTGGGCTCAGCAGGAAGTGACAGGAACAGTCGCTGCGTCTTTGGGACTTACACGTCCTTGAGTCGTGGGCGCACACAAGGGTCCTCGGCGGGCTTTTCCACGCTCCACGCGATGGTCTGCGTCTGTGTGATTCTTTGTTGCTACCAAGTGGAGCAGCACCTCTAGACCCCCCCTGGAAGCTGACATTCCACCAGCCGGGCGCGGTGGCACACGCCTGCCATCCCAGAGCTTGGGAGGCTGAGGCAGGAGGATCGCGAGGTCCAAGCCAGCCTCAGCCATGGGGAGACACTTAGCAACTCAGGGAGACCCTGTCTCTCATAAAATACAAAAAAAACGGTCTGGGGATGTGGCCAGTGGTTGAGGGCCCCTGAGTTCAATCCCTGGTACCAAAATAAAAGATGGCAATCGGCCCTCTTCCATCCACCCCCACACCCACAAACCTCAGAACTGCTTCCGACATCGCTAACCCTAACCGCAGCTTGTGAGGATACCCCGTGTGGAGGGAGGCCCAGTGCTTCGAAACCATGAGAAAAGACTGTTTTAACTTTCAACGTTTACGGCCTTGGCAACGTGTCCTCTGCAATCATCCTTGATGGTATCCCAGCGGGGAGGTTGGATCGCCTTGAGAGGTCCCTTCCTGAATGCCTTCCCGACGGTCATGGATTCTCGTTCATCCCCATTAACGATGCCAGAGGCTTCCTGCATGTCGGGCTGGCAACCTCTGTAAGCTGCCTGTCATGGCCAGCCACGGCGCCGCGGGAGGAAAACTCGGAGGCAGAGTAAAGCTATTACTACTTTTACTTTTACTTTCTTAGAGAGAGCTTAGAGAGAGAAAGAAAGATTTTTCTTCTTCTTAGAAAGAGCTTAGAGAGAAAGATTAGAGAGAGCTTTCTTCTTTCTTCTGTTCTTTTTAGCTTAGAGAGAGAGAAAGAAAGATAGAGCTTTTCTTCTTAGAGCTTAGAGAGAAAGAGAGAGAGCTTGAAAGAGAGAGATTTCTTCTTTAGAGAGAGAGCTTAGCTTTAAGAGCTTCTTTCTTCTTTTTTCTTTCTTCTTCGGGAGCCTCAGCCTGACTCTGACCAGGAATTACTTCTTCTATCTGGTTTCTCTTCTGTAACCGCTCTGCCTACGTTCTGGCCGCTCTGATTCTTTTCTTCTTCTCTGACCCGAACTCTTCTTCCGACCGAGCGACTGCATGACTGACTGAATGAATTCATTCTTCTCCTGACTCCGACTGCTTTCACCCGGTTATATACCTTTAGCTTTGTGGGTGCCTCACGTGCACTTATAGGTGCGTCACATACATACTTATTATCAGGTGGAAACTTATGGCTTCCAGCTGACTGCAATAGCCATCTCCCTAATTGGGGCTCCTTCAAACCTCCCTGCTCCATCTTTGGTAACACGCCTGGCGCAGCGGTGAGGACAGAGTGGGGTGTCTTCACGGAGAGCCACCGTGAAACCAGCGCGCCCCGGCTGATCCCCGATGTTGGGTGAGTCCGCGTTTCGTCCATGTGGGGAAAATGCCGGAAAAGAAAAAAAATAGTGCACCTGTCAGAATGGCAGCTATGAAGAAACACAAACCAGAATAAATGTTGGCGAGGATGGGGGGGGGAAAGCACGCGCCTACCTTGCCGGTGGGACTGCAAAATGGCGCAGCCAATCTGGAAGGCAGGATGGAGATTCCTTGGAAAGCTAGGAATGGAACCACCCTATGACCCAGCCATCCCACTCCTGGGTGAATCCAGGAAGGACTTAAAAAGGGCATATTACAGGGCCACAGCCACATCAATGTTTATAGCAGCTCAACTCACAATAGCTAAAACTGTGGAACCATCCTAGATGCCCTTCAGTAGACCAACGGAGAAGGAAAATGTGGTATATACACACAATGGAATATTACTCAGCCCTAACGAAGAATGAGATTATTTCATTTGCCGGTAAATGGATGGAGTTAGAGAATAAGATGCTAAGTGAAGTTAGCCAATCCCAAAAAGCCAAATGCTGAATGTTTTCTCTGATATAAGGAGGCCGATTCACAGTGGGGTTGGGATGGGGAGCATAGGAGGATTAGAGGAACACTAGCATGGCCAATGGGAGGGAGGGGAAGGGAGGGGGAAAAGGATGAAGAAGAAAAAAAAGATGGTAGAATGAGATGGATATCATTACCCTAAGTGCATGTATGAAGTCACGAATGGTGTGAATGTACTTTGTGTCCAACCAGAGATGTGTAAAAAATGTGCTCTACAAGTGTCATATGAAATGCAATGCATTCTGCTGTCATGTATAACAACTTAGAATATAAATGAGTAAATAAATTAATTAATTGATTGATTTTAAAAAGACAACCGAGAGGAGGAAACGTTGGTCTGACCTGGGTGTCAGAGGACTCAGCCCTTCCTTGGTTGGCTCCATTGCTCTGGGCCCAAGGGGAGGCGGAACAAGATGGCGGAAGGGCACGGAGGACATCCCTGTCTCAGCTCAAGGTCGCTGGGAAGCAGTCAGTGGAAGAGGAAGAGATCCAAGAGGAGATAAGCCCACCCACGCAGTTGCCTTTGGGGGCTGTTTTCCATCCAAACCCTACTACCTCTACGACGTTCCTCCGAGCTGCGTTGGTTGGACTGGGGTGTAGCTCGGTGCTACCATGCCACACCCTCGCACCCCAGGACCAAAAATCCAACCAACCAACCAACTTAGAAACCAGTGGGGATCGCACCTCCACTGAGCCATAACTGGCCCTCAGGAAAAAAAAAACAACCTCTATCATTCCATCTCTGTTCTTCCCAAAGCAAGGACCTTCTAACAGCTCTGGATCTGTCTTCTTCCAATCGCGCTAGCTACTCTGTGTGTGTGTGTGTGTGTGTGTGTGTGTGTGTGTGTCTTGTCCACCCAGCGACAGCTATGGCTCTGTCCCTAACGCCTCTGTTTGACAACGTTGGTCTCAAAGGCTCAGCATAACACGGAACTGGATTGGTCTTTTGTTTATTTTTTGGCAAGTTGGCTTCCGTTGCGTAGAAGGGTCGGACACCTCCAAACTAAAACCAACAGAAACTTACGGGGAGTGGTGGATATTTTTTTTTTTTTTTTTTTTTTGTGGTACCGGGGATTGAACTCAGGGGCCCTCGACCACGGGGCCACATCCCCAGCCCTTTTTTTGTGTGTATTTTATTAGAGACAGGGTCTCACGGAGTTGCTAAGGGCCTCGCCATGGCTGAGGCTGGCTTTGAACTCGCAATCCTCCTGCCTCAGCCTCCCAAAGTGCTGGGATGACAGGCGTGCGCCACCGCGCCCGGCTGGTGGATATTGATCGTCCTAAACTGTCTTAATTTTTTTTTTTT
This sequence comes from Tamias sibiricus, assembly GCA_025594165.1. NCBI lineage: Eukaryota > Metazoa > Chordata > Mammalia > Rodentia > Sciuridae > Tamias > Tamias sibiricus. The sequence goes on from CM046667.1 coordinate 8,085,497, forward strand.
TTGTTTTGTAGACCACGGTGAAATCAACCCCAAAACAACATTGAATACCACTGGCCCCGTCTTGGGTCTTGTGCCGTTGGTGAAGTACATGCGTAAATGGTCAGAATCAACATGGAATTACAGGGGTCCATCGGACTGGGGGGAAAAAAATTTCTATGAAACTAGGAGGTTATGAAGGAAGGGTTCGGTTACGATTGGGATCTGAAGTAGTCTCTCCAAAGATCACGTGTTGAGTAAAGGCTGGTCCCCAAAGCATCATGTTCAGAGGTGGGGACTGGGGGATCCTGAAAGTTTCGACCTCACCAGTGGCTTGACCCATTGAAAGCTGAGTGGACGACGTGGAGGTGGGGGAAATTGTGGTACCGGGGATTGAACTCAGGAGCACCCGACCACTGGGCCACCTCCCCAGCCCTTTTTTGTATTTTATTAGAGACAGGGTCTCCCTGAGTTGCTAAGGGCCTCGCCATGGCTGAGGCTGGCTTTGCACTCGTGATCCTCCTGCCTCAGCCTCCCAAAGGCTGGGATGACAGGCGTGCGCCACCGCGCCCGGCTTGAGGCATGTTTTCTACATATCGTCCGTGGTCCCTCGTACCCATCTCTGTCCCTCCCTCCTTCCCTTCCCTTCTGTCCGTCTGTCTGTCTGTCTCTGTTTCTGTCTCTCTGCTTCCTGGCTCCCGTGAGCTAATCAGATTGCCATCCCCGTCCGCCAGGACGTTGTCAGACCCGAAGCAATGAAGCCAGTTGACCTTGGACAGAGACCACCCCCCCACGATCCAAAACACAACTGTCCTCCTCCTGGTGGTTTAGGTCAGGTGCTTTTGTCCTCAGTGACACGACGCTCAGCAGCACAGATTCTGACCCGTGATCGTCCATCCTTGAGGTCTGGAATTAGGGGTCTCCACATGCATCCTGTGGTCCCATTGCCATTTTTACGCTCCAAACGTTGTTCCCTTTGCTTCCGATTCTCTGAGTGCCCTCCCCGTTGGCACAAGTGTGATCCCATCGTGATGCCCTTTCCAGATATAAACGTCAGTGTTCTTTGGAAAATTTCTCACTTTCTTTGTCTCTCTCTTTGTTTATTTCTATTTTACTTATTTATTTATTTGTTCTGATCAGAGGGCCGTTGGACACCTCCTACATAGAGGGAGCGTCAATTCTCCTTCTTCTGGTTGTGCATGAGGTAGAATCACACTGGGCATGTGGTCATATCTGCACACAGGGTCATGATGTCCCATTCATTCTACTGTCCTTCCTGCCCCATACCCTCCCTCCGCCTAATCCAAAGCACCTCTATTCTTCCCCATCCGCCCCATTGTGAATTGGCATCCACATGTAAGAGAGACCATTCAGCCTTTCATTTTGGGGGGGATTAGCTTATGTCTCTTAGCATGACCTTCTTCAGATCCATCCATTTACCTGCAAATGTCATCATTTCATTCTTTGTGACGGCCGAGTAATATTCCATTGGGTGTGTATGTACCACATTTTCTTTATCCATTCATGTGGGAAAGGGCATCTAGGTGGGTTCCACCGTTTAGCTATGGTGAGGTGAGCATTGATGTGGCTGTGTCCCCGGAGTGTGCTGGTTTTAGGTCCTTTGTTTCTTAAACGACGGTCAACGTTTTAAATTGACTAACGTGGTTTTCATCGATCACACAAAAGTGTGAGGTCCCACTGATTCCTCATGAGGCTCTCCGGAATCCTTAAGTTACTGGCACGTCAAACCACCTCCCTTCAAACAATGGGGTGGTCGTTTCTCTGACTCTGACTCTAAACAGTCGTCTTGGAGCAACGGGCACCTCGGTTACACGACCACACGGGAGTGTTCGGTGGTAGGCGGGTTCACACAAAAAAAATAGGTGTCATGTGCGGATCTGACTTTTATTCAAGATGAAAATGTGTTTCATGGTACTCGGGCAAGATCATCTCGGTGCCCCTCTCCTCTTTCTTTTTTTTTGCACTAATACACACACACACACACACACACACACACGCACGCACCCTCCCCTGGCCAGTATGAGATAGAGACCAGTGTGTCATAATTTAGCAAGTTCTCCTTTGTCTGCATTGGTGTAGGCTACTCTGTCTTTTCTGAGCCTCCAACTAGACGACATTTTTTTTCTTGAAATTCCCTGCAGAAGGTGCGACGGCAGCTTCTGGGACCCTGGACAGAGTCCAGAGTTTCCGAGGAATGGTCCCTTCCCAGGAAGTCCCCTGTGGCTTCTAGGATTTACCTTGAGGCCGGCCTCCCAGCCTCCAGGAGAGGAGGCTGGATGAGGAAGGAGATCAAGGAGGAAGAGAGGCTGAGGCGGGAGGATCGCGGGTTCAAAGCCAGCCTCAACAATTTAGCGAGGCCCTGAGCACATGAACAAAACCTGTAAATAAAATACAAAAATAAAAAAAAGGGGGGCTGAGGACGTAGCTCCGTGGTTAAGCACACCTGAGTTAAATGCCTGATTTAAAAAAAAAAAGAAAAGAAAAGAAAAATAATTGCTGTTTCTTTTTATGTGCCGACAGCATACATTATTGCAATGTGTACATTTAAAAGATTGCCACGATTTCAACATCCCTTTGATAGTGTATATGTTTGCTTTTCCCGAGCACCTCAACGACCTGAGCCTATTCTGGGCTTCCGAGCCCCCGCGGCCGTGGAGAGAGCCGGCGTGCTATCTCAGGACAGCAGGTGTCGGAGGCCTTTTCTCCCACCAGCGCTGTGCTCGGTGTGAACCGCGCACCTGCTCCTCTCTGCCACCTGCAAGGCCCCGGGCTGCTGCGGGTTACTGCTCTACATCAGAGGCGCAGGCACCGTGGGCTCCGGCCGGGCTCATCCGTCTGCCTGACACTTGCCTTGTCCAAGACGCCGGGGCTCTCGTCCCTCGCCTGCCTCATCCCTCAACCCCCGGCTTCTCCTCAGACACCGTCTTCTTAATGAAGAACACGCACTTTCATTTTTCATTGAGTGTGAATGCCTCGCATGGGCTCAGAAGCTAAATAAGCCTGTTGGAGAGGGGAAAAAAAAAATCAATAGCCCAGAGCCCACCCTCCCCTTGCATTCCTTGAAGTTGTCAGGTATCGGAAACCAATTTCATATGTTGTTGTTTCTTTCTTTTTTTTCTTTGCTTTTTTTTTTTTTTTTTTGTCATGATTATAGTTGAGTTGTTGTTTGGTTTTGGTACCAGGGACTGAACCCAGGGGTGCTTAACCACCGAGCCACATTCCCAGACCTTTTTTTTATGTTACTCAGTTTTATGTAGGGAGAGGGTCTCACTAGATTGCTGAGGGTATGTCTCCGTGGCCGAGGCTGGCCTCCAACTGGCCATCCTCCTGCCTCAGCCTCCTGAGCGGCTGGGATTCCATCCCCTCGTTGGAAGAAGGAAGGAAGGAAAAAGGGAGGGAGAAAGGAAGGATGGATGGAAGGCTCGTGGAGGGAGAAAGCAAGTAGTGGAATGATAAAATCTCTCTTCTGTGAGCACTTTTCCTCCTTCTTGTCTGGTTGGTCTCTTTGTCAGGGGTTGAGACCCTCTTCAGCAGCATTTCTTAACTTGATCTTGACAGTGCAAGGAATAGATCTGACTTTGCTTGGTACTCTGTCTGCCGATAATGCTAGCCACTGTCTCTGCCCCTGTCTTCTGACTGCCCTGTGGCGTGCAGTTCCACACACTCACAGCCTCTGCAGGATACTCGCCAAGAGCCAGCCGTGGCTCCCCGGGCGGGGACAGGCCGTTGGTTTTCCTGGAGATGCATCTTCTGCCTGTGCACAGCCCCTACACGCCTCTGGGCTCCCGGTCAACTGAATGCTTCCCAAGGTGACGCAGGGTGGGAGACGTCTTGCCCAGGCCACAGGGACACCGCCTCCTCCTCCTCTGTGGCTGCTTACTCTCTGCGAAAGAGCGTTTGCATAGCCTGGGGAGACAAAGTCCCGTCTCCTTGCAAAGGGGAAGGGCGGGGTGACCGGCAGCCCCCGTTGCAAAGCGTTTGGGTTGCACAAGCTCAGGAGGTGCATGAGCTAAGGGGGACCCAAGGGCCCCCTGCTGCCCAGGATGCTTGCCATGTCCTTGCCACCAGTTGGCAGAGGGAGGAAGGTTGCTTTGACTCATCCGAAGCGTGATCTGGAATACGGCCTCCTCCACGCTACTGCCGCTACAGCGTGGTCCCCTTGTCCCTTGTCTCACGGCGAGTGATAACACGCCTCGTCTCTGACCCAGGACACTCGGGTCTTGTACCACCCTCTATGGTAACGCGTGGGCCGCCAGGTTGGTTGGACATCTCTGACTCCTCCTTGTGTGGCCATTACACGCATCGGCACCAAGCCGAGAACCTCGGCCGTGAGTTCAGCTCTGCAGGGAGCACACAGGTCCACGCTGCCGTGGGTCTTGGAGAAGCCCCCTCCCAGCCCTGTTGGGTGTTTTATTAAGAGACGGGGTCTCACTGAGCTGCCTAGGGCCTCGCCGTTGCTGAGGCTGGTTTCGAACTCACGATCCTCCTGCCTCGGCCTCCCCAGACGTGCCCGGTGAGGCATAGGGAGACCGAGGGAGGACCGGTCAGATAGCAGGATCGACATTCCACACCCATGTCCATATTTTCCATAAAAGGAGGAAAATGGGGAGGGGTCTCTCGGTCACCAGGACGAGGAACCCCAGACGTAGTGAACTGGTGAAGCAGGGCTTAGGGTTTATCATTAGCCAGGCCAGGAGCCCCCCTCCACAGATCCTTGGTTGTGTCCTACCAAGCAGCAGAGAAAGCCAGAAACAGAAGCCAAAGACAACAGAGGCGGAGTTGCACGCAGCAGGGCCCAGAAGGGAGGGTCGAGGAAGGACGGTGAGGTCGACACCGAGGGAGAACCATGAGGTCTGAGGATGGTACGTGACTGTACCGCATGCACAGACATAAAAAGTTCATGTAGAAACATCTGTCTAGTACACAGGGATAGATTATATCCACATATCAATAAACACAAAGACATATATGAAAATAGTGTATAATATCAATTTTATCATAGATCGATATATATGATGATCTATTATCTATGTACTAATGTATTATATAATATTTAATGTGAATACATAATGTACTACACAATATTAAATATGATATAATGATTAATCTTAAATTTTAGACTATTATATATTACATAGTTTCAATATTAAAAATTACATACTATTTATATATATACTGTGTATATATATAATATGATATATACTATTTATATATAATATGTAATATTAATATATTACATACTATTTACATATATACTATTTATATATACTATTTTATATATATTTATACATCATATTCATATGATATAAATATGAAACTATATTATATAAATACTTAATAGTTATATAATACATAATATACAAATATTAATACTTATAAAAATAAAACTATATTATATAAATACTTAATAGTTATATAATACATAATATACAAATATTCATACTTATAAAAATACAATATATTATGTAAATATTAATATTTTTAAAATATAATATATTATAAAATATATTTATAAAATGTAATATATAGATATCCATATTTCTACAAATATAATATATCATAAAATATTAATATTTATAAAAATATGATATAGTTCTAAAAATACATTTCTAAGACTATAATGCATTATAAAATATTGATATTTATAAAGATATAGAAATCCAATATATTTATAAAATATAAATATAATATATTTCTAAAAATATAATGTGTTATAAAATATCAATGTATATAAAGATATAAAAACAATATATTTATAAAATATGATTATCAATATCTATTGAAATGTAAGATGTTATATAAATATTAGCATTTATATAATATACTCGTCTATGTCTTTTAGACACATATGTCTAGATATCTGTTTTGTCGGGGGGCCACATTGGTCATGTCTACGGACACGCTGCAGCGTCTCCGTGAGCTCCTGCATCTGCTCTGACAGGATGTCACTGGGGTCTTCCCGCGAAGGGCTCCTGGTCAAGGTGTTCTCTCCTGTGCAGGGCACGTGTTTATTTGGGTCCTGGATAATCATCACCTAGCCTCACTCTGTCACCAAGGGCCCTCGCCTGTGCGCTGGGCTCAGAACCGACTTGGAGCCGTCAGCTCCGGCTTCTCCAACAGGTCTCCTGGTCACGGAGCGTAAGATGGAGCCGTGTCCCCAAGCGCGGGGGCTGACTTTGATTTTTGTGAGCAATTAGGTTTTCCCGTAGACTTGGGTGGGTTTTGATTTATTTATCTGTCTATCTATCTATTTATTTAATTTATTTTTTGGTACTGGGGATTGAACTCAGGGGCCCTCGACCCCTGGGCCCCATCCCCAGCCCGTTTTTGTGTTTTATTAGAGACAGGGTCTCACTGAGTGGCTAACGGCCTCGCCATGGCTGAGTCTGGCTTTGAACTTGCGATCCTCCTCCCTCAGCCTCCCAAGTGCTGGGATGACAGGCGTGCGCCACCGCGCCCGGCCTTATTTATTTATTTATTTATTTATTACCTCTCTGGAGGTCCTGACTGCTTCTGTCCATCAGCGTCCAGCTGTCTGAATCCTACCTATGCCCCGGTACATGCCCCAGGTTGTGGAGACAGCAGACTAAAGAAATATCTCCAGACACCCCAAAAATTAAGGAAATGAACTCCATTGGAACGTTTGCAGATCGGTTCGCAGAAGTGGACAAGGGTCCGGACGCAGCCCTTGGAATTCCCAAGGCAGATGGATCTGCAAGAATTGATAAGTAGACATGTTGTTATTATTCTCATTTGGAATCCTTTGGGAAAAGGGCCTTCCTTGCAATTTCTTTTTTTTTTTTTTTTTTTTTTTTTCCTTGATGGACAACTTATTTCTCCAGTTCTTATTTCATACCCAAAGGATTCCCGTTCTGAAGGGAGTGTCTCTGGGCACGTCCGTGTCCATCCAAAGAAGTATAGTCACGTATCTAATAAAACCAAAAACCAAACAAACAAAAAAAAAAAATAGAAAAAAAAAAAAAAAAGATGATTGCTCTATTTTGTTTCTGGCTGAATCAGAGAACACACCAGGTTGGAGTTGTGTTTTTCCTTTCGTGTTTATTTTTCTTCCTGGAGGTGGCCTGGTGATCCTAAGGGTCCTGCGACTCTCGGACACTCTATTTGTGTCGGTAGACCTTGGAATGGAACCAGCAATTTGGTCTCCATTTGCACCAGGATTTGAGGTGAGCGTCAATGAGTTCAATCTGCTTTTTTCTGTTGTTGTTGTTTTGTTTTTTTTGCTTCTTCTTCTTTTGAACAACTTGCAAATCCCTCGTTTTGGCATCATGAGAGAAGACGTGTTTGATTTGTTGACAAGAGAAAGCACGATTAAGAAAAGAATCCACTCCGGTGTTTCCTGGGAGACTCAAACTACAAAAGACTCCAGGAAGAATTCAGTGGAAAGGTGCTCTTTTCTGCCTTGACCTCCTGAGCTCTTCTTCCCCGGGGACTCGTGCATGGTGCACAGAACTCTTGCATTTCCATAGGAGGGAAGGAGGAACGGACCCAGCCTTGAACAGTGGAGTCGTCTATTGAGAGGAGGAGGAGGGTGTTTTCTGGATCGCGATAGCAAGGAAGGCGCTGTGACCAGGTGGCCACGTTGATCCTTGATCCGCCACTGGGAAGGTTCTAAACACCAGCCAATACCTCCTCTCTGTCTCCGCCCAGGTTTCATTCCGCCACCCGCCTCCTTTCTCTGTCAATCACGCTTTTACCATCACAAGCAGACACAGTGAGCTACCGCGAGTTTCCCAAGGTCAGGACAGCACATCACCATAGCTATTCGACCACTGCATTGGCAAACGTGTGCCCAAAACATCTAGAAGAGTTGATTGTGGACAGGGAACACTTTTTTTTTTTTTTTTTAACCCCCAACCTAAGATTGTAATCTTAAAAAAAAAAAAAAAAAAAAAAAAAAAAAAAAAAAAAAAAAAAAAAGATTTAAATTCATTTTACAAAACAGAAATCATATTACATTTTTTTAAGTCCTAGGGATAGAACCCAGGCGTGCTTTTCCATGGAGATACATCCTTTTTATTTTTTTATTTATTTGTTTTTTCACTTTTTATCTGGGGAAAGGGTCTCGCTAAGTTGCTGAGGCTGGCCTCCGCCTCGCGATCCTCCTGTCTCAGCCTCCGGAGCCACTGGGATGACAGCAGTGCCTGCCCTAGGATAGAGTTTTGAAGACAACGTAAGGAGACTTTGAGCATCCTAAAATTTCAATTTTTCTTGTTTTCTTTTCTAGAATCGAATTCAAAACTCTCGGTTGGGGAATCGTCAGCAGGGTGGTGCTTGTAAGAGGGAATTGCTGCGGACCCCGACGATGCAGCGTGTCCCGGATACGGTAACTCTCAAACTCGGATCAGTCAAATGGCTCTTCATTGATCGGGGCTGACGTGTGGATTGCAGAGCTACTGCCAACCCCCAGCACTGAGTGATGATTTTCATGCTGGGGGCAAAAATCCCCGGGAGGGATTTTTAGTTACCTTATCTGCTAATTAGTTCTGATAAGGCAGAGGCAGGGAGACTGCGTGCAGGCAAACTCTCCTTCCTTTTCCTGGGCATGTTTCTTGCAATGCTAGCACCTTATCAGATTCCTGCTTTGATGCCCTTAGAACCAATTCTAGGCACATCTGTGCTTTTTTTTTTTTTTTAAGTGGTCCTGGGGATTGAACTCAGGGGCCCTCGACCACTGGGCCACCTCCCCAGCCCTTTTTTTGTATTTTATTAGAGACAGGGTCTCCCTGAGTTGCTCAGGGCCTCGCCATGGCTGAGGCTGGCTTTGAACTCGGGATCCTCCTGCCTCATCCTCCCAAAGTGCTGGGATGACAGGCGTGCGCCACCACGCCCGGCACATCTGTGCTTTTTAACACTGTGCATTTGCAAGCAAGAAGTCTTTTTTCTGCTTTTTTCCCCCCATATGCTTTGCTCAAAAATCCACAGATTTGGGCAAGGGAGGAATAGAAGGGTCCCCCCCCCCCACAGGGTACTTTGTGGTCTGATGCTGTTTCTTGAGGTTTTAGCACAAGATGCATCTCCGTTAGGTTTCCATTCCTCCTTTTCTGATATCAAGCCCAGCGTTGATTCTATTTGTCACTCATATATGATTAAAATGTGCAGAAATATTATTTAGGATGATCAGTGCTGCAATCAGCACCTACAGGCGAGGTTCAAGAATCACAGCTAAGGAGATGCTTATCTTTTACTTTTTGGCATCACGGATTGAACCCAGGGGCCCTCGACCACTGAGCCACATCCCCAGCCTCTTTTAAAAATATTTTATTTAGAGACAGGGTCTCACTGAGTTGCTTAGGTGCTGAGGTTCTCTGAGGCTGGCCTCCAACTTGTGATCCTCCTGCCTCAGCCTCCAGAACCGCTGAACTTTCAGGTGTGTACTTTAATGTCGTGCTTAACTTTAATGTCAGGATTTGGAATTTACATCTTACGTGTTGGAAAACAGGTAATCTTTATGGACCCATGACTATGATATAAAGTTCCAGCGGTGATCCGTAAAATCTTACTACAGCCTCACAACAACACCCCCCCCCATCACCATTTTTTTTTTTTTTCATGTCTTGCCTATGAGACAAGATTTCAGCCGTGGCAAGAGAGACCGCCGTTTGACTTTGAAGTCCCAAATATTTACTATGCAGGGCTTTACGGAAAACAGTTGCTAGCTCTTGGTTTAGAACAAAGAGCGTGCTGTGCTTTCTTAGGTGGGAAAGGTGACATCTCTGGGTCTAAGCTGTAAAGAGAGATCTCCAAGAAAGCCTCCTTGCTGTGGGATTGTTAAGATAGGAATGAATAAACACTCCTCCTATCCTCTCCATCCCTCCCTTGTCAATGTGTCAAAGCAACATTGTTGCAATGCAATGTGTCAAAGCAACATTGTTGCAATGCAATGTGTCAAAGCAACATTGTTGCAATGCAATGTGTCAAAGCAACATTGTTGCGAAGCAATGTGGCAAAGCCTTTGCAAGATCTCTCCTTAGAGGTCTGAAGTCCTGAGGGGAGGTTTTGATGGAGGAAAGCTGGTAGATACCCGTCAATCATGACAGGAGCCAGCAATGGGGAGGGTCCTTCTGCAGCCCCAAATGAGGCTACAGATATAGCAAAGGAGGCAGATATACCAAAGCAGAAAAACAGAAGAACCCTCCGTCCCTCCGTAGATGCTTATGAAAAGTGACTTGCAAAGACATAAAGGATTATGAGAGCCGGGCGCGGTGGCGCAACCCTGTCATCCCAGCACTTGGGAGGCTGAGGCAGGAGTTTTGCGAGGTCAAAGCCAGCCTCAACAAAAGCAAGGCTCTGAGCAACTCAGGGAGACCCTGTCTCTAAATAAAATACAAAAGAAAAGGTCTGGGGATGTGGCCCAGTGGTCGAGGGCCTCTGAGTTCAATCCCAGTACAAAAAAAAAAAAAAAAAAAAAAAAAAAAAAAAAAAAAAAACCCAGATTTATGAGGATGCTGTTTCTCACTGACCCCCCAATGTGTATCTACACCCAGGAAGGAGAGACAAAAACAACGATGTTTTCAAAACTTGCCAGACGGATTCCAAAGATAATCTTATTTCCGCGACAATAATTAAATGGACCTTGTGTTCTCTTTTAATTGCTTCACGCGGAAATCCAAGCGGGCTCCGGTGACTGCTTTTGGGCTTCTAATTGAATTTTCATAGTTCCTTTTATTAGGAGACGGGTTACACGGGAAGGTGCTGATTTTAATGCGATGATTACATTGTTAGACGAAATTACAGTGTCGAGGAAGAGCAGCAACTAGGTCACCTTTATAGCCTGTAAAAGCACTCCCCCCCCCTTTCCCTCCTTCTCTTTCTTGAATCTCACCAAGCACAGCAAATATGAGCTGGTGCAGTCACCCCGGTCAGGAGTCAATTTGTGATTTTACGTGGCCCACAGCAATGCCAAGAGTGAAATTGCAGGTATCATTTTAAGAGCACGAACAACAGAAATAGACTTTGTTTTACATATTCAGCGATTACATTGTTCAAGATTTTTTTTTATTCCCCCTCAGTACTGGGGACTGAACATAGGGGTGCTCTACCACGGAGCCACATTCTCAGCTTTTCATATATATAATATATATATATATATATATGTATATATATATATATATTTTTTTTTTTTTTTGTCTTGGTAAGTTGCTGAGGCTGGCCTCCATGGAATCCTCCTGCCTCAGCCTCCACAGTTGCTGGGATGACAGGTGTGTACCACCACACTTGGCTTCTAGGTGGATTTTTTTTTAAAAAGAGGCTGTTTAAGAACAGCCTGTGTTTTTACTGGCGATCCAACATAGTTTTTGCTGATGTGGAGAAAAGCATGTTTTTATTTTCCCCTCCCAGATATATAATTAGTGTGTTGTTCCAGTGAGACACTCTACATCCATTTCTTTCTTACTTTTTTCTTTCTTTCTTTTTTTTTTCTGAACTAGAGATTGAACCCAGGGGTCCTTTACCAGTGATCCACATCCTCAGCCCCCCCCCTTTTTTTTTTTTTTTTTTTTTGCTTTTTATTTTGAGATAAGACAAGGTCTCGCTAAGTTGCTGAGGCTGGCCTCCAACTTGCGATCCTCCTGCCTCAGCCTCCCAAGTCTCTGGGATTGCAGGTTGGCACCACCTTACCTGAGCTGTGACATCCATTTTCAAATGAGAATGCTTTCTGAAAACCTGTGCCTGAAATTCTAACATCCACATAAACAAATCATAGCTTGTAATTCCGTCCTATGCTCCCCCTCATGCAAGTATGGTGTCTTTGTCTCCCCTGCCCAGGAGGTTGAGGGAAATCGTAAATCAGTATCGTATCGTACCGGGCACCCGAGGGTTGGTATGTAATCCCAGGCGATGTGCAGTGACAATCGTGACGATTTTAGCAAGGCTTTTACAGCTATTGGAGGATTCTCAATGGAGTCTCATCAGAAGCCCAGCTATGAAGGGGCAGGATCTCCTCCGGATCACAGAGGAGAAGACACAAAATGGCCAAGCAACCAACCTATGAAAAAAACGTTGCACGTCTCTAGCAATTGGAGAAATGCAAACCCAAACTGCACGGAGATCCCACCTCCCTCCTGTCCCAACAGCAATCACCAAGAACACAGGCAACAATCAATGTGGGCGAGGAGGTCGGGGACAAAGGCACGCTCCTCCATTGCTGGTGGGACTGCAACTGGGTGCACCCACCCTGGAAAGCAGGATGGAGATTCCTCAGAAAACTAGGAAGGGAACCACCCTGTGACCCAGCTAGCCCACTCCTCCGTTTATACCGAAAGGACTTAAAATCAGCACACTATAGTGACACAGCCACGTCAATGTTTATAGCAGCTCAATTCACAAGAGCTAGACTATGGGACCAACCTAGGTGTCCCTCAACAGATGAATGGGTAAAGAAACTGTGGTACATATACAGAATGGAATATTACACAGCCATGAAGAAGAATGAAAAGATGGCCTTTGCAGGTAAATGGAGGGAGCTAGAGACTATTATGCTATGCAAAATAAGCCAATTCTTTAAAAAAAAAAATCCCAAGTGTTCTCACTTATATATGGATGCTAATTCACAATAAGGGGGCTAGGGAAGAAGGAAACGTCAATCCCCATTTATCTATGTTATACCAAAGTGCATAAATGCAGTCCACAGTCACGTATAACTCACTAGGTCAAATTCTAAAAGTTTAACAAATAAACGTCAGTCAGCTCTACACCCGTTTGTGACGTTTTCCGGATCCTGGCTCACAGGGCACCACGTGCTTCTCGACGTAGATGGCCCCGTCTCCAAAGCTGCGCTCCGACCCACGGAAAGTCGAGGGTTGGGAAACATGGGTGAATCATTCTCACGCGCGTAGGTAAGAAGTCGAAAGCGACCTGAGGAAGCAGAGCATGCGGCCAAGTCCAGCAGGTGTCCCCTTCCATAAAGGATTCCAAGCCAAAGCTGTTCTCTAAGAACGGTTTCAAAGTGGTGGGTTTTTTTTTTTTTTCTCCCCCCTCCTTTATTTTCCTATTCCGTCTTTCCTGGAATGCACGCTCGGCGTTTGGAAAGCGTCTGCTACACTGTTACCTTTCATGTGGTTTTTCCCCCTCTTTCCTCGCAGACCGTCGGAGGTGAGTTCTCCAAAGACCTAGAACATGGTCGTCGATACGGTTTTTGATTCCTTCCATCAATATATGTTCAATAACTATGGTCCAGCAAATTTATATTTAAGTAGATGATACATGTTCAATAAGTCGATGATAGATCATGCACCTCTGGACGACGAAGACGGCGAGAGACTCAGAGGGAACGTGCAATTAAGCCGACAAATCGGTTGCGGCTCTGACTGTTCTACGCGCGATCGTGAAAGGGATCACTATTGCTGAGCGATTGGTATCGTTACGATGATGATGGTGGTGGTGGTGGTGGTATCAGGGATTGAACCCGGGGGTGCTTGACCACTGAGTTACATCCCAGACCTGTGGATGATTTATGTAGAGGCAGGGTCTCGCTGAGTTGCTTAAGGCCTCACTAAGTTGCTGAGGCTGGCCTCCCACTCGCGATCCTCCTGCCTCAGCCTCCCCATTGCTGGGATGACCGGCATGCACCACTGCACCTGGCTGTATCTCATTTTATTTTATTTATTTTTTCTTTCTTAAGCCAAACGTGAACGTCTACTGAAACAGGGACGCCTTCTGGAAAGACGCGTGATTTCAGAGCTCCTGACCTTCCCTGGGTAGTGTGACAGGATTAAATATTACATTTTTCTTCTCTCTAATTAGATGCTCTCGACACTCCCTCCCCAAACCTCAGCCCGGCATTGATTTTTGAAGTGAGCACATTGATTTCTTCCTCCCTCTCTGTCCTATGACAATGCCGAGGGCTTTTCATAAATGAGCCGTGGCCTTTGTGGGAACGAACCCAAGTCGCCCCCGATGCAGACGATATTAAGACATCACAGAGATGAAGGAATGGCCTCGTGGGTGAGACCCTGGCGTTGAAACTCGCGGTCCTCAGATTCTATCCAGCATCCGGAAAGATCTCTCGCCTTCTCTGGGTGCGCAAAGGAAAATGTCCCTTTTTTTTTTTTTTTTTTTTGGTACCGGGGATTGAACTCAGGGGCACTCGACCCCTGGGCCCCATCCCCAGCCCTTTTTTTGTATTTTATTTAGAGACAGGGTCTCACTGAGTAGCTAAGGGCCTCACCATGGCTGAGGCTGGCTTTGAACTCGCGATCCTCCTGCCTCAGCCTCCCAAAGTGCTGGGATGACGGGCGTGGGCCACCGCGCCCGGCCCGATATTTTTTTAAAACCAGGCACTAATGCATTAGGGTTCTAGCGCCCTTGACGGGCACCTGCCAATCATTAGCACTTCCTGTAGGCACCGGAGGCTGGGAGAGGAAGCCCCCACGTTCCCTGAGCTCCTCCAGTCGAAAGGAATCCGATAAGAAAGGGGTGCTCCCCCTCCAAGGGCAACGCACGCACCCGCCGCCGTGTTTTCTAGCTGTGGTTCTGACTCGTTCACACTGGCAAACCGAGACGCTCGGAAGACTTTTAAAAATTAACCATGGTCCCTCTGTTTGCAGTGATCAATTATTGATACGGTACATTTGCTGGAAATCTGGGAACAGATATGCTATTAGTTTTCTGTTGAACCGAGGGCGGCTGCCCCTGCTTGGGCAAAGGTTCTGGGTCTTTAGAACCCACCGAGTGCACACAGAAAATATCAAAATGTGTAAATATAAAAATATATATATGTGTGTGTGCATGCACCTGTACGTCTAGCCTCTGCTAAATGTACAGACGTTTTATTCTTGTCCCTGTTACAAAAACAAGACTACAATCGCGGAGCATTTGCAGCATCACGTGGGCTCATCAATCACAGGCTACGTAGCTGCTCAGGAAAATGGGCGTCGAGACTTGCAGATGCAGTGACATTTTGTGATAAGAAGACTTGAGTATTTAGGTTTTTTTTTTTTTTTTTTTTAATTGGGTGGGGGTGTGTGCGGGAATCCACCCAGTTTCTCCCTATCTGGGTATTGTAGTCAGCATTTCGTTGGCTGTGACCAAAAAAAGACCTGCCCAGAACTACCCAGAGGAGGAAGAGTTTACTTGGGGCTCCTGGTGTCAGAGGTTCAGTCCGTGGTGGGCCGACGCCATGGCTCTGGCCCAAGGTGAGGCAGAACAAAATGGCGGCAGGGCCTGGAGGAGGAGGGCAGCTCAGGACGTGGCACCAGGGAGCAGAGAGAGCTCTGCTCACCAGGGACAGGATAGAGACCCCCAAGGCACAGCCCAGGGACCCCCTCCTCCAGCCACACCCCACCTGCCTATACATAGTCACCACCCAGTGAGTCCATGCAAGTGGATTAATCCACCGATTACATAAGGCTCAGTCATTTTGCCTCTGACCACTCTTGCATTGCTGCACACAAGGGCTTCGGGGGGACTCCTCATCTCTAAATCATAACGCTGGGTGTCCTGCACACGGCTCCTGTCTTCTACCAGTCCTGTAAATAGTCTCTCACCTCGGCGAGAGATGAAGTTCTATCAGGCCCGTCCCTGGATGAAACCAGGCCCACCCAGGGTGACGTCCCCTGTAGCTAACTCAGTGTCCACCGACGTGGGACACTAATAACGTGGGGGTACACTGTGCGTCTTTTCCCCTTCTCAGTGAGATCTGGGTCTCCACCAAGAGCAAGAAGCCACTGAACAGTGGGAATGGCCCTGCCGTGTGTTGGGTGGAGACAGGGGAAATGAAAAAGGAGAAGAAATCATGATGTTTGCAGGACACAAGAGCCAAATTTTCTCTCTATGGGTTACACGACACAGGTTACCAAAATTTCCTTCATTTGTTTCGGTTTTGCATATATAGAGATATTTTTCTTTTTATACCAGGGATCGAATTCAGGGGCACTCGACCACTGGGCCACATCCCCAGCACTTTTTTGTATTTTATTAGAGACAGGGTCTCACTTTGGCTGAGGCTGGCCTCCAACTCCCGATCTTCCTGCCTCAGCCTCCCAAGCCACTGGGAGGAAAGGGTGCGCCCCTGTGCCCAGCTTCGTTTTGCATATTTTAAAGTGGTTCCCAGAATATTGGAAATTGCTCAATGTGCTACCTTCATAGGACTGACCTTGAAATTATTTCTTATTTATTTAAATTCACTGGCTGGATTTGTCTGGACTTCTTTCTTTCTTTCTTTTGGTGGGTAAAGAAGACAGGAAATGTAGTTGAATGGATCTAAAATTATATCTGAATTATTCTAAAAATCCAATATATGTATATATATAATTATATATGTATATATATATAAATGCAAACATATATTTGTGCATTTGTATATAAATTCCTATATAAGTATAGATATAGGGATTTTTGATCTATGAATACCTAATGTATTTATGTAGAAATACATAAATATACACATATTAATGTATAAATGCACAGATATAGGTCACTTATTTATATATATAAAAACATATATGCATGCATATGTATTTATAAATACATGCATATGTATTATGCATATTTGCATATGTGAATAGACAATGATGAATTTACATATGTAAATATATGCATATATGTATTGGTGTATTTATCTGTAGATGTGTATGTATATATATATATATATTCATATATAGATGTATTTAAATTTAAATGTATTTTGATTTATAAATAAATAGGTATGTATGTGTATATGCAATATCTACATATGTATATATAAACCCATGTATGTACTCTATATCTTTTTGAATTTATATATATTTATATTTTAACTGATATCTTTTCCCAGCATAACAAAACTCAAAAAGACCAAGGATTACAGCTATCCATTTTAATACCATAAATCAGGCAAGAAAGTCTCATGCATATACTTCAGCGTTACTAACATTTACATGAGATACATGGAAATATTAATTTACCACGTCTGCCTACAGTAATTGTTTTGGAGGTATAATGGGATAACTTAGGTCCATTTACATACTAAGCTCTGATTATTTAAAACATTGTTACACCACAGTTTCTTTAATTTTTTAAAAGCAGTTGTGGTCTTCAGATATATTTTCTGTAATGCAGATACACTATATATATATATATATATATATATATATATATATATATATATCTTTTTTTTTTTTTTTTTTTCGGGGAGTATAGGGTGCCTTAACCAAAGAGCCACATCTCCAGCACGTTTTCTTTTCTCTTTTGAGACCAGGTCTCTTGAAGTTTCTTAGGGCCTTGCTACATTGTTGAGGCTGGCCTCCAACTTGGCATCCTCTTGCCTCAGCCTCCCGAGCTGCTGAGTTTACAGGCGGGTGCTGCCGTGCCAGCGTCACGGACCCATTTCTCAGGGCAATTTTGCAACAGAGATTCTACCTGCCAGATTTTTTTTAAGAAAAAAAAAAAAATGACTGAGTCAGTTAAACTTGCAAAAAAAAAAAAACATTTTTTATTTTATTTTATTTTTTTTTGGTAAAATACCTATTTGGCTGTCTGGATATGGGCACCCCCATACACACTTAGTGGGGAGATGAAGCAAACCAGATTTTTCCTGTGTGGATCAACATCTTGATTCCAAATGTTCAGTGTGATATAAACCCAGACTGCAATCGCAAAAACCGCGGAATGTTGCTGGTCTTGGCATAAGAGCCACTTGCGCAGCCTGTCCTCGGGTCCGTCCGCACCCCAGCTGTCCACTGTAATCAGAGGGGAGGGGGTTTCCACACCTCTGACACCAGCCTCAATGGCACCGGTGACAGTCATACTGGGACTTCTGTGGGTTGGCCCTGAATATCGGCATGAAAAGTAAAAAAAAAAAAAATGCTATCCAGGTCATCGTAATGTCAGTGGAGCCCTGATCGCTGTGTGAGAGATTCCAGTTCATGACCTAAATATGTGTATGTGGGACAGCTTCCGAGTGAACTCAGAAAAAGAAAAAAGGAAAAAAAATGTAAGTCATGCTGGGTTCCGTCGTGAGCTCTGACTTTCTATTTGTCGGCTAAGTGCCACTCACATTAATCCTTTTCTGACTTGACCATTTGTTTTGTCTGGAAATGGAGCCCCAAAGTGGCCCACGTATCTGTCGGACCTTGGCTGAGTTTCTTGACAACAAAAAAGAAGTAAGAATTCCTTGGGGGAACTTGCTCTTTGGGGTTTTCAGTTTTCCGTCACTGTAACAAAATACCTGAGATAATTAGCTTATAAGGATGAAAGGTTTTTTTTTTTTTTTCTTTTTATTTGCGTGGCTCAGTTTCAGAGGTTTGCGTTCACGATGGATGGATTGGACCAGGAGCAGATCATGGACGAAGTGAATGATTGATAGGGTAAAAGCCTGGTCATCTCATTGCTAGGAAGAAAAGAGAAAGAGGGAGAGATGGGGCAGGGGTCTCACAATCTCCTTCAAGGACACACACCAATGACCTAAAAGACCCCACTAACCCCCACTTGTTAGAGTCTTCAAGAATGCTCAGAGGTGAAATGATTGGGTGGTGGGAGGTGTAGACTAATAGTGGATTAATCCACTTGCATGGACTCACTGGGTGGTGACTGTATATAGGCAGGAGTGGTGTGGCTGGAGGAGGGGGTCCCTGGGCTGTGCCTTGGGGGTTTCTCTCCTGTCCCTGGTGAGCAGAGCTCTCTCTGCTTCCTGGTGCCACGTCCTGAGCTGCTCTCCTCCTCCAGGCCCTGCCGCCATTTTGTTCTGCCTCACCTTGGGCCAGAGCCATGGAGTCGGCCCACCATGGACTGAACCTCTGACACCATGAGCCCAAATCAACTTTTCCACCTTTATGTTTACTTTTCAGAGGTGGAATGATTGGGTTATGAAAGGTGTAACCTAATCAGTGGATTAATCCACTTGGATGGACTCACTGGGTGGTGACTGTATATAGGCAGGTGGGGTGTGGCTGGAGGAGGGGGGTCCCTGGGCTGTGCCTTGGGGGTTTCTCTCCTGTCCCTGGTGAGCAGAGCTCTCTCTGCTCCCTGGTGCCAGGTCCTGAGCTGCCCTCCTCCTCCAGGCCCTGCCGCCATTTTGTTCTGCCTCACCTTGGGCCAGAGCCATGGAGTCGGCCAGCCATGGACTGAACCTCTGAAATTGTGTCCCCCAAAGAAACGTTTCTTCCTCTGAAATTGTTCTTGTTAGTTCTTTTGATCACAGTGACCAAAAAAAAAAAAAAAAAAAAAAAGAAGAAGAAGAAGCTAAAGCTAACTAAGACACAGTTTGTCCCTCTTTCTCCCAAGATAAGACATTCATGTCCACTGGAAACTTTGTCTTATGCCTAGTGTAACCTTGTGTCCACCACAAGGAATAGGACCCAAAAGGATGAGTAAAATTCGTTCCTACTCAGGGGCGCGTGGGGACGTGGAGATTTTCTGGAGAGGATTTATGCAGCTTGCTTGACTTGTGGTGGGTTTGCCCATAAGGTCCAGTCTGACCTCAGGCCTAATTGTCAAGTGTAGATCCTAAATTCGTTTCTCATCACGAACCTAGAGAAATTACTGTGTGTGTGTGTGTGTGTGTGTGTGTGTGCACTTGCATCTATATATCTATATATATATATATATACACACACATATATATGCATATATATTATTGTTAGTATACGTAACAATAAATATATATACTAATTCAAGTATCAATAATAAATGTTTTATATATAGTAATTTAAATATAAACATGTACTAATTTAAATATTAACATGTACTAATAATATATATAGTACATTTTAAAAATAATATAAATACATGTATTTATATAATATATCAATATGTACCTATTTATATGATATAAATATATGTACATACCTATTATTAAAATTTCTTCTTTAGGCAACGTATAGCTGGCACAGTCCTTAGATTCAGCTGCTCAGGAGGCTGAGGCAGGAGGATCGAAGTTCCAAGCCAGCCTCAACCACTGAGCAAGCCCTGAAGTAACTTAGCAAGACCCGGCTTTTGCACCCCTGGGTTCAATCCCTGCTACCAATGATGATAATAATAGTAATAATGAATAATAATATGATAACTGTGCATGTTTAGTGTGGAGCTCGAGTCCAGTGAGGTCTTCCGATACACACACATAATGCCTAATTTCTAACGTGCATGTGGATCTTTCAAACATTTCTCATTTCTTCATGGCGTCCAAGTCCCGGTCTCTCTGCTACAGGCACGTCACCTGTCAATCATGGCAATATTCACCCTGGCAGCTGACTCTCCCCTTGGCACCGTAAACGCCCGGGGTCTCCCTTTCCGTGGGACCCTCAGAGGTGTTCTTAACCACCGCAGCCCATCAGCTCAGAACCCACGCGGAGAATAGTGTCAGCGTCTCGTAATCCTGGACAGGATTTTTCGAATAGGCGTAGAAACGTCGGGAATCTGGAAATCTCCGATTTGAGTCTCAGCGGCGATTCAATACCCATCTCGTGGTCCCTAGTTTTATTACAACGAATGATTTATTTTTTTCTGTATTGATGAGAAGAAAAAAAAAATCACGGATTTAAGTTGTGCGTAGTACTTCAATCGCCCATTATCTGAAAGTGTGCACTCATAGGGCAGATTTTAATGCATTCTGCAAAGGTCTGATTCTTATCTCCAGGATGATCTTTAAGGTGGGACCTTTTGAAAGATGTTTTACTCCCTTTGAGTGAAAGCTGACATTTTTTTTTTTTTTTACTTCCACAAATTAACTCATGCTTAAACTTCCCCTTATCGTGAGATGCAGATAAAGCCACGCTTAGCTTCCAGTGCTTCCTTAAAACCAACCTCGGTGTCCCTCAATAGATGGATAGATAAAGAAAATGTGGTCTATACACTCAATGGAATATTACTCAGCTTTAAAGAAGGGTGAAATGATGGCATTTGCCAGTCAATGGTTGGAGTTGGAGACTATCATGCTAAGCGAAATAAGCCAATCCCACAAAACCAAAGGCCGACTGTTTTCTCTAATATGCGGAGGCTAATTCACAATAAGGTGGGGGGGACACTAGGGAAGAATGGCGTTACATTGGATTAGGTAGAGGGAAGTGAAGGGAGGGGAGGGAGGGGAGGTGGGGATGGGAAAGAGAGTGGAATGAGACAGACATGATTACTGTGTGTCTATATGTGACTGCATGGCCCGTGTGATTCTGCAACCTGCACACTTAGAAAAATGAGAAATTATATCCCATCTAGGTGTGATCTATCCCAGGGCATAAATGCATTCTACTGCCATGTGGCACTAATTAAAACAAATGAAAAATTTAAGAAAAAAACCTAAGGTGATGAGGGAAATGACCCTACTGGCAGAATTCAAGCAATTTCTGTACAATGTTAAACTAGATATTTGAGGGTCTTAAAGAGCGAGGCTGAACCTAGCCTTGTATTAATGGAAAGGAAGTAATCTGAGCCCATTTTGCCCAGGATTTTTACGTTGGAGTTGCAGCGATCGTTCAAAGACTATAATGAGGTAGACAGTGGGCCCTGTGTAACTGAAGACTAGAAAGTATTAACAGGCCGCTGAGTGTGGTGGTGCACACCTGTAATCCTTGTGGCTCAGGAGGCCGAGACAGGAGGATTGCAAGTTCAAAGCCAGCCTCAGCAAATTAGTGAGGCTCTCAGCAATTTACCATGACCCTGTCACAAAAAATAAAAAAATGAAAAGAACTGGAGATGTGGCTGAGTTGTAAAGTGCTCCTGGGTTCAATACCCAGGACCAGGAAAAATGAAAGAAAGGAAGAAATGAAGAAGAACAAGGAAGAAAGGAAAGGATGAAGAAAGGAAGGAAGAAAGGAAGAAGAAACAAGGAAGGAAGGAAGGAAGAAAGAAAGAAAGAAAGAAAGAAAGAAAGAAAGAAGAAAGGGGAAGGAAATAAAAAGAGTGAAAATATTTTTAAATCTTGCTTATTTATAGAATGTGTACAGACTCTGCCTTAATCCCTAAACAATAAAATTTAAAAGCTCTCTCATAGCATTTACATTGTGTTTCTGGATGTACTTCAAATTAGCAAAATGGCACACACATGCATTTATATGTATACACACAAGGGCATGCACATTGTGCACACATTCTTTTACATGGTTGTATAGTATTCCTTTTGTGAATTTCTGTCATTTAATTAATTTTTTCAGTGATCATTTTATGGGTTCCCCATCTATGTCAATAACGATTCTGAGGCATAAATACCCCGCAGCATGCGTGTCTCCATCAGATGAGAGGGTGCTGCCCAGGATGCATTTTTAGGAGTTCGATTTCTTTTCACTTCATTAAATTTATTTACATCTCTGTTCCCCTCAACAGACGTCCCTGAACAGATGTCTTTTCTGTTCCCTCTTTTCTGCAGAAACGTTCTGGATGTGTCTGAGCGCTCATGTTCCGTGGCGTCTGGAAGAGGGTCATCTTGTGAGTTGTAGGAGCGTGTTCAGCTGCTATAACAAAGAGCCAGACACTGGGTGGTATGAAAAGCAGACAGGTACTGCGCCTTGGTGATGGAGGCTAGAAGCCCCAGGTCCAGGCATGGGCGGGGCTGGCTCCTCCCGAGGCCCCTCCCCTGGGCTTACAGACAGCATCTTGTCCCTGTGTCCTCACAGGGCCGTCCCTCTGGGTGCATCTCTGTCCTCCGTCTCCTCTTCTTACAAGGACGCCAGTCCTGCTGGGTCAGGGCCACCCGGGGAACCTCACTGCACCTCTGTCCCTTCTGTAAAGACCCGTCTCCACACACAGCGCCTCCCAAGGTCCTGGGGTCAGGGCCACCCTGGGGACCTCACTGCACCTCCATCACCTCTGTAAAGACCCGTCCCACACACAGCACGTCCCAAGGTCCTGGGGTCAGGGCCAAGCTCACTGCACCTCCGTCCCATTTGTAAAGACCTGTCTCCACACACAACACGTCCCAAGGTCCTGGGGTCTGGGCCACCCTGCACCTCCATCGCCTCATTTCGAAGCACAGCTAGAGTCTACGATCCTGGGGGATTCACGGCTTCAAGGCACAGGTTTTAGGGGCGACCGGACTCAGCAGTCTATGTCCATAAACAAGAGCAGGAAGAGACTTTGGGCTGGTTCTGGTGTGATACGTGGCCCTAGAACCTGTGAACGGAACTTCCCGAGGCTCTTAACCACACAGGGAGCCCGACCGTGCCTCCTCCCGACTCTCCGCGGGCACAGTTGACCTCGGTGTTCCTGCTGTACCATCAGCAAGTCCACGACCTCTGCAGTCGGGATGCTGAACCTCCCCCAAGTGCCCCCTGTTGAAGGCGCGGCCCCCAGACAGTTGGGCAGGCGTGGACCCTTTAAGAGGCGGGGCTTCAGGGGAGGTCTGTAGGCTCTTGGGGGCGTGGCCTCCACGGGGGCTGTGGGACCCCGGTCTCGTCCTCTTCTTCTTCTCTCTCGCTCGCTGGCTTGCGAGGAAGGAGACAGGTCTGCCCACGGTGAGGTCCCTCGCTGCGCCGCCTCATCGCGGGCACAGCGGCAACAGAACCAAGCCATTGGGCGGTGGGAGCCCTGAACTGGGATCCGGCCTCAACCTTTCCTCCTCCTAACTCAGTGGCCTCAGGCACTTTGTTATAGTTGCCGGAAGCAAGGATCAGCCCAGCCAATAGGAGGAAGGCCAGACTACCCCCAAGAACTGACTCCTGGCTACTGGAACCCTGAGCCACGGATCAGAGAGACCCATCGCACAACTCAGTTTTTTTTTTTTTTTTTTTTTTTGAACCAGGGATTGAACTCAGGTCAGTGAACCCCTGAGCCCCATCCCCAGCCCTATTTTGTATTTTATTGAGAGACAGGGTCTCACGGAGTTGCTTAGGGCCTCCCTAAGTTCCTGATGCTGGCCTCAAACTTGGCGAGCCTCCTACCTCAGCCTCCTGAGTGGCGGAGATTACAGGCGTGTGCCGCTGCGCACCTAGCCTCATTTTTTTTTTTTTTTTTTTTTTTTTTTTTAATTTTCCCTGTCATAGACGCACCTGCCAAGTCTGGATGTTGAGTTAATGTCCCTTACTTATTATGAAGCATAGGGTGTGGTGGCCACAGAGGGGTCTTGCTCTACAATGCCTTATACGAAAACATGCCTGTGGAATGCTTTGGTTGATTGGCACCCGCCTACCCCAGAAAAATCAGTCAGGGGACCGTGGCTGATGGCTCAAAATTGCAATAAGAGCCGGGCGCGACGGAGCCTGCCTGTCATCCCAGCGGTGCAGGAGGCTGAGGCAGGAGGATCGCAAGTTTAAGGCCAGCCTGGGCGACGTAGGGAGGCCCTGACCAGCTCCGTGAGACCCTGCCTCAAAATAAAAATACAGAAAAGGGCTGAGGGTGTGGCTTCTTCGGGTTAAAGTGCCCCTGGTTTCGATCCCCAGTACGAGAAGAAGAAACAAGACATCGCACGCAGGTTGCAGAAGCAGCCTCGGTGCTGCAGCACGCAGGAGGGTGAGCCCCGGCAGGACCGTCGCGTTGCATCTCTCAAAATAGGCGGAAGAAAGGGCGTTGGACGCGGATCCCTCCTGGGCGTGGCGGAGAAGGAATGGCATCGTTGCCCATTGCACACCCTTCTCCCAACATCATCGCGGGTGGTGTGTGGTCGAGACGCCCGGTCCTCAGAGAGAGATCCCGTGTCCACAGCGCGGTGACATTCCCTCTACGACCTACCCGCTCACCCGTCAACGAGTCCATGAGCCAAGTGGATAGAATCCCATGGAAATTTTTTTTTCCCCTCCCGTTTATTGCACTTTACACATTCCGGTTCACCGAAACTTGGTAATGGGATTAAAATAGGATGTTGACAGAATTGAATGTGCATGCGTACCTGAGTGTGCGGAATGTAAGGTTGGCTTCAGTTGCGTTTTGTTTTCTTCTTTGGGGAGCCTGGAAAGAAATGCATTATTTGAAAGCAATTGATGTGATGATGTAGACCGCGGTATCATGACACGCTGGGCCCGATGAGAGCCCGTCCTTGGTCATTTCTTACACTGTGTGGGTCTTCTTGCAAAACGTAGTTTCATTGTAGTTTACCCCTGCTGGAGATAACGTGGTTGGATCTAATGCCTTCCGCAGATCAAAGAGAACGTCCATTTGCTGGAAAATGCCATGATTTTAGACTTCTTCATGGCTGAGTAATATTCCATTGTGCATATAGACCTCATGTTCTTTATTCCTTCATCTGTTCAAGGACACCTCGGTTGGTTCCATAGCTTAGCTATTGTGCATTGAGCTGCTAGAAACCTTGATGTGGCTGTGTCCCCGTAGGATGCTGGTTTTAAGTCCTTTGGGTATAGACCAAGGAGGGGGATAGCGGGGTCAGTTCCAGAATGTTCTCCAATGGCTCCTGTGTGGAAGTCTTGCTCCCCAGTCCAGAGATAGGGCTTTGGGAGGGGACTAGATCGGGAAGGCTCGGACCAGACCAGTGGGTCACTCCATTGATGAGTTCACAGTGGAATGGATTATTTGGAGGTGGTGGAGACGGCTGGAGGGGAGACCTAGTTCAGCTGAACGGAGGACATTGCCAGAGTTTCACAAGCGTGCAATTTACTCAGCCCGATCCCATACAAAACGGAATCCAGCCGAGGGCGCACTGTGCGGTTGCCCATGTTGGGTACTTTCGAGGATTTCCACGCACCTTCCATCCTTCTGTATCGCCCAGTTCCTGTTTAGTTTCTGCACAGGAGTCTCAGCGTCTGGGCTGCCTTCAATTCCATCACAACAAGGCTATGTTGTCTCTCTCTCTCTTTCTCCTCTTAGGAATATGGATCGATCGTCTCCGGGAAATTGTTTGTTTGGGTTGGAGATGATTCGAGATGTGTGCTTTTCTTTCCTGAACCGTCCAAAGGCTTTGAGTCAGAGGGGGTTCCACCCGCCTGGAGTCTGTCCTCATTTCGCGACGGAGACGGTCTGCTGTTGTGCCAAGGTTTCGTTGAGAGCACCACTGTTTCCCTGCATTGTTATTAAAAAAAAAAAAAAAAAAAAAAAAAAAAAACCTTCCACTTTATCTACTTATTTTTCGCTTTGCCGTTTTCCTTTAAGGGATTTTTTTTTTTTCACACGGGCGGAGAAAATGTTCTTGTGTGGCCATTCAAATCCACGTGGGGCGCACGCCTGTCATCCCGGCCCTTGGGAGGCTGAGGCAGGAGGATCGCGAGGTCCAAGCCGGCCTCAGCAAAAGGAGGCCGTGAGCAACCCAGTGAGACCCTGTCTCTGATAAAAAAAAAAAAAAAAAAAAAAAAAAAAAAAAAAAGGGCTGGGGAGGTGGCCCAGGGGTCGAGGGCCCCTGAGTTCAGTCCCCCGACGCCACGGTGCTCACAGCTCCTGGGGGTGGTCGGAGGGAGTCTACGGAGAGGGATTGACAGGCCGGGCGCAGCAGGAAGAAGCTGGGAAACGATGAAAGCACTGCGAGTCAGGAGTCTATAAGGACGCATTTACATCTCTCTGCGCAGATCTATAGGAGGCACGTGCACATTGCGGTGCGCGTGCAGCTACACCTGTGACGAGTTCTCTCGGTGACGGGAGGAGGGTGGTCTTCCCCACAGAGGGACCGCATTCCCACAGGACACGGGGACACGTGGCCTCTGGATGGCATCCAGGGACGTGGCTGGCTGATGGGGGTGGACGGTCCCACGCTTCTGCCGGAGAAGAAGGGTCTCCCTGAGCTGCTCAGGGCCTCGCCATGGCTGAGGCTGGCCTGGACCTCGCGGTCCTCCTGCCTCAGCCTCCCGAGGGCTGGGACGACCAGCATGCGCCACCGCGCCCGGCCGCCCCGTCTGTCTTGCAGACAGAGATGTCCTCACACAGGGGCAGGGGCGGAGGGCTCTGAGACATGCACCCGACGATGCCGGGTGAACGTCCCTTGGCCGCACGTCTGTAGGGATCGAAGCTTTTGCCTTCAACACCCTGACTTGGCTGTCGCCTCACCCGACGATCAAGGCCATTGCCCAGAGCGGAAAGTGACGTTCTGAGAGAGTCCTTTCCTCCCCCCGTCTGGGACCCCCGTCCAAATAGGAGAGGAAGACCAGCAAAACCCCAAACGAGGCGTGGTCGACAAAGGCCCCGGGCACTACCCCTCAGCATCTCCAAGGTCGTTCAAAACAGAGTCCGAGAAGCAGTCGCAGCGAGGAGGGGCCCCGGGCGGCCACAGGCCTTGATGTCATGAGGAAGAAAGGCCATGTTCCCTTGGCAACTCAAGCGTTCTGGCCGGGCGGGGTGGTTCACCCCTGTGATCCCAGCGGCTGGGGTGGGGGGAGGCTGAGGCAGGAGGACTGCACGTTGGAGGCCAGCCTCAGCAATTTAGCAAGGCCCTAGGTGACTCCGAGAGAGAGACTTTGTCTCGAAGTAAAAGATTAAAGAGGGCTGGGGATGTGGCTCAGTGGGGAAGCACCCCTGGATTCAATTGCCAGTACCGGGAGAAAGAAGGAAGAAAAGAAAGAAAAGAAGAAAGAAAGGAGAGAGAGAGACAAAGGAAGGAAGGAAGGAAGGAAGGAAGGAAGGAAGGAAGGAAGGAAGGAAGGAAGGAAGAAGGGAAGGACAAAAGAAAGGAAAGAAAAGAATTAAGAGTTTTTTGGGTGTGCAACCCTTCCCCCTCATCTGCTTACCCTTTTCCCACTGCCCAGTAGGTGGCCCAAAAGGGTGATCTCATTTCAGAGTCCAACACGGGCATCTTTGAAGGAGGCTGTCCAAATTTCAGTCCCCACCCCTGAGGGTGACCAGCACTGACTAAGGGCTGCAGCCCAGGGTGCCAGGGACTTCTTCTACCTTCGTGACACTTTCCTAAGGTACGTGGCCGCTCAGGTGACCCAGAAGCCCTTCGTCACCCTCCTCTGGGCTGGGACACCGGGGCTCCGGGGTTACCTATCACCTCCTGCCTGGTGCCCGTTGTTGGCTGACGGTGACATCCCAGGGTGCAGCTCTGAGCGTTGGTGACATCAGACGTTCATGCAGAGGGACCGCCGGCCTCTCGTTCATCAGGACGGAGGCTTCCTGAGGCTTCCAAGACATTTTGCTTCAGGCCTGGGCTCGGAACCCACTGTCCTGTGGCTCTCCCCGTGAGCCCCCTCCCCGGCGCTTTTTCTTTTTCTATTAGGAGACAGGGTCTCGCCACGTGGCCCCGGCTGGCCTCACCCCTGCGATCCTCCTGCCTCAGCCTCCTGAGTCGCCCTGTGGTTGTCGAACAGGAAGGGTGCGCCTTGTCATTGTTCCCAAGTCACGCGGCCGAACAGGTTTTCCAAAGATGGTTCCGTTTCTACTCCAAAGAAGCCATAAGGTAGTTTTTTTTTTTTTTTTTTTTTTTTTTTGTTCCCCCTTTTTCTTTCTTTTTTGCTGTTTCTTAGCATGACTTAATTGTTGCTCTTCTGGTTGGAAGGTCTGCAGACTCCCTTTTCCGTGCGTGGGTTTATTTTTTTTTTTTTTTTGAGAGGGGCGGGGATGGAAGTGCAGGCAGCAGCAACATAGAGGGTAGAGCACGGAAGGAATGAGGGAGGAGAAAGAAGAGGCAGCTACCAAGGTGAGAAAATATCCGATGACTCGAGAGAAGCGGGCTTCAGGTTTTGTGCTATCTACACCTGGAGGGTATCTTCAAGCCAGGGACCATGAGACTCCGAGATCCTTATTTTAATTGTTTTTTTTTTATCATTATTATTATTATTATTATTATGAATTAGTTCTCCATGACAGTAGAGGGTCCTTGGACACATCACACATAGACGGAGCCTCACTCCCCCTTCTTCTGGTGGTGCGTGACGTAGCATCACACAGGTCGTGTGACCATCTCTGCGCTCAGGGTCACGATGTCCCACGCATTCTACTGTCCTTCCTGCCCCATCCCCTCGGCCTAATCTAAAATACCCCTTCTCTTCCCGAGCCGGCACCCCCTTACTGTGCATCAGCCTCTGCATGTCCCAGGACACATTTGATCTTTGGTTTGAGGGGACTGGCTGAGGTCCCTTAGCGTGATCGGCTCTAACTCCAGCCATTTACCAGCAAATGCCAAAATGGCCTCCTTCTTTATGGCTGAGTAATATTCCGCGGCGTATATCGACCGATCGTAAGTCTACGTTGGAATGGTTTCTACGTCTGTCCAACAAGGAATGTTGAGATCCGTGAACCCCATGGGAGGCTTGATCGGGGGGAACTCTGATAGATTGATCCGACCAAGATGGATGGATCCTCTTCTCCGAGGCATTGAGATCACGTTGAAGGAAGAGAAAGGAAAAGAGCGAAGCAATGAGGAGGGCGTGGGAGAGAGGAGAGGTCTGCAAGAATATGGGCAGCAATTAACTTTAGCTGGGAGCATCAGGGAAGAATCGGTACTGGGACACTCGACCCCTGAGCCCCAGCCCCCGCCCTATTTTGTATTTTATTGAGAGACAGGGTCTCACGGAGTTGCTGAGGGCCTCCCTTTGGCGGAGGCTGGCTTTGAACTCACGATCCTCCTGCCTCAGCCTCCAGAGTCGTGGGGATCATAGGTGTGCACCGCTGCAAAAATCATCATCATTATGGTTTTTTCCATCCCAGTGATAACCAGTTAGGGAACACAAAGGTGGAACGCTGTTTGCACGATAACTATAAATAGAAAAAAATAGAAAGGACCAGGCTCAGCAGGAAAAATTCTCAATCTCTGTGAAGAAATGGTGACATCCTAAATTCAGTGGGTCGAACGATACGGGAAAATAGACCTTACCATGTTACATGTTACCGATTGTAAAGATTAAAATTCCCCTCCAGACAACGGAATGCAAATCCAGTCAAGCTATCAAAGTTTTTAATTGAAGTGTTTTAAAATGCCTTTGGAGGAATTTGCTTTGTAGGTGAGAAAAAGGGGGGCAAAAAAGGAGGTGAGATGAATCTGAAATCACTTTCCTAGGTACGTAAATGAAGATACCACAGTCAATAGGTATAATACGTTCCTCTACCAGGTAGTAATTTTTAAAAATCATAAATAAATAGCAGAAAAAATCAGCAGAGTAGAGGGAAGAGACCAGGAAGGAGGGTAAAAAAAAAAGGGGGGGGGGGAGAACTGGGGACTGAATCAGAGCAAATAATGTTCCACACTTTTATAATTCTGTCAAAATGAATCCTAATACAAAATACAGACCGGGCACGGTGGCGCATGCCTGTAATAACAGCGACTGAGGAGGCTGAGGCAGGAGGATTGCAAGTTGGAGGCCAGCCTCCGAAATGTATAGTGAGGCCTTCAGCGAATGAGGCAGACTCTGCCTCAATGACAATAAATTTGAAGATTTTAAAAACGGTTGGGATGTGGCTCCGTGGTAAAGCAGCCCCTGGGTTCAATTTGTGTTTAATAATAAAAAAAAAAAAAAAAAAAAAAAAAAACAGGAAAAAAAAAAGTTTTTGAGAAATAAAGTGAAGAGAGGCTTTTCAGCAGATATGGAGCTATTTCCTAAACTTAGAATCATCACCCATATGTAGAAAACAACTCAAGAGCAAACCAAGAGGGGATTTATTTGCTCTAAATCCCTCCCCAGGTATATAACAGAATACTCAGCCTCCTCTCCATCACCCCGACGCAGATGTCCACGGATAGGGAGGAAACGTGGAATATTTTCGGTGAGGCCGACAGGTGAATGTGCCGTGTGTCTCCCGTGCGATCCCATATTCTGATGCAAAAGCACACACCCATCCACAAAAGCGTGTTGGCACAGGCTACATCAAATCTTGGCAGCTTCTGCATGAAGACGTTAGAGATCATCCCATCTGAGTAATGTCAAAGAGCTTGGATTTTAATTGCTTTCTGTTTATCCGTATTGCTTGTGTTTGCCTCCCTAGCCATGGCAACAGCTTAAAAATACCTAAGAAGCGAGGCTAGTTTGGTACGGCATCTCCTGATCCGAGGGAGGAAGTCAAATCAGGTAAGAAGAGAGAAGGTGTCTGTGATGCACTCGGTTAGTCTTTTCCTGGACTAAACAAGTATCGAGTGTGTAGAAGGAGAGGAACCACATTGCGCGGGGGCGCACGCCTGTCATCCCAGCACTTGGGAGGCTGAGGCAGGAGGATCGCAAGGTCAAAGCCAGCCTCAGCCATGGCGAGGCCCTTAGCAACTCAGTGAGACCTTGTCTCTCATAAAATACAAAAAAGGGCTGGGGATGATGTGTCCCAGGGGTCGAGGGCCCCTGACCACATCAATGCCCAGTACCAAAAAAAAAAAAAAAAAAAAAATTGTGATTATGTTGATTAGAGGACAAGGTGCAGATAAATTCGTGGACCTCCTTGTGACCTTTCGATGATCCTATTGGAGTCTGTTGCAAAATCCTTTCCTGGGAATGCATGGGATGTTCTAGTTTCTAAAGAGAATTTTTTTTTTCCTGAACCTTGGATTTTTACACAGGTAGGTAAATGAGCACCCCAAAGATGAGGACATCCTCGTGCCCAGAATGGAGGGCCATGACGTCACGTGGCCAAAGGGACTTTGCAAATGGAAGATGGTTCTGGCTACCCAAGGGTACCCTGGGTGATCATGAATATATTAGTCAGTTTTTTTGTTGCTGTGAGTGAAAAACCTGACAAAAGCAACTTAGAGGAGCAAAAAGGTTATCTGGGGCTCCTGGTGTCAGAGGTTCCATCCATGGTGGGCCGACTCCATGGCTCTGGCCCAAGGGGAGGCAGAACAAAATGGCGGCAGGGCCTGGAGGAGGAGAGCAGCTCAGGGCGTGGCACCAGGAGGCAGAGAGAGCTCTGCTCACCAGGGACAGGAGAGAAACCTCCAAGGCCCAGCCCAGGGACCCCCTCCTCCAGCCACCCCCCACCTGCCTATATACAGTCACCACCCAGTGAGTCCATGCAAGTGGATTAATCCACTGATTGGCTTAACAATCTCATAGTCCAATCATTTCCCCTCTGAACCTTCTCGCGCCGTCTCACAAATGAGCTTTTGGGGGAGGCCTCCTGATCACCCCCTAAGAAGTGTCCTTACCCACGGCAGTGGGATTCCAGGGAGGAAGATGTCACCTGCCGCCGCTGGCTGTGAAGATAAATTAAGGCCCTTCAGCCAAAGACAGAGGGTAGCCAGAAAGGGCAGGGGAATAAATAGGTTTTTCTCCTCCTCTTTCCAAAAGGGAGGCCGACCTCCCCGCACCTGCATTTCAGCCCGGCCAGAGCCACGGGGCCGTCTTGACCTGCACACGGCCAGGTAATCAATTTGTGTTGCTTTAAGCCAATCAAGCCTGGGGGGGGGGGCTCTGTCACAGGGGAAACCGGAAAACAAATCGAGTTTAATTCCCTGATGAATCGTCTCTCGTCCCCTTATGAGAAAATGCCCGATTCTATAAAGGAGCAAAAGTTTAGAAAATGAGTCTTGATAAGACCGGTGGTTTCCCTCTTTTTTCACATAAATGGGATCAGGCCAGTGCCTTGGCCAAGAGCCCTGATCAGAATTCCCCAGAGCCTGCAGGTAGGAGGATGGGACTGTCCTTGAGGGTACCTTTCTTCACACCAGATTTCATTTTTTTTTTTTTTTTTTTTTTTTTTTTTTTTTTTTGGTACTGGGGATTGAACTCAGGGGCACTTGACCACTGGGCCATGTCCCCAGCCCTTTTTTGTATTTTATTAGAGACAGGGTCTCCCTGAGTTGCTCAGGGCCTCGCCATGTCTGAGGCTGGCTTGGACCTTGTGATCCTCCTGCCTCAGCCTCCCAAGTGCTGGGAGGACAGCAGATTTCTTAATGGAGAATAAAACATCTTAATTCCAAAAGGGGTCTGTTAAAAGTGAACACATCACTTCACTTTCATTTGTTATCGTAATTGAATATGGAGCACGCTTTCTTTTTTCTTAAAGGGTTGTAAATTGTCTTGAAATTTTCTGGATGTACTTCCACACCTAGGCTGAGCTGCAGATTGCTGTCCTGCTAAAGCAAGGAGAGTTTCTTCCCCAGCTGGGGTGATTTCTTTTTCTCTTTACTTTTCTTTCCCGTAAACAGTTGCACATGCATACACATTTCTAATTTGTATCGTATAAGAGCAAGAAAAGTAAAACAGAATTGTGTAACAAGATTGATTTTTTTGTGTGCCAGGTGTGATGGGGCACACTTCTAATCCCAGGAACTTGGGAGGCTGAGGCAGGAGGATTGTGAGTTCAAAGCCAGCCTCAGCCAAAGCGAGGTATTAAGCAACGCAGTGAGACCTTGTCTCTAAATAAAATAATAAATAGGGCTGGGGATGTGGCTCAGTGCTTAAGTACCCCTGGGTTCAATCCCAGGTACCAAAAAATAAAAAAAAAAAATCTAAAAAAAATTCATGTACCCATTGTCTTGGCTATTTGGAAAGACATGAGATACTATTCCCTGAAATGCTGGAGCCATTTCCAGCCCTAAAATATGCACCTCCTTACTTAATTTTCACTTTATTTTTAAGAATTGCAAAAAGCCGGGCTCCATGGTGCACGCCTGTCATCCCAGCACTTGGGAGGCTGAGGCAGGAGGATCGCGAGGTCCAAGCCAGCCTCAGCCATGGCGAGGCACTTAGCCACTCAGGGAGACCCTGTCTCTAATAAAATCAAAAAAAAAAAAAAAAAAGGGGGGGGGCTGGGGGACGTGGCCCAGTGGTCGAGTGCCCCTGAGTTCAATCTCTGGTACCAAAAAATAAAAATAAATAAAAAGAATTGCAAAAAGATGAAAATCTCCAAAGCGTTTCACGGCCGCTTTGCAATTTCTGATTCGATCCGATCAGAACTTCCTGATTGTCTTCAGTTGGGGTCTGGGCTCCTTTTTACAGCAGCAGGGAGAACATTCCACACTTCCCTGTTTTCCATCCCAAGAGTGTGAACTAGAGGAAGAAGGTGGGTGCTTCAGACGGGTCGTGAGCATTTCGCTGGAGGTTCCTTGTTCAACGACGAGGGAGAGTCGACCCAACGGACAGAACGGCGCCGATTT
The DNA here is from genome assembly GCA_025594165.1 of Tamias sibiricus. NCBI lineage: Eukaryota > Metazoa > Chordata > Mammalia > Rodentia > Sciuridae > Tamias > Tamias sibiricus. Next base: position 8,119,302 of record CM046667.1, read on the forward strand.
GAGGTCAGGAGTTGGCAAAGGTTGACGGTTGGGCACCAGGCAAGAAGAGTCGTTGTTTTTTCTCATTGTGGCCAAAGCACCTTATGCCCTCCAGACTGTGCCTGTTCCAAATCGACTCCGGACACCTCCCTGGAAAATGTGCATATATGCGTGGCAGGAATCGCACCCTGGTCACTAGACCTGGTGCAGCTCCATGAAGCCCTTGTCTTGGTGTGGGAGGCTGGGGCTTGGTGGCCGGGGGACAAAGGGATATGTGAAGCGGGAGAAATTGGGAGCAGGCGAGGGTCCCCCGATAGCGTCCCAGCTGCGTGGAGATGATGCTGTTTTTCCCAGTGTTTGTGTGTCTCCAGATCCAAACGTTAAATCCACCCAACCCCGCCAAGGTAAAAGAATCAGGATGTAAGGGTCTTTGGGAGGTAAGGAGCTAAGGAACATGGAGGGCGAGGAATGCTTCTAGTGCTTTTATGGAAGAGCCCCCAGCGCCGGGCGTGATGGGGCGCACCTGTCATGCCAGCTACTGGGGAGGCTGAGGCAGGAGGATGGCACATTTGAAGGCAGCCTGGGCAACGCGGCGAGACTCGGTCTCAAACTGAAAATGTGAAAAGGCTGTGGACGTGGCTCAGGGGCAGAGAAGGGCTGGATTCAATCGCTGGTACCCCAAGACCCTGGTTAACAACAGCAGCAACAAAGTCTCCGGAGAGCCCCTTGCCCTTCCAACCCCGTGAGGACCCAGGAGAAGGTGCAGCCCTCCGCAGACCCCGCGTCTGCCCCGCCTGGACCTTGGGCTGCAGCTGCAGAGCTGTGAGCCGTCAGGGTCTGGGGTCTGTAAATCACCCGGGCTGGGGCGTTTTGTTACAGCGATGCACCAGCCCCCTGACCCGTGCGCCGAGCCAGGCTACCACATTCCATCACGGGAGCCGAGATAATGACGGTGGGTGGAGCAGAACTCGTGCACTGTCCTTGCCTTGGACCGAGGTTCCAGGGCATCCTGCAGAATCCAGGTGTGCCGTCCGGCAAGAGGAGTCCGTGGGTTTGTCCCCTCGCGGTCCGATTCCTTCCTCATTGGTCTGAGTTTGTTTTGCACCCGACGGCGGGGGTCTCAACCCTGGGCACGGCGGTTCGGAGCTGATCTCGCAGATTGGACCGACCCTCAGAGGAGCGCCACGGCCAAGTGCAAATCGTCTGTGTGCATGATGACACGCGCGTGATCACGTGTCCGGACGCAGCACTCAATGGTGATGCCTTCTGTATTGCCTGAAATGCACGTGTGTGTTAATTCGATTAATGACATGATTTCATATGCATCACATATATCATCCTATTATAAAGTATATTAGTACAGATTATAATTAGTATATTATCATAGATCAGGATATATGAGGAATGCTATTTTGATGACAAATGATCAATATAGTTTATGAGATAGTAATCTATACTATACTATCATCTACAATAAAATCATCATAGATTATTATTATATAGTACATATCGTGTAAGATTCCTATTATGTAATATTCAACTTCAGTAATGATAGCATGCATTATTCCATGTATGTTATATATCATTATATAATAAATTATATTCTTATTAAATAATGTCATTGGGTTAAATAATATATCATAATATATACATATAACTTATAATATTCTTACGAAAAATATATATTTATGATAATCTATGATAATATCATCACAAATGTATATTCATAATAATGTATCATATTATCAAATGCATATGTATGATAATTTATATTATTCTCACAAGCGCATGCTTATGATAATTTGTGATATTACCACAAATATATATTTATGATGATTCATGATAATATTATCACAAATGTGTCTTTATGATAATTCGTAATATTATCACAAATGTTTATTCATGATAATTTATAACATTATTATCACAAATGCATAGTCACGATAATTTATAATCTTATCATCACAAATGCATATTTAGGATGATTCTTGATATTTTTATTACAAATGTATTGCTATGATGGTAAAATATACTCTATCGTTATGCGATCTCATTATGGTAAAGTCTATCATTGTGAGAAAATACGATGAAATATTCTCTATCATCTATGCACACGGGTCTGCGAAAACGTAACGGTTTCCTTTGAAGCCCTGCTCCTCCTCCCCCTTTAGGTCATGACAATCTCAGCGAGATTGTTCCGGAAATCACAGAAGGCGCTTTCCTGCTGCGACGTCACGGCAACATCTATCATTCCCTCTGAAGTTGCCCGTTAACTTTTCTTTTTCTTTTTCTTTTTTTTAGAGGGTGCATATGATGTGGTAGGCATTGGGTCAAGGGTCTTGCACGTACCATGACCTTCTGAGGCCGTCCTATGGTTTGTGGCTCCAAACTGTGGTTGACCCATCCCTGCCTAGGCGCTCAGATATTTATCAAGGTTGAAGGGAGGAAGTCTAATAACATGGGTTCAGAAAAGAGGGAGTTTTCCAAATGCATTCTCCTGTGTCCTCATACTATCCGGATGATTTCCCAATTCGATACGACAGGCTTAAACACACGTTAACGTGCATCCAGGCACAGTGGTGAACACCTGTTATCCCAGGACTCGGGAGGCTGAGGCAGGAGGATTGCAAGTTGGAGGCCAGCCTCAGCAATTTAGCCAGGACCCAAGCAACTCAGTGAGACCCTGTCTCTAAATAAAACGTTTTAAAGTCTGGGGATGTGGCTCAGTGGTTAAGCACCCCTGGGTTCGATCCCTGGTACAAAAAAAAAAAAAAAAAGAAAATAGTTAACTTGTGTCTATGAATGTATTTTCTTCTTCATTAGATTTCTTCTCAATATCTATTTTTTGAATTTTGTAACCATAGAAAATGTGCTTAAACTCATTTTAAAGAAGAAAGTAAATTATTTTTGAGAAATGAAGATGTATTAGGGTGATTCACTACGTATATCCATGGATAAAGTTTCAGAATAAAATTCAGTTTTATTGCTTTTCCATAGCATATTCTCGAAAATAGAAAAGAATATGCATCCCGAATTTTTCTGGAGTCTGTTTTTTTTTTTTTTTTTATAAAGCTGAAAGTAGTTATGTCTTTATCAACTCTCTGGTTGAATGGGAAAAAAATAGTTTTATGCTTGATTAGTGATAATCCATTAGTCAAAAATTTATTGTGTTTGTGCATTTCTAACCATCATCAACAGAACATTTATCAGAAAGCGTTCTACCATGCATGGATCGGAACAATTAAAAATGAGAATTAAGAAGTTGCAGGGGAATTTTCAAAATGATTTACTTGCAATCTGGTCTTAATTATGACTATGATAATAAACTGATGAGTAATTTTAAGAATATATTTCACACTGAGGAATGTACTTTGGATACCTACCACTTATTTAAAAATCTTATGAAATATCCCAGGTAGATGGAGTTGGAAATGCTTTGTGAAGGGGTTCGAGTTGTGATATTCTCTCTCCTTCTCTCTCCTTCTCTCTCTCTCTCTCTCTCTCTCTCTCTCTCTCTCTCTCTCTCTCGGGGAGGGGTACCAAGGATTGAATACAGAGCTCTTAACCACTGAGCCACACCACGAGCCCTTTTTATACACTTTATGTTGAGACGGGGTCTCACGGAGTTGCTTAGAGCCTCACTAAGTTGTTGAGGCTGGCCTCCAACTTGCCATCCTCCTGCCTCAGCCTCCTCAGTTGCTAGGACACTACGTGTGCACCACCTCATCAACTAATTTGTGGTTCTCGGTGGCTGTTTAAGGGACATCACCACCTGATACTACAATAATGTAAATGGGTAACAGGGGCGTATGTGAGACCACTGGTCCCTGTTTCTGAGGTCGATTGATTTTTTTTTTTTTTTCTGATACTGGGGATTGAACCAGGGGCCCTTGACCACTGGGCCCCATCCCCAGCCCTTTTTTGCATTTTATTAGAGACAGGGTCTCACTGAGTTGCTAAGGGCCTCACCATGGCTGAGGCTGGCTTGGACCTCACGATCCTCCTGCCTCAGCCTCCCAAGTGCTGGGATGCGAGGCATGCACCACCGCGCCCGGCCCAATTGATCGAATACTTTTGAAAACATTTTTAGGTGCAGATAAACACAATGCCCTTATTTTGTTTATTTATGTGTGGTGTTGAGGATCGGACCCAGTGCCTCACCCATGCTAGCCAAGCGCTGCACCACTGAGCCACAACCCCCGCCCTTGATTCAACATTTAATTTCCTTTGCTTGGACTCAAAATCTATCATCAGTAAGTCTTATATGTTCCCACTGGATTTGATGGCAAGAACGATATGAAAAGTTTCACGCCAAAGCCTAACCCTCATTAGGTTCAATGATTTGATTGAGATACCTTGATGCCTTTGTTCAAACATGGGACACAAATTTTTTTTTTTTCCAGAGCAAACAAAAGAGGTGAATTTCTGCAATGTAGATAGAGGATGCGACTCCCGTGAATGCAGAAAAATCACTTTTCAGACACTATCAGAGGGTTGAACCATGCTTGGGTGGTCTGAACAACAAACACACAAAAGACAATGTAGAATTGGACCCAAACGGTCCCGACAGTTCTGGGTCCTGTGTGTGTGTGTGTGTGTGTGTGTGTGTTGCTGGGGATTGAAGCCTGCCAGGGCCTTGTGCATGTGAGGCAAGCACTCCACCAACCGAGCTACGTCTCCAGCCCTGCAACACACATTTTTTTATTGTGAAGATTAAAGCTAATGGGAGAGAACAGAAACTATAATAGAGTTGTGTCGAGTTATGGTAGATTGACAGATATTTGGAAATCTAGTGTACGAGAAAGTCAGAACGCACATCATTTGTGCAATACTGCACTTTTCTCAGGTGACTTTATTTTATCACGGTGACATAGAGACCCAACAAATACTACTTAGAGGAGGAGAACTTGATATGAGGCTCCTGGTGTCAGAGGTGCAGTCCGTGGCGGGCCGACTCCATGGCTCTGGCCCAAGGGGAGGCAGGACAAAATGGCGGCAGGGCCTGGAGGAGGAGAGCAGCTCAGGACGTGGCACCAGGAAGCAGAGAGAGCTCTGCTCACCAGGGACAGGATGGAAACCGCCAAGGCACAGCACAGGGACCCCCTCCTCCAGCCACACCCCACCTGCTACAGTCACCACCCAGTGAGTCCATGCAAGTGGATTAATCCACTGATTAGGTTACACCTCACACCACACAATCATTTCACCTCTGAAAAGAAAACATAAAGGTGGAAAAGTTGATTTTGGCTCATGGTTTCAGAGGTTCACTCCATGGTGGGCTGACTCCATGGCTCTGGCCCAAGGTGAGGCAGAACAAAATGGCGGCAGGGCCTGGAGGAGGAGAGCAGCTCAGGACGTGGCACCAGGAAGCAGAGAGAGCTCTGCTCACCAGGGACAGGATAGAGACCCCCAAGGCACAGCCCAGGGACCCCCTCCTCCAGCCACACCCCACCTGCTACAGTCACCACCCAGTTACCCACTCAAGTGGATTAATCCACTATTAGGTTACACCTCTCCTAACCCAATCATTTCACCCCTGAACATCCTTGCCTTGTCTCACACGTGAGCTTCTGAGGAATAGCTCACATTTAGACCATCGCAGTACTTCTTAATGAATGCTACACGGCCTCACGTCATTGGTACAATCGTGTCCTCTTTCTCAAACTCTCTGGAGCAAGTGCATGCAGCCGTTTGCTAACGATAAAATTAGGCTCATCCCTCACCCACAGCCAGGAACCGGTCCCCGATGAACCAGAGGAAAACACTGAGAACTTTCGTCCATGACCTTGGTGAGCTGAGATCACTTATCATGACATTCAACCTAGATGTCATAAAAGAGGAGCTTGCTCGCTCCATTAAAAAAAAAAAAAAAAAAAAATCTCCAAGTGGCATAAACCATCCTCGTAAGATAAAAACCAATGCCAGGGTCAAAATATTTGCAGCATTTATCACCAATGCAGGGCAAATATCTTTGATATACAAAGACATGTAGGACTAAGAGGTTCATCAATGGGATTTTTCTCTCTCTTTTTCCCATTTTTTAAAATTGGTGCACTGTGGTTGTGCATATTGATAGGATTTTTTTGTTTTTTTTTTTGCATATCTGCACATGCACAGGACACAGAATACAACAATGTAATTTTGCCCCAGGGGAATTTTATGAATAGGCAAAAGACAATTATACAACTTTCAAAAATGTTTTTTTTTTTTTTTTTTTTTTTTTTTTTTTTTTTTTTTTTTGGTACCAGGGATTGAACTCAGGGGCACTCGACCCCTGGGCCACATCTCCAGCCCTAGTTTGTATTTTATTAGAGACAGGGTCTCACTGAGTTGCTAAGTGCCTCGCCATGGCTGAGGCTGGCTCTGACCTTGCGATCCTCCTCCCTCAGCCTCCCAAGTGCTGGGCCACGTCCAGACCAAAAGTTCTTTTTTTTTTTTTTTTTTTTTTGAAATATTTATTTAATGTTAATGACCCTTAAGCATAGGAGAAAAGTTTGCATGTCACTCACAGTGAGAGGAATTAGAACTAAGGCAACACATCTTGTTGGAGAATTGTTCATTTTGGGGTACCTTTACCTAGCTTGCTGGCAAGCCTTTAATATCTTGATGATACAATGTATTAGCAAGACACTTAGGACAGACTGCCCTTGGGGTTATAAAACGCACAACGACTCTGGGGGAAAACGTGACAAGATAGAAAAAATCTATGCTTTTACTATGTCATGCAAAAATCCTACTGCAAGAGGTTGACTGTGTGCACAAAGATTTGGGTAAGGTACTGTTAGCAAGGATGCATGCTGGAAATACTTCATGTGTGTCCTTCACAGATAAGGCTGGCCTCTCATGAGCCATCCTCCGGCCTCAGCCTCCCAAGTCGATGGCATTACAGGCGTGCACCACACCTGGCTCTCTTGTCTGTCTTTCTTGATTGACACCCAGCATGTGTAGCTGTGTATGCAGTTCACTGTGATGTTTAAATGCGTGCATGCATTGGGTCGTGATGGACTCGTGGATAAGCTGAGATCCCTGTGTATTTGAAAAGCTCTTTCGTGACCCATTTTTTGGCAGATGCATGGAATCATTATTTTTTTTTTCTTAACTCTGCTCTTAGTGGGAAGGTTCCTGCTCTCTGTTAGGTTCCTGCTCTCTGTTAGCTTGAGCCCTCTCACCTGGCCTTCTGCCTGTGCTATGGTCACACCTGTAGCCTCTGCAAAGGACACGTGGGGTGGAAGTGGAGGCCGGGCGCCTGATTCCCTCAGCACGTCGCGATTCCTCTTTCTTCTTTCTGTACACACAGCCAGGGCCCCGATTGCCTTCCCCAAAGCAATGCCAACTCGGGACGCTACCCAGACGCCTCTTCCCAGACGTCCTGTCAGGATCACGCTGTGTGTGCTACCAGACGCGGGGCCTGCACGACTCGGTCCCCTCGGCGTTGATTCTGCTTTTCTTTCTCTTTGTCGGGGACGAACGTCGGGACACACGTTCGTTTGGGTACCCGCCCGTATCATCCAGAGCCAGACGAGGTCTTTGATCTCGGCTGACTTAATTCTACGACGATGCAGGTAGCCGAGCATATTGCCTCGTTTATGATTTAAATACTGTTTCCATGACATGAGCATTCTATCATTCATCTACAGCGTACGTCACAGACAGTGCCTTTCATTTACACTGTTGATGCCTGCGAGCTTACAGTGGAGCGTGTCCAATCTGTCTGGCGGTCTTATGCCCAAGGCTCTCTCCACTGACAAATTCTTTGGTCATCCAAGGCGTCGAAGCTTATTCTTATTTTTTTGCTTGAAGTTTTCAACAATAAACACCTCTCAGTGGAGGGGAAACTGCACTTGGTAGATGGCATTGTTTGGCATCCGTGAAATTTCACGTTGGATCCGAACATCCAAGTCAAAGGGCCCACACCGATCAGGTGCATGTGAAATTATCAGCAGGCCGTCGCACAACCTCGTTTGGAATGCAAAGCAAAACGTTAAGTAGGGAAATCAAATGATGTATTGTCATGCACCCTTTGAGAAAGGTGTGGAACAGAGGGACTTAGGAACACGAATAAGCAAAGTTGCAGTGACTTCAAAGAAAGAGCTATGGAGACCTCGGCTCTCACGATGGAACCATCCGATGTCAATGACGGCAGAATTTTTTTTTTTTTTTTTTTTTTGTACCAGGGATTGAGCTCAGGGGCCCTCGACCCCTGGGCCCCATCCCCAGCCCTATTTTGGATTTTATTAGAGGCAGGGTCTCACTGAGTTGCTTAGGGCCTCGCCATGGCTGAGGCTGGCTTTGACCTCGCGATCCTCCTGCCTCAGCCTCCCAAGTGCTGGGATGACAGGCGTGCGCCACCGCGCCCGGCGACTGCAGAAAGATTTTTGGATGGAAAGGCACAAATAATATCTGCCGTCGATATTGTGACAAACATGGCAGTTGCCGATGAAACCCGAATAAGTGTTGTCATGATACAGGACTCAAATTTTCTTCTATTTTTTATTATGAATGTGAAATAAGTTTTGGTGTTTTCTGAAGACATTGCCAGACGTCCGTCAGACTGCTGTTTTGCCATCCGTCACGTGAACAAATACAATCGCAGCTGTGAAGCATGGAAGTCCTACCCCCAAGATAGCAGCATTAACCAGTGTGGCTCCCTGTCGTAACACGTCCATCATCAATATTCTACCCAAGAAACCTGGCTAAATCAGTGCATGCTTAGTAGAAAGAGCAAAAAAAAGTCACGTTTCTACCATTAACTGCATTTTCAATGCAAAATAGAAGTCTTCAGCCGGATGTGGTGGTGGTGGCTTTACATGTCTGTAATCCCAGTGGCTCGGGAGGCTGAGGCAGGAGGATTGCAAGATGGAGGCCAGCCTCAGCAAGTTAGCGAGGCCCTAAGCAACGTAGCGAGAACCTGTCTCAAAATATGAAGGGCTGTGGATGTGGCTCAATGGTTAAGCACCTGTGGGTTCAATCAACAGAAATCTTTGTTTGTCAAAACACAACCAAACGGTCGAAACACTCAACTTTTGGCTGTTATTTAGTAAGGAGGCCGCTTAGCAGTAAGCGGCCGTCTTTGCAAGTGGCTGGCTGTGGATATGCCAATCACCTTCTGTAGGAGAGCATTTAGGTTTGGGCAAAAGCAATATGGCAGACTGAAATGGTGGAGAGATCATCGCTATGTACTTGAGGGCTTTGCAATGCTGTTGTTTATTTGAAAAAACCCTTGTAATTGCTTTCCAGACCTCTCAGGAATTTCTTCTTCTCTCTCTCTTCTAGACAGAGTCTGGCGAATTGGTCCTTCCATGAGATTTCCCCCTCACCCCAATAACTCCTGTATAACACACGCATGATTTTCTGAGCTCAAATGCATCAAAGTCCATTATATGTAAATGACTTGAATAATTTGCAAGGCTCCTTGCTTGCGTTATAATTGGCCATGCCCCATTACGGCCTAAAAATGGGGGTTGGATACCTGCTTGCGGGGACCGTGGAATTGCCGCGTGGTTTGCAATGGAGTCAAATGCACTGTTGAGAAAGCAGAGAAGAAGCTGTTTTTCCGTCAAACACGGACGTCTCCCCGCTGTCTGGCAGACAAAGGTGAAAGAGACCATTTCATCCCGTCAGTTTTCTCAGACTGGGAACAAGTCACAGAGACCAAGCTCCTGCGTACAATCACCAATAACTAGGTGGTCCTTGTATTTCTTAAATAGAAAAAAAAAAAAAAAAATCCAGGTTTGTACAGTGTCAGTGTATGGTAGGTCTCGTTGATCCAAAAAGGACTTCATTCCGAGACCCGCGGTGGATGGCTGGGCTTTGGGCTACTGACAGACCCCCACGCTATGTTTTTTCTTATGCTTCTTGGATAACAATTAACGTCTCTATGAGACACACTGAGAGACCATTCACAATCACTACTTGTGACACATACCACCGACAAAAACACGCTCTAAGAAAATAGGCCACCGAATGCGTATTTTATTTCTGCTGTTTTCCGTTTTTGCATCTCTGGGTGGATGTTGGCGGAGGTGGACCGAGAGACGTCGGTCAGGCAGCTCGCCAAGGGTCAAGGTTTCTGGTCTGACCCGAGGCTGCTGCGTATCCCGTGCATCACAGCCCAACAGTCGGTCCCAGGGAAGAAAGGACAGAGATAAATGGACTTTCTCCTTTCACCGGTGACAAAAGCAATGCCACCTACATGTGACCTTCTGGTTGCACGAGAAAATTATAAACAGTTCCTTTTGCACTTAGCATTGATTTATGTTTTCTGAAAGCATCCACGTCCTCTGCACCTGAGATTTCTTGACACTCCTGTTTGACTGCGGGTCTTTCCTCTGTATTTACCCTTCAGGGCCTCTTCAGATAATCTGGACGCCTTCTTTGAAAAATTCTAAACTCAGGGCTGATCCTTCAACTTGTTTTGATTTCTGAGAATATCGGCTGTGCTTCAGTGATTTTTACCACGGAGAATCGCAAGCCGTGAGATAGATGGGATGGTAGAGAGACAGTATAAGTGGATGGATGAATAACTGGATGGATGGATGGATGGATGATAGATCCGTTGATCAATCAGTTGTTCATTAGATAGAATCGATGGATGGAAGATGGGTAATGTGTGGATAAATATGTAGATAGATAATATAAGTAGGTGGATAGATGGAGAATCAAAGATAGAGAGATAGATGGATAGATCGAATAGATGGCTGGAAGATAGATGGATGGATGGGTAAATAGATAATATAAATATATGGAAAATAGAGGTAGAAAGATAGATGACAGATAGGATGGATTGATGGGATGGATGAATGGATAGATGGATGGATGGATGGATCAATAGATAGATAATATAAGTAGATGGAAAATAGAGATAAATGGATAGATAGACAGATAGATAGACAGACCAATAAATTTATACAATGGTTTGATGGGATGCATGGATGGATAGAAGATAGATAGATAGATAGATAGATGGGATGGATGGATGGATGGATGGATGGATAGGAGGATGGATGAATGGAAGGATGATGGATGGATGGATAGGAGGATGGATGGATGGATAGGAGGATGGATGGATGGATAGGAGGATGGATGGATGGATGGATAGGAGGATGGATGAATGGAAGGATGATGGATGGATGGATGGAGGATGGATGGATGGATGGATGGATGGATGGATGGATAGATGGAAAGATGAATGGATAGATAGATAGATGGTTTGATGGGATGGATGGATGGATAGATGATGGATGGATGTATGATGGATTGATAGAAGGATGGATGGATAGATGATGGATGAATGGATAGATAGTAGTTTGGATGGATGATGGATGGATGGTTAGGAGGATGGACGGATAGATGGATGGGTGATGGATGGATGATGTATAGTTAGGAGGATGGACGGATAGATGGATGGATGATGGATGGATGGATGATGGATGAATAGGAGGATGGGGATGGATAGGAAGAGGGATAGATGGATGGATGGATGAATTGTTGGATATATGAATGGATGGATAAGAGGATGAATGGATGGTTGGTGGATGGATGGATGGGTGGATAGATGATGGATGGATGGGTAGATGATGGATGGATGGATAGGAGGAGGGGTGGATGGTTGGGTGGATGGATGGGTGGATAATGTACGGATGATAGGAGGAGGGGTAGGTGCATGGATTGCTGGAGGAGTGGTTGGATGGATGAATGCATGAATACTTGGATAAATGGGTGGGTTGGTGTTTTTGGAAATGCAGCCTTCCCTTAAGTAAAAAACACCAACCCATCCATTTATCCAAGTATTCATCCATTTAAAAATCCTCAAAGAGCATTCTGTGTACCTACTAATCCCATCCTGCCCCTTGGGCGATTCCTAGATATATCAGCATTCTCAACATTTTTACCCAAGTCTCATAGTCACATATTTCACAGTGTTTCCCTCTGGGAATGCCAAATTTATTTTGGTCCCAAATGTTATTTTGTCAGTAACAGTGTTGGCAAATAAATCTGGGGGGAAAAAAGTACATATATTTGTCAGTATCCTCGTTTTCATGAGGTAAATAATAAACGAGGTCGCGCTTAGGTGAACACCTGAGAGGTAGTTTTTAAAAAGAAGGCATCGAATATGTGTGTCTCCTCCAGGGAGCCGACGTTCAGAAGCATTTTCCAGATTCAAGGTCATTCTATTTTTTTAACAATTGGCGCAATCCACGTTAGGGATCTTGGCGGTCGAATTTAGTAAAGGCTATTTTTTTTTTTTTTAACATTTAAAGATCACAATTTCAGATGACGCCTGAATAATTTGGAGGAATAAAAAGAAAAAAAGAAAAGGAAAATCGTGCACAGCTCTTGGCTATTGAAGCCAAGAGCCGTTGATGACACAGGGGACTTGTGGCCCTGATAGCTCAGCCAGAAGACAGTCTTGGGTTACCTGGGTTCGGTCCTGTTCGCGTGGAGAGCCGGGCAAGAGAGCCCGCATGGTTGAGGAAGTGGTTTCTCAGGACAGGACAAGTGTATCAGGGGTTCATGGTGTCAGAGGTTCAGTCCATGGCGGGCCGACTCCATGGCTCTGGCCCAAGGTGAGGCAGGACAAAATGGCGGCAGGGCCTGGAGGAGGAGAGCAGCTCAGGACGTGGCACCAGGAAGCAGAGAGAGCTCTGCTCACCAGGGACAGGAGAGAAACCCCCAAGGCACAGCCCAGGGAGCCCCTCCTCCAGCCACACCCCACCTGCCTGCAGTCACCACCCAGTGAGTCCATGCAAGTGGATTAATGCACTGATTGTGTTGAGGATCTCATCACCTAATTATTTCACCTCTAAATGTTCCTGCCCGGTCTCACACCTAAGCTTTTGGGACACACGTCATAGCTAAACCGTAATACTTAGATTTGAAGAGATGTGGCAGTTTTTAACTTGTGTGGGCCGTGTCGTTGAACACACACTGACGGCCTTGGGTGTTGAACTAACCTTGACTTCCGTGTGTCCTGTTTCTACGTACACACAGCACCCAACTTTTCTGATCTTTTACAAATCAAGAAGGTCGACAGACTACTCTTCCTTCCATCAGTCTGCATTAAGGTCATTCTTTAAACATGGATTGCTGAAAATGTAGGTAGGATGTGATAGGGAATTTCCTTTTTTTTTTTTTTTTTTTTTCTGGTAAGCAGTTGCCGTGAGTTCATTACTGATATCGACAGCGTATGGATCAATGCCTTTTACTAACTACAACGTACAGAGGATTTTTATGGCCTGCATTGCAAACCATGGATTCTAAAGATTGGGGCTGGGATTGTAGCTCAGTGTTAGAGCACCGGCCTTGTAGGAGTGAGGCCCTGGATTCGATCCTCAGCACCACATAAATAAATAAATAGACAGATAAATAAAACAGAGATATTGTGTCCATCTACAACTAAAAATAAAAAATGCTCATTTGGATGTAGGAAAACGGGCATTGTTTGGAACGGAGGAGAATGGAAAAGAAGAAGAAAACACACACGCTATCTCCCTGCCTTTAGGGAAATAAGGACAAATAACTAACCAGATTTTGTGGATTTGCTCCCAGCGCAGAACCAGGAAATCGATGCAGGATCTGACTTTTATTTGAAGCCATTATTAAGTTCCTGCCGTTCCCTTGAATCCCGAGGAGACTCGGTAAACCTAAGGCAGGTGTCTGTGTAACGCGTGTATTCCGGAGGAGGAGTGTGTTTGTGCAAAGCTAAAAGTCCACTTAGGATTTCTTTTCTAGGTCTGTGACCTCATTGTGTCATCGAAAAGAAGACATAACTTTGGAAATGCAAATATTAAAATCAAGGCTTTGGTGATCTTTTAAAAATTTATTTATCTGGGCTAATTAGTGATGCACGTCAGCAGAACGCATTGAGATTCATTGTAGACAAAGGGAGGACAGCTTCTCGTGTCTCTGTTTGTACACGATGTAGCATCATGCCATATGTGCAGTCGTACATGTGCCTACGGTCACGATGTCCGTCTCATGCCACCATCTTTCCTACCTCCACATCCCCTCCCTTTTGACCTATTCAAAGTTCCTCCATTCCTCCCCATAATGGATCAGCATCCACTTATCAGAAAGAACGTTCAGCCTTTGGTTTGGGGGGATTGGCTTACTTCATGTAGCATGACAGACTCTAGCTCCATCCATTTATCTACAAATGCCATTTATTTCACTCTTCTTCATGGCCGCATAATATTCTATGGAATATATTCGCCCCATTTTCTTGATCCATTCATCTACTGAGGGACACCTAGGTTGGTTCCGCAGTCTCACTATTGTGAGTTGAGCTGCTATAAACATTGATGTGGCTGTGTCATTATAGTGTGCTGATGTTAAGTCCTTTCAGTATAAACCAAGGAGTGGGATAGCTGGGTCACAGGGTGGTTCCATTCCCAGTTTCCTGAGGAATCTCCATCCTGCTTTCCAGAGTGGTTGCACCCATTTGCTGTCCCACCCGCAGTGTAAGAGGGTGTAAACTTAAGGATTTCTTGGACTGCGGTTTTCCTTCAACTTTTCAACCCGGGCTATCTAAATTCCTAGAACCATGGCTTCAACTTTTCAACTTTAAACACAAAAACCCAAAGTACCCATGCATGTAACTATACTTATAGGACACCCCGCGTTCTCTGAACCCCCCCCCCCCCAAAAAAAAATCAAGGGTTGAATGTTTTCCTCTGACATGCAAAAATACACCAAAATTGGTTAAGGGCTAAGGAGGAATGGGAAAAAGGGAGAGACAGTGGATTGAAATCTGACCCAATCTTGCTGCATGCATAAATGATGATGCCTCTGGGAATTCATCTTCGTGGGTAGGCACGGGACAAAATTCTTTTTTAAAAAAAAAAAATCTATACATAAATAGCCTCAAGATCAGCAGGAGCAGAGGGAAAGAATCCCAGGGAGGAGGAGGAGGAGAGAGGAAAGTGATTCCTGGGGATGGAACAGAGGCAATTATAAGATGTGCTTGGATCATTGTGTCAAGATAAACCCTAATGTTGTTTGTTTGTTTTTTTTTTTTGTACTGGCGATGGAACTCAGGGGACCTCGACCCCTGGGCCCCATCCCCAGCCCATTTTTGTATTTTATTAGAGACAGGGTCTCACGGAGTGGCTAAGTGCCTCGCCATGGCTGAGGCTGGCTTGGACCTCGCGATCCTCCTGCCTCAGCCTCCCAAAGTGCTGGGAGGACAGGCGTGCGCCACCGCGCCCCGGCAACCCTAATGTGTTATTGACCAGTAAAACAACCTGATTAAAACTGCAAAAAGTAAATAATAATAAAAACAAATGATCAAGGATGGAGATGATAGCTCAGTTTACGTAGCGTGGACGACGAGGTATCGGGTGCAATAACAGAACCCGTGTCTTGGTGGGATGATGTAAACACGTGTTGAATGCCGAGGCTACGCCTGTCATCCGCATCTCTGGGCATTTGCAAATGACCTTGACCCAGGCTAGGGACGCGGGGTGTGCATCGCCGATCCCAGGACCCCCACGCAGTGCCCCGTGTTGGGATTCTTCTGACATTGCTAACGACTCTTGGTGAGTCTCCAGATCAATAAACGCCCCTCTTCTCTCTAATTCCTTGGCAGCTGTATCCTGGAAACTTCAGTGTCGATGAAGTCTGTGCAGAATCAAAAGCAAAGACAGAAAAAAGAGAGAGAGAGAGAGAGGAGACAAAATAAAAGAAGGCGCCTTTGATTGGGTTTCAACGTAGCATGGAGTCGGTTTCTTGACTGAGGTTCAGAAATCCAATGAGAGGTTCTATGCACCAGTTGCCACCGCCCTGGGGGACGTTTCCGAGCCCTGTGTGGGGAATGATATGATTTCCTGCTTGCCCTTTGGTGTGGTTCTGCCGGGACATGCACGGCGGACCTTCTTTTGCTCCTGCTAAATAGGGTAGGGACGTTAAATGAGGGTCCCAGCACAATTAGGGTGCAGGAAAACAGGAAGCAAAGAAGAATTCAAAACAGAATGAAAGAAAAACCGTGGTGTCCCCTAAGGAAGCAGAGTGCGACCCTCCAAATACTTTTTTTATAACGAGAGGGTCACAGACGGACTTTAGGGTCTCCTTGAACTTTGAACCCCATGCAAGTTGCTGTTGTTATTGATATTATTATTGTTGTTGTTACTGGGCATTTAACATTGAACTCAGGGGCCCTTGACCCCCGGGCCCCATCCCCAGCCCTTTTTTGTATTTTATTAGAGACAGGGTCTCACGGAGTGGCTAAGGGCCTCGCCATGGCTGAGGCTGGCTTTGACCTCGCGATCCTCCTGCCTCAGCCTCCCAAGTGCTGGGATGACAGGCGTGTGCCACCTGTGCACCCGGCTTAGTTCTGTTTTCATGTCCCTAAACATCTGTTGGAAGAGTCTGAACTCTCTCTTGTAGGGGCTTTGCTGATGGATGTCACAAGGGTAGTCTCAAGGTTTCTGTGTTGGCTCACCCGGAACAGAATGACCACGAACCATTTTGATAAGAATGAGCTCAGAAATATGTCTTCATTCTATTTTCAAGACGGCTGAGGTTGAATCAGTCACCTGCCTCAAAAAGTTCTCAACTTCAACAGTTGGGCATGTTAAAAAAAAAAAAAAAAAAATTGCAAACCATGCTGGGCGCGGTGGCGCACGCCTATGATCCAGCAGCTAGGGAGGCTGAGGCAGGAGGATCACACATTTAAAGCCAGCCTCCACAATGGCGAAGCACTTAGCAACTCAGTGAGACCCTGTCTCTAATAAAAATACAAAAAAGGGCTGGGGATGTGGCCCAGTGGTTCAGTGCCCCTGAGTTCAATCCCCAATACCCCAAAATAATTAATTTATAGCTGCACTAATTTAAGAAAATGTATTTTAAGGAAGTATTTGTTTTAAGAATTGGATTCTAAAGGTTATCAAATTATAATTTTTGGTGTCTCTCTTTTTCTCAAAAAAAAAAAATATATATATGTATTTTTTGGTACTGGGGATTGAACCCAGAGGTACTTAACCACTGAGACACATCTTCAGCCTCTTTAATTTCTTATTTTGAGACTGGGTCTTGCTAAGTTGCTTAGGACCTCACTAATTGCTGAGGCTGACCTCCGCCTTGTGATCCTCCTGCCTCAGCCTCCCAAGCGGCTGGGGTTACAGGTGTGCGCCACCACACTCAGCAGGAATCTTGTTTGAATGAAGAAATTACCCTTTCCCTTTTGTCACGTCTGCTAATTGTCATTGGAAGCTTCTTTTCCTGCTTCGTCTTCTAAAGTGGTGAGTTCGCTATTTATACAGCACACGGGGATACGATCGCTACAATTTGCTACAATGCTCATAGACAGGGTTTTCCCATAATGGCATTAATCACTGATTAAAAAAGATTTTTTTTTTTAACCATTGCTTTAATGTTTCATAATAGTAGCAACGCGTTGAATCCACCATCGCAAAGGAAGTCAATCATTTTAATGACTGTTTGACAGCTGTTGAACCTGCTCCGCGGCGGCAAGGCTAAAGCAATTGAGGACTGTCGACCTGCGTCAACCTGAGGCGATGCTGTTGGTTTCATTTCTGTGTTTGAAAGAAAAATTAGATGCCCCTTGCTTGTTGGCTAGCATCCGAATGAAGTAAAGAAGCAGGCCTGAGGCCGGGCGCAGTGGCGCACGCCTGTCGTCCCAGCACTCGGGAGGCTGAGGCAGGAGGATCGCGAGGTCCAAGCCAGCCTCAGCCTTGGCGAGGCCCTTAGCAACTCAGTGAGACCCTGTCTCTAATAAAATGCAAAATAAGGGCTGGGAATGGGGCCCAGGGGTCGAGGGCCCCTGAGTTCAGTATCAAAAAAAAAAAAAAAAAAAATGAAGCATGCCTGAAGTTGCAAAGTCGATCAGCCGATGCCCGTGGAGTTGGGACTTATCACCCCCTCATGGGGGGTGAGAAAGGGCCGGGCATCGGGGGACGGAGGCTGCGTTCGTTTAGATGCCGTCTTCCCCGTTTATGTATGGGATTCAGCATGACGGCCGTGCATTTTCCTGGATTCCAAGGTGACAGTATTCGTCAGCTTTTTTTAATCACTGCTAGTAACCAGCCAGGGCTCCAAAGACGTCGTCTCAACGCATGCATGCATCCAGGATGAGCAGCAGGGATACAGACTGACTGAATACGGAGACCTGATCGTGACGATGACGTGCATTAAAAGTCATGAAGGATCTACCCAGGCATGGGCCAGAGAAGATTAAAAAAAAAAAAAAAAAAAAACCACACACCTACAAAGGACTTTGTGGATACGTCTCCCGGTGATTGATGGACAGATCGCACCCATCTGCACTTTCAGAAGTCTCAACGCTGCTACGCTCTCCACTTGATTCTCTCAAACCTGCTAATAAATCCAGGGCACCTTCCCATTTCGAAATCGTCATTCTACGCGTCCGCGCTGGCTAAGTGTGAGGATTTATAAGCAGGGGGAGACGCGCGGGCAAAGCCAAGCATGGGCCTGGGAGCCGCGCCGATCAATCTTGTGGGAAGGAAACAAACCTCTTCATTTACCAACCCTTCCCTGCCCGTGACATACAGGTGACGGATTTAGCCACCGTCACCCCAAGTATGTCCCACGGTGACCGGCATCATGCATCATCCGCTAATCGGAACCGAGCACATTAAAATGCCCCAGTGTTCCTTCAGGGGGAAAAGGAAAAAAAAAAATCACGACCTAAAGAGGGAGATGGTTTTGAATGGGTGTGCAAAGAGATTTCCGCTTGAGGGAATTAACGGACAGAGCAGATGCCACCTTGGATTCCAGCCAATATCTTTTTTTTTTTTTTTTTTTTGGTCACAGGGTACTCACAGTGGTGATTGGAAATAGGGCTGCCAGCAGCTCACAGTTGCTCCTGGAGATTCGTCTTTGGTTGGTCATGAATTGCCTTTGTAGAAAATTAGATGCTGCCTCTCCACCCAAAAAGGTCCATCACCAAAGTTTTGCAATATGGTACACATGGTTTTTTTTTTTTTTTTTTTTGGTACTGGGGATTGATCTCAGGGGCACTCGACCACGGGCCCCATCCTCAGCCCCTTTTTTTGTATTTTATTAGAGACAGGGTCTCCCTGAGTTGCTGAGTGCCTCACCACGGCTGAGGCTGACTTGGACCTCGCGATCCTCCTGCCTCAGACTCCCAAGTGCTGGATGACGGGCGTGCGCCACCGCGCCTGCTAGCCACTGGTTTGGGCACTAAAAAAATCCCTTGCCCCCAGTCGCTGTCTGAAGACCCCCCCACGCAAGTCTCCGTGCTTCCTAAGGAGTCCTCGTGAACATGCTCCAGTCGAAGTTGTTTGCATTAAAGAAACATCATAGGCAGACCGTCCCTTACATTGTCCAGGAATCAAATGACGTATCGACGTGTATATGTGGTTGTTAATGCTGAAGATGCTGGGCCGGAGCCTCAAGGTCTGGATGCATCCGTGACGGCTTCTCATCTTTCCACTTTGTGTTGGCTCCGTCCGAAATCCGAGGGGACTTTGATGTGCGGGAGGGGGAAGTCGATGGAGGGAGCGCAACGACGTCCTGTTGGGTTCGAGGAAGGCGAAGTGGAGTCGTGGAAACCTGACCCCGGTGGGCGTCTTCGGAGGAGCTGTCTTCAGGGCAAGACGATCCCGAAACGAGACCCCCCCTCCTTCCCGAGGTCCCCAGTGATGGTCAACACTTGGAACCGTCCGAAACCCATTAGGACCACGGCCCGTCCTCAGGGGAGCCGAGACGGGGAGGTAGCAAAACCCACTCCATTACTCGTGGTGGATGTCCCTGTGGAGGATGAGATGGGCTTGAAATAGTCACGAGGCAGGGATCGCTCCACACGGGAGGGCTGTGCAAATGCACCCGGGGCTATGACCGCCTCTCTTTGGTGATTAACTTAGAAGCACTGCGGTCGAGCCTGAGAGCACCGGCTGTCGACAGAGCACCGGCATCTCCCTCTGATGGTGTGCGGCCATGAAATGCACCGGTCCCGGAGGCCATCCAGTGAATTTACGCACTGATAGTGAAGCTGGGGTGCGGGCTTCCATTTGGAGTTCAAGTGTCACAGACGCGGTCCCCAGGGTGGAAATGCGTTGGAGACCTTAGGAGGTGGGTCCCGGTAGGAGGAAGTGAGGGCATGGGAACTCGCCCTTTGTAGGAACTATTGGCACTGTGACCCCCAGCTCTTTCTTTTTTTTTTTTTTTTTTTTTTTTTTTTTCCTAGCTATAACATAAGCAGCTTTTCTTCACCTGTGCCCCCACGGGGCTGTGGTGCCTCACCACAGGCTCAAACCAACAGGACCCGTTGGTCATGGACTGAAATTTCCAACACCATGCGCCACCCCCCCAAAACTGGTTTTTCTTTATAACTGAATTCTTGGAGTTATTTGTTACAGTCACCGAAAACCGACAAACACAGGTATAACGGTACATTCAACGATGGGCGTCGGCAGAAAGGTCTCTGGACATTCCCGACCTCCTGAGAGGCTACCTTGTCCTCAGAGAGAAAGGGGGGAAATCCTGGAAATTTCCAGTCGTGCCCCATAGGTGCAGAAAAGAGGTTTCGGACATACAACCTGAAGTCACATCATTGTAATGCCCTTTGCAAGATACGGGCCCTCCAGGAACTCCCTGTCTGGCCGGATGATGACTACTTGGACTTCAGGGCTACTGGACAGGTTAAACCGAGAGGCTGACCGATGTTGCTGATGTAAGAAGCTACCTGAAATGACTCTAGTCATGTGTACGTACCTGAGCCTGGATGTGGTCTTTGGTCTGATCTGACCGATTTCATACACCTAAATAAATACGTATTCTACAATGATATATACTCATGATTTTATGGTATACTACATTATTAAATTATAAATACATTTATACATTAGACACGCATGACCGTATATTGTAACTATATTACTATATGTTGTCAAGTATTGTGTTATGATTAAATGCAATTGTGAATATTTATGATCATGTATGTTTTATAATTTTACATATCAATCAATGTACTTATCTACCTATCCTCTGGTTATCACGTGTCTGTCATCGATTAATGTATCACCTATCAATCTGTCACCTACCTATTACCATTCTACTGTCTATCATCTATCTCTCTATCTGTCATCTACCAATTCTGTCTATCTATCTATCTATCATCTATCTATCTATCTATCTGTCATCTACCAATTCTGCCTATCTATTTATCAATCTATCTGTCATCTACCAATTCTGCCTGTCTGTCTACCTATCATCTATCTATCTATCTATCTATCTGTCATCTACCAATTCTGTCTGTCTAGGTGGCTGTCACCCTCTGGGTGGGGTGGCTCCTGGCACCTGGTGTGTGGAGCCCAGAGAGGCTGCTCCACCTCCTGCAGTGCACAGCACAGCCCAGCCCAGAGAACCCCCAGCCCCAGATGCCCACAGTGCAGAGAAAACCTGCAGGACAGAGTCTCTGTCCATCATCTGTCCATCCAGCTGTCATCTGTCTATCTATAATCTATCCATCTATCTGTCTATCATCTATCTATCTGTCATCCACCAATTCTATCTATCTATCTATCTATCTATCTATCTATCTATCTATCATCTACCAGTTCTGTCTGTGTATCTACCCATCTGTCATCTACCAGTTCTGTCTATCTATCTGTCTGTCTATCTATCTATCTATCTATCTATCATCTACCAGTTCTGTCTGTGTATCTACCCATCTATCTGTCATCTACCAGTTCTGTCTGTCTGTCTATCTATCATCTATCTATCCATCTGTTATCTACCAATTCTGTCTGTCTATCTATCTATCTATCTATCTATCTATCTATCTGTCATCTACCAGTTCTGTCTGTCTAGGTGGCTGTCACCCCCTGGGTGGGGTGGCTCTGGCACCTGGTGTGTGGAGCCCAGAGAGGCTGCTCCACCTCCTGCAGTGCACAGCACAGCCCAGCCAGAGAACCCCCAGCCCCAGATGCCCCCACAGTGCAGAGAAACCTGCAGGACAGAGTCTCTGTCCATCATCTGTCCATCCAGCTGTCGTCTGTCTGTCTGTCTATTCATCCACCCACAAACCTACCTATCCATCCCCCATGCATCTAATTGTCCATTATCTGTGTCACTTTCCAGCGCGCGTGCACACACACACACACACACACACACACACACACACTTGGAGATGGGCATTTCTGCTTTGTCCTATATAAAAATGATGCACGTGCTTAAACGTGTTGCCCACTGACCCGGCCCTCTTCCTTGTCCAGCACTGCCCTCTTGGGCTCCCTCCACACTACAGAGGTCCTGTTAGATTGAAACAGACCTGGGGCATTGCTCTTTGCTAACGGCCTCATAGCCAATGCAGTGTAGGGCAGGGATTCCCTGGTGTTTGTGTGAATGGGTCTGCTTGCCAGTCGTTGGAATACCCATTGCGCACCCCAGGCCCAGCACTCACCAGTTGGTACGATGATCAGCAACCCTGTGGCCGCTTCATGTCTTTCCTACGGTGTGTTTTGTCATTATTTCAGAGAGAACCGCTTCTGCTGACGAAAACCATTTTGTTGTAAAGTGACCTGCTGTGTCACCAAGGCAGGAGACGCCGACATGGTTTGGGGAGTCCTCACGGCCTCGGGGGAGGTGTGCAGGGGTCCACCTGGACCATCGAGATCGAACGGCACTTGAGGATGTTCTGCGGGGTGATGACATCGCCCAGCAATCCGTGCTGAGAACCCACCCCTGTCAGTCAACGATGCCCGACCGCAATGACCCGGCCATGGTGCTGACCCCGGCATCTTCTCCGCGGGCACCTGCTGTGGGTGTGTGTTGTAACGTGCACCCGAGATCCCCAGGGGCCCTAAAACAGAAAAGACCGGAAGGTAACAAGATTCACAAGCAGAAACATCTCTACTTGTTGGGGCTGAACCCTGGGATTGCCGATAGGTAGACATGTCACGGTTAAGGGCCAGCCGCGGTGGCCCACGCCTGTCATCCCAGCAGCTGGGGAGGCTGAGGCAGGAGGATCGCGAGGTCAAAGCCAGCCTCCGCCAAAGTGAGGCCCTGAGCACCTCAGTGAGACCTGTCTCCAAATAAAATACAAAATAGGGCTGGGGATGGGGCTCAGTGGGCGAGGGCCCCTGAGTTCGATCCCCAGTACCAATAGATCTCATTTATCAACCTCTCTGTTCTATTAGCTAATTTATCTACCGCTACTAGTTATCTATCAACTACTTATATATATCCATGAGCATCTATAGATCAGCAATGTGTCTACCAACCTCATCATCTCTACACTTCGCCACTATTTGTATATCTATGAGTATCTAAGTGTTATCAATGTATCTCTCTACCTATCATTTGCATATTTACCCGCCGATCTGATCGGCGATGTCTGCGCATAGCTATCATCTGCGGATTTATCTACTCCAGATCTCTCACCTAAAGATCTGTGAATACCGAGCGGATCATCTAGGTTTTTTCAATATACGTGGATCATCAACATAAACGTAGCTCATTTTTTCACGTCCATTTATCTATCCTTTGTATTTTTTCTATCCATGTCAACACTTAAACATCGATGAATAGCTATCTGTGTGCCATCCACAGCGACGCACCTGCCATTTGCATATTTGTCTGCCCGTCTGCGATCTCTGTGAATCTCTATCATCTCTTACAAATACATCATCTGTATATATATCCATCTGTCTGTCCGCCTAGTCATCTAACTTCCATCTACTTATTGACCTTTATCTCTCTATCCATCTACACATCAATGCAAAGTCATTTTTTTTTTTAACACGTCAGGGCTGGGGTGTATATCTCAGGGGTAGAGTGTGACCCTGGGTTCCCACCCAGCCCCACAAAAATACAGAAATGACTGGGGATGGAACCCAGGGGTGCTTAACCACTGAGCCACTTCCCCCAGCCCATGTTTGAAGAGTGCATTCTGAGACCTATCCTCTCAAAGTCGCTGAGGACCTTGGTGCGTTGCCGAGGCTGACCTCGAACTTGCCATCCTCCGGCCTCGGCCTCCCCGCGTGACGGTTTCTTCTTTGAAGTGCTACTTAGTCATTTCTTTTCCCGTTTTTCTACGTCGGTCTTTTTAATTCTCTCGTTCGTTAGGTGCACAGGTGTGTGGGTTCACAGATACAGAGCTAGAAGTCCGCGTATGCATGCCTACGTGTGTAGGCAGATATATCCACACAGGCATCCTAGACAGGTGCATCTATGTTCATTGATGAAGTCTGGATGTCAATCCTAATCCTCTGTGCTAAAATACGTTGCAAATCGTCCTCGCATATACTTGACATTTTTTGGATGGGACTCCTTTCTTTGTGGAGATAATCTCATTTTTGCACTCAGTTTGCGTTGTTTTAAAATGATTTATTCTTTTTGGGGTTTACATAATAATTCTTTCCTTCCCAGGGGAGAGAATATCCTACCTATGCTGACTTTTACGTTCTGAAAGCTTTGTTTGTTCACATTTGGGCTTTTCACCTGTCTAGATTTTAATAGGCTTATTTTTTTTTATTAGCATGAGATAAAGCTCTGCTTTTTACCCCTTGTGGATAAGCATTTTACAAACTCTTTTATGCAATCGTCCTTTATTTCTCCACTAATTTATAACAATAACAAAGCAAATGTGCCTCCCCTACGTGAGAAATAATTTCCATCTTCTCTTTGCCATTAATTCTTCTTTTTTCTTAAAAAAAAAAAAATTATTGTGCCTCAATCACACCTTTAATCTCTACAGCTTCCTAACAAACCTTCACAAGTCTGCTTCGTGATTCTTTTGTTGCTCCCGTTTCAAAAGTAATTAATTAATTAAGTCTAAAAGCCTGCGAGTGATTTTTTTTCCTCTAGGCGATAAAAATAAATCTTTGCTTGTCGGCTTCTTTTATTCCTGCTGTGAAGTGCATTGTTCTCACTAGGATTATTTTTTCATCGGTAACCTTTTATTTATTCTCCTTGTTCTTGCAACGTTTCCGCGTCCTCTCGATTTGTATATTAATTAATAATAATAATAATAATAATAATAATAATAATAATAGAGCATCTTGGTGTTCACAGTATCTTCCTGCATGGATTCAGCCTGTTTCCCATATTTCTTTCCCCCTCCTTGCTTCTGGAAAATCTGCAAGGAGTTGGATTCGCACCCGTCTCCCTCTGAGGATGATCATCCCGCAACGCTTTAAGGCACCATCTACTCAATCGCCTTTAGCGACGCTCTTCCCCTGCTCAACCTGCCGGGATGCCTTCTGCTGACAATTCTGGGTTTCCCACGCAATGCCCTGTTTCTCCTCTCTCCTCCGGTTCCCTAGGGGTCATTTCAGACATCGATTGACCACCTGGCCTCTAC
The DNA here is from genome assembly GCA_025594165.1 of Tamias sibiricus. Classification (NCBI taxonomy): domain Eukaryota; kingdom Metazoa; phylum Chordata; class Mammalia; order Rodentia; family Sciuridae; genus Tamias; species Tamias sibiricus. Next base: position 8,144,584 of record CM046667.1, read on the forward strand.
CCCACCCACGATGGTCTAGGGGTCACGGGTGGTTTCTCCTCCCTGAGAGTTCTCCTTGGGGTGACCTGACTACGTGTTTTCTCGGTATAGCCCCAACCTGCTCCTGTTGCGTGGCGACCCTGGGATTGCCACCTCTCCACCACCACGCAGGCTTGCTCCGTGGGGTCTGCGGGGTGGAGGGGGATCTCCGATGGGGAACTCATCTTCGGGGAAGTCTCCTCTGCGGGAATCGCGTGCGGTGGGGTGTGCATCGCTTTCTTTCCAGAGCGTTTAGTTTTGGAGGGTGGGTCCCAGGGACCGAACTCAGGCGCCCTCCACCACGGAGCCCCGTCCCCAGGCCCTGTTTTGTATTTTATTTTTTTTTTTTTAAAGTGTGTTTTTGCTATGTTCGGAAAGAGTGCTGACACTTCCTTGCGGCCAGATTCATTGTTAAATGCTCATTTGGATATGAACCGTCCCCTACAGGATCCTGTGGGGGGCAGAGCAGGAATTTTAGAGGTGCAATGATTACAGCGTGAGAAATGTGATCAACTTATGAATGCATTTTAATAGACTGACTGACGGGGTACTAACTGCAGGCGGGTGGGGCGTGGCTGGAGGAGGGGGTCCCTGGGCTGTGCCTTGGGGGTTTCTCTCCTGTCCCTGGTGAGCAGAGCTCTCTCTGCTCCCTGGTGCCACGTCCTGAGCTGCTCTCCTCCTCCAGGCCCTTCCGCCATGTTGTTCTGCCTCACCTTGGGCCAGAGCCATGGCGTCGGCCCACCACGGACTGAACCTCTGACACCAGGAGCCCAAATAAAATTTGGGTTACTGTGTCACTTACAGCTCTATGTATTTCTGTAGTTTGCAGAGACCAGTACAACCCTCTCAGAGTGGTTGTAATGCCATGTATGAAACTCTGTGTCAAACTGTCACCATCCAGAGACAAGTGACTGACAAACTGAATGGATTCCTCCTTCCCTCCCTCTTTCCTTCCTTAGTTCTGTTATTTCTTGCTGTCTTTCTATTTTTTCCCTATTTTCTTTCTTTCCCTGTCATTTTTTTTTTTTTTTTGCTAGGAAAAAAATGGCTCTGGCCCAAGGTGGGGCAGAACAAAATGGCGGCAGGGCCTGGAGGAGGAGAGCAGCTCAGGACGTGGTACCAGGAAGCAGAGAGAGCTCTGCTCACCAGGGACAGGAGAGAAACCCCCAAGGCACAGCCCAGGGACCCCCTCCTCCAGCCACACCCCTCCTGCCTATATACAGTCACCACAAAGTGAGTCCATCCAAGTGGATTAATCCAGTATTAGTCTACACCTCTCTTAACCCAATAAAAAATTAAAGGAGGAAAAGATTAATTGGGGCTCACAGTTTCAGAAGTTCAGTCCATGATGGGCCGACTCCATGGCTCTGGCCCAAGGTGGGGCAGAACAAAATGGCGGAAGGGCCTGGAGGAGGAGAGCAGCTCAGGACGTGGTACCAGGAAGCAGAGAGAGCTCAGCTGTCTCCGTTCCCTTCTTTGGAAGGAATCTACTCTACATTTAAACGTGAGCTGTTGTGACCTACCCCACACTTCCTGTTGTTCTATAGCAGGAGGAATTTTTTTTTTTTTTTTTTTGGAATAACCATTACTTCTCATCAAATTCCACAGTTTAAGTCTTCCTACTAGCTCCCTACGCCTCAACCCCTTTTAACATCCCCCTTGGGTTTTATGTTTTGTGAGCCTTATTTTTACATAGCAGGAAAAAACAAACAAACAAACAACAACAACAACAAAAAAACATTTAAACCTTCTAATTTCATCTCTTGGAAGAACTCATGATGTTGTGTGTTCTTTTTTTTTTTTTTTTTTTTTTTTTCCTCTCTCTCTTCTGTTCGATAGGAGCTGATGGCTCTCTTCCCTTTGTAATTGAGTTATTGATTTCCTGCAAATGAACCCATATTTTTTCCCCCTTTTAGCAACAATCAGAGCAGATTGCTGACACTGTAGTGTAGGGCTGAGGGTTAGGAGAGATGGGACCGGCTAACAGGCGGGCACTTCAAAGTGAGGCCCACCTGCTCCTGAGAGGGGAAAGGAAGCCCTCGGTTTCTACGTGTGTGCCAGCAAGAAACGTGTTTTTTTTTTTTTTTTTCCCCAGGCATGAGGCAGGTAAGAAACTGGTTGGGGAAGTCTTGGGTCAACTTGATCTAGAAAATTCCCGCAGGAGAGGCCACTGCAGAGAGCCAGGTACCAGCCTCCGCACGATGCCCGCACACTAACCAGCGAGACCTGCAGGGGTGGGTTCCATAGCCCCGTTCCAGGGTCTTGTCAATCCTCTCTACTGAACCTTCCCAAGCTGGGCGCGGTGGCGCATGCCTGTCATCCCAGCGCTTGGGAGGCTGAGGCAGGAGGATCGCGAGGTCCAAGCCAGCCTCAGCCATGGCGAGGCCCTTAGCCATTCAGGGAGACCCTGTCTCTAATAAAATATGAAAAAAGGGCTGGGGATGGGGCCCAGGGATCAAGGGCCCCTGAGTTCAATCCCTGGTAGCAAAAATAAATAAATTTAAAAAAAGAGAGAACCTTCCCAGTGCCCCATTCCTTCCGTATTTCCACGTTGGGTCCAAATGCTCTTTTGCTTGGATCTAGAATGTTCCCCAGAGTTTTGTATGTGCAGAGGTGAGGCTTTTAGGAAATGAACACTGGATCATGGGGTTTCTGTCCTTACTAGTGGATTCATCCACTTGATGGATTCATAATTTGAACAAAGTCCCGAGAGGAGGAGGAAATCAGAGGCCAATAGGTTCTCGTTGGACGAAGCGTGTTCCTCGGAAAGTGCCCTTGAAGGCTGCGTCCTCTCCCTGATTCCTTCTCCCCATCCCAGACTTTCACCGTGAGAGGAGCAGCCATCCTCTGCCGCGACCTCCCACCGTGATTTTCTGCCTCATCCCAGGCACGGGGCCGAGGGGTTGGCCGACCATGAAATCCTCCGCCACCGAAAGCCCACAGCGAGCTTTTCTTCTTCCACGTTGTTCTTTTGGGTCGCAGAGATTAAAGGCTGTCTAAGGGAAATGCCCAACCAACTAAAGCCACGAATTTTCTTTTGTCCTCATCTTGCAAACTACGGTGCTTCCTTTTTAACTAAATGCCAGCAGATTTTTCTCAAGCTTGTTGTTAAATGCCAGGTCATAGGACGTGCCTCTGAGCTGGGTAGAATGTGAGACATGACCAAGATCAGTGACTTTTTTTTTTTTTTTTTTTTTTTTTTTTTCGGTACCAGGGATTGAACTCAGGGGCACTCGACCACTGGGCCACATCTCCAGCCCTTTTTTATATTTTATTTAGACACAGGGTCTCACTGAGTGGCTTAGAGCCTCACTTTGGCTGAGGCTGGCTTGGACCTCACGATCCTCCTGCCTCAGCCTCCCAAGTGCTGGGATGACAGGCGTGCGCCACCGCACCCTCTAAGATCAGTGATTTTCAAATGGTTCTGAGGATCCGCAGAAGGCAAGAAGGGAGTTTCTAAGTGGTAGATGGCTGTGTGGTTGTTTGCTAAATTGCTTGTTTTCTGTTATTTACAGAGGGAAGTTTTGAAGGCTCACCATCCACCCAGCTTTCTGTTTTCACAGTAGCTGCAAAGGTCTGAGGTCACTGGGTAGAAAAAGACGCTCTTCCTAAAAATCCAGGTGCCTGCTTTATCACCTTGGGTTTCCTTTGTGGGTGCACACGGGTGTGTCCTGCTATAGGAAGGTAAAACACAGCACCGTATTCCTGTCTGTGAATAGCTTGGGGCTGCACCGTCCCGGGAGAATGATTTCCTTTTGAAAAATCCAACTGTGTTTGGTCCTCGTTAAGACGCACAATCAGATTAGGAGCCCTGCAACAGGGAAAGGCAAAAAACTAGTGGACAAAGGGGGAAAAAAAATAAAGTGTTCGTGTTGCCCCTTTTTTATTCGTTTGAGGTCTTTGCTAAAGAGCATCCAATAGGTTTCCTGTGAAATAGGGACAGGAGCAGAACGACCCTTTAAGCTGGTAGCGGACACTGAGTCCGTGTGACCTGAGCGTTCCGGATTGAGCCCGTTTGAGTATTTTTGGAAACAGTCGCCTTGCGTCCGACGCACATCAGCATGAGCATGCGGTGCAGGTCTTGCAGGGTTGGCCGCCACAGCCCTCTTCGGTCATTTTTTATTCGTTGCTACCTCGTGTCCTGGCTCCTAAATGGGTGGACATGCCCATTCAGCGCTGTGTCCCTCATGAGATCGCTGGGACCAACGGTGGAGACGGGGTCATGCATGTTGACACCAAGTGGGTTCCATCCGGAGCGAGGAGGACACATGGATTTTCGTGACGGCGCTCCTCTCTGCGCCGCCAGAATCCAGACCTCTGGAGGTCAGGGAGAAATATCCCGCCTCCGCTTCCGCCACGTTCCTTTTTGTGGTAAGCTCTTTTGCGTAGCCTTGGGGACAGGAGGCAAAGAGAAGTAAGGCAGTCCCAGCAAAGACAGGTTCTGTGCAATCCCATTTATATAGGTCGTTGGTTTCGACGATTGTATGAACGCCATATTTCCTGACCCAAGAGTCCAAATCCGTTCCAGTTCCTTGTAAAGAAATGAATCCTGCAGTTTCCACCATGATGTCCAATGACGTCCAGTCTCCTGGTACTTGGCTTGTTTTTTTTTTAAACACTAAGCACAATTTTTTTTTTGTGTGTGTGTACCAGGGATTGAACTCAGGGGCACTCGACCACTGGGCCCCATCCCCAGCCCTTTTTGTGTATTTTATTAGAGACAGGGTCTCGCTGAATTGCTGAGGGCCTCGCCATGGCTGAGGCTGGCTTTGACCTCACGATCCTCCTGCCTCAGCCTCCCAAGTGCTGGGATGACAGGCGTGCGCCACCACGCCCGGCTTCAACATGATTTTTTTAATGATGATATATTTCATTTGTTCTTTTTAGGTATACATGACAGTAGAGTGTATTTTGACACACTGTATCTACATGGAGTATAACTTATTCTAATGAGGATCCCGTGCTTGGCGTCGTGCAAGATGCGGAGTTTGACAGGTTGTTTATTCATCTATTAACGCAGGAAAGTGATGTCCAGTTCCTTCCACTGTCTTTCCTATTCCCTCCCCCCCTTCCCTTCTTTCCCCCTGTCTCTCAACCGATGAACTTCTACTTCCCCCCCCCACCCCGCCTTCCTCTTGTGAATTAGTTTCTGCAAATCTGAGAGAATATTTAGCCTTCAGTTTTTTGGGGATTCCCTTATTTCACTTAGCATAATAGTCTCCTGTTCCATGCACTTATCAGGAAATGCCATAAAGTCATTCTTCTTTAAGGGTGAGTAATATTCCATTGTGTATATACACCACATTTTCTTTACCCATTGTCTGTTGAAGGGCACCTAGGTTGGTTCCATACTCTGGCTATTGTGATTTGAGCTGCTATAAATGCTGATGTGCCTGTGTCCCTGTAGGATGCTGATTTTAAGTCCTTTGGGTATAAACTGAGGAGTGGGATTGCTGGGTCACAGGGTGGTTCCATTCCCAGTTTCCTGAGGAATCTCCACCCTGCTTTCCAGAGTGGCTGCCCCCATTTCCAGTCCCAACAACAATGCAGGAGCGTGCCTTGTCCCCACGTCCTCACCAGCATTTAGGGTTGCCTGTTTTCTTGATGCGTGCCGTTCTGACTGGGGTGAGGTGGCATCTCAGTGTCACTTTAACTTGCATTTCTCGAAGGGCTGGAGATGGGGAATGTGTCTTGTCAGCATCTCCAAGGAAAGGTGGTCCGTCCTGGCCGCGTTGAAGTGAATCCAATTCGTTCCCTCTTCAGAACGCTCAGGAAGAGCAGCTCTGGGCGGGGCAGGAGGAGCCCAGCAAAACTAAAGCAGAAGAAAGCGCGTGGGAGGAATCCACACTGGGACTGCCCCTCACCGGGATTGCTATCAGCCCCGTTGCTGTGAATAGAATCAGCCTCTACCTGGACTCCCCAGGACAAGGGCCTGCAAGTGACGATCTGGGGATAGCTGTCCCCAGACGCCACTATTTGCACGTGGGCTTGCGTGATGGAATTAGGAATACGTTCTACACATTTTAATGGTTAAATTTTAAACAACGGTCCAAGTACCTACTGATGATCTCACCCCCCCACGAACTTCTTTTTTTTTTTTTTTTTTTGGTACCAGGGATGAACCTTAGGGGTGTTTAACTCCTGAGCCACATCCCCAGTCCTTTTTTGTGTTTGCATTCTGTTTAGAGACCGAGTTGCTTAGGGCCTCACTTTTTACTGAGGCTGGCTTTCAACTTGCGGTCCTCCTGCTTTGGCTTCCAGAGCCGCTGGGATTATAGGCGTGCACGACCATGCCTGGCACTATTGGTTGGTTGGTTGGTCAGTTTTCTTGTACCAGGGATTGAACTCAGGGACACTTGACCCCTGAGCCCCATCCCCAGCCCTGGTCTGTATTTTATTTAGAGACAGGGTCTCACTGAGTTGCTTAGCACCTTGCTTTGGCTGAGGCTGGCTTGGAACTCACGAACCTCCTGCCTCAGCCTCCAGAACTGCTGGGAGCGTGAATTCCAGGCATGGCCAAGGCCCAGATCTTGCTTCTTGTCCTTAAAGAACAACAACGACAAATATCTGAAATATTCATTCTGTCTCCTTTACAAAGACGTTTGCAGAAACCTGATTCTTAATCCCGGGTCTATAAAAATATATGTGAATTAAAAATGAATCCCAAACGACTTGCCAAAGGCCCCTGGAAGCAGAGGTAAATATCGCAGCCGTTCAAAGATAATTACAAAATGGGTTTGAGTCGTTTGATGCCATTGGATGATCGTAAGAGAAATCTCCAAGTAGCTGCCTCTGTTCTCGGGGGTATGCCAAATGCATCTTGTCACCAAAAGCATCTGACTTGTGTTTTTCTCAGGTGAGAATCATCTTGTTTGGTGATGACTAGTAAAACGTCACACTCATGCAACAACTTTGCATGTTCTAGAAAAAAAAACCTATTGTAACTCATTCGGCAATGCTGCTTGCACAGTTTTATCTATTTATTTATTGTACTTATTTATTTATATTTTTTGGGAGGATGGAACTCAGGGGCACTCAACCACGGAGCCCCATCCCCAGCCCTATTTTGTATTTTTTTTTTTTTTTTTTTAGAGACAGGGTCTCACTGAGTTGCTTATGTCCTCGCTGTTGCTGAGGCTGGCCTTGAATTCACGATCCTCCTGCCTCAGCCTCCCAAGCTGCTGGGATTGCACGTGTGCGCCACCGCCACCCGGCTTTGCATCGTTCAAAGGCTGTGCCAGGATCAAGACATTCCCTGAATTTGCAGGAAAGCACTTTGAAGTGCAGCTGTTCATGCTTCATCCTAGGTTTTCCATGGACATCTGCTTCATGCAGCTCAAGGGATCGGCCGGACACACCTTGCCGTGTGGACGTCTTCCCCCACCTTCTCTCCTGCATGCTTGGACCTGCAGGAAGTGCCTGCCAAGGGAAAGCGGTCCAATGTTGCTAGAGAAGGAACCACGGGGACGCTCCCGTCACCGTGCACGGCCAGGTTCGAAGGAGATGTGCAGGACGGCAGTCCCCACGCAGATGGGTGAGCCGGGGACTTCTTGTCCCCCCGCGTTTTCTGTGTCTGGTCTTCTTGCTAAGTGGAACGGCCTTTGGAAGTGGGCTGCTGATTGTTACTATAGAGACCGCGGGGGCAGGCAGGGGTGGTTACAGTGTATCCTGGGCAGGCAGGGGTGGTTACAGTGTATCCTGGGCAGGCAGGGGTGGTTACAGTGTATCCTGGGCGGGCAGGGGTAATTACAGTGTATCCTGGGTGGGCAGGGTGGTTTACAGTGTATCCTGGGCGGGCAGGGGTGGTTACAGTGTATCCTGGGTGGGCAGGGGTGGTTACAATGTATCCTGGGCGGGCAGGGGTGTTTACAGTGTATCCTGGGTGGGCGGGGGTGGTTACAATGTATCCTGGGCGGGCGGGGGTGGTTACAATGTATCCTGGGGTGGGCAGGAGTGGTTACAAAGTATCCTGGGTGGGTGGGGGTGTGGTTACAGTGTATCCTGGGTGGGCGGGGTGGTTACAATGTATCCCGGGGTGGGCAGGGGTGGTTACAGTGTATCCTGGGGTGGGCGGGGTGGTTACAATGTATCCCGGGGTGGGCAGGAGTGGTTACAGTGTATCCCGGGGTGGGCAGGGGTGGTTACAATGTATCCTGGGTGGGCAGGGGGTGGTTACAATGTATCTGGGTGGGTGGGGGGGGGTGGTGGTGGTTACTGTGTATCCTGGGTGGGCGGGGGTGGTTACAATGTATCCTGGGTGGGCAGGGGGTGGTTACAATGTATCCTGGGTGGGCGGGGGGGTGGTTACAGTGTATCCTGGGGTGGGCAGGGGGTGGTTACAATGTATCCGGGGTGGGCAGGGGGTGGTTACAGTGTATCCTGGGTGGACAGGGGGTGGTTACAGTGTATCCTGGGTTGGCGGGGGTGGTTACAGTGTATCCTGAGGTGGGCAGGGGGTGGTTACAATGTATCCTGGGTGGGCAGGGGTGGTTATAGTGTATCCTGGGTGGGCAGGGGGTGGTTTCAATGTATCCTGGGTGGGCAGGGGTGGTTACAGTGTATCCTGGGTGGGCAGGGGTGGTTACAATGTATCCTGGGGCGGGTGGGTGGTGGGTTACGGTGTATCCTGGGTGGGCGGGGGTGGTTACAGTGTATCCTGGGTGGGCAGGGTGTGGTTACAATGTATCCTGGGGGCGGGGTGGTGGTGGTGGTTACGGTGTATCCTGGGTGGGCGGGGGTGGTTACAGTGTATCCTGGGTGGGCAGGGGGGTGGGTCACAGTGTATCCTGGGTGGGCAGGGGGTGGTTACAGTGTATCCTGGGTGGGCAGGGGGTGGTCACAGTGTATCCTGGGTGGGCAGGGGTGGTTACAATGTATCCTGGGTGGGCAGGGGGGGTGGTTACAGTGTATCCTGGGTGGGCAGGGGTGGTTACAGTGTATCCTGGGTGGGCGGGGTGGTTACAGTGTATCCTGGGTGGGCAGGGGTGGTTACAGTGTATCCTGGGTGGGCAGGGGTGGTTACAGTGTATCCCGGGGTGGGCAGGGGTGGTTACAATGTATCCTGGGTGGGCAGGGGGTGGTTACAATGTATCCTGGGTGGGCAGGAGTGGTTACAATGTATCCTGGGGTGTGGGGGGGTGGTGGTGGTTACTGTGTATCCTGGGTGGGCGGGGGTGGTTACAATGTATCCTGGGTGGGCGGGGGTGGTTACAGTGTATCCTGATGTGGGCAGGGGGTGGTTACAATGTATCCCGGGGTGGGCAGGGGGTGGTTACAGTGTATCCTGGGGTGGGCAGGGGGTGGTTACAATGTATCCTGGGTGGGCAGGGGTGGTTATAGTGCATCCTGGGTGGGCAGGGGTGGTTTCAATGTATCCTGGGTGGGCAGGGGTGGTCACAGTGTATCCTGGGTGGGCGGGGTGGTTACAATGTATCCTGGGGGGGGGGGTGGTGGTGGTTACGGTGTATCCTGGGTGGGCGGGGGTGGTTACAGTGTATCCTGGGTGGGCAGGGGTGGTTACAGTGTATCCTGGGTGGCAGGGGGTGGTTACAGTGTATCCTGGGTGGGCGGGGGTGGTTACAGTGTATCCTGGGTGGGCGGGGTGGTTACAGTGTATCCTGGGTGGGCGGGGGGGTGGTTACAATGTATCCTGGGGCGGGGGGGGGGGTGGGGTGGTTACGGGTATCCTGGGTGGGCGGGGGGGGGTGGTTACAGTGTATCCTGGGTGGGCAGGGGGTGGTTACAGTGTGTCCTGGGTGGGCGGGGTGGTTACAGTGTATCCTGGGTGGGCAGGGGGTGGTCACAGTGTATCCTGGGTGGGCAGGGGTGGTTACAGTGTATCCTGGGTGGGCAGGGGTGGTTACAGTGTATCCTGGGTGGGCAGGGGTGGTTACAGTGTATCCTGGGTGGGCAGGGGGGTGGTTACAATGTATCCTGGGTGGGCGGGCAGGGGTGGTTACAGTGTATCCTGGGTGGGCAGGGGTGGGGCAGGGGTGGTTACAGTGTATCCTGGGTGGGCAGGGGGTGGTTACAGTGTATCCTGGGTGGGCGGGGGTGGTTACAGTGTATCCTGGGTGGGCAGGGGTGGGGGGGGGCGGGGGGTGGTCACAGTGTATCCTGGGTGGGCGGGGTGGTCACAATGTATCCTGGGTGGGCAGGGGTGGTTACAGTGTATCCTGGGTGGGCGGGGGTGGTTACAGTGTATCCTGGGGTGGGCAGGGGGTGGTTACAATGTATCCTGGGTGGGCGGGGGTGGTTACAGTGTATCCTGGGTGGGCAGGGGTGGTTACAGTGTATCCTGGGTGGGCGGGGGTGGTTACAATGTATCCTGGGTGGGCAGGGGTGGTTACAGTGTATCCTGGGTGGGCAGGGGTGGTTACAGTGTATCCTGGGTGGGCAGGGGTGGTTACAGTGTATCCTGGGGTGGGCAGGGGGTGGTTACAATGTATCCTGGGGTGGGCAGGGGTGGTTACAATGTATCCTGGGTGGGCAGGGGTGGTTACAGTGTATCCTGGGTGGGCGGGGGTGGTTACAATGTATCCTGGGTGGGCAGGGGTGGTTACAATGTATCCTGGGGTGGGCAGGGGTGGTTACGGTGTATCCTGGGTACAGGCGGGGTGGTTACAATGTATCCTGGGTGGGCAGGGGTGGTTACAATGTATCCTGGGTGGGGCGGGGTGGTTACAATGTATCCTGGGTGGGCAGGGGTGGTTACAGTGTATCCTGGGTGGGCGGGGTGGTTACAGTGTATCCTGGGTGGGCAGGGGTGGTTACAGTGTATCCTGGGGGTGGGCAGGGGGGTGGGGCATCCTGGGTGGGCGGGGGTGGTTACAATGTATCCTGGGTGGGCGGGGGGTGGTTACAATGTATCCTGGGGGGGGGGGGTGGTTACAATGTATCCTGGGTGGGCAGGGGGTGGTTACAATGTATCCTGGGTGGGCGGGGGGGGTGGTTACAGTGTATCCTGGGGGTGGGGGGGGTTACAATGGTGGGGTGGTTACAATGTATCCTGGGTGGGCAGTGTATCCTGGGGGGGGTGGTTACAATGTATCCTGGGTGGGCAGGGGTGGTTACAGTGTATCCTGGGTGGGCAGGGGTGGTCACAGTGTATCCTGGGGGTGGGCGGGGGGTGGTCACAGTGTATCCTGGGTTGGGCAGGGATGGTCACAGTGTATCCTGGGTGGGCAGGGGTGGTCACAGTGTATCCTGGGGTGGGCAGGGGTGGTCACAGTGTATCCTGGGTGGGCAGGGGGTGGTCACAATGTATCCTGGGTGGGCAGGGGTGGTTACAATGTATCCTGGGTGGGCAGGGGTGGTCACAGTGTATCCTGGGTGGGCAGGGGTGGTTACAGTGTATCTGACTCCCTTTCTACAAATTGTGGGTGGGGGACTGTGAAGTCCCTTGTGTCGGGAGTCCCTGATAGAGGCAGCGGGATGGGAAAGAAAAACAGACACCCTGAGCCTGGGGTCCCTGGGTGTCTGTGTTTCCATCACCTGCCTCGTCTATAAAGAAGAGAAGGAAAAAGTAACTGATAAAGGCCATAAAATCATCTCCGTGGAACCTCTCATCATAAATGGTCGACCTCCCTCCTAGGACTCCAGGGAGGCTCCCCCGGCCTCTCCCGGCTCCTGGGGCTCCAGGGGGCCCTGGGCTGGTGGCCTCGTCACTCCAGACTCCACAGGGCTCCTCCTCTGTGTCTGTGTCCCCTCTGGTGTCTCTTGGGAGGACAGTGCCATTGCACGAGGGCCACCTGACCCAGGAGGAGCCCATCCCAGGACCCTACACTAACTGTGTCTGCAGCGGTCACCTGGGCAGTCCCCGTAGTGGGCAGCTGGGATTTCCACCCGGCGCCTGTGTCCCTGATTCCCTGTCCCCTCTCAGAGCCCGGGATCCTTGGGGCATTCCCAGGGTGGAGGGCGTGGTGTGGCCAGCACCCACTCCAGGGAGGCCCAGCCCCCTCTCTGCCCACCTTCCACGGGCACCTGGGTCGGCTGTCCTGGGATGTCGGTCGTATCCTCCCCCTGTCCCTGTCTACGGCCTCGAACCCGTCAACCTGTGAAACCTAAGGGGACGGTCTCTCTTGTCCATCAAGGATCTGCTAAAAGATGCAAGAATCATCCTCATATCCGAACCCCAGTGGCTGCCTCAATCCTCATCTATTTATCTATCTGTCTATGCATCTATCATTTATCAATAGACCCATTATCTACCCTGTATCCTCTGTCCATCACCCATCTATCCATCTATCTCGCCATCTTACTTTTCCTAAATGTGCAGACCTATGATAACGTTTGACTTAACAAACTGTGCACAGTTTGAACAACGAAAACTGCTAGCAACACAACTCGATGGTAACCACCTACTGTAATAATCGTTATGTGATTTCGTTCTGCCTCATGGCTTCTGCCGTTTTAGGTGCTGCAGCCAAACCAGCACAGATTTCTTTTTCGTTCTTTCCAATTTCATGGATAGGAGACTCTTGCTTACTGCACATTCTAGTAACCACAACCTGTGACTTTTTTTTTTTTCTCTCTTTCCTAATGAGAGCTCTCACTTTTTTTTTTTACTTAAAAGGAGACACTTTACAGCTTCTCTTTGCTTCTTCCCAATTGCCAGCAGCATGGTGCTTGTGTTTGGGCTGTTGTGAAGCAAAACGAGGGTCAGCTGAATGCAAATCCTTTGATATTGTGATGGCCAAGATGATGAATGGGCAGGTAGCATATAAGGAGTGGATACTCTGCACAGATGGGGGAATCACTTCCCTGGTGGGTGCAGCAGGACGGGGGCCAGATTCTAGCATGCTCTGCAGAATGTCTGGCAATAAGGGAGTTATTTTACTTCCACAATTCTACACGTCATATTTTCAGAAGATCAACTAAAACTGCAAAAAGAAAAAACCACGGATCATGGGGAGAAGCCTTTGAAATGCCCAGAGAAAGAAGGCAAAATTTCATCTGGGTTCTTCATCCTCCTCAACCTCCTCCTTTTCCAGAACTCACTCGGGACCCGTGATCCATCTTTTTAGCCCTCTTTGTTCTAGAATGTTCCCTTTACCTTTCTTTTTTATATGTATTTTTGTTCTAAGTAGTTATGTATAACAGTAGATTACATTCCTGCACCTGTCTTGTTGCAAATGTTGCTTTCTTTTCTGTAACTGCTGACATCTTTGAAGAGTTGCACACAAACGTTACTACATGCATCAACATCTGTCATGATTTCCTTGGTCTTTACCAATCCTGAGACCATTGACCACTGAGCCGCATCCCCTGCCCTATTTTGCATTTTATTTAGAGACGGGGTCTCACTGAGTCTTGCTTTTGCTGAGGCTGGCTTTGAACTCACCATCCTCCTGCCTCAGCCTCCTGAGCTGCTGGGATGACAGGCATGCGCCACCGCACCCGGCTCTCTTTTAATTTTTTAAAAATCATCTCTGCTTGTGCATCTCCTAGGTGTAGCCCTTTTTCCTAGAGATTCCTTTTGCACTGAATATTCCAAAGAAATATCTAATGATAGCAGATATGATGCTGAGAGAATCATTTAAAACTACGTTTGTGGAATGTCGCAATAACCAAGACTTGGCTTTACTCAAATACAAACAAACAAACAAACAAAATTTCTGTTCTTTCGAGACTGGATGATTCTATAGTCTGAAAACGAGTCTCACCAAGTGGGGGGTCCGCTTCTAGCGTTGCTCAAATTACTCTTTTATCCAAGTCATGTTGGAAATGTCTGAAAATGTTTGGGAAGACTACCTGGTGGACCGGAAACCAGACAACCCCTTCCCCGTCTTTCCTACCTAATCTTTTCCAGGGCACCTGGTAAGAGACGCGGTTCCCTTTATTTAGCTACTCTGTGATTCCCGAGGAGATACGCACCGTGCAGCCTTGGGGACTTTGTATGATTCCTGGCTGCTAAGGATGAGGGGTGAGCGTAGATCCTATTCACAGCTTCGGTGCCAAGGGGATTTCCTTTAGCTTTAAAATAAGAGCTAGCAGAAGAAAATTAACCCGTCGCTTCACATTTAAGATAGGAACCTCCCCACCCAGAGGAATCGATTTGCCAACAGGTCTGGTTAAGAAGCCGTTCATTGATTTTACACCTGCCTTGATTTAAAAAAAAGAAAGAAAGGAAGAAAGAAAAGAAAATGGAAAGAAAGAAAAAGAAAAGCAAACTGTGTAAATTGCAAACTTTATCTCCTTTGCCAATGTCACATCAGTCAAAGAGTGCAAAAGTGTCCTGCTTCCCAAGACGCAACCCTCTCCTGGTCCTGGCCTCCAGGGGTTTGAAGTGAGGCTGGTTGAGACAGAAGCCGGCTGTGCGGGGAGGTCCTCAGGTCTCCCCCGCTGCAGGTGTGGAATATGCATAGCACGCGCTCACGGACAAGGTAGGAAAAGGGAGTCCCACTGTGTGCAGCTTATCTCCTGCGTGGTTCTCCTGGTGTGGCCTCTCGAGGGCCATACCTCCCCGTACACCGTGTCTGCAATGCCCCACACGCAATATCAGTCTCCGCAGCTCAGGCGAGTAGTTGCCTTCCGGGGTCGAAGGATGTGACCGCCTTTTGCGGAGCCAATACAAAGTTCCCAAAGGTTCGAGGGCTCGGTGTGCAACTTTTGGTTTTGCTGGGTAGAGCTCAGATGAGTCATCTCACCTTCTGCAGAGCACTTGTCCTGGGGAGGACCGGCCCGGGTGGCCACCCGGTGCCCGTGGAAAGGACAGCAATCCCCAGACCTCACAATAAGAAGCTTTTCTGGCTCGGGGAACGTTGTCACGTGAGTGGACAGGAACTGTCTGGTGGGGAGGGTGGATGGTTTTCTGCTCTTTGGACCCAGAACTTGACATGCTGATTTGCACGTGGGCATCGGAGTCTCTGTAGCCAGAGTGCACTGCAAGATACCTGATGGCTCTGGGGGCTTGGAAGAAAAGAGGGGACAAGGGCATGTGGTCGAGGACAAAAGCGTCAGAGCTGTACATACCACTCAAGCCCATTAAAGGCACTGGTGTAAGGGACTATGAAAGGGATCGCAGAGGTGAGGCCATCAAGGACTCTGAGGCCCTTTGGGTGTTTGCATTCAAAGGTCAGCGCACAGGAAAGACATTAGCAATCGCTTCCCTGCCGGCCTAGCCGATGGCTTCATTCCCCTCACAGGAGGGGTTCAGCACCGTCCCCCTGCAACGCAAGGATCGCAGACCCCACCCGTCTCCATGTCTGCAAGAGAAGAACAATCCCAGAGGTCAGATCACCGACATCCCTGTCCCCCCTATTCAGGAGGGCGGTCCTTGGAGACGCCTGCATGCATTTTCTTAGCCTCGGAGCGGAGCGCGCGGCGCAGACAGCGCCTAATAGTTGCGCTGCGCCGGCTGCGGGCGCCTGGTGCCTGGAAGCCCGGGCGCTGGCCGCCCCTGCCCAGCGGCTTCAAAGCCCTCGTGGCGCGGGGGTGGGGGGGTGGGGGATTGGCTGCTCCCTGAATAGTTCCATTGGGCGCGCGCGGGAGGAGGGACAGAAGCTCTGCCAAGTCTCGCCTTGAAGCAGGAGGGTCCTCTCCAACCCGAGGTCCTGCGTCTTCTGGCTTTTCCGGGCAAAGGAATGCCCCCCCCCCACCGCCCCCCGGAATCCTTTGAAGGCCTCTTCAATGAGCTCATTCAAGGAGCGCTTTCCCACAGCCCAGGGCGCGCCCGCCTGCTCGGATTTTTTTTCCCCCTTGTTCTTCTTCCCCTGAGCCTCTGTGTCCTGGAGAGAACAGGCACCCAGCTCGGCCTGGCTCTGGAGAACATTCCTGGGCGGGTGTGTCATGCCGTTGGAAACGTGGTCCTGAGGGATCTCATGCGGATGGTATCCCGCCCCCCAAGCCCGGGGTCCCCCCCCCCCCGAAACCCAAATGCAAAAACAAGCCTCTCTCACAATTAAAAACAAATGCAATCAGAATCGCACGAGATGAAGAAGGAAAGTATCACTTCAGAGGATGCACACTGCTTATGACTGTTTTGCAAAATGATTTTTTTTTTTTGGGGGGGGGAGGGAAACTAGGAGCCCCGCGGTGACACCCTGTTTCTTTTGCGATTTTACTTTCCAAACACACGGATGGCCCTGTAGGACGTTTGTTCTTTCGTCCTGAAGACCACCTAGTAGGGAAAAAAATATTGATAATGCATAGATTTTTTTTTTTTTTTTTTTAAGTATTGTCTTTGGTTTCATGAATGGCTGCAGGATTCAGCATTTAAAAGTAGCAAAACCACGTTGGGGGAGAAAAAAGAGCTTATTTATTCTTTTATGTTTTTTTTTTTTTTTTTTTTTTTTTTTTTTTTTTTGCAACAAATGCAAGAGATCTTACTGTGCTGAGCTGCTAGGGAGAAAATAGAAGCAATTGAGGGCCCCCGGGGATTTGCACAATATCCAGAGATGTTTTGATTTGGCCCAGTGGGGAAGGGGTTGCGGGCATCTAGTGGGTGCAGGCCAGGATCATGCTAACCCTGCCAATGCTCAGAGGGTATCTCTCCACGGTCAAGAGACGCCAGGCACCCAAGGTCAGTAGTGTCGAGGCTGAAGAAATTTGGGGGAGACCAACAGAGGACACAGTTAAGTCCGTGCACAGGACATGTTTTTGCAGATGCAAAATTTTGGATCATCGTCAATCCATCACTGTGTTGGAATGACAGATGCAAGGCAGAAAACGCGTCATCTGAATGAGGCTGAGGTGCATCTGTTGCTCGCCTGTCATCCCAGAGGCTCGGGAGGCTGAGGCAGGAGGATCACGAGGTCAAAGCCAGCCTCAGCCAAAGCGAGGCCCTAAGCAACTCAGGGACACCCTGTCTCTCAATAAAATAGAAAATAGGGCTGGGGATGCGGCTCAGTGGTCGCGTGTCCCTGAATTCAATCCCCTAAGAAAAAATCCTAAAAAGGCACCGTGTTTAGGAAAATTCTGTATAAGCTACAGTGTTAACTGTGATGATCTTAGGATCTGAGAGGCACCTTGTTTCCTCTCCCAAATCCCTGCCTTCCTGTCCTGACTCCACCTTTCTTCCCACCTCTTATGGCTGGGAACTGGAATGTCCCTGAAAATCTCATGCACTGGACGCTTGGTGGCCATGGTACTAGTGTTCCCAGGTGGAGTTTGGGGGGAAAGTGGTTGGATCACGAAGGTTTGTGCCTCATCTGTGGATTCGTCCGTTCCTAGCCGGCTATCAAGGAGGGCTACTGGGAGCGGGTAGACACTTTATAGACCTGTGCGCCACGGGTGGAGGAAGTAGGTCTTTGGAGGTGTGGTGTTGGGGACTATATCATGTCCCTGGCTACTTCCTGTCTGTGGACTATATCATGTCCCTGGCTACTTCCTGTCTCTCTACCCTGAGCTACGCGGCTTCCCTCTGCCTATACCTTCTGCCCTATCTCTGCTTGGCAGCCAGACGACCCTACCCTGAAGTCTCTGAAACGGAACCCAATTGACCCTTTCCTCCTCTAAGCGGTTTGTGTCAGAGCAACGAACATCCCATGTATCCCACCAAGAATCCTGTCAGAGCTGGAAGGCGTCTCTGCAGTTTGCTCGTTGCTAGCTGATGGTGGTGTGTCAAGACATTCCATGCACTGGGCGAATCCGTCCAAGTCATACCATTGGCTTCCCTAAATCAGCCTTGCATAATAGTAGCTCAGTTAATGCAAAGGGCCTTGTGGCTCTCCCGTCTCCAATGGGAGGCGTCGCAGGGCAGCGTGGAGGTTGAAACTCTCGCAGACACAGAGGAGAACATGGGGTTTCCATGCCTCAAGGAGCACACGGTGGTCTTGTCCGATTTTACAGCCGGTTAGCGTCATGGTGGAAGGAAGCTGCTCAGCTCTCCGTAGTTGGAAACCGGGGTTTGGGGAAGGGGCCAGGGGTACACGTAGTCTCCACTGACCTACTTCCTCCAGCTATGCCCCATATGCCTTCAGTTACTAATCAATAGTCCATTCCAACCATTAACCCATCATGTGGATTAATCCACCGATGTGGTTACCTCTTAGTAATCCATTCCAACTTTTAACCCATCATGTGGATTAATCCACTGATGAGGCTACCTCTCAGTAGTCCATTCCAAGTGTTAATCATCACGTGGATTAATCCACCAATGTTTCTACCTCTCAGAAGTCCATTCCAACTGTTAACCCATCATGTGGATCAATCCACCAATGTGGCTACCTCTCAGTAGTCCATTCCAACTCTTAACCATCATGTGGATTAATCCACTGATGTTTCTACCTCTCAGTAGTCCATTCCACATGTTAACCCATCATATGGATCAATCCACCAATGTGGGTACCTCTCAGTAGTCCATTCCAACTCTTAACCATCATGTGGATTAATCCACTGATGTGGCTACCTCTCAATAGTCCATTCCAAATGTTAACCCATCATGTGGATTAATCCACCAATGTGGGTACCTCTCAGTAGTCCATTCTAACCATTAACCCATCACCTGGATCAATCCACTGATGTGGCTACCTCTCAGTAGTCCATTCTGACTGTTAATCCATCATGTGGATTAATCCACTGATGTGGCTACCTCTCAGTAGTCCATTCTGACTGTTAATCCATCATGTGGATTAATCCACTGATGTGGCTACCTCTCAGTAGTCCATTCTGACTGTTAATCCATCATGTGGATTAATCCACTGATGTGGCTACCTCTCAGTCGTCCATTCTGACTGTTAATCCATCATGTGGATTAATCCACTGATGTGGCTACCTCTCTGTTCGTTGCCTGACAGCCCCACTTCTAACTTGCTGCCCTGGGCGTGATGCTTTCAGAACATGAATACTTTTGGAAGCCCCTTTCAGCTCCAAATCAAAACACCCATCCACAGAGTTCCTCATACTTTCTTCCCAGTGTGACCTCTGCTTGCCTCTCGACGTTTCGTAACCTCGGCATGTTCTTCTGCATAATGATGATGGCGTATGGATAAGTACTGGATCCCGTGTGGTTCCACATTGTGCGATTCTTTGTGCCTGCAGCTTTACCCAAGGCCTGTTTACTTACCCTAGGACCTTGGGAGAGTTTTGCTTGCTTTTGATTTTCTGACTCCTCTATTTCTCATCATTTGAGTGCTTTGGGTCGGTTTGTAAGATAAATTGGAGCTCTACAGAGAAAGAAGATAAATATTATGTATCTATATATCTCTCTTATTAATCTATAAATCAGTGAATCTATATATCTTGTCTACCCAACTATATTATCTATCTATCTATCTATCTATCTTTTACCAGTTCTATCAATCTATCTACTTATCTATCAATCAATCATCTACCAGTTCTATCTATCTATCTATCTATCTATCTATCTATCTATCTATCTATCTATCTATCTATCATCTACCAGTTCTGTCTGTGTATCTATCTATCTATCTATCTATCTATCTATCTATCTATCTATCATCTACCAGTTCTGTCTATCTATCTCTCTCTCTATCATCTACCAGTTCTATCTATCTATCTATCTATCTATCTATCTATCTATCATCTACCAGTTCTGTCTGTGTATCTATCTATCTATCTATCTATCTATCTATCTATCTCTCTCTCTATCATCTACCAGTTCTATCTATCTCTCTCTCTATCATCTACCAGTTCTATCTATCTATCTATCTATCTATCTATCTATCTATCTATCTATCATCTACCAGTTCTGTCTGTGTATCTATCTATCTATCTATCTATCTATCTATCTATCTATCTATCATCTACCAGTTCTGTCTATCTCTCTCTCTCTCTATCATCTACCAGTTCTATCTATCTATCTATCTATCTATCTATCTATCTATCTATCTATCATCTACCAGTTCTGTCTGTGTATCTATCTATCTATCTATCTATCTATCTATCTATCTATCTATCTATCATCTACCAGTTCTATCTATCTCTCTCTATCTATCATCTACCAGTTCTATCTATCTATCAATCATCTACCAGTTCTATCTATCTATCTATCTATCTATCTATCTATCTATCATCTACCAGTTCTGTCTATCTATCTATCTCTCTATCATCTACCAGTTCTATCTATCTATCTCTCTATCTATCTATCTATCTATCTCTCTATCATCTACCAGTTCTATCTATCTATCTATCTATCTATCTATCTATCTATCTATCTATCATCTACCAGTTCTGTCTGTCTATCTATCTATCTATCTATCTATCTATCTATCTATCTATCTATCTATCTATCATCTACCAGTTCTATCTATCTATCTATCATCTACCACTTCTATCTATCTATCTATCTATCATCTACCAGTTCTATCTATCTATCATCTACCAGTTCTGTCTATCTATCTATCTCTCTATCTATCTATCATCTACCAGTTCTATCTATCTATCTATCTATCTATCTATCTATCTATCTATCTATCTATCATCTACCAGTTCTGTCTATCTATCTCTCCTATCTATCTATCTATCTATCTATCTATCTATCTATCTATCATCTACCAGTTCTATCTATCTATCTATCTATCTATCTATCTATCTATCTATCTCTCTATCATCTACCAGTTCTATCTATCTATCTATCTATCTATCTATCTATCTATCATCTACCAGTTCTGTCTGTCTATCTATCTATCTATCTCTCTATCTATCTATCATCTACCAGTTCTATCTATCTATCTATCAATCATCTACCACTTCTATCTATCTATCTATCTATCATCTACCAGTTCTATCTATCTATCATCTACCAGTTCTGTCTATCTATCTATCTCTCTATCTATCTATCATCTACCAGTTCTATCTATCTATCTATCTATCTATCTATCTATCTATCATCTACCAGTTCTGTCTGTGTATCTATCTTTCTATCTATCTATCTATCTATCTATCTATCTATCTATCATCTACCAGTTCTGTCTGTGTATCTATCTATCTATCTATCTCTCATGTCTACCTATCTCTATCCATCCATCTATCTATTTATCAGCCTATTTATCCACCTTTCTATATCTCTATGCTGTGATATGATACGTCTACAGATGGACCAAAGCACATAGATATAGAAATCGATGAGACTGATCCTCATAATTGGCTCACATAATCATGGAGGCCAAGGTGTACCATGATACGCTGTCTGAAAATGGGAAGAACCAAGAAATCCAAGAGGATCATTCAGTCTGAATCTGAAGGTCTGACAACCGGGGAGTCAATGACACCATGATCAGTCAGAGGACACAGAACTGGGAGCCCTGTGAGATATGTCTGGGGTCTTAGGAGGTTAACCCAGAGGTTCAGTCCATGCTTGGCTGGCTCCAAGGCAGAAACAATATGGCGGAAGGGCAAGATAGAGGAAAGCTTCCAAGTCGTGGCAGTTGAGAAGTGGAGAGAAAGACAGAGGGAAGGTGGGTCCTTCCAGCACATACCCCAGTGACCTGTTTTCCCCAACTAGGTCCTTCCTCCTGGGAGTCCACGGGGCTATCAATGGATTAATCCACTTATGAGGTTACACCATCAGGATCCAATCACTTCCCAAAGCCCCACCTGTGCACAAGGCTGCATCGGAGACCAAGTCTTCCACACAGACGCCTCAGAGGAAAGGACTTTCCAAACCCAAATCATAGCCCAAGAAATGGTGAATTAACCGGGGTCTTATCTGTCATTTGCCTTGCACAGAGCATGCCCCCAAACAGCCGGGGACAGCGGCCAGGGTCTATATTACCAAGCAAGACCTTTCACTTCAAGGACGCTGGTGACCGAGCCGACATAGATTGTCTTAAGAAAGTACCAGTTGGTTCTTAAAAAAAAAAAAAAAAAAAAAAAAAAAAATCGCATATCGCAGCATCACCGAGGAATCAGACACACCCAAATTTGCTTTTAAACCACGAGGCAGGTGAGAGCGAATTCTAAATAAGAAAGTTCCTGAAAACGCTCGTCTCCCTGAGATGATATCAACCGGTCACCACGGTTAGAGAAAGCTCTACCGCGTTTCGGTCTTTTCACAGCAAATGGACAATAACCAGATAGAGGGAAGAGAAGGGCATGTATAAATACGGATATTGAGGTGGCCCCTCAAAATTCTCTCCATACATTTGTATAGCCAATCAGTTATAGAGATTTTACAAGAGGAACATAGGAAATGACTGATTAATTTGTATTGCTTGAAAAACTTACTGTCAGATCTGAAAAGTAGATTATTTGGGGGGGAATATGATCATCCGTTATCCTCAAAAAAATCTCAAAGTGATCGGAAGCATTTCCGTTATTGGATCTGCCTGCAATAACTAGATTTGCTATTGCTATCTGATATTTGTGTATTGTTAAAGACAAAAGCCCAGTCCACTGATTTCCTCCTATACTTTCTAAAAATAAAGAATTTTTTTTAAAAAAATGAGAAACATCTCCTATCCTTGGATATAAAAAGAGGGAATATTGAAAACTTAAAATCCCAATTTAATCACCAACAAAAAAGAATGAATGGATCAAAATTAAAAGCATGAGACTACGAAGATAAGAAGAAATGTTGAATCCCTGGAGTGGAAATAAAGAAAATAAGCAATACTTGTGAGTTTGGGAGCTATATGAGAATCTGATTCTCACATTTTCATTCCTTGAAGAGAAAATAAAATGTCATTATCATTGCATACTATCAGTCAATTAATTAAGGATCCAGAGTCCAAATAAATTAACGACAGTTTAGAAAATTGATTGTTGCTACTGTCTATTTATAAGACGCTGGAACACTTTATTTTTATCTAACATAGCTAAGCTTCTTAGGATTCTCTTGGGTAATCAAAAGAGAGATTATTTTTTTCAATTACTAATAGAATCGTCTACGTCAGAAAAGAATCATAGTTTTTACGAGTCTTCTTGAGGGCTGTTAATGCGTTTCTGTGTTGGCAATGTGAACGATTTCTTCAACATGCCCAATGCCATGACATCTTAAATAGTTTGAGATTATCAGTTGACCCAAAGAAGGCTGCAAGTTACAAGAGCGTGACCGTTTGGTCCAACATGAACGATACTGAGTTGAACCTCAACAGAGGCCAAATATGGCAAGACAGGGGCAAAAGTGCCCCCAGACCTTCTCATGCAGAGAGAAGGGAAGAAAAGTCCTCCAACAACAGCACCTAGGTGAAAAGATTACAAAGGACAGAAAAGACCGTGAAAATGTACGGTACCCATGCAGTTGATGTGGCTATGACAAAATGCCAGAGGCTAGATGCTTGATAAAGAAAAAAAAAAGTTTACTTAGTTCACAGTCACGGAGGCTGAACATACAGGATTGGGTGGCTGTATCCAGTTGATCTCTGCTAAGGGTCTCTTTTGTTGCTTGGATTCGCAATAAATGGCATGTTTGCAAGACGGGAAGTTGGAGAGACTTGGGGGCCTCCTTGGCTCTTTGGTAGCTATTCATTCTAGGTAGACACTGCGTTTTCCCCCGAGACCGGCGTGGATCCCTCCCAAATGTGGAAAACCCTTGAGTGAATTCCCTTCCACCCGTCCCCACGTTTTCAGGATCCCGACAACCTCTCCCCGCCTCTGCAAAACGAGAATCAAAATCGGCACTGCCGGTGGTCTTACGGAACACCTCTCACGTGGCGTTTGCGACGGTCTTTTCTATGCTGTTCTCTTTTTTACTTTACCGACCGGTCTCTCTCAGTTTCTTTGTTTTATTTTTTAAAGATCTTTTGTTCGTTTTAATGAGTCATTCATGACAGCAGAACGCATTTATGGGCTGGTCTAGGGACTCCGTGGAATACGACTCAGCCTTGAAGAAGGGTGAAATGATGGCATCGGCCAGTCAGTGGTTGGCGTTGGAGAATGTTGTGCTAAACGAAATAAGCCCGGCTCTCCGTTTCTTTATGCTCTCTTGAGGAATTGGTAGCGTGGCTCACTCCCAATATGGGTGACACCAGGATGGCGGCAGGGCCTCCCCCTTCTGTTACTGGGAAGCTTCCAACCGTGCCTTTATTCTCCGCGACATATCAGCTGATGGTCACTCCCACATTTCCTCTATTCACTGGTTTCGTGGATGTTCGTTGAGAGAAGTGAAAAATGGACTCTGTTCTTGGACACCCAAGTGTTTGATGATTTTGACGATATATATCCATTATGTTTTGTGCTTGGGATTGAACTCAGGACGTTGGGATTGTACCGCGGAGCTACACCCCCACTCCTTTTAATTTTTTTTTTTTTTTCTTTTTAAAATGTTGAGACACAGTGTCGCTACGTTGCTGAGGCTGGCCTCAAAGTTGCGATCCTCCTGCCTCAGCCTCCTGAGTTGCTGGGATTCCTGGTGTGCACCGCCACACCTGGATGGCACATTTCTATGTGCAAGCTTGGAACGACGGCTTTTATTCCAGTCGAGACTGGTTCAGTTAACCTCTAGGAAGTCCGTTTCCAGGAATCGGATCTCAAAGCAAAGCATGACTCCTAGCGCGTCAGGCATTATTGAATGAAGGGAATGTGCTCGGAAGAATGCACCCGCAGGTGCTCCCGTAGCTGGGAGTCCGTCGCCCGCGGTACTTGTCCACACCTAGGAAGGAGAGGTCGGTCTCTGGACGGGAGCCCTTGGTGCAATCCAGAGGAGTAGACCCAGGATGTTGGTGTCTGGTGCCAAAGCAAGTGTTGTGGTCTGGGCGTGAGAGGTCTCCCGAAAATTTCACGTGGGAGACCACGCAAGAACGGCTCAGGAGTGGAGGGAGGGGAGGGAGGGGAGGCGGGATGGGAAAGATGGTGGAATGCAATGGACATTATTACTGCGTGCATATATGTGACGGCACGACCCGTGTGATTCTGCACCCTGCCCACTCAGAAAAATGAGACATTATATCCCAACTAGGTGTGATCTATCCCAGTGCCTAAATGCATTCTACTGCCATGTGTGATTAATCAAAACAAATAAAAAGAATTAAAAAGATATGTAAAGAAAAGAATACCAGTGATGATAAATGACGGACAGGGTGTGGAGAAAAGGGAATAACGTGACACTGTCGGTGCGAGTGTGGATTGGTACAACCACTACGGAAATCAGCGTTCCGGTTTCTCTAAACCACCCTATGACCCAGCTATCCCCCTCCTCGGTACTTAGAATGAAGAATTAACGTCATCTTTCTGCAGTGATGTATACACACCCCGGTTTATAACAGCACAGGTGATGATCGCCCGCCAAGGTGTCCGTCCACATACGAACGGATAAAGAAAATGTGCTGTCTATACACTGTGGAGTATCACGCAGCCATAAAGAAGAATGAATCGTGTCCTCTGCGGGGAAAGGCGTGGAGCGAGAGATCATCATGGGGAGTGAAATAATCCCAACTCAGAAGGTCGAGGGATATATAGTTTCTATCATGCGTGTAAGCTTGAGAGAGAGAGAGAGAGAGAGAGAGAGAGAGAGAGAAAGAGCTCACGAAAACGGAAATGACCTAGATTTGGAACGGTGCATCCCTGGTGCCGTCGCAGGCGGGGTGACGTCACTGAGACCATCTTCGCCCGAATGACGGCTTCCCACAGTCCTCTGGGGTTGGAGGCACCCATGGGTTGGGAGCACGTGGGAGACAGCGGTTGTCCCTTGCAGAGTCACAAGACCAGGTTGGGCAGAGGGCGAGGGGGGAAGGGCGGGGGCTCTCCGGGTCTTGCTCTGAGGACCCTCGTCCCATGCAAGGGGCTGCACCCTCACGGACCCCTGGGCTGAGGAGCACCTTACAGGGGCGTTAGACCTCGTTTGTCCACTGGAGCTGCGAGGGCACGCCCCCACCGCCTGGGTGGCTCCCACGGCAGAGCCCTACCTCCCCCAGTGCTGGAGGCCGGAGGCTGGAGGCCCGAGGTCCAGGCGTGGACAGGACTGGCTCCTCCCGAGGCTCTGCGCTGGGCTTGCCAACGCCCGCTTCTCCCTGAGTCCTCTCTCTCAGGTCCGTCCCTCTGGGGGCGTCTGGGTCCTCGTCTCCTCTCCTTACAAGGACCCCAGTCCTGCCGGGTCAGGGCCACCCTGGGGACCTCGCTGTACACAGTCCATCACCTCTTTATAGACCCGTCTCCACACACAGCACGTCCCAAGGTCCTGGGGTCAGGGTAACCCTGGGGAAACTCACTGCACCTCCATTACTTCTATAAAGACCCGTCTCCACACACAGCACGTCCCAAGGTCCTGGGGTCAGGGCCACCCTGGGGACCTCACTATACATCCATTACTTCTATAAAGACCCGTCTCCACACACAGGCATGTCCCAAGGTCCTGGGGGCTGGGCCACCCTGGGGACCTCACTGCACCCTAGTCACTTCTGTAAAGACCCGTCTCCACACACAGCATGTGCCAAGGTCCTGGGGTCAGGGCGTCAACCTCTATGATATTTCTCAGCACTCTATAGGAAACATAACGCTGAGAACACGCTGGACTTTCTGTCTGGGCCTCCCATCGACACTCTGAAAAGGATCTGCGGAGCTCTGCACCCCCTCAGCCGTCCAGTCTTCCCGAGACCTTGAGCAGGAACATGAGCGGGTGCTAATGGCTCTCCCTGGTCAAGCGGATGGAGCCGTTCGGAAATATTGATTTTCCTCCAAAATGAGACTTTCAGACGGACCTTGCATTTCATTTAAAATCAGAATCGAGGATCCAAATTTATTTTGTGGTACTGGGGGATTGAACCCAAAGGCTCTCTACCATTGAGCTACATCCCAGTCCCCCTCACTTATTTTTTTTTTTTTTTTTAGTTATACATGCATATAATATCTTTTTTTTTTTTTTTTTTTGCTCCAGGAATTGAACTCAGGGGCCCTTGACCCCTGGGCCACATCCCCAACCCTTTATTCGTATTTTATTAGAGACAGGGTCTCACTGAGTTGCTAAGGGCCTCGCTAAATTGCTGAGGCTGGCTTGGACCTCGCGATCCTCCTGCCTCAGCCTCCCAAGTGCTGGGATGACAGGCGTGCGCCACGCGCCCGGCTAGGATCCAAATATGAACAGCGATGGCAACTCGGTTCCCCCGTGGCCTCCACGGGTTCTGGTCCTCATCGTTGGCTCCTCGGTCAGCCGACAGCGTGGGTGACCGTGCAGTCTTGAGGTCCTGCACCCTGAGAGGGGAAAGAGAGAAGGGAAGGGAGGGGGTGGGCGTTGAAGGAGGCACCACCATGAAAGCAATCCTTGGATCAGCCGTAAACCCAGCGGGAGGGAGGAGGGACAGGATCGTCCTCTTTCCTCCGCTGGCCACGTGAATGCCCACGTCTCCCTCCCTGAGCTCACGGGCACCTGACGTAAACAGGGCCTGGAATCCGCCTGAGTCACCCCGTCCTGGAAATGCAGGACAGGGGTCCCCAACAAAAGCCTTGTGTGGGGGACAACAGCAGCATTCAGAAAACCATCCCTGCAAAGCAAGCTGCCCCTGGGACTGGTCCAGGCAGCGCCCTGGGGCTCTGGTGTCCTGCGGAAACCGGGCGTGGTGGCCTCCGGCCTGGAGGGCGGAACTCCTCCCACCCTTCTGATGAGAAGATTCCTTCTCCGTTCCCCAGGCCACAATATCAACTTGTGGGGGGACACTGAACGCCCACAGGAAGGGCGCCCATGATGAGCTTGCCCCGGTTCACCTTGGATGACCTCTGGCCTTGGGACAGCCCCGTCCATCTTCCTCCGAGGATCCGTGGAGGCTGAGGCAGGAGGATCACGAGGTCAAAGCCAGCCTCAGGCAAAGCAAGGCACAGAGCAGCTCAGGGAGACCCTGTCTCTAAATAAAATGCAAAATAGGGCTGGGGGTGGGGCTCAGGGGATTACTGGGTTCAATCCCCAGTAACTAAAATAAAATAAAGTCACTGCCTGGGTGAAATTCCATCCTCCCGTGAGAATCTGGGTTCCTTCAACAGAGTTTCTTTGTTTGCCCAAAGAACACACTCACTCCGTCAGCTGTTAAGTGCTGAATCACACGTACATTTTTATTTTTGATGCACTTTTGTGGACACATTGCTACAGGGCCTGAAATGCCCTCTGTGTTCTCGATTTCTTCTTGGCTTCAATCAAGGAACAAGACCCAGAGGCTTCACCCATCACCAAAGCGAACCCAGATGCAGCAAGACGAAGATGGTGTGGTGTTCCCGAAATTGTTGAATGTAGGATTGTCAAATCACATGTTAAGACCTCTCTACAGCCAGGCGCGGTGGCCCACGCCTGTCATCCCAGCACTTGGGAGGCCGAGGCCAGAGGATCGCGAGGTTTAAGCCAGCCTCAGCCACGGCGAGGCCCTTGGCAACTCAGTGAGATCCTGTCTCTAATAAAATACAGCAAAAGGGGCTGGGGATGGGGCCCAGTGGTCCAGTGCCCCTGAGTTCAATCCCAGGTTCCAAAAAAAAAAAGAAAAAGGAAAAGAAAATACCTTTCTACGTAGCCATGAGTCCCGGGAACAATAGAGTTAAAACAAATACTTTCTCCAAACTTGACAGAATAACATTGTGCATTAAAAATATTTTGCAGCAGTGTAAAAATAGAGAAAAAATATATGCCCGGCCATAAGTATTGCAACATTCGGATCCTGATGATTTAGAACAGGGCTTATAGAATTCAGCCTCTAACCCATCTATACCCTCGCCATCCTTTTGAACCATAGTGGGTCTTCATTCTCTTAAATTTTTTTTGGGGGGGTACTGGGAATTGAGCTCAGGGGCACTCGACCCCTGGGCCCCATCCCCAGCCCCTTTTTGTATTTTATTAGAGACAGGGTCTCACTGACTTGCTAACAGCCTCGCCATGGCTGAGGCTGGCTTTGACCTCGCGATCCTCCTGCCTCAGCCTCCCAAGTGCTGGGATGACGGGTGTGCGCCACCGCGCCCGGCACCGATGTTATTTCTATCACAGCCCTTAAGATGTCCCTGAATGGAGGGAAACCTTGGATATTATTTGGATCTATCCCTCTGTGGTTCATTTTACAGGGTCCATCCCCTCCCGGTGTTCGCTATGAGGAGTTTTTGTCTCCAGTTTTGCAAAAGCTTGGCAACTTTCACCAGAGTTTGCTGCATGATGCACTTTCTTTCATGGCTCTCACTTTACACATGCTTTGGTGACTCCTTGCAAAACCCCATCACCTTTAGCATGTAAGGGGAGTCTTTTAGGGTCATCTTTGTGAGGAGCCGTCTGTATCCTGTGGGCATAAAGCAGGGAGCTCCTGTTGCAGCTCAAAAAAATAAAACGTGTACAGAAACCACATCCAGCTTTTGGCTTGGGAACACTTAAATGACTTTTCTGGCTCAGATCTCAAAAGTCTGCATTTTTTTTTAATTTAATAAAACATCTGTTCATTTCTGTGTGGATTTTTTTTTTTTTAATTTTTATTTTTGGAGGGGGCGTGGTACCAGGGATTGAATTCAAGGGCGCTCGACCACTGGGCCCCATCCCCAGCCCTATTTTGTATTTTAGTAGAGACAGGGTCTCCCTGAGTGGCTAAGGGCCTCGCCACGGCTGAGGCTGGCTTGGACCTCGCGATCCTCGGGCCTCAGCCTCCCCAGTGCTGGGATGACAGGCGTGCGCCACCGCGCCCGGCTAACCTTCAATACTTCTGAATGGGAAACCCTTGACGGCTTCCTATCAGAGACAAGAGTGAGTGTTTTATTTCGGGTGAAGGACCTGGATGGAGGAGAACGGGGTCCCAGCCTGTCCCTTGCTGCATTTGGGATCCTCACCCCATCCCTTGGCGTCTCTGTTGACGTTCACATCTTGAGCAGGAGCAGGGTGGGGGGGGCAGGGAAGGAAAGGTGTCCGCGAGCTGTGCGATATTCTACGACTATGTTTTGCATGCTTGTCATCCAAACAGCATTTGCTGAATCCGATGGTGCACATAGCCTCGCAAGCAGATCATGCGCCAAGCGGCATTCCGTGGGCGGTGGTCGATGGGCTCCGAGACTTGCTTTGACACATTCTTTCCTGATAAACTGCATGGTGCACGCTCTTAGGGGACATGCACTTTGTTATTTGCGGTTGAGCGTGAGGCCTTGGGCGGTGAAGCCAGGTGTGGGCGGGCACGCCCGTCATCCCAGCGGCTCGGGAGGCTGAGGCAGGAGGATCGCGAGGTCAAAGCCAGCCTCAGCCATGGCGAGGCACAGAGGACCTTCCTTGGCCGTCACCCGCTGTCAGCACGTCTGTGAGGGGCTCGTAGGTCCAGCGGTACCTGGACGTTGAGGGACAGGTCATTGACTCAGGTGAGATGACCGCAAAAGGAAAACAAAACAAAACCGAGCAAAATGTTCTTTGGATTTGAGTGTCACCAGCAAGTTCTGCTGGAGCAAGTTCTGCTCGTCAGGTGAGCAAATATTGCTCATGCACGAAGTTTTTCAAGCATTTTAGTATTAAATGAGCATTGTAGAAATCCACGCTCATTGCTAATGGGGACTGGCGTTTTTCATCATATACCTCCTACCTTAATATCCTATGGTCTTTGATGTGCTAGGGTACTGATCAATTCTGAAATCATAGCACTGATTATCAGGAAGCAGCTTCTGTTCTGGGTTGGAAGAGAAATACAAATAGAAACAATGTACACATTGACTGACATCAAATAGAAACAACGTATATGCTAATTAAGATAAGCTACCCCCCAGAAGAAGGAAATTCAATGTATCATTTAATTATAAACCAATCTTCTATTTTAGTTTCTTATTTCATTTTATTTTTGTACCAGGGATTGACCTCAGGGGCACTCGACCACTGGGCCACATCCCCAGCCCTTTTCTGTATTTTATTTAGAAACAGGGTCTCCCTGAGTGGCTAAGTGCCTCGCCATGGCTGAGGCTGGCTTTGGCCTCACAATCCTCCTGCCTCAGCCTCCCAAGTGCTGGGACGACAGGCGTGCGCCACTGCGCCCGTCTTCTGTTTTACTCATTTGAAGATTTGGATTCACTGATTTAGGGGCTGTATTGGTTTGCCTGGGTGTCTCCCAAAGTGACTTTCAAAATGCTTGGATTAGCCATGGAAAAGTTTCCGTCACATTCTTCGAAACTGCACAGAAAGTAAGGGAACAGAGAAATGACTTAAGCTGGGAATTTCTCCAGGGAGGCAGCAGGTGGAGGGGTAGTTTCAAGGTAGGTATTGAACAATAGAAATAAATAATGAAGGGCCAGATGCGGCGGTGCGTGTTTGTCACCCCAGAGGCTCGGGAGGCTGAGGCAGGAGGATGGCAAGTCCAAGGCCAGCCTCAGCAACAGCGAGGCACTTTGAAACTCAGGGAGACCCTCTCCCTAACTGAAAAATAGGGCTGGGGATGGGGCTTAGTGCTCAAGTGCCCCTGAGTTCCATCTCTGGTATAAAAAAGAAAGAAAAAAAAGAAGAAGAAAGAAAAGAAAGAAGAAAGAAAAAATGAAAAGAAAAAGAAAAAAAATAAAGAAAAAATGTATTCTCTGTCCAGTTGGACTCGATTCCAATGCTGAGAAACCAACAATTTGGAGGTTGTTCCTTATGGAACCAACAGGTGGCCACTACAGGTGTGCCTCAGGTACGTGTGTGCCCTGTTGCAAATTTCGGAAGTGGAAGAAATCTTTGAACACTCAACATTTAACGTGGAAAAAATTATCTTGCTTCTGGGTTTGATTTATTTCTACTGCGAGACTCTGTCTCTAGGTTGGGCAGGGTCCCGTGACTAATTTAACTTGAACTCAGGCAGAAGTGATTGTTTTGGCTCTGAGAACTAAGAAGAAATATGAAAATATTGAAATATATATATATATATATATATATATATATATATATATATCTCCCAGAAATCCAGATGAAACTGCATCCTACTTAATGACAATATTGGATATGTCATATTGAATTAAATTATACAAAATGAATGTTCAGGAAGATGAGAATTGAACCAGGCACGTGATTCAGGAACTAATTAACACCAACATTTCTGGAGCTATAGGGATTGGTAGTATTTTCTACCCTTTTTTTTATTTTATTTTTTTTTGCTCTTTTTAATATATCCCTAATATTAATTTGTATAGTTTGTCACCAAAAAAAAACAAATATGAAACTTTCAAATCATGTTGTAGCATTGAGAATATGCAATTTACATAACACACGTTATTATACGAATGACTAGTAAAAACTAACTGGTCATTCAGCTTTTACAACTTTTCCACAAGTTTGCAGACCCATATGAAAATTTGAAAACAACACAAATATCATAAATTGACATTCACATCAACATAAATATCTTAAGCATTTCATTTAATACGTAAATTTTTTCTTTGCGAATATTTACGGTTTGCAATGTCAGCCACAAATGAAGTAACGTGGTTTCCTAGGAAACTGTGTAAGATTTGTTTTCACATCGATAAAAACGGGTTGTACAGAAAAAGTGAAATTTGGGTAATCACAGGTATTGAAAATAAACAGTTTACCAGTGCGTGGTTTAACCAAATTTGGTTTAAACAAAAAATGGGCTCTTTGTCTAAAGATGTATAATTACGCGTGTTTAAGTCATTATGTGCTAATTGGGGTTAAAAGAAGGTGTGGGTTTGAATGCAATCCCAGTGTTTTCTAGGCTCTTTCTTGTCTAAGGAGATGTCCTGACCACAGCCTAGGAATTTCACGGGCACACACTTCACACACAGAAAGAAAGCAGATTGCACCAGGTACACCTGCACATGCCTGTAATCCCAGGGGCTCGGGAGGCTGAGGCAGGAGGATCACAAGTCGGAGGCCAGCCTCAGCCAAAGCGAGGCACTAAACAACTCAGGGAGACCCTGTCTCTAAATAAAATGCAAAATAGGGCTGGGGATGGGGCTCAGTGGTCGAGTGCCTCTGAGTTTAATCCCCGGTACCAAAAAATAAAAAGGAAAAATGAATGTTCAGGAAGATGAGAATTGAACCAGGCACGTGATTCAGGAACTAATTAACACCAACATTTCTGGAGCTATAGGGATGGTAGTATTTTCTACCCTTTTTTTTATTTTATTTTATTTTGCTCTTTTTAATATATCCCTAATATTAATTTGTATAGTTTGTCACCAAAAAAAACAAATATGAAACTTTCAAAATCATATTGTAGCATTGAGAATATGCAATTTACATAACACACGTTATTATACGAATGACTAGTAAAAACTAACTGGTCATTCAGCTTTTACAACTTTTCCACAAGTTTGCAGACCCATATGAAAATTTGAAATCAACACAAATATCATAAATTGACATTCACATCAACATAAATATCTTAAGCATTTCATTTAATACGTAAATTTTTTCTTTGCGAATATTTACGGTTTGCAATGTCAGCCACAAACGAAGTAACGTGGTTTCCTAGGAAACTGTATAAGATTTGTTTTCACATCTATAAAAACGGGTTGTACAGAAAAAGTGAAATTTGGGTAATCACAGGTATTGAAAATAAACAGTTTACCAGTGCGTGGATTAACCAAATTTGGTTTAAACAAAAAATGGGCTCTTTGTCTAAAGATGTATAATTACGCGTGTTTAAGTCATTATGTGCTAATTGGGGTTAAAAGAAGGTGTGGGTTTGAATGCAAATCCCAGTGTTTTCTAGGCTCTTTCTTGTCTAAGGAGATGTCCTGACCACAGCCTAGGAATTTCACGGGCACACACTTCACACACAGAAAGAAAGCAGATTGCACCAGGTACACCTGCACATGCCTGTAATCCCAGGGGCTCGGGAGGCTGAGGCAGGAGGATCACAAGTCGGAGGCCAGCCTCAGCCAAAGCGAGGCACTAAACAACTCAGGGAGACCCTGTCTCTAAATAAAATGCAAAATAGGGCTGGGGATGGGGCTCAGTGGTCGAGTGCCTCCGAGTTTAATCCCCGGTACCAAAAAATAAAAAGGAAGCAGTTTGCCTGTCATATGTACTATCCTGAACAATTTTCGTAAAATGAACAGATGAAGTAGATTTTCCAGCGATCATGATGGTGTTTAGTCAGATATCCACGGTCCAAGTGTTCCTCTTCATAGAATGGTTCTAAAGTCCATCTGTGATCATCCCACTGATGTTCACAGACAGTGTCAAATGGACAGAATCAACGATACCCCTCACTGGGGATCTGTGGGGCATTTATTCCCTTCATCTCTCTGTGGTCTATACCCAAACATAATGGGGTGATGATTCATAATGATGATTTTATAATTTAAAAAGTTATGTGAAATGGTTAATTACATGTAGAAAAGACTACGTGAACACCCATACTGTAGTGATGAGGCAGTGGATCTGATAACTGAGACAAATGCTAACGGAAGGGTAGCATATACAGCGTGAATACACTGGGCCAAGGACAATTCACATTCCAGGATGGATGAAGAGAGACAGTGCAAGATTTCATCATCCTATTAGGAGGGTTGTGTGATTTAAAATTTAGGACTGATTTCTGGAATTTTCCGTGTAATATATTCAGACTGTGGTTGACCACAGTTCACTGAAACTGGAATTAGAAGCCATGAATACCTACTCCTGTTTCCCAGGGAACTATGTTATGCTCAGGGGTCACGAACACGGCACGGCTGCTTTTGCTATACTCAGGGCTTCACGTTACAGTCTGGAACCCAAATGCTACTGAGTCTGCCCGTCAAGAAATTCCTGGAATAGTGGAAGGAGGAAGTCTCCCGATTGGGCAAGCGGGTCGATCCCTTCAATGGAATTTTCCGGCGTCGTGGACAGGATTCACACCCACGTTGCTTCGTGCGTTGAAGTCTTAGGATAAACTGAGACCTTCACCCCCAGGGGACCCCTTCTTCACATGAGCTGAACGGGTGCTTTGCAGCCGACGCAAGGAATTACTTTGAAATCCCGTTGAAGACAAGTTCAATGTCAGGGTTCAGGGTTTCCATAACAACCTAACACTGGGTGTTTACCCACAGTTGTCTGGATACCGGGATGAGATCTCAGCCGTGTTGTATTTTATTTCTTTCGGTGATGTGTCTCTTTGCACTTACTTCTGTCACAGAAACTATGTTTTTGTTTACAAACGTGATAAAGGGTCCATCAAAATATGCCTGGACGTTGCCCGTGCAGGTATTTCGAGCCTCATTTGATGCTAGAACGTGGTTTGGATGCCCTTCAGACCTGTCTAATGTAGTCTCTGATTCTCGAGCACCGTTTCTTAGATAGCCTGCCTGTCCACCTCCTGCGACCTTAACGGTCTCTCCCTTTTATAATCTCAATATTTTCCTGAAACTCACACCACAATGACGTACCTTTTCTCTCCTTTCCAGATAAAGCAATCCCTTACTGCTCAGTATCGTGTCTGTCCACAGCGTCATCTGTCACAGCACCGTTGCATCTTGGCGTGGGAGAAAAGGTTTTCAGGCCTTCGTCCCATTTCTCCGCCCAGCAGACTTGGTCTTAAGATCCACTAAGACCTTCACCCCCACCCCCCCCCCCCACCCCGGGGGGAGACTCCTTCATCACGCCAGGGTTAGGTTCCAGGACCTCACAAATCCCCATCTCCCTTATTGAAATTGGAATAGAATTTGTAGAGAACCAGCATAATCCTCTTACATAGCTGCAATCATTTCCGGGTTATGGATAAGACTGAAGGCAGTGCCGGAGGTAGACAATGAGGGCTGTCCTGCATCACTGGGGGGAAGAATGGCCAGGGAAAATGTCCATGCATACGCAATAGGAATGCACCTTTTTTCTACTCTTTTGATGCCCAGTTGGTTGAGTCTGGTGGTGCGGAACGAGGCATGCGGAGGCTGCGTTTAGCCAAAGCAATCTGGGCAGGAGGCCAGCTTTTGCCCTTGATCGCGGCTGGCCTAAATCCAATGAGGGCTTCCCTCCCCAGGTAGAAATGACGACCCCACCACTGAAGACAGAACCCTCTACAGCAACTGTCAGGACGACGTCAACGAGACTTTAAAGATTCATACTTTAAAAAAATGGTTGCAGGTAGAGATTAATGCCTATCTGTGCAAATGCGATGATATTTTATATTTTTATATTTCTATGTATTTACATAAATGTTCATGCAAGCCGGGCGTGGTGGCGCACACCTGTCATCCCAGCATTTGGGAGGCTGAGGCAGGAGGATCACAAGTTCAAACCCAGCCTTAGCCATGGCGAGGCACTTAGCAACTCAGTGAGACCCTGTCTCTAATAAAATACAGAAAAGGGCTGGGGATGGGGCCCAGGGGTCAAGGGGCCCTGAGTTCAATCCCTGGTACCAAAAAAAAAAAAAAAAAGAAAGAAAGAAAAAAAAAATATATATATTCATGCAAGCTGATTGTGTACTAAAGGCCAATGTTTAGATCTATATATTTACACTTTCATATATATTATTTATGTTACATATATTCTTTTTAAAATTTTCTTTATTTGCTCTAGTTACGCATGACAGCAGAATGCATTTTGACACATCATATACAAATTCTGTTACATATATTATACACAAATATGTATTTGCAAATGAATATTTTATGCATTTATGTATTATATTATTAGATTTATTCATATAAATGCATATTTACATATTTATATAAAGTATATTTTAACATTATATATCCATATTTACATATGATATATAATTTCATATTTATATAGACATTTTAATATATAAACACATGAAATATTTGATATAAAATATACATAATAATATACAAAAAATATCAAATAAGCACATGAACATCTATTAAATACATTTTGAATATTTATATAGGAATATTTTATATTTCTTAAATAGACATAAAGAAATATATTGAATATTTCTAAAATACGTATATATTGTATATCATGTAACAGAATATCTCTGGTCTATATAGTCTGAATCTGGTATATGTATTTTAAAATATATATGGTAAATAAATAGATGTGAATATATACATATATTTTTAATGTGGTAATTTAGAAATGGTGGGAAATAATGGTTTTGAACATTTAAATATTTTATATCTTTTTAAAAAATTTATATATAAATATATTTTAATATATATGGTGTAATATATCTGGAGTATATATCATGTATCTGGTACACATTCTAAGCATTTATATGGTAAATAAATATATCTATCTATCTATTTATATATATATATATATATATATATATATATATATATATATTACATCTGGTAAATTTAGACATACCGAAAACTAATGTATTTTTTAAAAAAATATTTATTTATTTGCTTTTAGTTGTACACAATGCATTTTTATTTTTACGTGGTGCTGAGAGTATCGAACCCGGGCCGTGCACATGCTAGCCAAGTGCTCTACCGCTGAGCCACATCCCCAGCCCCTAATGTTTTTTTAACATTTTAAATTTCTC
This sequence comes from Tamias sibiricus, assembly GCA_025594165.1. Classification (NCBI taxonomy): domain Eukaryota; kingdom Metazoa; phylum Chordata; class Mammalia; order Rodentia; family Sciuridae; genus Tamias; species Tamias sibiricus. Next base: position 8,181,786 of record CM046667.1, read on the forward strand.
ATCCCTTCCTTTCAACCCTCAAAAAAAAATAATTGTATTATTCAAGGTACTTTCAAAGACATTTTATTCTCTGCATTTTACCAATAGCAGTATTTTGAATCACCTCTTGAAATGCAGATCTTATTTTAAATTTTTCATTCCAGAGTTGCGTATTTGAAGGAGAACATTATTTTGAGATTCTGGTTTCACAGCAAGACCCTTTAAAACATGATTAGCCCGATGGTTTCGGTGGTGTATGCGTGCGGTCCCAGGGGCTCTGGAGGCTGAGGCAGGAGGATCCCAAGACAGAGGCCAGCCTCCGCAATGTAGTGAGGCCCTAAGCAACCTAGCGAGATACTTTCTCAAAATATTAAACACCGAAAGGGCTGAGGATGCGGCTCCGTGGTCAAGACTCTGGGTTCAATCCCTGGTACCAAACAAACAAACACAATCAGCTCTCACAACTAGTAAAAGGCTGAGGTAGGAGACTCCTAAGACATCACCTAAGTCGCAGGTGAGAGCATCAACCACACGTCTCCACCGGCCAGGGACGTAGAGGGACGTCTCCCTATTGGGATCCCCTGTGAGAAGAATGTGTGCCAAATACGCCCAGGTCCTGTCTCCTCAACCTGGAGTTGTGTCTCCTTATTTAGCAAAAGTCACTGTGTACCTGTGACCCGGTAAGCCGGAGGCACTCATCTCTTTCCGTCTCCACTGACAGTAATACCTTGTGGCCAATCGTTGGCACGGAAGGAGCCATTGCACCATAAAAGGGGGTGAATGCGGAACATCAGGACTCAGACCCTTACGTGTTCTTTAACATTCCCCGGTTATCCTACCCTGGTATAATTCAGAATCACTGATTTTTTTCATGCAGGAACGAGAAACAGCACGATAGGCTCAGATAGACACCCTGAAGTTGAGAGTTGAGACGGTAGGAAAACTTGCCCCGTGGAAGGAAAACTGAGCACCAAATCCAATCAGAAGTTATGTTAGTCAGCGTTTCGTTACTGTAACCAAATACCCTTCATAAGCAACTTAAAAGAGAAAAAAAATTATTTTGACTCATGTTCAAACAACGCTGTTGGTCTGGGTCTGAGGTGAGGCAGAGCATCATGGCGGAGGGGAATGTAGAGCAGAGCTTCTCAGCTCATGGAAGTCAAGAAGGAGAGAAAGAGAGAAGAGCAAGAAAGAGCGAGAAAGAGGAATGAGCCAGGGACAGGACATAGTCCAATAGGGCTTGACCCTGGGATGAACTGCCCTCAACCAGGTCCGATTTTGTATAGATTCCACCAAATCTTGGTCTTCCATTCAGCTACGAATCCATCAGTGGATTAATCCAAGATGAGGTCAGAATCCCACTGATCTGGTCACTCCCCAGAGTGGACATTGCTGCACTATGGGCCAAGTCTTGAACACGTGCGTCTTTGGGGGACATTCCAGTCCCATTTCCCCCTCCCTGCATGGCTATTTTTACTCTCCAACTTCTTCACATCCCATGGCCAGGAATCAAGATAGGTGGGATAAGGGGAAGGTAAGGACGGGGCACCCCATACGGAAACCTGGGGACATTCTGAGAAGAAGGAGAGACAGGTAGATTACACCTGCACTTCTCTTGCACCCTGCAATACTCGGCAGGACCGGAGGACCCAGCCGGCCATCAAGGGCATCCCCAGATGCCAGCCCTTGAGTCCCCTGAAGGGTGAGCTCCATCAACCTTTTTGCTTCATAACGTTCTCCTGCCCCAGGTATTTTTTTACAGTGATGAATTGGCATAACTATGTGGTAACAACGTCCTTGTTACAACCACTATGACTATTGTTACGATAACTACATTGTAACTCAAAGTTGTAGCCTGTTCTGCATCAATGTCCCAGTATAAAAATCGGTGTATGCAAAAATAAGAATAAAAATAAAGAAATGAAGGTCACAGGACAGACAATCACACATGGGAGCAAAGCTTGTAGGTTTCCTGTGAGGCAGAATCTAGCCACTAGCATTGATTCCCATGAGACTGACATTTTCTTTTTCATCCCAAGATGCACCTGAGATTCCTCCGAAAGAGGAGAAGGAGAGAAGGCGAGGTAGACAGCAAGTCTTTCCACCAACTCCTAAAAACAGAGCTACACCAAGGACAAAGACAGCCAATTCACACGTTAGAGTAAATGCAAACAGAGTTTCACCGAACAGATTTGCAATGTCCACGGAAATGCTTCAAATCCCTCCAGCTTGTTTTCTTTGGGGAGAAAAAAATTGGCCTCCAGCCTTTCTCTATTTGTTGTAGGAAAGGAAACTTAAGCCATGCTTTTATGACAGAAGAGAGAGGTTTGTCATACTGTGCCCAACCTCCCGGAGGTTTGAGTGCGGACGCTCACAATACCGCACATACAGCAGTCAGCTGAGAAAAGTCACTCTCCCTGAGGGACTTTCATAGCAACATTTTAATTCTTGAATTTTAAAATATTTTAACATTTTTTTTTTATTTTTTTAAGTTTTTTTTAAATGTTTAAGAGTGTCGTGCCGACATGGTGGTGTTGAGATGTGGACGCGTCTGCTTCTCTCTTGCACCCATTTTACAGACCGTTCTATTGGTTTTTAAGGAAGCAGCTCTGGGAACAGATTGAAGGAGGCGCAGGGGTCCTGGGCTTTCATTTCTAGACCGAACGCGTGAAGGACGGCATCGTTGGTGCCTCTGAGCACGGAATTTCCTGGGGGATGTGGGGATCGGGGAGCTATGCAATGTCAAGAAAAAGCTTTGCTCCTGCCTTTGGCTTCTGGGACCAAGAATTAGGGAGGTGGGCTCTCCTGGTAGACTCGTGCCTTTGTGGTTTTGGGGGGCCTTTGCCGGAGCCCCACTTCCTGACACTCAGCAAAGCCCAGGAGGACTAGAACGAAGGGTAGCCACAGAGCAAATGTCGTGACTTTGTGTGGGCCAAGAAGACCCACGGAGACCGGACGTGAAGGCCAGAAAGCGCCCTGTGCCCACGGCCAATGGCTTTGTATCACACACGCGCGACAGGGACAGGAGAAGGACATCGTGATTGATTTTGCAAATTAACTGAGATGACGCGTCCTCCATTATAGTTTCGCTAGAACATACAGGTTTAAAAAGTACCGTTGCATGTCTAATACGCCTGAATTTGGGGACTGAGCTTCATGCCACTCATTCCTGTCACTCCCAGGTAGGTGAACCAAGGGACCCCGGAAGGAGGCTGTGTTAGACAGCTTTCCGGTGCTATATCGGATGGCCAAGACAGCCCATTGATAAAGACAAAAGGTTTCGTTTGGCCGATGGGGTTGGAGTCGACGATCAATCGGTCCTGTTGCTTTTGGGGGACGTTTGAGATCCGGACTGTAACAGATATGATGCATAATTATTAAACGAACGCGCCTGACGATTTTGATTATTGCCATCCATGGTCTCCTGTCTCTACGAACGTGATCACGTGCACAAGAGAGATTTCGTGTTCAAGGGGAACGGGAAGGGCAACGACAGTTAATGATGATGCATCGCATTCCAGAACAGGGAGAAGGAGGGCGAAATGGACAAGTCAGTAAGGAAAGCTGAAGGGGGCGTACATAGACTGACCAGAGGCAGGAGCTATGCACGAGGTCCCGCTGAGACCCACTCGCGCTCCTGGGGAAGCATATACCAAAGGGCCCCCGTGATTCTCTCCTTGTTTGTCCTTCCTTTATAAAGGTAATTTCCCAGCTGGGCACAGTGGCGCACGCCTGTCATCCCAGCGGCTCAGGAGGCTGAGGCAGGAGGATGGGGAGTTCAAGGCCAGCCTCAGCCATGGCGAGGCACTTAGCAACTCAGGGAGACCCTGTCTCTAAATAAAATACAAAAAAGGGCTGGGGATGGGGCCCAGGGGTCTAGCGCCCCTGAGTTCAACCCCTGGTACCAAATAATAATAATAACAACAACAACAACAACAACAAAGTCGTGGGCCGAGTTGACCTGGGATAATGGTCATGTTGAAGAGCTAGCATTAGGAGCAATGAGTTCTACGGGGTGATGGCATTATAATGGGCACCCAACAGGAATACGTACCTTTGTTTTCCACCCTGGAAATATTTTCTTTTCCCTCCTACATGTTGCGTTCTGTACAAAAGATCTAGAACAACCTGCTTCACTTTCATGACGCTCTCATGGGGTACTTTCAAAAGGACCTGGGTCTCCCATTGTTACCGATTTTATTGAATCCTTTGAGTTCATTTTTCCTGACCATAAAGCCTACTGTTTGCTAAAGTCACATCAGTTGATGCAGAATACCTGTGGGGCTGCCCTTCTCTCGCTCCCAAAATGTATTTTCCATGCCAAAAAAAACAAAACAACTAGCAGGGAGGACCATTAGCTTTTGTAGTAACTCCTTGGACGTTTCTTAGATAATCCGGTAATCGTAGGATTGGTTTTTTTCTCACGCTCATTTTCAAAGTATTGGAAATGATGGGAATAACATATAGGAAAGAATATCATAAATAACCTGTTAAATTTAGGCTTTTAAAACCAAGATCTGGGTCTATGTTCATGGGTCTGTATATAGAGAAATATAAAAAATGGTGATATGGGTTAAGTCAATCAAAAGTATGTGTGCATACATAGAAAATATATATATATATATATATATATGAATGTATTTTTACACTTATATGTCGTATTAACACTCAAAACACATAATCATGTACCACTTAGGGTACGGAGGTGTTAGCTGATTTTGTCTTTGAACACCTCAGAGGCCACTCAGGTTAACTAAGGTGGCAGGACGCATCAAGTGATAAAATTCTTTTTTTTTTTTTTTTTTTTTGGTGCTGGGGATTGAACTCAGGGGCACTCAACCACTGGGCCATATCTCCAGCCCTTTTTCATATTTTGTTAGAGACAGGGTCTCACTGAGTGGCTAAGTGCCTCGCCATGGCTGAGGCTGGCTTTGAACTCGTGATCCTCCTGCCTCAGCCTCCCAACTGCTGGGGTGACAGGCGTGCGCCACCCGCGCCCGGCTTAAGTGATGAGATCTTATGGGGCCACTGCTAAGGATTAGATGTGAGGTGTTCCCTGAAACGCATGTGTGAGATAATGCAAGAAAGCTTAGCCGTGAAATGATGGGGTTATGAGAGGTGTAACCTGCTCAGTGGATTAATCCACTTGCATGGACTCACTGGGTGGTGACTGCAGGTAGGTGGGGTGTGGCTGCAGGAGGGGGTCCCTGGGCTGTGCCTTGGGGGTTTCTATCCTGCCCTGGTGAGCAGAGCTCTCTCTGCCTCCTGGTGCCACGTCCTGAGCTGCTCTCCTCCTCCAGGCCCTGCCGCCATTTTGTTCTGTCTCACCTTGGGCCCAGAGCCATGGAGTCGGCCCGCCACGGACTGAACCTCTGAAACCACGAGCCCAAATAATACTAAAGCAGTGAAGATACATTTCCCCCAAATAATTATGCTATATTTATGTTTCAATGTATTTCTTCTGCACATTGCAAAATAACATAACTGTGTGTGCAGCACATTTGTGGAAGATTTTTTTTTTTTTCCTCCTACAAGTGAGAAAGTGAAGCTTATCAGAATTCATTACCGGTCTCCCTCAAGATGTGCAACATTGTGCTTTTGAGTCCCTATTGCATAATGCTGGGCCGGGGAGCGCAGACAATCTGTAGTAGATCTTTTATTCCACCTGTTTCTAGGATAATCGCTGTCGTCTCCTAGACGTAGGCTGGAGGAGAAAGGAAAAGAAAAAAAAAAAAATACAATCAATACAAGTGAATGAAATACACTTCCTATGTCTTTATCTTCCATGTTAAAAATTCATCCGGGGAATCCGTAAGACTAGAGGTGAAGAGCTGCCTCTCTTTGTAGTCTGCATTTGCGGGGCAAAACAGCGGTGACCTCCTCCAATGACGGGGCGTGAGTGGCAGAGCTCGCCGAGAGTCAATTACGAGGGCTTTGTCGGCCCTCCAAGAGGGACAGATCAGAAGGGTCCCGCGTCCTGACGCGGATGGCCGGTGGTACTCAGAGCTAGGCGGTCTGTTTGTGAGCAGCTAATGGGAGCTTCCTACGCACGAGGCATCCTGCGAAGACGTGGGTGGGTAGGTAGCACACAGCCCCTGTGTTACGGGAACTTGGTGGTTTTCTTTTGTTTGTTTGTTTGTTTTTGTTTTTAGAAGAAACCAGTGCATCTGCACATATCTACAGCACAGATGGTCTCCAAGTTGAGATACTTCTGAACAAATGATGTCTGGCTGTTGGCAAGTGCCAAACAGACAGGCATGCCTCAGACAGTGTACTTTGAATGTCGGTTCTTTCCAGGACATGGGATTGGCAGGACCATGCTCTCCGGGATGCAGAACCTGGCTGCCAGTCCGCCAGGGGATGGAGAGACCAAAAGCCGACGTTCTAGAGTGCACCGTGTTGCTGAACAACCGCGTTAGGAAGGTGGGTGCATGCCGGGATGCAGGGACTTTACCTATTGTCAGCTTAGGAGGAGTGCGTGAAGACGTAAACCTATTATCCCAAGTCCAGCAACCAGGTGCTGCAGTCCACGCATTCAGCACACAGGTTTGGCTATTTCCAGTCTGGCGGTCCTTATAGGAGAAAGAAGAAACGATCAACCCTTCACCAAAAATTGCTTAATATTAAAAAAAATAATAATAATAATAATAAGGCCCATGAAAACTTTGCAAAGTAGAAGAGGAACCAAAATAATAATGTTAATAATGTGGAATTTTGCAACCCCTCCGCCCCACCACTTTCTGCTCAGGAAATGATGGGGACTTTGATCAACCCACCGGATGGATACTGGTACCCTGTTGGATGCTACTCTGTCTTCGGGGGGTTCTCAAGTTTGTGGAAGGAAAAAAAAAAATCAGAAGAGGAAGAGGCACACCAGTGAGCTGGGTGAATGAATGCAGTCCTGGTGCACCTTCAGACATCTTGGAAGCCCAAGGGGGAGAGCAGCTCAGGACGGTGGCACCAGGAGGCAGAGGGAGCTCTGCTCACCAGGGACAGGATGGAAGCCCCCAAGGCACAGCCCAGGGACCCCCTCCTCCAGCCACACCGCACCTGCCTGCCGTCACCACCCAGTGAGTCCATGCACGTGGATTAATCCACTATTCGGTTACACCTTTCATAACCCAATTATTTCACCTCTGAAAAGAAAACATAATGGTGTAAAAGTCTATTTGGGTCATGGTGTCAGAAGTTCAGTCCATGGTGGGCCAACTCCATGGCTCTGGCCCAAGGTGAGGCAGAACAAAATGGCGGCAGGGCCTGGAGGAGGAGAGCAGCTCAGGACGTGGCACCAGGGAGCAGAGAGAGCTCTGCTCACCAGGGACAGGATGGAAGCCCCCAAGGCACAGCCCAGGGTCCCCCTCCTCCAGCCACACCCCACCTGCCTGCTGTCACCACCCAGTGAGTCCATGCACGCGGATTAATCCACTATTCGGTTACACCTTTCATAACCCAATTATTTCACCTCTGAAAAGAAAACATAATGGTGTAAAAGTCTATTTGGGATCATGGTGTCAGAAGTTCCGTCCATGGTGGGCCAACTCCATGGCTCTGGCCCAAGGTGAGGCAGAACAACATGGCGGCAGGGCCTGGAGGAAAGGGCAGCTCAGGACGTGGCACCAGGAGGCAGAGAGAGCTCTGCTCACCAGGGACAGGATGGAAGACCCCCAAGGCACAGCCCAGGGACCCCTCCTCCAGCCACATCCCACCTGCCCTGCAGTCACCACCCAGTGAGTCCATGCAAGTGGATTAATCCACTAAGTTACGCCTCTCATCATCCGTCGTTCTGCCGCTGAGAATTCTTGCACTGTCTCACACAGGCGCTTTGGGGAGACAACAGACCTTTAAACCAACGCGCCATCGATTTTATGTAAACCGTTGTCACACTGTGTTCAAGGAAGGAGTTGAGAGGAGGCCTTCATCCCTTCTGGCCATTTGGAATCTGAGCTGGGTCAACGCCCACTATTTGACGACCATCGTTTTCAACGCTGTTAATTAAGGGCCTACAGAGACACACACAGGTGCGTTTGTCTATGAATACCCACAAGGAAATCGCACCCTAATAATATTGTTTGTTTTGAAAAGGAAAAACACCACGGTGTGTACGTAGGCTTCGAATAAAATCAAGATTGTGCAAAGAAGATATCTCCACAGTAGACATTTGAGAGTCTTTTTAACTAATCCTTTGATATTATAATCATTGTTATTTATTTCAGTCACATATATTGCGTCAGAATTTGTATCTCTGCGGCCTTTTTTTCTAACTTGGAAATTAAGTCTTAGAGAAAACACCATGACGTAAAGACCATTTTTTTTTTTAATTGTTTTTAATTTTGGAGGATTGAACTCAGGGGCTCTCGACCACTGAACCCCATCCCCAGCCCTATTTTGTACTTTACTTAGAGACAGGGTCTCACTGAGTTGCTTAGGGCCTCACTTTTTGCGGAGGCTGGCTTTAACCTTGCGATCCTCCTGCCTCAGCCTCCCGAGCCTCTGGGATGACAAGCGTGTGCACTGCCACAGCCGGCCAAGACCATTCTTCTTAAGGAGGGAGACGGGAATCTGGATTCAGGTGTGCAGAGACAAAAAGAAAAAAAGAAAATTCTCCATGTGTGTCAGGAAATTTGGTTCAGTGCATGGTGGTCCATTATCGATGAAGCAAAATGCTTCCCCCAGGAAATGGTTCACACGTTTCAAGGGACTTTTACGACGCTATCTTCTGATCTTCCTGTTCTTACGCATTCTTGGGAATCTGTTCCTGAGCCTCGTTAATAAATTAAAGGGTATCTTAGGTATGAATAGATGGGGGAAAAAAATCCCTAGCCTGGGTAGGGTTTGGCAATCGCTGGGTTTGATGATGCCCTGCCCCAGGGCTGGGGGCAGACTCGGGTACCAAGAAGGGAGCGTGGGTCTGTTGGCCCCGTCCACGCCGACCCAATCACCTGCCGTTTCCCTGCTAGAATCCTGTGCTCAGCAAGGCTGGCGAGGTTGGGCTGGGCTTGCAGGTCCTACATCTCTCCAGCTGCTGCAAAGCGAGCTTCCCAGAGCCACTCTACGGCAGCAAAGGGAGTTCATTTATTTGCACACCGCGGAGACCGTCCGGCGAGGGCTGCGTTCCCAGCCCAGGGTCGCCAGGGCCCAGGGCCCAGATCCCGCCCTCGTTGCGTGACTGGTTTTTACTTGAACGCAGCGCGCAGCTGTAGGGCCACGGATGGGATGAGGGGTTGGGGGCTCCTCCGCGGAAAAGAAGGATGCTGGGGTTTTCTGTGGCATTCTCAGAATGACCGAGCGATGCCAGGCCTGGGGACGGAGGGACAGAGATGACGCATGTTTCTCAGAATGAGTTAAGACCTCCGTTACAGGAATCTGTGACGACAGACGGAAAGGCCTCTACCTCTTCCTCCCTCTGAAGCCGGTCTCGGGGTTGACGGAAGGAGAAAAGACACTGGCCGATGCACGTTAGGCACCTTGAACATTATGAGGTGCCCTTGAACAGGCTAGTGGTTGATCGATGCTGTTTTTTATATATTTTTTTGATTTGTTCTAATCAGGTAGAGACGGCAGCGGGATGCACGGTTGTACGTGGGGTTGAGTCGCACCGCATGTGCCGTCACACGTGTGGCTGCGGTAATGACGTCCCTCTCGCCCCACCATCTTTTCTACCTCCATGCCTCCTCCTTTCCCTGCCTCCCCTTTGTCCAATCCAACGTTCCTCCATTTTTGCCACACCCACCCCACCCCCCAAGTATGGGTCAGCATCCACTGATCAGTAACACCCACCCGCCTTTGGCTCTTGGGGATTGGCTTATTTCCCTGGGCGTGATATGCTGCAGCTCCATCGATTCACCTGCAAATGCCATCATTTCGTTTTTCTTCAGGGCTGCGTAATATTCCATTGTATATACGCACCCCATTTTTTTTTTATCCATTCATCTACTGAGGGACACCATAGTTTAGCTATTGTGAATGGAGCTGCTGTAGACATTGATGTGGGCCGCGCTGCTGTGGTATGCTGATTCTTCAAATCAGCTGGTGTGTGTGTTGATCAACTGCTTGGGACAAAATACAAGGCATCGGAGGTGACGGTTTGGACCCAACAGTTCCTGGATATGGAGCGTTTGGTTTGGATCCAAAACCATCTCAGGATCTTGGTGGAGTCCTGTGCGGTCCAGCGCTGAGGAGTCAGAGGACGAAGGGGCCACAGGACCCCCCGCCCCCCAGTTAGTGTTGATTCCGATTCGAGTTCACTTGACTTCAACCTGGGTACACCCTTGATTTCAAGTGAAGTGATAAAGTGTGTGTTTGTGTGCATGTGTGTGTGTGTGCATGTATGTGTGTATGTGTGTGCATGTGTATGTGCATGTGTGTGCATGTGTGTATGTGTACGTGCATGTGTGTACATGTGTGTGCATGTGTGCGTGTGTGCATGTGTGTGCATGTGTGTGCATGGGTGTGCATTTGTGTATGTGTGTACATATGTGTGTACATATGTGTGCATGTGTGTACATGTGTGTGCATGTGTGCATGTGTGTACATGTGTGTGCATGTGTGTGCATGGGTGTGCATTTGTGTTGTGTGTGCATATGTGTGTACATATGTGTGCATGTGTGCATGTGTGTGCATGTGTGTGTATGTGTGTGCATATGTGTATGTGTGTGCATGTGTGTGCCCATGTGTATGTGCATGGGTGTGTGCATGGGTGTGCATTTGTGTGCATTTGTGTGTATGTGTGCACATATGTGTGTAAATATGTGTGTGCATGTGTGTCCATGTGTGCATGTGTGCGCATGTGTGTGCATGTGTGTGCATGTGTGTGCATGTGTGTGCATGTGTGTCCATGTGTGCATGTGTGCGCATGTGTGTGTGCATGTGTGTGCATGTGTGTGTGTGTGCATGTGTGACTGTGAGCGTGCAGCACACACACACACCACACACACACACGTGCATGAACCCTGAGCTCAATAGACGGGCAGTGCTGGCCGGGGGAGCTGCGGCCACCTTCTATTCGCGCGAGCCTTCCTCGGTGGACGGGGCGGGAGGGACCCCCGTCGGAGGGCCGCAGGGAGAGCTCTGAGGGAGGTCCACTTTGACCCCTGCAGGTGTCCATCACGGAAACGACGGGTTTTGTTAGAATAAAGCATGGTCGTCAGGAGGACACACAGGTGGGACGCCTCCTGTCCTTCTCCCCAGGACGGGGCTCAGGGCTCCTTACGGGACGAGGACCCTGGGGGGTCTCAGGCCAGCGGTGAGGAAGCCAGAGGACACGGTGCTGCCCCGCGGTCTTCGCACCTCCGGGCCCCTGCCACGACTCTCCTGGAGCCCATGGCGGTGGCTCGTGCTCTGGTGTTTTGAGGCTCCGACCTGCAAAGGTTGCGGGCGTGTGAGAGCCCACGGGACCATTTCTCTGTGACTTGAGTGCCACACCAGGGTCCGGTCCTCTCGGAACAGGGATATTTAAGGACAGAGCACGCTTTGGAACACTGGTCCGTTGGACTCCGTGGCGTCGAGATGTAGGAGGACACAGCATCAGAGATGATCTTGTTGTCTGATTTTTTGGTACCGGGGATTGAACTCAGGGGCCTTCGACCACGGAGCCCCATCCCCAGCCCTATTTGGTATTTTATTTAGAGACAGGGTCTCACGGAGTTGCTAAGGGCCTTGCTTTGGCTGAGGCTGGCTTTGAAGTCACGATCCTCGTGCCTCAGCCTCCCAAGCCTCTAGGATGACAGGCGTGCACCACCGTGCCTGGCTAGAGATAAGTCTTAAACAGAAAAAATAATGGGAGGTTAAGTGTAAAAGACGGCAGCTTTTCCATGAGCATTGTACTTGGAGGAATTGCTTACATAAACTCCCTCTTTATGATCTTTAAAGGACCTACATCGCAGCGAATAGAGAGGTTCACTCTTCTGCAAAAGTCTGTTGCCGGCCGGGCGCGGTGGCGCACGCCTGTAATCCCAGCACTTTGGGAGGCTGAGGCAGGAGGATCGTGAGTTCAAAGCCAGCCTCAGCAATGGCGAGGCACTTAGCAACTCAGTGAGACCCTGTCTCTAATTTAAAAATCCCAAAAAAGGGCTGGGGGTGTGGCCCAGTGGTCGAGTGCCCCTGAGTTCAATCCCCAGTACCACAAAAAAAAAAAAAAAAAAAAAAAAAGTCTGTTGCCTTTCCTAGTCATGGCTTGGGAATCCAAAGACCCACGGTGGAGAGCGAAAACCTTAGGATTCATGAATGAGAAAGGACATTATTTTAGAGCGCGCGGAAGGCTGTGCTGGAAAACGTCCGAGGTAGACAGTCACGAAGCCCGCAGTGGAGACGACAGCTCAGTATGGATATAAGAAAACGCGTCCAACGTAGAAACGAGCTGGTGGTGCGGATCCGAAGACTCAGAGGAAGGAAGAGAAGGCATTTCCCTAAGAACCAACAGATGGGCTTTGGCTTCGCAGGCATGGCTCTCGCGAGACAGCCCCACCTCGCAGCCTGCTCTGGTCCGTGGAGGGGAAGACCCTGAGCAGGGTGATCAGAGGCTGCCGCTGACCCTGACACTTGAGAGGCTGGTGTTGGTCACGAGCCTAGGGAGGGACTTGAAGACTGCGTTAGCTGCTCGATTCGATTCTCCAATGCACGTGACCTCCAGCCACGAACCAAGAGCACCTCTGACACAGTAAGCAGCCCACGCCTGTCCTCCCAGCACTGGGGAGGCTGAGGCAGGAGGATCGCGAGGTCCAAGCCAGCCTCCGCCAGGGCGAGGCCCTTAGCGACTCAGGGAGACCCTGTCTCTAATAAAATACAAAAAAAGGGCTGGGGATGGGGCTCCGTGGTCGAGGGCCCCTGAGTTCAATTCCTGGTTAAAAACAAAAAAAAAAAAAAAAAAAAAAAAGAAAAGAAAGAAAATCAAGCAACACAGAACAAGGAATCCAAGATACCGAAGCCTAAGGAACTTGCAGGATTGAACCCCAATGGCTGGGCTACGGGGACCTGCCCTCCTGCACCGTCACCCGCGAGGAAACCATACAAGAAAAAGACGTCGACCGTGGGCTTGTGTGCCCACGCCGAGACCCCAAGATGATGTCCCCCCGGAATCCATCCCATGCCCCGCTCCTCCGTGTAGGAGATGCAATGGACCGGAATTCTCAAGGACCCCCCAGAGACGGGGACAGGGTTCCAGAAATACACGCGACGATCTTGAGTCTGTGGGAGACCCCAAGCGTCTCACAGAAGCCGTGTGAGCGTCAGCGTGCGGGAGGGGTGGCGTTGCTGGGATGGCTTTTTAGGGGCTCGCCCGGACACAACGCATCAGCGGAGGCTTGTGTTCTTGCACCCAACGGACGCAGAGTTGGCGAGGTTCCCCTTGCAATGATTTAAATTAAAAACGCTGGCTTTTGGGGCTGGGGTGGTGGCTCAGCGGCAGCGCGCTCGCCGAGCATGTGCGCGACCCTGGGTTCGATCCTCGGCACCTCGTGACGAAAAATGCATTGTGTCCCACTAAAGCAAATAAACACGTTTTTTTTTTTAAAAAAATGCTGGCTTTTAAAGGTGCAAGCTGCACGGTTGGCGAAACAGACGAACGCACAACGACACAAGCGACGAAAGACCTGTCTTGAGCTGCTTTGTGTTTGAGTGGTGTGATGCCGTCTCTTTTCAGAATTATGTGAACCACGGAAAGGGACTGATAGAGATTTGGCTTTTCATGCACGGTTTTTTTTTTTTTTTTTTTTCCACGCATCATCAAATGGATCGACATTGCCGTTCACACGAGACGGGGAGGCTCTGAAGGTGCCGTGAATGATGAATAAGGAATAAAATATGTCAGCCGGGCGCGGTGGCACACGCCTGTCATCCAAGCGGCTCTGGAGGCTGAGGCAGGAGGATCGGGAGGTCAAGGCCAGCCTCAGCAAAACCGAGGTGCTGAGCACTTCAGTGAGACCCTGTCGCTAAGTAAAATACAAAATAAGGCTGGGGATCGGGCTTCACAGTCGAGTACCCCCAAGTTCAATCCCCGTGACACCAACCTATGTACAAATGGGCTCTCTAAGAATTCTACTGATGCTAAAACGCCCCAGGATAGAGGTTCTAGGGTATGCAAAGGGATGAGCCTATATATATAAAACCCTGTTGTCAGCCGTGAGCAGGGCTTCGTACCTAAGGTACTTTTACTTAGTACCACGTCCATGCATGCACCGTGCAGATGAGGCTGTCAAACACCTTCCAACCAACCTACCTGGACGGCAGCTTCACCTCGAAGGAACGCGGGGTCCTGCTGTGCTTGGTGGGGTTTGGGGACTTGGTCGAGGTCTGGCCGGGCGATCGTGAGGCAAGGCAGGACGTCCGAGCCCTTCGGGGCATGAAGAGCCACTGCGACACCCTGTGATTCCTACACTGAGTTACCAGCTAATCTTCCCGTCGCTGGGAATATTGCTTTGTAGGGGACGTTTCGACGCTGGCCAGAACCGCTCAGGGAGCAGCGGACGCTCAGCATCCACAGGGGGGTCAGTCTCGAGACCCCCCACCCGCTGTGGACAGGCAATCCGTGCACCCTCAAATCCTTCATGCGTAACAGCGTGCAATGTTTAGACAGGCTGTGCACATCCTCCGTGTCGACGTGAGATCATCTCCGCATGACTGATGAGACACAACGCCATGCAAGTGCTCTGAAAATCGTCTCTCATTTCATTTTCATTTTCCACGCGATATCATTTGGGGAATCACGGCAAGAAAGAGGAGCCCATACCCAACATACCCACCCAACCCAAACACCATTTCTTTTCTGCCCAAGAGTTTTTAATGGGAGGTTGTTTGACTTGAAGACGGAAGTCTGCTTGTATTTTCTTTCTTTTTTTTTTTTTTTTTACTTACTTAATTTTATTTTATTTTATTTTTTTTACTTTTTTGTGGTGGGGAAGGATTGGATTGATGAAAACAAGTCTGTTTGCTGAAGCTTAATTTCCTCGGCGTCTCATTCCCCACGTCGATTCTGTGGGGCACGCCTGTCCTCCCAGCACTTGGGAGGCTGAGGCAGGAGGATCGCGAGGTCAAAGCCAGCCTCAGCCATGGCGAGGCTCTAAGCGACTCCTTGAGACCCTGTCTCTGATAAAATACAAAAAAAGGGCTGGGGAGGTGGCCCAGGGGTCGAGTGCCCCTGAGTTCAATCCCTGGTACCAAAAAAAAAAAAAAAAAAAAAGTAAATTAGTCAATTTTATGAAACAAACAAACCCAGGAGGGATTGGGGCCATTTTAGATTAAAGAAGGGTTAAAAACTCAATGTCACCGTCACCAGATGTCAAGAAGAGTCCATACACACCAGGATTAAGATATGTGCAGCGTATGAGATGCTGATATAATCAGACAATCTCAATACGTGATGGTATTTTAGACAGTATTAGGGTCTAATTTTAAATACCTTGGTGGTGGCAGGGGGTGATAGTGTCACAGTGAGGTAGGAGATGGTTTGATCGTAGGAGATGTTCACGAAACTATTAATCAGTAAAATATGGTCATCTTCAAATGGTTTGAAGTGGTTTGGATATATATATATATATATATATATATATATATATATATATATATATGCACACACGCACACACATATATGAATCTTTTTATACATATTAGGCGTACTGTTGTGATTTAGACGTGAGGTGTCCCTCAAAATCTTCTCCGTGACACCCTGCAAGAGGGTTTAGAGGTGAAATAATTGGGTTACGAGAATCAAAACCTAACCAGTGGATTAATCCACTTGGATGGACTCACTGGGTGGTGACTGTCTATAGGCAGGTGGGGTGTGGCTGGAGGAGGGGGTCCCTGGGCTGTGCCTTGGGGGTTTCTCTCCTGTCCCTGGTGAGCAGAGCTCTCTCTGCTTCCTGGTGCCACGTCCTGAGCTGCTCTCCTCCTCCAGGCCCTGCCGCCATTTTGTTCTGCCTCCCCTTGGGCCAGAGCCTGAACCTCTGGAATCATGAGCCCCAAATCAACTTTTCCTCCTCTACATCGTTCTTGCTGGGTCTTTTTTTTGGTCACCGCAACGAACAAGCCTACTCAAAGACGTGTATTTTTATATGCGGTGAGACGTGTGTGTGAGCATACACGTGTGTGCGTGTCCACACCCTGACGTATATGTGTGGGTGTGTGTGTGTGTGTGATGGACTGTGTAAACCACGAGGGTCCCAGCAGTGTCATAGCCATGGGGACCTGTGACCGTCTCTGAGCGAGACAGCAGGAGGGGAAATGTCAGCTCAGGCGAGGGAGAGACTAGTCCGTCATTGGCGATCGGTGGGATTCCAACGACGGGCATCGAGCGGCTGATCGTGTTGTTCATCCCACTTTCTCAAGGTTCGATATATTTTTTGGTACCAAAATGGGGGGAAGGAATCAGACAGTGGTCTGACCTTCAAGGACAAAGACCTCAGTTGGAGTGACTACGGACTTCCAGCCCGGTGCGGGGGCGGGGGCACGCCTGCAATCTCAATGGCTCAGGAGGCTGAGGCAGGAGGATCACGAGTTCAAAGCCAGCCTCAGCCCCTTAGTGAGACCCTGTCTCACAATAAAATATAAAAAGCGTTGTGGATGTGGCTCAGCCGTTCAGTGCCCCTGGGTTCAATCCCTGGGACTAATCAATTTATGAATAAATACTTCCAGTAGCAGCCTTTGCCTGACCAGGTAATATTCCACATCAAGGCTGGATTGCTTGTCCACACAGTTGAATAGAGCTGCAGTTGCCTTCAGAGTTGGGAATCCATCCTCTTCCTGTCTTGGGTGATTTTATTTTGTTTTATTTTGCAGCCTCTGACTGTGGGTTTCCATCTGAGCAAAGCCCAAACAGGCTCAAAGCCAATACCTAGAAACAGGGTGAGTGATCAAAATGGCGGCATGATCCAAAGGAGCAAGTATACGGGAAAATCCTTGGAAATGGCTGGTAACCACTCCTGGTCTCATCTTCTGGGACACTGAGCTAGTAACTCAATGTCTCTGTCCCTGTGTCCCCACATGCCTCTTGGTGAACTAAGAGAATGCGTCCCTTGTGCATTGAACGGGCCAAGTCCAAGATAAATAATGGATCATGGCAACCTGGGAGCACCGTGTCTTGGTTAAGCGATGTTGGAAGACACGGTCTGGGCCTTTTCGGGTGTTTGGCAGGACGCCTGCTGTCTTTCAGAATCAAATTCCAAGGAAAGAACTCCGAACGTACGGTCGTCCCACCAACTCGGGCCAACAGAGCTTGGGCTACCGGTGGGCTCCATTCGCTTTGTCAAAGGGTGTAAGCTGCCTGGTACCGAAAACCGGGAGGAAAACTCTCGGAGGCAGAGTATAGTTTTTACTACTTTTACTTCTACTTTCTTAGAGCTTAGAGAGGGAAAGAAAGATTTTTAGAGAGAAAGATTAAAGCGACCTTTTCTTCTTGTCTTCTTAGCTTAGAGTCTTAGAGAGAAAGAGAAAGATAGAGCTTAGCTTAGAGAAAGATTAGAGCTTCTTTTCTTCTCTCTTCTTTCTTCCTTCTTCTTTCTTCTGTCTTCTGTCTTCCTCAGGAGTCTCGGCCTAACTCTGACCAGTCATTACTTCTTCTATCTGGTTTCTCTTCTGTCTTCTATCTGGTTTCTCTTCTGTAACCGCTCTGCCTACGTTCTGGCCGCTCTGATTCTTCTGACCGACCGAGTGACTGCCCGGCTGACTGAATTCTCTGTTCTCCTAACTCGGACCGCTTTCACCCGGTTATATACCTTCAGCTTTGCGGGTGCCTACAGGTGCGTCACATACATATCAGGTGGAACTTATGGCTTCCAGCTAGCTGCAACAGCCCTTCCTAATTAGGGCTCCTTCAAAAGGGGTGATGTTAAGTCACATCACATGCCTTTCTGCCCAACGGCTCTGGCGTGTGCTTACGCATGCACGCATCTGCACGCTGTGATTTCCTGGGAGTTGCCGAGAGTGACGTCGTGGAAGTTGCCGCAGAGCGGGAAGTTCGTGAAATGAGGTAGAAACCAGCGAAATGAAAGCAAATGCCGATTTGGTCTGTGGGGAACAAAATGTCCATTTTCAGTGCACGGGGTTCAGCAGAGGATGAGATTTTTCCACAGAAGCCTAGTGCGGGGAGATGACTTGGGGACCCGGCAGACCAAACTAGTCAGTACCCAGAGAATATTCACCCTGGAGGGGGTCATGGTATTTGTGAATTGTATTGAATGTTTGTGGCAGCTCAACTCATAATAGCTAAGCTATAGAACCAGCCTAGGTGCCCTTCAACGGATGAATGGACAAAGAAAGTGTGGTACGTCTACACAGCGGAATATTACTCGGCCATGAAGAAGAATGAAATGATAGCATGGGTATGTAAATGGATGGAGCTGGAGACTATCATGCTAGGTGAAATCAGCCAATCCCCCAAAACCAAAAACCCGATGTTCTCGCTGACACCTGGATGCTGACTCACAATGAGTGAGGTAGGAAGGAGAGTAGGGACATTGTGACCCTGTGGGCATATGTGACCACATGACCAGTGTGATCCTACACCATGCACAACCAGAAGAAAGAGAATTGGTGCTCCGTCTACGTAGGATGTGTCGTGCACGTGCCTTCTACCGTCACGGAGAGCTAGTTAGCACCCATAAATAAAAATATTTTGTTACTAAGGTGTGTTTTAAATTTTAAAAAACAAGATGAGTGTGGTCACTCTGGAGAGAAGACTGGGAAAGAGAACCATCAAATAAAAACGCAGAGTCTCATTAACGCCGGACATCCACTAGGAACCCCACTCCCAGTACTGAGTTGCGAGGCTTCCCGGTCAGGGGGGTGATGGGCAGGTTGACTTCCTCTTGGGATGCTGAGCCACGGGGAGGGCTTCAGGTCGCAGGTAGGCGGAGGACCAGGGGGGCCGCTAGCGGAGCGGCTCCAGTGCCCTGTGACTAGACCCCCCCCCCCCCCCCGTCCACCGCGGTACCAAGCCGGCGGAGGTTCTGCAGAGATAGCGCCTTTCTTGGGGAGTAAAGGTTTGCAAGGGTGACTTGTGTGGGCATCTGCAAGCAGGCAAAGGAAGAGCAAGGATTTCCAGGTCAAACGGAACGTGGTGGTTACTGAAGCCGTAGTGATTCGATGATTCGTGAATGCGAGGATCGGTGGCAAGAACGGCGTCTGCCCAAGGTCGGACGGTGGTTGCTAGGGAGGTGTGTTTGCAGAAGCATTCTTTTATTTTATTTTATTTTATTTTATTGCACAAGGTCGTGGTGGCCTCTGTGCCAAGCTGTGGCTCGGACAGAATCTCGTTTGGTGACTCTTCTGCCCTTGAGATCTCCGACTTCTTCTCTCTTGTCTTTATTTGCTTTGTTCGGGTTTGACCCGAGTGGCGTCTTGTGGATGCTGATGATGTTTGGTAGGTTGCTTTAAATGTATTTTTTTTTTTTTTTTTTTTTTTTTTTTTTTACTTAGGATGTTTAACAGGTACGTTGGGTTCATTCAGACGCAACCTCATCACGGGTTTCCGAACCACAGACACCCTAGGAGAAGGTAGTTCTAAAGCTACTGAGTGTTGGGACAACTTGTTACACAGCAACAGACAAACTGATACATGCTGCTTTTGTAAAAAACTGAATGGGAGGCTGAGCGTCAAGGTCTGATCCAGGTAGCGCGTGCGATACAACAAGAATATTTTTTAAATTGAAATAACAGCGAAGCTAGGTATTTGAAGTCTGCGTGGAATGTGAGAACCCGAGCTTTCCTAAGGAATGACCAAGTAAATAATTAAGCAGTACCTGTCGTCCAGGCAGACCCTGAAGATCTTGCGTCACCTTTTCTTCTATTTTTTTTTTGTTGTTGTTGTTGGAAAAATTGGACTCAGGAGCACTCGGCCACTGAGCCCCATCCCCAGCCCTATTTTGTATTTTATTTAGAGACAGGGTCTCACGGAGCGGCTTGGTGCTTTTCTTTCGTGGAGGCTGGCCTTGAACTCACGATCCTCCTGCCTCAGCCTCCCAAACTGCTGGGATGACCGGCGTGCGCCACTGTATCCTGTGCATGCGACCTTTTAAATACAGAAATACAGGTTGAAAAGAATAAACTCAGGTTTGAATCGATGCTAATTGATAAGATTATCATGATGACAGAGCATTTTCTGCTGATTTCTCCTCTTCTGAGAGTCGGGCACATAGAGAAAGCAACAGAGTGGTTTTCTCCACGACCACAACCGCACGCTGAATAAGGAAGAGGCTGTCTCTAGAGGCCAGAGAGGCAGGGGTCCCCGTGGTATTCCACTGGTACAAGACCTGTCTGATTTCCAATATCCGTTCCCTTCCTACGGTCTTCAAAAACCATAAGAAAAACCATCCCCCAGGTATTCCACTGTTCCCTGAAACCTTTTTATTTCTTCGCTAAGGAATATAGCCTTCCACCACGAAAAACAGAAAAGCTTGTAAACCACGACTCTTTGCTTGCTGTAGGTTCTTCTCCTTTTCCCTCGATGTAGCTGCAGAGGTTTGGGGTAGGAAATTGGATGTGTTCACGTAGAATTAAAATGGACTCACCTATCCTGCTTAGTTCTTCTTAAATCATTTGGTTTGTTTTAATTAGTGATGCATGGCAGTCAAATGCATTTATGCCCTGGGGTAGATTATACATACATGGGATATGATTTCTCATTTTTTCTGAGTGTACATGTTGCAGAATCACATGGGTCATGCAGTCACATATTGTGAACTAACATTTGCATATTAGAGAAAACATCCTGCCTTTGGTTTTGTGGGATTGGCTTCTTTCACTTAGCATGATACTCTCCAACGTCAGCCATTGACTGGCAAATGTCATCCTTCCATTCTTCTTCGTAGCTGAGTAATATTCCATTGAGTATATATACTACATTTTCTTGATGTATTCATCTATTGAGGGATACCTAGGTTTTTTCTTGATGCATTCATCTATTGAGGGACACCTAGGTTGGTTCCATAGTCTAGCTATTGTGAATTGAGCCACTATAAACACTTAGTAAATAATGATTTCAGGTTCTTTAATGTGCAACAACCTCCTCACTCCTACTTCACTTCCTGCCTCACAACCCCAGCTATTCTGTTCGCAGTATTGTAATGAATCCTGAGTTTTAGGTTCTTGCTGGACTATTATGGCTTTGACCTGCAATGTGTCCCCAAAACTCGTGTGTTGGGGACTTGGTCCTCAGATTGGCAATGTCCAGAGGTAGGGATTTGGGGAAGGAATTGGCTCCTGAGGGCTCTGACCTAATTAGTGGGTTGATCCACTTGATGAATTCACAATTTGAAAGGACTAGGGGATGGAGGTGTAGACCTGTTGGCAGGGGCGTGTGGTTGGAGGAAGTAAGTCAATGAGGCAATCCACCATGCACTGAAACCTCAGCAATCCTGAACCCAGATACCTTTTTCCTACTCTAAGTGGTTTTTCTAAGGTCCTGTGTCACAGTAACGGAAAGCTGACTAACATACATGCTATTTTCTCTTTTGTGACATGATCCCCATTTCTGTTTTAGAGGTTGGTAATCCTACCAACTTATATTTACTTAAGGAAGGTCTTTGCACAATCCTCTGACCTTACCTATTGGACACTCCATTCTTCTATGGCCGCCATATTGATTAGATATATCCTATATGTTTTTTGTAATAACTACTCATCTTTTTTCTTTGCTTTCTTATTGTGGTTGGAGCACTTAACATGAGATCTAGCTTTTCTGAACAATGACGTGCATTTTTTCATGTGTACGATGTAGTAACGTGGACTGTGGGGCCAATGTTGTACGGCAGATCTCGAGCATTTATTCCTACAGCTGAATTGAAATGTTGTGTTCATGAACGAGTTCCTCGTCCCCTAACTGATCATTTGTAAAAGCCAGCTCATATCCTATTGGGTGGAAAACTCTGGGACCACAACGTTCATGGCTTGCATGTAGCGATTGCATCCTGTTCTGGAGACCCAGAGAAGGTCTCAACCCAGAGTCCTCCCTGTGATAGTGAGCAATCCCAAGGCAGAGTTCACTGGTGACGTGGAGGTCATATTTTTGATAAAGGAGGAAGGCACGTTTAGGCACGCATCTGGAATCATGCTCAGAGAGACGTAACTCTCCTGACGGTTCTCCTATTTAAAAAGGTGGACAAACGTCCAAATATTGACTCTAACCTGGCATTTTCTCCCTCCGTGTTGAGCTAATATTTGAAACTCCTTTCGCTCCATGGCTCCAGGGACCTCTGGGAGACGGGTGAGTCCTTTGACGTGGATATAACAAATCGATACGCGTCCAGCACCTTAAAGAAATGCCCCACGTGAGCTTGCAGTCTCCACAGACGGAGCCTCCTGACACATTGTGGGCCCAGCCAATCCTCCCCTTTGGGTCTCCCCAAAGTAAAATGTAAGTAGTAGGCAGGATCGCCTTCCTTTCTGTAAGGATGGGGGAAGATTTATTTCCAAAATCATCAACGTGGGTTTCGAAGAGGGAGGGAGTTATGAAACTGAGCTCTTTCTTTGCAATATGTTGGGAGTTTCCAAGGATTGTTGCTGTCCCCAAGTCAGTGCCTCCATTTGAGGCCAGCAAAGAAAGGCCAAGACCCTCTGATTTTTTGAATCTACCTCCTCCTTTTTCTGCCTCCTTCTTCTGAATGGATCTCTTACAGCCTCTTTTCTTTGGAGGGCTCATGCGTAATCCAGAACATGCCTTCGATTTTAAGGTGAGCTGACTAGCAACTGGAAGCCCGTTGGCAAAGACCCCTTACAGCAGTAGCTAGGTTAGTGTTTAAGTGAAGAAGGAGGGAGAGGGCTCTTGGTAGGTCCAGCTAGCGAACAAAGAACAAAGGATGACGGGAATCCATCTCCAGTGAACCACAGTTAAACTAAACTATAATGGTGACGGGGGCTAGAATAAGTAAACGGAACCTAGATTGAAAAAAAGGGGGAAATAATGCAACTCCACAGTCCTTCTTCTTTGTGCAAGAGAGAAAAAAATGTAGAACAAAAGAGCTCAGAACAGTGACTGCTCTCCTCCTCCATTCCCTTCCGCCATTTTGTTCTGCCTCACCTTGGGCCCAGAGCCATGGATTGGCCCGCCACGGACTGATCCTCTGACACCACGAGCCCCAAGTAGACTTTTTCTCCTTGAAAATGAGTGGTCTTGTCAGGTCTTTTGGTCACAGTGGCAGGAAGGCTGACTGAAACACTCACCTTTCTCGGCTCACGCTCTATCGAGGGCCAGTTCCCTTTTGCAGGAATCCCCCAGATGGTCCTCCCCTGGACGCACTTGCTGCGCGTTTCCCTGCAGGATTGCCGTGTCCTTCGTGCACGTGCTTGGTCCTCGTGCCACATTCCTCTTTACGTTCCACACAACCGTTCGACGGTGCCTGAGCAGTGCTTGAAACCGCATCAATATTTGTAGAATAAAGTGTGATCATGATCGATCAAATAGCAGGTGGGGATAGAGGGGGCGGCTGAAGGCGCATCGTGCAAAGCACCCTGAATTACGATGCGGTTCTTGGGGGGAAAGCGGAATGCATTATTTCCTCGGGGCTGAATGGCTCCGGGGATACGGCAGCACAGGGGTGCGATCAGATTTAAATATCGATGGTACGTTCACTTGCTAAGCCCAAGCAGGCGGAAGAGGAAGGCCACAAGTCCACCCCAGGGGCACATAAACATCGGCTCTCCGTCGCCAGAGCGGTGGCTAATCTGCTGTAACGAGTGCCATCTCTGAGTGGGACAATACCAAGAACAAACGATGGCCCCGGACGGCTCGGCCCGTGGAGGGCGGAAGAGATTTAGGAGGGCACCGGCTCCCCGTCAGGCTGTGTGGGTCTGTGAGGTTTTGGAAACTGTCCCTGCAGACGCCCTTGGTGGTTTTGTGAGGGGCCATTGAGAAAAGTGCTATTTCACCCGGACTAGCTGCTCACCACTGGAAAACGCTTTCGGGTACCATGGTGTGGCTCATCTTCCTGTGCAAGAAGAAGACGACGTCAGTGGTTTTCTGCCCTAACGGAGGAGAATCATTTCACGCCAGGGTTTCCCAGCACATTCATGTAAAGTAACAATTATGATTAGTGCACTATCACCGTATCCACCCCTAAAGAGATACTGTCCTCTGCAAATAACGAAGCCACTACTTTCTTTCTTTTCTTTTTTTCTTGGCACCCCGGGATTGAACTCAGGGGCACTCGACCACTGAGCCACATCCCCAGACGTCGCTATTATGTTTCGCAAAGCTACAAAGCGTAAAAGATACCTCCTCCCAATAACTTTAGGGACCACAGATGTTGGGGGTCAAAGCAAACCCCGTTTTATGACCAGTCAGTACTCTATGCATGAGAAGTCAGTGGGGTGCGACTGGGTTTATTTTGTTATGGTGCCAATGTGAAAGTCCCCAAGTCCACCTGGCATGCTGGTAAATGAGTCCCCAAAGTCACCAACTGATGTTACTTGGCACTGGGGCCTTTGGGAGGTAGTTAGGAGGAGTACATGGAGGTGTTAACTTTAGTGACTTGGTAAGAACCCTTGCCCTATCCAAGCATGTGACCCCCTCCGCCAGGTTACCCTGGAGCAGGAAGTTCCCTGATTGATGCCGGCACCATGGTCTTGGGCATGCTAGCCTCAAGAACCATGAGCCAAATGGATTTCTATTCTTTATAACCCTTCGAGCCTCAGGTATTTTGTCATAGTCACAGAAAGCTGTGAGTATAAATAGACACGGGAGCTCTGCTGGGTTTCTATGTGCAAGTGCTGGGGAAAAAACCCTATCAACCTATTTCCATGGTCCATTTTTGGAAAATGCAGTTCCTTGAAGTGTAGAACAGAGCGCCCCTGTCCTTGCTGACTGGGAACGGAGGAGGGTTGTCTTCAGGTGCTGGGACAATTTTCATCCCTCTGTGTGCGTCTGTGTCCTCATCTCCTCTTCTGACAAGGACCCCAGTCCTGCTGGTCAGGGGCACCCTGGGGACCTCACTGTGCCCCCGTCACCTCTGTCAAGACCCGTCTCCACACACAGCACGTCCCAAGGTCTGGGGGGCCCAACCTCACTGGGGACCTCACTGTCCTGCCCCCGTCACCTCTGTCTGTAAAGACCCGTCTCCACACACAGCACGTCCCAAGGTCCTGGGGTCAGGGCTGCAACAGAGGAATTTGGAAGGAGACAGAATTAACCACCTAACTCCCCTTCAACCTCCCGCACTCAAAGATCCTCAGGTTGCAGACGTGCAATTTGGGAAAAGGAGGAATAACTTCAGCTACCACCAAGGGCAACTGTTGGAAGCTGGTAAATAATCAAATGCATCTTGAGACCTAGATCCCAAATATCCCTGATGTTGTTTGGAAGTAATGATAAAAGGTTTTAGATACACAGCTCCCAGGCTATGCTGAGGACACCCTGATCTACCGAATCTCCAAGGACAGACCAGCTCCATACTTATGTGAGCTGTGTAAATTTAAATATAACTTGCAATATTACCTCTTTTTTTTTTTTTTTTTATTTTTCTTCCATACCGGGTATTGAACTCAGGGGCACTCAACCGCTGGGCCACATCCTGAGCCTTTTTTTTTTTGTATTTTATGAGAGACAGGGTCTCGCTGAGTTGCCAAGTGCCTCGCCATGGCTGAGGCTGGCTTTGAACTCGTGATCCTCCTGCCTCAGCCTCCCAAGTGCTGGGATGACAAGACTGTCCCACGGTGCCTGGCTGCAATATTACTATGTCTGACAACAGATTATCCTCTTTGTATACATGAAGACCATGCACACGTGATTATCGTTAGCTTTAAATCTCTTGTGCCTTGCAATAACAAAGCTGCTACTTTCCCACGGCTTGTTAAACATTAATAAAAATCAAACCAAAAATAGGACTGAGTTCCTTGGATGCGTCAGCCACCTTTTAAAACCTCAGTACCCGGGTGGCTTGGGTCCTCAACAACATGAATAAAGAATATTCCCATTTCCAGGGTAACTTCTCACGTACGGGATCCGCCGAGACAGCAATCTTCTGATTTTTTAAAATGGTACGTTTCCCTCTAGGCCCTCTAACCAGACAATGGGCATTACCATTTGGATTCTCATTTATTACAGAAATATTTATGATGATGAATTCACACCGAGGGATAATTATCTATTGAATGCAGAGCTAAGAAAAACGCCACAGTTTATCTGGGAGATGTCATCTGATTAGGAAACGCGAATGTCGGAAGATAGATCTGTCTGCTGCGTGCATTTGGTTCGATGCTAGGAGAGGTTCCTGGGGACGGGAGGCCTGGGCGTCATAATGGATGGCAAACGGCTGGGTTCCTGTTGGTCCTGCTCAGATCCGACCTTTCTTCAAAACAACGTTCAGGACGGAGTTGGTGAACCGTGAATGTGAACTCCTGCTACGGACACAATTACTGTCGTACGTCAAAACAGCTCTAATTCAGTGTCCATCCACAGAGCCCAGGGCTGTGTCTGGGGGAGATGTAGGAAGAGGAGGGTCCTCTCTCCTAAAAGTCCTTTATGATCTTTTTTTTTTAACAGACCAGTAAAGATGGAAGTGGATTTTATTTGAATTCACATAAGTACCAGATGTGTGAACCCAAATGTTAAAACTGTACAGAGTTTGAAAGCCAGTGATGATTCTGAGATATCTGGTGATACCTGATGTCAGGTAGGGTGTGGTGGGGGGAGACTTCTGGGCTCAGCGAAGCTAAGGAGGAGAAGGTAGAGGAGGAGCGTGGGGAGGAATAGGGAGCAGAAGAGAAGGGAGAAGGAGGAGGAGGAGTAGAAGTATGAGGAGGAGAACAAGGAAGAGGAAGAGAAGGAGGAGGAGAAAGAGGAAGAAGAAGAAGGAGGAGAAGAAGATGGAGAAGGAGGAGTAGAAGAAGAAGAACATGGAGAAGGAGGAGGAGAAGGAGGACAAGGAGGAGGAAAAGGAGGGAGGAGAAGGAGGAGGAAGAAGAGAAGAAGATGGAAGAAGGAGGAGGAGAAGGAGGACGAGGAGGAGGAAGAAAAGGAGGAGGAATAAGAGGAGGAGAAGGAGGAGTAGGAGAAGAAGACTGAGAAGGAGGAGAAGGAGAAGAAGGAGGAGGAGTAGGACAAGAAGGAGAAAGGAGGAGGAGGACGAGGAGTAGATGGAGAAGGAGGAGAAGAAGGAGGAGGAGGAGGAGAATAAGAAGATGGAGAATGAGGATGAGGAGGAGGAGAAGATGAGAAGAAGAAGATGGAGAAGAAGAGGAGAAAGAGGAAAAGGAGGAGAGAGAGAGAGGAGGAGGAGTGCAGGAGCCCTGTTTGGGGATGTCTTGAATTGCGGTTGACTATGAGCCGTGGAGATTTGGGCATTGTCGCCTTCCGTAGTCTCACGGGACTTGTCCCGGGATCTCAAGTGACTTGGCCGAGATTGCTGATCGGGTCAGCGCCATTTTGGTGGTGTGTGCGGTGCGTGTTACTCGTTGTTAGAGCCAGAGAGAAAAGTTATCAGAATAAAAAGCTTTTTGTCTCCAGTTTGCCTCTGAACTTCTTCCCGCGGCTTCGTTGCTCCAAGCGGCCATCGCTTCAGGCAACAACAGAGGAGGAGGAGCAAAAGGAGAAGGAGGAGGAGGAAGAGAAGGAGGAGGAGAAGGAGGAGGAGGAGGAGAGGCAAGAGGAAGAGCAGGAAAAAGAGAAGAAAAAGAGGAGAAGGGATATGAAAAGGGAGAAGGAGGAGAAGAGGAAGAAGATGGAGAAGAAGGAGAAGTAGGAAGAGGAGGAGGAGAAGGAATAGGAGGAGTAGAAGGAGGAGGAGGAGGAGGAGAAAGAGGAGGAGGAGAAGGAGGAGAAAAGTGATAATGCAGGCGTTTGCCATGGGCATCTGGAAATGAGAATTAACTGAGTAGAAACTGAAAGGAACCCCAGGGGAGGAAAGGGGAGCCAATTTGTGTGGATCTGGGCAGCACTAGAAGCTCATGGCTCCGGGGAATATCCACATATCTAGACTTTAGTGAATGCACTGTGGATCTTCACAGACCCCATGTCCTGTGCAAATGGATGGGCACATTTTCAACCAAGGGACACACACAGACAGGGCTGCACCTGTCCCCTAGGGTGGGCTCAGTCCACGTGTGCAGAACTAGTGAGTGGGATCTTCTCTTGCATGTGCATAGAAGCTCTGCGGGTTAGCCAGTTTTTGTTGTTTATTTGGTTTTTTGTTGTTGTGTTGCTGGGGACCACATCCAGCATCTCAGGATGTGGCTGTGTGTGTGCAGACGGGTCCTTATAGAAGTGATGGAGGTGCAGTGAGATCCCCCAGAGAAAGCGACTTTGAGAAGGAAAAATTTACTTGGGCTCAAGGTTCAGAGATTTAGAGGTTTCAGTCCATGGTTTGGTAGCTCCATTGGTTTGGGTCTGAGGTGAGGCAGAACATCATGGCAGAAGGGTGCGGTGGAGGGAGACTTCTGGGCTCAGGGAAGCTAAGGGGAGAAGAAGGGGGAGGAGGAAAAGGGAGATGAAGAGGAGGCGAAAGAGGAGGAGGAGGAGGAGAAGAAGATGGAGAAGAAGAAGGAGGATAAGATGCAGAAGAAGAAGATGGAGAAGAAAGAGGAGGAGAAGATGCAGAAGAAGAAGATGGAGAAGAAAGAGGAGGAGGAGGAGGAGGAGATGCAGAAGAAGAAGATGGAGAAGAAGGAGGAGGAGGAGGACAAGATGGAGAAGAAGGAGGAGGAGAAGGAAGTGGAGGAGAAGAAGGAGGAGGAGAAGGAGATGGAGAAGAAGGAGGAGAGAAGGAGGAAGGAGGAGGAGATGAAGAAGAAGAAGATGGAGAGAAGAAATAGGAGGAGGAGGACAAGATGGAGAAGGAGGAGAAGAGGAGGAGGAGGAGAAGATGAAGAAGAAGATGGAGAAGAAGGAGGAGGAGGAGGACAAGATGGAGAAGAAGGAGGAAGAGAGGGAAGTGGAGGGAGAAGAAGGAGGAGGAGAAGGAGATGGAGAAGAAAGGAGGAGGAGGAGGATGAAGAAGAAGATGGAGAAGAAGGAGGAGGAGGAGGACAAGATGCAAGAGTATGGAGAAGGAGGAGAAGGAGGAGGAGGAGGAGAAGATGAAGAAGAAGATGGAGAAGAAGGAGGAGGAGAAGAAGATGCAGAAGAAGGAAGAGTCGGAGGAGAAAAGGAAAGGACTAGGGAAATGACAGTCCTCAAGGATACTTCCCTGAAAACCCACTCCCTTCACTAGGTCCCACCTCCCATTGTCCTCACTGCCTCTCAATCGTTCATTCAATTATCAACAGATTAATCCACTGATGAGGTCAGACCCCCTCATGATGCAATCATGTCCACAAATCCCAACCTCTGAACTCTGCTGCACTGGGGACCAAGGCTTCGACACCGCAGCCTTTGGGGAACAGTCCAGATCCACACCGTAGCACCCTGCGCCATCCTCTTCTGCCAGGTCTCCATTTGCTAGACCAGCCCACGTGCTTCTTGGTGTGTAATTGGGTTATATTCCAGTGAATCCGTCCTATGTGGAAATTTTCATCATGCCCAGAAAACACTGAACACTCCTCATCTACTGAACACCATAACTGACTCAGTACCTCGTGATGAGTCTGTGGTTCCCTCTCATGATGGTGTAGCTGAGATCCGTGGCGTGATGATGAGGGTGGACCAGATCAATGACCCCTGACCTGGTGGGGAGGATTCAAAATTCAAATCAAAATTCAAGACCAGAGACCAACCACACAGACTTGAAGCATCTCATGAACTCAGATTTTCTCATGCCTCCAAGTCTGTCCCAAACCGGTGACTCCTCACTCCACATGCACCACTGGTCTCAGAGGGGATGGGAGAGAGGAATTAGAGAATTAGCATGCCAGGGTCTCTAATCATGAAACCACAGGCCCCTTGTGATCAGGTGCAAGGAGAGACTCTCAACTATACTGAAACATCTGGTAAAATCTACAAACATGGACAACTCTCAAGAAGTGTTGTTGGAATTACTTCACTCTTTACATGTGATGCACCACCATGGTATGCTCAGCACATCATACTATCTACAATGAGGGATGGCAGACTTCATCTGGACATCACAGAGAGTGTAAATACATTCATCTTGGTGGGTCATCCGATTGTGTGAGTGTGTGTCATTGTAGTGTGAACACAACCATCAGTAATATGTAAATGAATGACAGAGCTGTGTTCCAATAAAACTTTATTTATAAAGGAAAAGTGAAGGGTTGGAGTTGTTGGATGGACACCTGATCTATATTATCTAATATTGGGTGGCCACAAACATAATATTTAGCCAAGTAGCATTGCCACCTAACTCTTTATGAGTTCCATTTGCCTAAGGTTTTCCTTAGCTTAAAACTTTGTGCTTATTGAGTAACACTTTCCAAGTTTAGTGATCCCATCATTTCCTAGTTTTGCTTATTATTTCTCAAAATGACGAGAAACCTACATTTCTTATGTGTTCGGGCACCAGAGTCAAATGGAAGATGAATGACCATTGTCCACTATTTAATAATGGCAAATAGTCTAGGAGTCCTGTTCCAATTCACTCACCTTGACGGTCCGTACAAGCTATCCATCTTCCATTTGAAAATTTTGTTTAGGAGAATGTTGTCGTTAAACGATGAAGTTGTTACCAGGGGTCTGTCCCATAGAAAGCGCGTGTGGGAAAGGACCTCAGAGCAGAGCCATACTCTACACAAAATATGTTTGGACTGTGTCCTTCTGAGACTTGGAGGTTTACTTCTTAAATCATTCTTGTGAGGATTTGATGGAGCATAAAATAAATAAATAGAATAGAAATGGGCCACCCAGGTCCCAACTTGCAGCTGACATAAAATTCACACGATCACGTTTTTGCGTGAAAGACCAAGGGATCTGTCTGTCTGTGGGAACGTCAGCACCTGGACATGGGCTCAACCAGATTCGGCCTTCCCCTTTCCAGAGAAAGGAAGCTGCCCACCGGATTGCTCCCCAGTGAGAGCACACCAAGCATGGCGTGAGTTTGTGGGGGAGTGGGGGAGGTCTAGAGACCTCTGCCCTTGGGTGTTGGTTCATGAGTAAGAGACGCCCAGGAGTAGCATACGCCAAGGACTCCACGGAGCGTCCTGCCTTCCCAAATCCCTACAACCGGTCGGAGGATCTACAGACACCCCAGGGAAGAGCAGACCCAGCCAGACAACAACTGCATCCCATCTCGTAAAACCAAGATGGCGGCCACCTGTGGTCCACTTGTCCTCGCGGCTTCCGGATGGTGGTTTCTGAGTGAGGAAGAAAACAAGATGAAAACGGTCCAGACAGGGCGGGGTGGAAGAGTAGCTGCACAGCTCGTGATCTCAGTACGCTTCAAACCGTGGGACTACATCTTTGTTGTCTGAGTCCCATGGTCTCTCAGGTGTTTGTGAAGTGGGTCTCATTTGCTCCTCAACATTCTCACGGTGCCAAAGGCTCACACCATCCTCTCTGAGTCTTCCCCGGGGTCTCACCCAATTAGTGATTCTCCGTGTATAGAGGCAGACTCTTCCTCTCCCCGCGGTTTCCCCTGATGTGTTTTTTCTTTAATATTTAATTCATGAACCTTCTGGGCTGCCTTCGGGGACCCATCTTCCGCACCACGTCTCGATCTCAGGAACCTCTTCCTCTCTGCAGACCCCTCCCCTCTGACTCCTGTACCTCATTTACAACCCTGGGCCCCCATCCAGGTAAGAGGGTAGAATTCAGTTTGCCTTTTTTTTTTGTGTGTGTGTGTGTGTGTGTGGTCCAAAATAAGTCCTGTGATTCTCTTTTATGCATCCGGACACAAAACATCTTGCCGGGTTTTATCTGCACAGAGAGTATGCACAGAACGGTACAAAATAAGTAGAATTATGGTGATTTTTATGAATGTCTTCCACACCAGGATGACAATACGAACCACCGTGATAAGACCAATTATGTTGTTGGCGACTGATTTCATCTTTGTGAGAAGCCTCAGGAAGGATATGCACGGAGCGTCTCCACAGGCACATAAAACACGAGGTCTCAGCTCCATCCTCCGTCGCGTGCCCCGTGAAATGGGGAGGTGCTTTCATGCACACTGTTAGGCAGTTTTGTCACTGTGCAAACATCGTGGAGGATATGCACCGACGACGTTCCCAAGGTATAGGTTGTGTGTGTATGTCTGCCGGTTTTCTATCTATCCATCCGTCCATCAATCCATCCACCCGTCATCCGTTCATCCATGTGTTCTTCCAACCATCAAAATTTCCTGTTAACTTTATACTTTATCTATGTATCTATCTATCTACCAGTTCTGTCTATCTATCTATCTATCTATCATCTACCATTTCTGTCTATCTATCTATCTATCCATGTATCTATCATCTACCAGTTCTGTCTATCTATCTGTCTATCCATGTATCTATCATCTACCAGTTCTGTCTGTGTATCTATCTATCTATCTATCTATCTATCTATCTATCTACTATCATCTACCAGTTCTGTCTGTTTATCTATCTATCTATCATCTACCAGTTCTGTCTGTCTATCCATCTATCTATCATCTACCACTTCTGTCTATCTATCTATCTATCTATTAATTTATCTGTTGATCTATCTATATCTCTTTTATCTAATCTATACATCTATCCATTCATACATTCACCCCATCCATCCATCCAAACATCCAATGATCCGTCCAGTCACCCACTTGCTTACCTTTCTTTCTTTCCTTCCTTCCTTCCTTCCTTCCTTCCTTCCTTCCTTCCTCTCTCTCTCTCTCTTTCTGTTGTTCTTTTTCTCTTTCTTCCTTTCTTTCACCACAAGGAACCCAACAACACAGGATCAGTCACACACAAGAGAAGAGGTCGCATTGGGGCTGGGGACGTAGCTCAGTTGGTGGAGCGCTTGCCTAGCGCCCACGAGGTCCTGGGTTCCGTCCTCAGCACTTAATTGAGCTATAATTGCACACAGTAGGCAACACAGAAGGTTTGTTTACACCAGCATCACCACAAGCTATAAGCTGTGTGGCGTCCTGTTGCAACATTACAATAAGTATGACGTCACCAAGGGGTAGGAATTTTTCAATGTCATTATAATCTGAAGGGACCACCATGGGACCTGCAATCTGCCGTTGACCAAACCATTGTTATGCGGAGCCCAGTGGTTTTACGCAAACCATTCTCTGATTTCTTTCATGAAGACTCCAATCATTGGATGAGGACCCACGCTGTGCTGTGATCTCTCCTTAACTGGATTACAAAAAAAACAAAACCCCCATCTCCAAAAAGGTCCGTTCACCATGCACCGCTCCAAGCTCAAAAATTCAGGGAACAAGAGTGACCCCCCATGACGTCTAAGGCCATCACCAACGAGGACCATGTTTTGGGAAAGCGTCTACCAGTATTATAAACGCGCACCCTAAATCCATCACCCCAAGTACTGATTTATCACCGCATGAACGCGGTTATGACCGGGGACCCCCCCGTCCAGTTCTGACCAAATGGTGCTGGAAGAGCCAAGACGTAGGACTCGACTCTCTGCCGTCGGGAGAAACAGGCAGGCGCTGACCCAGCTGGGGGCAGATGACAGAGGAGGGTTCATCAGTACGAACAGGCTGACGAGGGTCTTTCTCCTGGAAGACGTGAGGAAAGCAGATTGGGGGGACCCTCCACCACCACATTTCCCAAACCACGAAAGAAGAGTCAGTCACGGTAGCCCGTGTGGGAGTTAGGAGCGCCATCTGCAAGGGGAAATGTCCTAGATCTGCATTGGGGTCCCCCGACCCAAATCGGACCCTTGACCTGTGGGGGTGAGGATCCTTGCCAAGGAAGCAGACGGAGTTTCGTCGTGCAAAGGGAGAAGTCTGCGTCCAGACCCGGGCTTTGGACCCAAGACCCAAGTTTCTCCGCCCAGGAACCAAGGTCACAAAGAAGGACGCAAAGGAGTCTCCGAGTGCCCAGGAGTCTATGAATTCCCGCTAGCTACAAAGGAATCGGAGGCAAAGGAGGTAACGTGGGGGGGGGGGGGTAGGGGGGGGGGGGGGGGGGGGGGGGGGGGGGGGGGCGGGAGAAGAAGGCAGAGCGTGCATGGGCAAGGTCGTGGGTGGCCAAGATGGCAGAGTTGGGACGGAGGAGAGACTGGGGACACTGGGGCTTGATGAGACCTCACTGGCCCAGCAAAGACCCTAGGAAGGTAGTCTCTGAGGTTTTCCCCAACCTCTCACAAGAGAGGCAGAAAAAACACACTCCCTTGCTGGGCTTGTGCCCTCCAATGCCCAGAGGCTGACGCTCGCCCGCCAATCAGCCTGGCTCACGAGTGCATTGAATCCGTTTCTGCAAGGGGTGGCTCTAAAAATAAAACGGACTGGAAACTCAGGTTTTAAATATTGATGACTCCGGCAGGATGGCAAGCCTTTGATATAGATGTGTTTGTATGCTGTGGGCTGCATTCATTAATTAATTTGCATCAGGGCCTCCTCGGAACCCAGAATGCACCTCTCTAAACTCATATGCATTTTTTTTTTTTTTGCAAACAGACGTCAAAGTAGGGCAGCAAGGCCGCACCGTGCTCTGATTCTGTTCCCGGACGTGGACAGTTCTTGCCAGGTCTTTGGAGGCCACTGAAGGTTTCCACGGGCCATGGAGACACGTTTCGGGAAACCTGTTTCATCCTCGTGAAGGTTCTGAAATGCAACATTGAATTCCCCTCGAAGCTATTTGCTTTCCGCCGTACGTGCGCCCTGGGCCGGTAGGGTGGTGTCAACATCTCTTGTGGGCTTTGAGATACGAGACATCGGTGGGGTTTTCTGGGTCGAGTTTGCTTGTTTGAGCGGGAGGTTTTGAATGTCGTGGTTTTGGTTTTGTTTTGTTTTTTTTTTTTCTTTTCATTCGTCCGATTAATAATCATGTCTGGCTGAGTGTGTGGTGACCGTGAAGGGGGTGGCGATGAATGTCTTGGATTGGATAGGAGATTGC
Organism: Tamias sibiricus; assembly: GCA_025594165.1. Classification (NCBI taxonomy): domain Eukaryota; kingdom Metazoa; phylum Chordata; class Mammalia; order Rodentia; family Sciuridae; genus Tamias; species Tamias sibiricus. The sequence goes on from CM046667.1 coordinate 8,216,619, forward strand.
ATGAGATGGTGCAAGAGGGTTCAGAGGTGAGATGATTGTGTAAGGAGAGCCTCAGCATCATCGGTGCATGAATCCCACAACAATTCACTGGGTGGTGAAGGTAGGTAGGTAGGGTACGGTGGGAGGAGGTGGGTCATTGGGGCTTATATTTTATCACTGATGAGAGGAGGTCTCGCCTTCTGTGTCTCTGAGTTTGTCTCTGCCTCTCTCTCTCTCTCTCTCTCCATCTCTCTCTCCTTCCTGGTGACATGTTCCAAGCCACGTTCTTCCACCAGGCCTTTCCGCCGTGATGTTCTGCCTCACCTTGGGCCCAGAGCCGTGGCGTCCGCCCACCACCACTGAACCTCTGAAACTGGGAGCCCCGAATAAAACTTTTCCTCCTCTAAAATTGTTTCTGTCAGGTCTCTGTGTCATAGTAGCGTAACACTGACTAATACAATAAACGGGATGGAAGTTTGTTTGTTTTTTTTTTTTTTCAAGAGACTTGGGGTTATTGGGGGAGACGGCCTTTAAATGGAATTGGCTTTCCATCACGGGGTCGACCAGAGGTCCACAAACAGTGGCTGTAGGCCATGTGGAGTCTGGTGCTGGCTGTATGTCACCTCTGTGAAGTAACAGCCTTCTGAACTTGGTTGGATGATGAGTGACACAATCAAGACCAAAGGTGACTCTTTCCCTACGATCTCGCGGTCACCTTCCTCGGTGTTGGGTCTCAAACCGTGACAAGTCGTGTGTCCATAGAAATACCGCCCACGAATCCTTACAGCGCACCACCGGGGCCCCCGAACGTGGGCAGCAACTTCACCTGAAACCTGGGCTACCTCGTATCTCATGCTAAGAATCTGAGATTCTGCAGGAATGAGCTTTTGACATTGTTCGTCTTTTTGTTTTAATTAACAAGTCTATTTGATCATCATGCACCAAATATGGCATATATATATATGTGTGTGTGTGTGTATGTATGACTACATATATATATTAATATGTATATGCACATAGATAAATATATATGTGCATATCAATATGTATGATATATGCAACATATAAATATATATAATATATGCACACATATAAATATATATTGTGCATATGAATATGTATATACATATTAATCTGTGTTGATATATGTATCAATAGGTATGTGCACATGTGTTTGAAGTTAATCTCCCCAAGAAAGCTCCCCGTTTCATTTCATTCTATTTATCTGCGTTCATTCATACCTCTGTATGGTTTGTGTGTCAGGGGTCCCCGAAAAGCTCCCGTGTGAGAGAATGCGAGAAGGTTCCGAGGACAGAGGGTCGGGTTGGGAGAGTCTTCACCCGCTACGCGAGTGGGTCCGCTGGTGGGGTTCCTCCAGGGGTGACTAAGGGGGGTGGGCTGCGGCTGGAGGAGGTGGGCACTGGGGTGTCTATCTTGCATCTGGAGAGTGGAGTCTCTCTCTCTGCTTCCTGATCACCATGGGAGCCCGTTCCCTCCGCCACCCCCCTCTGCCATGATGCCCTGCCTCACCTCGAGCCCCAAGGAATGGAACCTGCCGTCTATGGACGGAGACCTCTGAAACCGTGAACCCCCAAGTCAACTTCTCCTCCCCTACAGTTGTTCCGGTTGGATCTTTTAGCCACATCTAAACAAGAACAACATTTAGATATATATAATTATATGTGTGTGTGTGTGTGTGTGTGTGTGTGTGTGTGTGTATGCATTTATATATAATGGTTAAGTTAATCTCCCAAACAAAGGTTCCTGTTGTAAAGAAATCACCTCATGCCAAATAGCTCCTATAAGGAGACGCTTTCAGTCTTTTGATCCTATACGGGTGTCCAACTGAATGCAGTCGTACGTTGCTTTCCCCCAGATTCTCTGGCTTGTCTTTTGTGTATCACGAAAGCCGTGTGCGCAAACACGATATCAAGGGCGCGCGTGCAACCTCGTCCGACATTTCAGGGACGTACACTTCAGAAAACGAAACCGAGCCAGGCATGGCGGCGTAAGACGGTCATTTCCGTGACTTGGGAGGCCGAGACGGGAGGATGGCAAATTGGAGGCCGGCCTCAGTAATTTTGCGAGACCCTGTCTCAAAGTAAAGGATCAAAAGGTCTGGGGGTATAACCCCGTGGTGGAGCAACCCTGGGTTCAGTGCTCAGTCCTGCAAAGAAATAAAAACACGTGGGATAATAAAATGGTGATTGAAACGTATAATCCAGAAAATTCATGGGCCAGCAGCTAGTGGCTTCTTATCATGACGGAGTATTATTCGGCCCCTGCACACATCTTCATCGGGGAGCACTTTTGTCTCACAGGGGGTGCAACAGGTCTGCTTACCCCAACGTCACCAGAAGCACACGAGAAAGGTAGTGCATCGCACTATGAAGACGCCTGAGACGTCTCGGCCGCTGGGAGCCAGTGAGGGTTTCCGTTGGAGGGCTGCCACGTTTGCGCGGTCCATTAGTGACCCAATGCCGTTACGCTGCACCCGAGGACATTCAGGGTCATCAGAAACATTGCAGCTAATGATCAGGAATGGGGTTTTGATGTTTTTTCTCTCTCTGTGTCACACACACACTCACACACACACACACACACACACTCAGACACACAAAAAATAATGCAACGGGAGAGGGGGAAAAGACTGAAATCTAAATCATTAAACAGAACCTCTCTTGCTATCACCTTGATGAGTATTTGGAACCCATTGTGCTTTTTCCTGCTAGAAGGTAGTCATGCAGCCGCAGGGCACGGTTTAGGGTAAGAATCATGAAACTTGTGATGTACGCGGAGGCTCGTACTCAAGGCAAGGTGACAACAAAAGATCAAAGTCAAAATCGCATCCTTTGTCGTCTTTTCATCCTTCTTTATGGCTGCATAATATTCCATTGAGTATATAGATCACATTTTCTTTATCCATTCATCTATTGAGGGACACCTAGGTTGGTTCCACAGTTTAGCTATTGTGAATTGAGCTGCTATAAACATTGATGTGGCTGTGTCACTATAGTATGCTGATTTTAAGTCCTTCGGGTATAGACTGAGGAGTGGGAGAGCCTGGGTCACAGGGTGGTTCCATTCCCAGTTTTCTGAGAAATCTCCATGACGTGCATTCTTCTGTCATGTGTCTCTAATTAGAACCAATATTTTAAAAAAAGAAATACAAACTTGATAAAGAGGTTTATTAACCTTCTCTATCTCTTACACTCATGTCTGTGGATTTCTTTTTCTTGAATACATAAAATATTGAAAATAGAAATCCAATCACATCCTGGGCACTGGTCTTGGAGGGACAGGTTTGGCATTCTCCTGCAAACGCACGAGGATGGCCAGGCAGATGCCTCTACGTCAAGTCACGCGCCTGATCTCCAAGGAAAGCGTCCCTGGACGGACTTAAAAGAAAAATAACCCGGCCAGTTCTGCACGCCAAGTGGTAATGAAAACGCTTTCCAGCCCTTGGACTGCAGTCTCCGTCGTGAGGACGCAGCCACCGAGATGTCAAACGCCTTGCAGCATCTGATTAACCCTCATGCGGGATGGAGACGTACGACCAAACGGCACAGCGTCGTACTGGGCCTGTAGATGGCCTGATTTCGGCAGAATATATTGAACCAGAAATCATGGATGAATGGATTCTCTGCGGGGCTCTGCACCGGATGACGGGGAGTTACTTACGGGTGCAGGCTAATCGGGGCCAGAGGTTGGGGTCCTGGTGGCTTTCTTTCTTGTGCATGCTCAGAGGTGGCCAAATTTCTTTCGGGATGATGAATGGGCCGTGTCCGGGACCATAAAATGTCCAGCCCTGCGATTTTGGCTGTTCTGCAGAAAGGTTGCAAGGGAGGGCGGCTGAGATGTCCGTTCTCTTTTAGTCTTCCTGCGCTCACGTTTCTATTTCTATGCGGTTCAAACCTGGCAGGTGCCGCAAAGGGTGTCTGGGACCTTGGAAAAAAAAAACAAAAAAAAAATGTAAAAGATTTTAATCATAGCCGGGTGCAGCTGCACACGCCTGTCATCCCAGCGGCTTGGGAGGCTGAGGCAGGAGGATCGTGAGGTCCTGAGCCAGCCTCAGCCATGGCGAGGCCCTAAGCAAGTCAGGGAGACCCTGTCTCTAATAAAATATGAAAAAGGGCTGGGGATGGGGCCCAGGGGTCGAGGGCCCCTGAGGTCAATCAGTTCCTGAGAAAGATGTGGTTGTCCAGCACCGGAGAAATCAGTCCACCCAAAATGTGTGTCGCCTTCCTCTCAGGATGGGGGGGCTGTGGTCTTTTCAAAACTGTGGCCTGTTTTACAGAAAACACGGGGGGGGGGGGTGTCACGGCATGTGGTTGGGTGGGAAACGCAGGAGATCTCTCTAAAGGAAACGCTTTGTATTTCCACCAGACAGCCAAACACCGGACTCCCTACACGCTCCCAAAACTCAGTATCCCCGTTCAAAAGGCTGGGTGGCATTTACGTTTTAATTGTGTGACGGGTCCCCCCCCCTCCAACAGCATGCACGTCCGTGTCTTCCTCCCCGCAGACCCCATCCAAGTCCTTTTGCAGATGCACACCCTCGCGTAGTCATTCACCGAGCGTGCATGCGGACGGTGTCTCCCAACTGGCAATTCTGTGGCTGATCAACTCAAGACGAATGAAGTCAGGAAGCGGACGCCGTTCTTTCTTATTAAGAGCAAGCAGGTCTTTGGAAAGAAAAAAAAAAATAAGACACCATGCCACGTCTCTCCAATGGTGTATGCTCAGAGGGTCTTGGAATGAGTCTGACCCATTTAGCTATTTGCAAAAAAAAAAAAAAAAAAAAAAAAAAGTTAACCATGTTTGTCCAGGTAATTCAATTTCTTGGGGTGGGCGGAGCGAGCCTTACATCATCTGGCTACAGATGTGTTTTGGGGGGGGGTGTTTCTTGAAATCCCCGGGGGGGGGTGTGTGAATTTGCAGAATGCATTCACGGTCTCTTGGAGCGAGGTTGCCATGTCGGATCCGCATCGTTCATTTTCCCACATCTCTCTCCCTCCGTCGTGCATGCTTTCTCTAGCCGGGACTGGCTGTCCCCTTCAAGTATCAGATGTTGTTTTTTATTTATTTATTTATTTATTTTTTTTTATTGTTTGCACCACGCCTTTTGATAGCGAGATAATAGAGCGCAGACATCGACGTCTCGGAGGGTTGGCGGTGCTGGGATTTGGCCTCCCGTCACTTGCACAGGAGCAGGCTCTCTCCAGGACGCCCGCGTTATTCTACACCGGAGGGAGGTCATTCATCAGCCGTCATTAAACCCGAGACAACTGGGCAGGGCTGCGCTGTAAGACTGGATGTGGATGCTGAGAAAATAACGCGTCTGGGCTTCTGCTAAGGCTTCGTCGATCTAAGGACTTGTTCTTCGGCACAAAGGTGCGGACGTTAGATCAATCAGTCCTCACAGGGAGTCACTTGTTCGTAGTTTTATCTACTTCGCACAAGCTGAGGTTGTGAAGATTTAAAGGCTTTTGCATCAACAGCACAAGGTTTTTGGACGGGTATCGTTATAGAAGCACTGGGAATCAATAGCATTCTTGCCATCGTCCTGGGCCACACGCCCTTTTTTGTATTTTATTTGCATGAGTTGAAGGGCCTCGCCATGGCTGACTGAGGCAGCCTCCCAAGTGCTGGGAAGAATCGAACTGTCGAAAATTAGAAAATCAGTAAAACCCAAATTGAATTCAAGTATGCAAGGAGCTCTTCAGGCTTGGTGTCTTCCAATCCTCTCTGCAGACGCATTCTATCGTCCTCACGTTGCATCACCTGGAAAGAATCGAACTGTCGTGGAATCAGCCAAATTTAAGTATGAACACTTAGTGTGTATTGTAGTGCCCGTTGTATACAAAGCTATGGAACGGCCTGAGACTATCGCACAGATGGATGAGAGGACTCTCTTGTCCAAACTGATGATACGTGGGAGAGAGAAACAAACTCCGACTAGGAGAAAACAATGCCTCGGTTAATAAGAAAATTAGAGATGATTGGACCAGAATACTGCCTTCCCTAAGGAAGCCTTGTAACTAGTTTCTGTTTGATTGTTTTAATGAGCACCTAATAATGCCATCTTTATGATCCTGATTAAATATTCATGCTTTCAATTTTTTTGCATGTAGCATTAAATGTTTACTGCCTCGTCGAATTCAGGTTTGACACTTCCATCGTATGCCGATTTAGAATTCCTAATTCTGTTTCATTTATTTAATTTCGGGTACCAGGGATTGACCTCAGGGGCCCTCGACCACGGGGCCACCTCCCCAGCCCTATTTTGTATTTTATTTAGAGACAGGGTCTCACTGAGTCGCTAAGGGCCTCGCCATGGCTGAGGCTGGCTTTGAACTCGTGATCCTCCGGCCTCAGCCTCCCAAGTGCTGGGATGACAGGCGTGCACCACCGCACCCAGCTACAATTCCTAATTCTGATGTCAATATCCAGGTTGTTTCTTACCAACCAAAGAGATTAAAGCCATTTAGTAAAACCGTGGAGGAAAAAAAAAAAAATTGGTTAGCATTTCTCTTGGGCATTTTTCTCTAAAATTTTTGAATAGCTACCAATCAACCCTAGTAGTGTTTTTGTTTTGTTTTGTTTTGTTTTTAAGGTCTAAAGAAACACAGCACTGAGAATAAACGGAAGTTGGGAAAACAGGTAAAATATTGATATATTGATATCAGTCTTCAGATGGAAATTACCTTACGGTCTCACTTATAGGGTTTAGGTTCTTCAAATCATGTGGTTTGTGAAACTAAGTGGTGAATTAAGGACACTGGTAAAACAAAGAGTATATTTCTCAGCTGTGGAATAAAAACCTTGTAAACCTGGATTGTTCTTTTAGCTTTGAGCCGGGCGCGGTGGCGCACTCCTGTGATCCCAGCACTTGGGAGGCTGAGGCAGGAGGATCGCGAGGTCAAAGCCAGCCTCAGCCATGGCGAGGCCCTAAGCAACCCAGTGTGACCCTGTCTCTAATCAAATACTAAAAAGGGCTGGGGAGGTGGCCCAGGGGTCAAGTGGAGTTCAATCCCTGGTACCAAAAAAAATAATAATAATAATAATAAAAAATAAAATAAAGATTTTATGCCCTAGATCAAATTATTTACAAAGTAAATTTTAGAATATGCAAATAAAATGAATGGTTAATTCAACCCTGTTCCAGTTCTTCCAGAAGCAGTTAATTTTTCTGTTGTTGGTTAGTTGGAAAAGGTAAGCAGTCATACGGTGGTCACCTGCCAAGACACAACAAAGCTCTACATATCGTGACAAATGTTTGAGGAAGAGCTCTATCTCCTGATCCAAGCTTCCCACAAGGTACACAGGTACCAAACCATCACCGCACTGCATCCATATGCATGAAGTTGACGTTTTTGTTTGAAAAAATACATTTAAATGACAAACAACAATAAATAGATTCCAAAACGCATCACATAAATGTGGCAGAGATTGACTTTATCAGAGCATAGGCATTTTTTTTTTCTTTTTGAGATGGTTTGCTATTATTAGAGAAGAAATGGAAGACTTACGCAACACCTCGTCACCGTGACCCAAATCCCTGACACAAACAACCGGGAAAGCTTTCTGCGGGCTCTTGGTTTCCGACGGCGCGGTCCCCCTGTGATGGGCCTGGTCCATTGCTGTAATCCCAGGTCAGGCAGAACCACAGGGCGGAAGGGCATGGTGGAGAGAAGGGTCTCAGCTCAAAATAGCTGGGAAGGAGAGAGAGAGAGGAGCGAGGGAGAGAGAGAGAAGGAGAGAGTGAATTAGCATCCACATAGTAGAGAAAACCTTTGGCCCTTGTGTTGTGGGATTGGCTTATTTCGCTTAGCATGACATTCTCCAGCTCCAACCATTGACTGGCAAATGCCATCAATTCACCCTTCTTGAAAGCTGAGTAATATTCCATTGACACATTTTCTTTATCCATTGCATCGATGGAGGGACGCATTTAAACTACCTTTCTGCACCTTGTATATCACCAAATCTCGTGGCTACCTATGTCACTAGCCGTTTGCAGAGGTGCGATACCTCTATATTGCCCAGCCCCTACCCACTCTGATTGACTGATTGACTTTGGTACCAGGGATTGAACCCAGGGGCACTTAACCACCGAGCCCTTTTATTTATTTATTTATTTTGAGATGGGGTCTCGCTGCGTTGCTCACAGCCTCCCCAAGTTGCTGAGGCTGGCCTTGAACTAGCGATCCTCCTGCCTCAGCCTCCCGAGCCACTGGGATACTCCTGGTGTTTTAAAAACAGGTAAAGGAAGCAATCTTCAGGGTAGATTATGTACAGAGGGATATGAACGAAGCCAAAATAGATTAATGTGTATGTCCATAAGAGAAAGTGTTACTAAATTTAAAAATCATCAACGATGATGGAATTTTTTTTTTAAAATGCATGGTGTTATTTTCTCACTACAAGATTGACTTAAAGATAGGAAGTAGCAGGTGTTGCAACTGGAAGACAAAATGTGACTATTTGTGACTTTGGAGCCGAGGTGTCTTTTTTTCTTTTTTTTTTTTTGTTTTTTTTTTTTTTTTTTTTTTTTTTTTGTTGTTGTTTTTTGGTATCAAGGATTGAACTCAGAGGCACTCGACCACTGAACCACATCCCCAGCCCTATTTTGTGTTTCATTTAGAGACAGGGTCTCACTGAGTTGCTTAGGGCCTCCCTTTGGCTGAGGCTGGCTTTCAACTCACGATCCTCCTGCCTCAGCCTCCCGAGCTGTTGGGATGACAGGCGTGCACCACCGCGCCCGCCTAGAAGCTAGATTTTAAAAGAAGAATTCATGAACTTTTGCAACATGAGATATTTGAACTCCTTTTTCTGAAAAACGTGGATCTGGTCTCTCTGGTGATCTGAGAAGTCATGATAATGATTCATCCGTCAGAAGGGGCTGGAGCGAGACTCCTCTAGAAAAGGTATGCAATGGCATTGCTACTTGGGTTTGGGATGAAAAACTCACCCTGTGGATCATTCACAGATGTTTTACGAGGAACAATTGACTTTTTTGTTGTTGTTGCTCTAACAATTTCTTTTTTTTTTTCTTGTGAGACTGAATTTCTGGTTGCGTGCAAAAAAAAAAAAAAAAAAAAAAAGTGACCGTGTAGTAAAAAAAAAAAGATGATTTGGGTAGAAGAGAATTAAGGATTCAAGACATTATTAAGCACAAGCCGGAAGTTACTACATGTGCATTGATCTATTCAGAACACCAAAAATAGTAAATAAAAATAGCCGGTCTATAAAGTAAGAGAGACCGTCTCGTTGTGCTTGAAGCTTTCTATCCTCCAACACGACACGCAAATGCAGCTCGAGAGGATATTTCTTTCATTAGGATTTCTTAACAATTGCTAGGATCCGGTCAGCCTCATGGAGATAAGGAGCAGCAAGATTCATTCCTCACAACACCCTGACGCGTGCACGTTTACGGGGGACCTTAATGCGACATGACACAGGTCCTATCTCTCTCGATGACGATGACAGCCAACTTCCAGCCACACATCCCAGGTGTCACCTGCATTGATACGATGGATTGCATCTCACAAAGAGCCAAGGCGCCTTTTATTATTCTTGTCTATCCTGGAGATCGGTCTGTCTCCTTGTCCCGAAGGTAGGCAGTAGGAAGACAGGAAGTGTGGGTTAGCTATTTGGGGCTCCTGGTGTCAGAGGTGCAGTCCATGGTGGGCCAACTCCATGGCTCTGGCCCAAGGTGAGGCAGAACAAAATGGCGGAAGGGCCTGGAGGAGGAGAGCAGCTCAGGATGTGGCACCAGGAAGCAGAGAGAGCTCTGCTCATCAGGGACAGGATAGAAACCCCCAAGGCACAGTCCAAGGGACCCCCCTCCTCCAGCCACACCCCACCTGCCTATATACACTCACCACCCAGTGAGTCCATTCAAGTGGATTAATCCACCGATCAGGTTATACTTCTCACCACCCAATTATTTCACCTCTGAAAAGAAAACATAAAGGTGGAAAAGTTGATTTGGGCTCATGGTGTCTCAGGTTCAGTCCATGGTGGGCCGACTCCATGGCTCTGGCCCAAGGTGAGGCGAACAAAATGGCGGAAGGGCCTGGAGGAGGAGAGCAGCTCAGGACGTAGCACCAGGAAGCAGAAAGAGCTCTGCTCACTGGGGACAGGATAGAAACCCCCAAGGCACAGTCCAGAGACCCCCTCCTCCAGCCACACCCCACCTGCCTATATACATTCACCACCCAGTGAGTCCATTCAAGTGGATTAATCCACCAATCAGGTTACACCTTACAATCTAATCATCGCACCTCTGAACTGTCTAACATTTCCTTATACCACGAGCTTTTGGGAGACACCTCATATTCAAATCATACTACTTTTCTAACATAGATCTGCAAGGGTGCCGGAGTGTGCACTCAATTTTGGAAAACATCCGATGGCATTGCAGGAGCCGTTCCACTCCTCATTTTCTCTACTACACTTGTGACATTTCTAGAGACGTCTCCCACTGAGAGCCAATGGTTTGTTTGACGAAGCCATTTCCTGCATCAGGAAAGAGGAAGAGTGACGCTGAGGTGGTCCACCCCATTCTTTCCCAACTCCCACATCACATATAAAAGACCGTAGGTGGTTTAAATAGCCACGCACACAAGGCACCGCCAATAATGGAGCTGTTGAACCTCGGGTTACGTTGAAATGAAGCATCATTATGATTGACAATGACTGCAGCTTGACAGGTGATGTTCCATCTCACCCCTTTATTTTTCCTTTCACCTTTATGGAGAGTCAGTATTATGGCCCTCAGAGTAGTAGGCTTGAGGGGTAAGTAGACATTCCTGGTGTCACATAGCCTGCAATCCACTAAGAAAGGCAGGTGAGTGAGTGGTGGTGGCATAATGCCAAGGGCAGGAAGACCCTGCCGCAAAACGTTGGGTATGCAAATTTCAGTTGGACAGACGGCTTGGACAGACACTCGTCTTATCCCCGGGACGTCTGATAAGCAGTTGTCACAGCATGAAGAGGAGGTGTGCAAGGCCTTGCCTCTGGGGACCACCTGCATGAGAGAAAATAGGAGGGGAGCTGGCTGCCTTCTTGATCCATGAGTTTGTGCAATGGGCGCCATTTTGACTGAGGACGACGTGACGTCTTGGATATTGGTATGCCACATTGGGCTTATCCGTCTTACTCCTCCGTTCGCCAGTGGGTGGTCTTTCTCTCTCTCCATTTCATCAGTGCCCTTCGTGACACAATCTCTTGTTCAGTTTGCTCCTTCAATAGATCCATTCCATCATGCGTCTCTAGCTCAGTCGCCATGGCCCCTTGCTGCTGATGCAATTCTGAATTTCTGTCTTCAGGACCAAGAGACGCGGCTGTGGAAATCCACCTTCGCCTCGGAGTACCTCTCCCCTCCCTCTTTCAGTCATTGGGCCAGATCCAACCAAGCCACTCATGCTTGGGATCGTAAGGTCTTAATATCTTGCTTCCCACATCCACTAAACCAATGTGGACTGCCCTATTTCTTCCGTAGCACACGAAGCACACTTTTCTATAACAGAAAGATATATTTTTCTGGCAAGCAGGGGAAGGTTTTCTTATATAAAATGCAAAGGTTTTAAGGAAACTAGCTTTGGAATTTTACTTTTGTGTGTTGAGTTAGACCCCTACGAGATGGAAGAAAGAAGAGAAGGAAGGAAGGGAGAGAGGGAGGGAGGAGGAAAGAAAGGGAGGGAGGGAGGGGAGAACTGAAATCCCACGAAAACAAAATCTAGAGAATAGACACAAATCAATTAGTTGACGTTAAAGAAGAGTAAACAAATCCAGCCTGATTCTGGAGAGGGGAATTCGTGTTGGAATTACCAGACCACAAAATTGAGTTTTCCTTTCTGTAGAGAATATGTCACAGATGGAGCTGAAGCCAACGTTGCAGTAGGAAGTCCGTGGTATTTCCAGCCACAAGGAACAGAACAGAATAGTAATGGCATGTATACCAAAAGGAAATATTCAGATGGGGGACAACCTCAAATTCTGTGCATAGATTTTATTTAACTCTTTGGTGGACCCTAGCAACACACATGAATAGAATCCCAAATCACAACATAGCATTTCCAATATTGAGGATAAGATTCCACAATGGTCAACACAAAATGAAAAAGAATTCGTCATCCATCTTTAAGGGAATAAGTAACCAGCAAAGTCCCTACCATCACTACCACCACCATCACCACCACCATCACCATCATGACCACCATCAACACCACCACTGTCACTACGACTATCACCACCACCATCACCACCACCACCACCATCACCACCATCACCACCATCGTTACCACATCACCACCACCACCATCATTACCACCATCACCACCACCACCATCATTACCATCACCACCACCATTACCACCACTACCACCACCACCATCACCACCATCATTACCACATCACCACCACCACCACCATCATTATCAACATCACCACCTCCACCATCACTACCATCACCACCACCATTACCACCACTACCACCACCACTATAACCACCACTACCACTATCACCACCACCATCACCACCACTAACACCACCATCACCACTATCACCACCATCATCACCACAACCATCACCACCACCACCACACTACCACCACCACCACCATCACCAACATCACCACCACCACCATCACCAACAGCACCACCACCACCATCACCACCATCACCACCATCAAGCTACCAAGATGATCCACAGTTTGGATACTAATATGTTTTCAAAGGGAGAGAATCTAAAAGGAAATCCAAATGGAAAGACTGAAATAGGAATAACATAATACCAGACTATAAATATAATACCTAATAAATAATTATGTGGCTGGATTTACTGTCACGAATGGAGATGTCAGATAAAAGAGAATGTGAATATTAAAATAGATATCTAGAAATTATCCAGAGTGAAGAAGAGAGAAAATATTTTTTAAAAATGGTAAACACACCACAGGGATTAGTATCACAATAAAAAGAGGTCTAACGATGACTAGAATGTCCCAGAAGAGGAAAGTATGCTGTAGCAAACATATTAAAGGAAAATTTCCCCAATACACAGGTGGACATAAGTATACATAGTCAAAAGATTGAATCAACCTCCAGAGAGTAAGTGCATAGAAGATCGTGTGTAAATCCATCAGAGTCAGATGGCTTAAAAACAATGATCACACCTTAAAAACAACCAGGGGAAAATGACACATCACTTTTGATTCAAATCGTCACTGAATCTTCAGCACAAATATGGAGGTAAAATTGTTGTGGAACAATATTTCTGAAGTCTCACTGAGCAAATATCAACTTTTAGAGCAAGCAATAGAATTTCTTCAGAGCAACAATAACAAAAGATATTTTCAGATAAAAGGAAACTAGGAATTTGTCACCTACGAAATTGAACTACAGTACTGCCCTTTTTTCTGTACTTTTGCTTTCAGTGGTTCCATTTACCTGTGCTCAACCGTGGTCTGACAATAGTAAACTGATGAAATCTCAGTCCATCCTGATCTGTTCCACCTGGAACATAATTGACTCTTTTGTACAGTGTATCCATGCTGTAGGTCCTACCCTCCTGTTAAGTCACTGAGTGGCCATCTTGGTTATCATATAAACTTTCACAGTATTGCTGTGTTTATGTTTAGGTAACCTTATTTTACTTAAAAAGAGCTTCACAAATATTACATCAAATTAATTTCTGTTAAAAATTAGCCTAGCATTTTGAGACCAAAAATAAACATTGTCTGATGGGAAACAATGAAAATATACAAACCAAAACTTTCTGATCCCTATGTAGCCCCTAAATCTTTGGGAAGAAAGGAAGCTAATACAAAATGGGAATTTTTCCTTTGCATTCCAGTGAAATCTAGTCCTCTCACTAAAATCCAGTCAACTTCACCTTCTCCATCATCTGAATGAGTTTTTTTTTTTTTAATGTAGTGAGAAATGTATCCTCATATATTGAGACCACCAATAATGAAATTGTCCTCTGAGAACAACTTCAAAACAAAAACAAACAAACAAACAATAAAAACCCTACAGAAGGAATGATCCACATGCATATTATCCCAGGCAGAGCTGAGATTCACAATTTGTACTTTCACAGGTCGACACAATACCCAGGAAGACATAGATACGGCACAATACAGGGCACAGAACCGAAGGTCAGCTTCGTGACTTTGAATTGCCTATTTACTTTTCTGCAAATAGAATCGAGTGGTGCTATTTCTGTATCCATTCACTTTAACCTTGTAATTAAAATATGTCTCCTAATGCCATATATTTTTTTTTCCTCTCATTTCTCCGGCAACATTTTCAACACTCTTTTTGCCTTTGAGTGTGACGCTGAGCATCCTTAGACGGATTTTGCGGCTTCTTCGTATGTGATTGTCCAGTGAAGACCCTATTTAGGAGCCTTCATCCTTGAACATTCTCAAAGCGGCAGGGGAAAAAAAAAAAAAATCTTATTTTGCAATTTTGTGTTTCAAGATATTCCCCCCCCCCAAAAAAAAAAAAAAAAAAAAATGGCTGGTAGGGCTAAAGAAGCAACCTACTCGTCTACTGTAAAGTCCCCTTATCAAATATCGAGCCGCGATTTCCTGTGACGATATGCGTGTTACCTACCGAGGTGGCTAGGGTAGATCACTTTCTAGGAAAATTTTAGTATATTCACAATGGAGAAAGGAAATTAAAAAAAAAAAAAAAAAAAAAAAAAACGGAAATTGCTCACAATTAAAAACAAAGGAATATGTCTTTGAATATAAACATGAAGAGTATGTTTTTCCAATTATCTTTTCCCCCAATGGTTGATAATCCTGTTTTTCCTTTTTTTAAAAGAAAAACATTGTTCTAATTAGTTATATACATAGGCCAGTAGAATGCCGTTGGACACACCCTACCTGCATGGCGTATGACTTCTCCTTCTTCAGGTTGTCCACAATGCAGGATGACACACCAGTCATGCAGGCAGAGAGGCACACAGGCTACTATTGCCTGATTCATTCTACTCTCATTCCTACCCCCACACCCCCCTCCCGTCCCTTCACTCCCCTCTACCTAAAGTAAGTCTCTTTTTCCCTAGCCCCTCTGCCCTTATTGTGAGTCAGCATCCGCATATCAGAGAGAACATTCAGCCTTTGTTTTTTTTTTTTGGGGGGGTTGGCTTATTTCACTTAGCATGATCGTCTCCCACTCCATCCATTTACCAGCAAATGCCGTCGCTTCATTCTTCTTTAAGGCTGAGTAGTATTCCATTGTGTAGACATACACCACACTTTCTTTATCCATTCGTGTATTGAAGGACACCTAGGTTGGTTCCACAGTTTGGCTACAGTGAATTGAGCTGCTGCACACATGGATGTGGCTGTGTCCCTGTCGTATGCTGTTTTTAAGTCCTTTGGGTATAGACCGAGGAGTGGGATAGCTGGGTCACAGGGTGGTTCCATTCCCAATTTTCTGAGAAATCTCCATCCTGCTTTCCAGAGTGGTTGCCCCAATTGGTCGTCCCACCAGCAACGTAGGAGCGTGCCTTGTCCCCCACATGCCGGACCACATTTATTTTCACTTGTTTTCTTGGTAATACAAGTAGCGTCCAATGATCTTTTGACTCTCTTTGGACCAGCACGTTGAAGAGTCCTGGAAGTGAATAAATACCTGTGTTTTCCTCTCCGTTTTCCTTAGTGATGAGGCCGCCCGCCATCTTGCCTATGAGCTCCCAGGATCCTGCATCTCAGCAAGCTTGGCTGTTCGGGCGCCATTGTTACTTTTCTCACTTGGGTTTGGTGATTTGCCCCAATTAGGAAAATTTGACCAAACGGTGGGAAACTGACCTTGACTCCCTTTCTTTCTAGTTGGACACCCCCAAGAAACACATCCATCTCCCCACCCCCCCCAAAGCCCGTGCCCCGCTTCTCCTCCCAGGAGTCTCACATTTTAATGGAGCATAAACATGGTAGTCATTGGGGATTGGATCCAGGACCCAGTAGGACCACCACAACCTGGATTGTGTTCCTTGTACGAAAGGAAGAAACATTTACAGATAACATACACGCAACTCCACCTCCGTAGCTAGAATCCTCTCTAGATTACTTGTAACCCCTAAGGCAACCAAAATGCTATGTGAAAAATTATTTCACTGCATTCGTTTTTGTTTGTTTGTGTTGTTTTTTTGGTACCGTGGATTGAACTCAGGGACCCTCGACCACTGGGCCCCATCCCCAGCCCCTTTTTGTATTTTATTAGAGACAGGGTCTCACTGAGTTGCTAAGCGCCTCGCCATGGCTGAGGCTGGCTTTGACCTCACGATCCTCCTGCCTCAGCCTCCCAAGTGCTGGGAGGACAGGCGTGTGCCACCGCGCCCAGCTTCCCCGTATTCTTTAGGGAATAATGGCAAGAAAAATAATGTGTATGTATAAATACAGGTGCATTATTTTCCCCAAATAATTTTGAATCCATGGTAGCTCGAATCCGTGGTTGTAGAAACTGTGGATATAGAATTTCAACTGTCCTTCACAAAACATTGCTATTCACTGGTCCGATCTTACACGTCCAGGATCCTAAAAATACGTCCATCATCGAGGGCGCACGTGACAGCCCCTGTCTCAAATGCCACCTTCCTTGGTCACCATTAGGTCACCGAGCTAGCTCGTCCAAGAAAGATCCCGTGTGGATTGCAGCAGTGTTAGATGCACTGTTTATTTCTAGTTTAGTCTGTATTTCAGCGAGCCCCGCCAAGATGCTACATCTACTTTAATGTCAAAGGACAGATCAACTGCGTCAAGCTTTCGATATTGTGTGATTGGCAGAGAATGAGATTTTTCCCCCCCCTTTCTCATGCATCCAAATAAAGGTACTCTGCAAGCATGTATAATAAATCAGAATAATGAAAAACACAACCGAACTAATTATTTATTGATTTTAGTTATTCATTTATTTTAGAATAAAAAACAATTGAAGATTGAAAAGAGGAAAATAAAAAAGTTTCCCTCTGAACTTTGCTTATTCTTCTTTAATTGGCCATCTTTACTTAATAATCCCGCTGTCTTAGAAGAGGAGACGATTCCATCATGTTCAAAACAGTCTCCAAAGATCATTATGGAGCAATGAAGTTGGTTTTATCTTTATTACAAAAATAGCTGTGTGTCCATGGTAACTGCTTCCTGTCTCTGAGAAGAGGCTCTCCATGATGATTTATGTGGAAGAGAAAAACGTATTAGGTTTATTTCTTTTTTTTTTTTTTTTTTCCAAGTTGGTCTAGCCTCATCTGGTTTTCTTAACTAGCTACCAGTTCATACATGATTGGCAAAAAAAAAAACCAACCTTACCTTTGTCTCCTACCATGAAGAATTCCTATGTCTCTGATTCCTAAACACAGAAAGAACACCCCACAGCACTTTTCATACATTTAAGAAATGGTCTTCAGAAAAAAAAATCTATTGCATTACCTTAGGTGAATATCAACTGGACACCTGGTAAAACTGTGGTGTAGAAAATCACACCGAGTTGCCGTGCGCGGTGGCGCACGCCTGTAATCCCAGCACTTGGGAGGCTGAGGCAGGAGGATCGCGAGTTCAAAGCCAGCCTCAGCACCTTAATGAGGCCCTAAGCAACTCAGTGAGACCCTGTCTCTAAATAAAATACAAAAAAAAGGGCTGGGGATGTGGCCCAGTGGTGAGTGCCCCTGAGTTCAACTCTTGGTACCAAAAAAAAAAACAAAGGAAAGAAAGAAAGAAAATCACACCAACTTCTGGTTTACGTTTTCCTTAGAAATTATGTATGTGAAGACGCTGGACACAGCTAACTGTCATTAGCCTCACTTGAATTTATCCAGAGCAGAGGACGTGTGTCATAGACTACTGAAAAAATAAGAAGAAGAATTCTAAATGGGATTTTGGACTCAGATTCTCTTGACAATCAGGGAGAGCTCAATCCCCACACTTGAAGTAATAGTGGGACTTGAGATTTAGGAATGTGGGCTTGGGGTGAAGCCCCGTTGTAGAGTGACTGCCTGACATTTATGACATCCTGGGTTCCATCCCCAGCTCTGCAAAAACAATGATAATAACAATAACAGCCGGGTGCGGTGGTGCCCCAGCACTTGGGAGGCTGAGGCAGGAGGATCGCAAGTTCAAAGCCAGCCTCAGCAAAGGCGAGGCCCTTAGCAACTCAGTGAGATCCTGTCTCTAAATAAAATACAAAAAAAAAAAAAAAAAAAGGCTGGGGATGTGGCCCTGTGGTCAAGTGCCCTGGGTTCAATCCCCGGTACCAAATAATAAGAACAACAGCAATAACAATACATGAAAGGCGAGCACCAAAAAAGATTTGGAGGGAGGGACCTGGAGGAACATCACCTTAAATATTTCCATTGGAAACATTTTTATAACATATCCTTCTCTTTTTATCCTGTAATTAGGGGAGTTCAACCCCCCTGGTCTGAAATGAAGAGGACTAGGGACCATCTTCCATACAATATAATATCTTAGTTCATTTTCTGTTACTAGAACAAAATACTCGAGGCTGGGCAATTTATAAAGTAAAGACACTTAGGCTCTGGAGTCTGGTGGCTGGGAGGTCCAAACATCACGGAACCAGCAGTACCTCTGTTTTACATGCGCAGACCTCCCGAACCCATCTGGAATAAAATCCAGACAGTGAGATTAAGTTTCCATCTGAACAATGTTTTGAACACATAGCAAATTTCAGGTCCGGCTGGACTCTTTGAGGAACTCTGCGGGGGCCTCTAATTTTGTGCCAGGAACCTTTTCTGCATCTGCGTTGGGCTGGGACCCCTGAAGCACCCGGCCACTGCCGTGGACAGCTGTGATAATTGGCAGTTCACGCTCCTGCCTAATGGAGATGTTCCGATGTCAGCCCGTCGTTCCTCCAGGGAAATCACTGGTATTGAAGCCGCGTGAAGCCCCCACTCGGGGAGACATGGTGGTCCTGTCCCGCGGTGTGAGCCTACCGAGAGATTCCAAATCACCCCCTGGGATTCCTGCAAAGTAGGAGAAAAGCACTTGGAACTCCAATGGTGGCCTTGGGCTGGCTCGTGGTTGGTCGAGGGGCGTTGGGACACTGAGAGCAAGCTTGCTCGGGTTTGAATGTGGTCTGTCTTCTGGAAGGCAGGTCCCCAGAGCAGAGCCTAATAAGTGTCTTTACTGTGTAAATTACCCAGCCTCAAGTATTTTGTTGTAGTAACAGAAAATGAACTAAGATATTATAGTGTATGAAAGATGGTCCCCAGTCCTCTTCATTTAAGACCAGGAGGGTTTACGCTCCTGATTACAGCTCCAAGCATCTCCACCTCTAATATGTGGCCCCTGGTTTGCTGGAGTTGGGGTCAGGGATTGACGTCGTTCTTGCAGGACCCTGAGTTCTGCCTCACTTCCTGTCTTGACTTGTGATTCTCTCCACCTCTCACCATGGTGCCATCTGACAGGATAGGACTCAGAAAGGCAGTCCTCTCTCCAGGATCAGCGCCAGGATGCTTGGATTTTGAGCTTCGGTGAGCTCAAGACACCTCTTGGCTTGAGAATTCACCCAGCTTCAGATGTCTTGTTATAGGACCAGCAAGAGACTCCTACACAGACCTGAGCTTGATGCCGATCGACCAAGCATTAGAGAATGCTGTATCACGGGCTGGGGTTGTAGCTCAGTGGTAGAGCGCTTGCCTAGCATGTGGGAGGAACTGGGTTCAATTCTCAGCACTGCACATAAATAAATAAAATAAAGCCCATTTACAACAAAAAAAATATTTTAAAAAATGCACTATTGCACACTCTTACATTGCTGGTGGGGCTGCAAATTGGTGCCGCCAATTTGGAAAGCAGTATGGAGATTCCTAGGAAAACTTGGAATGGAACCACCATTTGACCCAGCTATCCCACTCCTGGGTCTATACCCAAAGGACTTAAAAACAGCATACTACAGGGACACAGCCACATCAATGTGTATAGCTGCACAATCCACAATGGCTAGATTGTGGAAACAACCCCGATGCCCATCAGCAGATGACTGGATAGGGAAACTTTGGTATATATACACACTGGAACACTACTCAGCACTGAAAGAGAATCAAATCATGGCATTTGCAGGTAAGTGGATGGAGTTGGAGAAAATAATGCTAAGTGAAGCCAGTCAATCCCAGAAAACCAAAGGTCGATTAATTACTTTGTTAGGATGATACTGAATTATAGTGGCAAAGGAGGAGGGATGAGAGGAATGAAGGAATGTTAAATAGAAAAAATGGGGGGAGGGGAGGGACAGGGGCAAGGGGATAGAAACAATGGCAGAAGGATCTTGACATCAATATACTAAGTGCATGCATAAAAACTCAAATGGTATGAAAATATTTGTGTAAAACCAATGACTTGGAAAACTGTGCTCACTATATGTAATATGAAAGGAATTGCACTCTAAACGCATGTATAACAAATTAAATTAAATTAAATTTTTTAAAATGCCCTATTAACTAACTACTTATCTATCAAAATCAGAACATTTGGGAAATTATCTACTTCCAGGCTGGAGCACCCAGTATAACAAATTCAATGGATTTCCCCATTTACATGAAATGGTTCTCCCTTTAGTTATCCAAAATGATGCGGATCCTCATAGAGTGTATTCCGTATTTGTTATCCCAGGACACACTGTCCCAACCGGTAGTGGCTAAAAGAACTCCAATGTGTCATCTCCTGGTGTCTCTCGGCAGGAACACGGGCACAGACTAGCTGGGTTCTCCAACACTCATCCCAAGCTCACCAGAGAAAGGATCCATTTTCAAGGTCACACATCGCAGCTAGGATTCAATTTCTCTTTAGCTGGAGCACCAAGGGCCTCAGGTCCTTGATGACAAGTGGGTAGAGGTCTCTCTCTCAGTTCCTGGCTATGGGGACACCCCGTGAAAAGCAGCAATTCTTTATCAAAGCATTCCACGCCAGAGGGCATAAGAGGAAGCCCTCTACCAAGATGGCGGTCCTGTACTCCCACAACCTGATCACGGAAGGGATGCCTCCTCAACCAAGATGGCGGTCCTGTACTCCCACAACCTGATCACGGAAGGGATGCCTCCTCAACCAAGATGGCGGTCCTGTACTCCCACAACCTGATCACGGAAGGGATGTCCTCCTCAACCAAGATGGCGGTCCTGTACTCCCACAACCTGATCACGGAAGGGATGCCTCCTCAACCAAGATGGCGGTCCTGTACTCCCACAACCTGATCACGGAAGGGATGCCTCCTCAACCAAGATGGCGGTCCTGTACTCCCACAACCTGATCACGGAAGGGATGTC
Source organism: Tamias sibiricus (assembly GCA_025594165.1). Classification (NCBI taxonomy): domain Eukaryota; kingdom Metazoa; phylum Chordata; class Mammalia; order Rodentia; family Sciuridae; genus Tamias; species Tamias sibiricus. The sequence goes on from CM046667.1 coordinate 8,237,893, forward strand.
TCCTCAACCAAGATGGCGGTCCTGTACTCCCACAACCTGATCACGGAAGGGATGTCTCCTCAACCAAGATGGCGGTCCTGTACTCCCACAACCTGATCACGGAAGGGATGCCTCCTCAACCAAGATGGCGGTCCTGTACTCCCACAACCTGATCACGGAAGGGATGCCTCCTCAACCAAGATGGTGGTCCTGTACTCCCACAACCTGATCACGGAAGGGATGTCTCCTCAACCAAGATGGCGGTCCTGTACTCCCACAACCTGATCACGGAAGGGATGTCTCTTTAACCAAGATGGTGGTCCTGTATGCCCACAACCTGATCACGGAAGGGATGTCTCCTCAACCAAGATGGCGGTCCTGTACTCCCACAACCTGATCACGGAAAGGATGTCTCTTTAACCAAGATGGCGGTCCTGTACTCCCACAACCTGATCATGGAAGGGATGTCTCTTTAACCAAGATGGTGGTCCTGTATGCCCACAACCTGATCACGGAAGGGATGCCTCCTCAACCAAGATGGTGGTCCTGTACTCCCACAACCTGATCATGGAAGGGATGTCTCTCAACCAAGATGGCGGTCCTGTACTCCCACAACCTGATCACGGAAAGGGATGCCTCCTCAACCAAGATGGCGAGGTCCTGTATTCCCACAACTGGATCACGGAAGAGATGTCTCCTCAACCAAGATGGCGGTCCTGTATGTCCACAACCTGATCACGGAAGGGATGTCTCTTTAACCAAGATGGCGGTCCTGTATCCCACAACCTGATCACAGAAGGGATGTCTCTTTAACCAAGATGGTGGTCCTGTATGCCCACAACCTGATCACGGAAGGGACGTCTCCTCAACCAAGATGGCGGTCCTGTACTCCTACAACCTGATCACAGAAGGGACATCTCCCCAACCAAGATGGTGGTCCTGTAGTTCTACAACCTGATCATGGAAGGGACATCTCACTTTTGTGGTATTATATTCATTAGGTGGAAAGTGTTAGGTCCTGTCCAAACACCAAGGGAGAAAATTACCAGGGTCTTATTATTCAGTTAGTGTGGACCATTAGGATCCATTTGAGGGGTGGCTTCGCATACACACCTTCCCTGTGGGTATGAAAGGCACTCTGTCAGATAATAAAGGAAAGCCCTTAGCACGGTCCTTCACACATAAGAAGCAATCAAATAATAGAGTGTGCTGTATCTACATCCTCTGCAATTTTAAGAGTTATGTCTGTTGTAGACTGGATTTAAGAAAAGTTATATAAGACTGTATCTGAGAATTATTTCCTATGCTTCATGTTTCCTTTCAGATGATATAATGCTCACCACGGCAATCAGATTTACTTATACCTATTTATAAAGTTTTGGCTTTAATAGGATAAGAGAAATGAAATAAAGTACGATTTTCCTTTTCTGCTTAGCTTTCAGGCATGATAAATCCATATCAAACTGTGTATCCTTGGAGATAAATCCCAATAACAAGAGATGGATCAGCATTTATACTATACCATTGTTTACTGCACATTTTTGTTTTAAAATGAACCCTTATTACATTTTTAATCATTCTTTCTGATGAAAAAAAGCAACATATATTTAAAGGAAAAATCTCAAAAATGTTGAAGGAGGCAAGCACAATTCTACAACATGAGGAAAATCACTATGTATACGGTTAACAGATCTGTTGAGAGATAATCCCCACACCAACACTTTGACCCACTTATAAGGTATATGTTGCTACTTTGGGTGTATCCAGTCATACTGTGACCAACATAATTAATATGCATCCACATGCATTTTGTAGGTTGGGGAGCCCTGGTTCACGATGCTTGGGACAAGAAGGGTCCCAACGTGTCCCAAAGTCCGAAGACTCAACCAGGAAAGAATCTTCTTCCAGGTTCACTGACATTGGCTTCAGCTGGCTTCAGGATTCCACTGGCTGGTGACACAGCCCCATGACACGTGGCCTTCACCAAAAGACAGCTGAAAAGATGGCGGACGGCATCTCTCGCTGGAGGAAAATGTCGGATGACGCACAAGACGGAATATCCCAGTCTTGAAAATATTCTAATGGCATCCCATTAGTTTGCTGTATTCTTTGCATTCCAAGCAACTCACTTGATATAATTCATGATGAAGGGAGAGATCTCCACAGGGGACACGGAATATTCCAAGAGATTCATGACTTGGGGGTATTTCAGATGCTGTCTACCAAAACGATTAATGCAAATTTGTAAATAAATAGTAATTCGTGCAAAGTCAGAGAGGAAGCAGACAGATTGGCGGGCAATTGTTTAATATAAACTGAGTAGATAACTGTAGAAGACTTTCAGGTTGCAGTCCATGAGTTACTCAATACCTCTTTCCAACATCACCCATATTTTCATCTCAGTCGTCACATCTTACCAACATAGACCACCAACCTGGAGGGCAGCTGAACCTCCCGCCCCACCACTGTAGTATGCCTCAGTTGGCTTAGATACGTGAATCCATAGGGGTCATGTGACTCTGAAAAGGTACCATCAGACAGACCACTATCGAGACGTTAGCTTATTTTGCGTATGCGGGAGCACTTCCTGTTTTCTGTGGACACGGGAGGATGAAGCTGTGATGGTCGGAGAGCTGCAGCCCCTTTATCGCTAGAAAAAGAAGGGGCCTGAAAACGAAGGCAAATCTCCACACGAATCTCTGCAAAAAATGGAGGCGGAATTGTTGGTTAAGCCAGACAGTGAATGATTTCCCATCTGACTAAAAGGGAAGGTTTCATTTCTTACCATGGCCAAAACGCCGTACCTGGTACGGAATACTATTAACTTTCTAGTTTTACATCCAGCTATTTCTTTTTCTTGCCCATTCTGCTCCAGCCGTAATACGCCAGATGTCATTTTATATACAAATTAATGCTCCCATTCGGTTAATTCGAACTTGCTGATCCCCACTATCTGCAATGGCATTTCCAGATATCTGTACAATTCCCCCATTGGTCAACATGATTCATTCCTCTGTGACTTGCCCCATGTCTCTCTTATGTATCACATAATCCACGATTCTTGGGCAGCTACCCAAAGCAGTAACTTCTCCCCCCATTACTTGTGTCTCTGTCTGTTTTCTGTTACTATAACACAACACCCATGATCAGGTGATTTGTAAAGAACACAGGTTCACTCGGCTCCCATTTCTAGAGCCTGGGAAGTGTAAGAGCTTCCCAGGTGGCATGGTGACACGGTGAGAGCCTTCTGCTTACATCCTAGCAAGGGGAGGGCATCTCACAGAGTGAGACAGAGCAGGTCACTCTCTGAGGTCTCTGTACCTCTTCTTAGGAAGCACCCGATGTTATTACGGGAGCCTAGTCTCATAACCTGATCCAAACCTATTCACCTCCCAAAGGACAACTCCAAATACCATCAATAAGTGGATTGGGGGATTAAATTCTCAATACATGAACTTTGGTGGCATATTGTCAAACCATAGAAAATTCCCACGTTCCTTACCTTGTTGTGCTGTCCTGTGAATCTCTGATGGAATCCTCATATATTTCACATTCATATAGTTATTTGTAAAGGAAAGGAAAGGAGGCAGGTGTGGACACCTTTTGTGGAGGAAATAGTGGCCCCACAGAGACGTTGGCCCCACAATCCTCCACATGGTCTGAGCGGTGGTGTGAGAGCCGGGATTCTTAAAGCTCTGTGGATGATCAAAATGGCGGCTGCTGTGGCTTGGGTCTGGAATGTGCTCCAACGGTGCCCGCGTTGAAAGCTCGGTCCGCAATGCAGGGACCTTCAGATGTGGGTCGCTGAGGAGGAGATTGGATCACAAGGGCTCTCATGTCATCAGTGCCTCGGTCCACGGACAGAGTCATGATGTCCTGGCATGGTTTGGAAGGTTTGGAAATGGGAGGTGGGACCTAGTGGAAGGAAACGTGGGGGCATGCGCTTGAGCCTGGTCTCTGTCCTCCTTCTCCTTCTCCTCCTCCATCTCCTCCTCTTCTTCTTCCTCTTCCTTTTCCTCCTCATTTTCTTCCTCCTCTTCTTCCTCTTCTTCCTTCTCCTCCTCCTCCTCCTCCTTCTTCCTGTTCTTCGTCCTTTTCTTCTCCTTCTTCCCCTTCATCTCCTTCACCTCCTCCTCCTCCTCCTTCTTCTCCATCTCCTCCTCCTCCTCCTTCTCCTTCTCCTTCTTCCTCCTCTTCTTCTCCTTCTTCCCCTTCTCCTTCCCCTCCATCTCCTTCACCTTCTCCTTCTCCTCCTCTTTCTCCTTCTCCTCCTCTTTCTCCTCCTCCTCCTCCTTCTTCTCCTTCTTCCTCCTCTTCTTCTCCTTCTTCCCCTTCTCCTTCCCCTCCATCTCCTTCCCCTTCTCCTTCTCCTCTCTTTCTCCTTTCTCTCTTTTCTTCTCCTCCTCTTTCTCCTTCTCCTCCTCTTTCTCCTTCTCCTCCTCTTTCTCCTTCTCCTCCTCTTTCTCCTCCTCCTCCTCTTTCTCCTTCTCCTCCTCCTCCTTCTTCTCCTTCTTCATCCTCTTCTTCTCCTTCTTCCCCTTCTCCTTCCCCTCCATCTTCTTCACCTTCTCCTTCTCCTTCTACTTCTCCTCCTCCTCCTCTTTCTTCTCCCACTTGCCCTTTCTCCCCTCCTCCTTCTTCTTTTCCTCCTCCCCCTCTCTTTCCCATTCTCCATCTTCTCCTCCTCTTCCTCCTTCTTATTCTTCTCTTTCTTCTCCTTCTTCCTCCTTCTCTCCTTCTTTTTATTCTTCTGCTTCCTCTTCCCCTCCCCCTTCCCCTCCCCCTTCCCCTCCTTCTCCGTCACCTTCTCCTCCTTCTTCTTCCTGGGCCCCATGGGCTGACCAGTGTTCCTCCGCCACACCTGTCCACCATGATGTTCTGCCTCCCTTCAGACCGGGAACACCGTGGATTCAGCGGACCATGCACTGAGACCTCTTAAACCAGGAGCCAAAGGAAACCTTTCCTCCTCTGAGCTGTTTGCCTCAGGCGTGGGTGTCACAGTGACGACAAGCTGAGGGACTCAGTAGCCATGATGGAGACCCACGGAAGGTCGTTCTCTGCCCGCATGGAATTGCGATCAAGTCCTTGGTGACGTAAGAGGTTGGGCAAAGACTGCAATAAGGGGAAAGTGTCCCACCTGAGATCCTTCCAGACAGTCTTGGGTCAGAGCGACCATGAATATGAGCCACCATGCCATTTAATGGCTGGAGCATTGGACAGTCCCTGTTGTGCCCACCGGAGATTGCACCTGGGAGGTAGACATCCTCAAACTCGATGACCGTGACCTTGCAAGAGCATCTCTCCTTCCAGTCCTTCGGATCCCCTGAAATGCACTCCAGTCCCAGGGTGACTGTTTCACAAGAATTCACCCCACTCCCATGCAGAACCCCCTGCGATGGCACCATATAGAAGACCCTCGTCTCTTTACCTGCTCGTGCACGCAGCATCTCACACCTGCACCATGGTTTCCCTATGTCACCCTTTCTGGGCAGCATGTCACTTGCTATTCTCTTCTTCTCTCTCCAGTCTGGCCTATGAAAATATCGCACCATCCAAATAGCCATTAACAGTGGATGGCACGGACCTCGCCACCAAACCCATGCCAAAAACGTCCTCGTCTTTATTTATTTGCAATTATGAGAGAGCTTGGAAGGACATAATGATCTTAGTTGTCCTGGGTCATTGGCATAATGAAAGAAGGACAGCTTGATTTGCTTTCTGTCTTTACAAGTCCCTTTTATGAGGGCTTTTGGTTTTTTTTGTTTGTTTGTTTGTTTGTTTGTTTTTCACTCTTGCAAAAAGCCTTCTATCAATCAAGAACTAAATCCGCCGGGTTCCTGTTAGGTAATGATTTTGTCTCTCTTACGGGATGACGAGCAACATTTCGTGGGCATATTTGCACAGTCTGAATAATAGGAACATGAGCTATTTGAGGTCCCTTGGCAATAGGAAACCCCAAATATTTAGCTGGAAATTTGTCTGAGTCGAATTCTGACTGCCACATCATCTATGCCACAAGTCTCCAGGGATTTTACACCATGTCGCTCATCAATGATGATCAATCACTATTGGTGCCTATTTAAGGTCTCTGAATCTCAGCAGTTGCCAGGTGAATGACTCTTGGTGCGCCAAATTTCTATGTTCCTTAGATAAGATACAATTTCACGGTTGTATTATTTGTGATATTTATTTGTCAAAGTGAGTCCACGCAGTAAATTGGGCAACACTTAATAGAAGGTGAAACGCAAACGTATTAAATAACGTTTACTATCAGACAACACAAGAGGGAGGCTGTGATTCTCATTAAAAGCACCACACTCTTTCCTAAACCAAAGAGATCATTAAAAAAAAAAAAAAAAAAAAGAAAAGAAAAGAAAAGAAAAATCCCCCTTTGGGAAACCAAGCTTTTCTGATTAATTGAAGAAGTGTCAGCACCCCCAAAATGATGACTTTTGAACATTTTCTCGGAACCTAAAGAACAAAGGTCTCCTGATCTTAGCAACCTTTTACAGAAGCACTCTCCCTGCTAAACCAATTTTATCACAACTACTGTGTATTCCTATGCCTCTCCTTTGACAGCTTGGCTTTCAAACATGCATTTACGCTTCTTGTATTTTAGGGTTATCAACCTTGAGATGAAGGAGTGGTAGGTCACAGAGAAAGGAAAGACCAGTGGACGTTTCGATTCGGCAGGTCCACCATCGCTGTTGCCATAGACGCAGAATGCAAGTCAGCACCAGAAAGGATGCCTTGAATTCATGTAAAAATCACAGGATTCCCCACGTGCTCCCCCAAGTCGGGAGATGAGGTCTATAAAAGATAAGTGGAAGCCGGGCGCGGTGGCGCACGCCTCTCATCCCAGCACTTGGGAGGCTGAGGCAGGAGGATCGCGAGGTCCAAGCCAGCCTCAGCCATGGCGAGGCCCTTAGCAACTCAGTGAGACCCTGTCTCTAAAAAAATTACAAAAAAGGGCTGGGGATGTGGCCCAGGGGTCGAGTGCCCCTGAGTTCAATCCCCAGTACCAAAAAAAAAAAAAAAAAAAAAAAAGAAAAAGAAAGATAAGTGGAGGTGATAATTACTGTAGAGTTTAACGCTCCCTTGGCCTCGCCTCTACACACCAGTTTTGGGTCTAATGAAATTTACATTCTCTCTGTTGTCCTTTGGCACAGAGACCCTCAGAAAGAAATCAGAAGCTGGTCATCTTGCTCCCATTTAACTGCCACAATCTAATAAAGCCACTTTCCTACGAGATGCCCTGCCCTGGATATTGAGGGCCTAAATATGCCATTCGCCAAGAGATTTTGGACGTTGGATGATGCCCTACTATTTTGAAAATTGCTCCCCGTAAAACACCACCACTGTGCAAAATTGGGATCTCTGCTGATTTATAGACATCCCTTCCTTAAAGTCACGGGTACATTAGCCTGAATGTTACTAAGAATCCTGGTGTCTCGTCAATCTCAATGGTAATTTACTTTAGTTACTTCTTTATATATATATATATTTTTTATATATATATATATATATTTATATATATATAAATTTATATATATTTAATGCAGGAGCCCTGTTTGGGGAGATAGCTAAGATTGCGGTTGACTATGGGCCATAGACATTTTTGGGCATTGTCGCCTTCCGTAGTCTCACGGGACTTAGCCCAGGATCTCGAGAGATTTGAGCAGTGACTCAGCAGATTGACATTTTTGGGCATTGTCGCCTTCCATAGTCTCACGGGACTTGGCCCAGGATCTCGAGAGATTTGAGCAGTGACTCAGCAGATAGAGCAAGCGCCATTCCTGCTTGGGCGCATGGGATGAGACCAGAGAGAGAAAGGACAGGGTTATCGCTATTGTATAGATATATTGTAGTTTCTTGTAAGAGTACGTGCCTTGGTTTCTTGTGAGAGTGTGTATGTAGTGTTAGAAATTACAAGAGACAGAGACAGAAAGATTAAAGAATTCCAGGCTGCAATCCCTTTCCGGCGGCTAACAATTTATAAATATAAATTTATAAATAAATATATATATATATATATATATATATATATAAATTTTAAGGTGTAATGAACTTTATTGCTTATAAGCAAAATAGCCTAATAATTGGATATAATTGTGTCCATCATCATTTTATAAGGCCCAGGTCAGACTGGGATCATTTCTAGATAACACTGGCAGTATTTCGGATCAAGCATGCCATCAGTATGATGTTCCCTGAGTTTACTCAAAACTATTGGGTCACGTGAGCGTTATTTCCAATTGTGGAACACCTGACCAGACCTTACCAGCTACAGAGGGGTAAAAGGAATCCAGTGCACAGAACCTCGTTATTCTTAAACGGTTGGTTATCACCTGATCAAGAACATGGAGCATACCATGTGAAGAACACACCTAATTTTGGTGGGCACGGTGGGGCACGCTGGAGGCCGAGGCAGGAGGATCGCAAGGTCAAAGCCAGCCTCAACCCAAGCGAGGCCCTAAGCCGCTCAGGGAGATCCTGCCTCTCAATAAAATAAAAATTTCGAGCCGGGGCTATGCTCAAAGACTGCTTTTCTGAAGCAGATGATCCCAGTGTGTATCTGAAAAGTGGCATTTTACAGGAAACCGGTGGCCACGTGACCAGCCCCTCCGTGGTTCCTGGCAGGGCCCTACTTGGCCTCGGTGGGCCCCCAGAGGGGCGCTTCTTGCGTCATTCACAAGATCAAAGTCCTTGCTTCCTCCAAAGGACTCCTGCTTCCGGGACCTGTATCAGAGGTCAGCGGGGACACGAACGCTGGCCATTGCTCCGTGATTTTATTGGAAGGTGAATCTCAGAGCCCTCCAGGAAGGAGGTGTTGAAATGCCGAGAGGAGGCTTCCTGCAGAGAAACCAGCGTTGCTCAAGGAACTCAGCCTGAGATGCTGATGAAATGCATATCGCCCGGACAACAGTGATGAGAGCCATTTGTCAACCGTGGGGGTGTCCTCTGCCTTTTCTACAGTTGCTTTAGAAAATTGCTCCCCATAAGAAATCTTTTTTTTTTCTATCTTTCTATTCTTTTTCTTTTCTTTTCTTTTCTTCTGGTACAGGGGATTGAACTCAGGGCTACTCGACCACTGGGCCCCATCCCCAGCCCTATTTTTGTAGTTTATCAGAGACAGGGTCTCTATGAGTTGCTCAGGGCCTCGCCATGGCTGAGGCTGGCTTGGACCTTGTGATCCTCCTGCCTCAGCCTCCCGAGTGCTGGGATGACAGGCCTGCGCCACCGCGCCCGGCTCTAGAAATAGTTTTTAAAGAATCTAGTGAACCCCATCCTGCCTGCTCACACCAAAACTCAAGTTTTGTTGAAATCCAGGAATGCCGTTTTGCAAATCTTGAATGAACGGTTGCTTTCTTCACGCAGATAACTCTGACCTTTCCATGGGAAAATGAAATTGCTTTGTCTCCTCAAACCCGGTGCCTTGCAATTTCTGCCAGATTGTGTGCTTCAGGTGGTACCTTGCGTTGTGTGTGTGTGTGTGTGTGTGTGTGTGTGTGTTTTCACCCTTAATTACCCCGACACCTTGTATGGCCCACTCCGAGACTTCCTCGATAGAGTCCTGCGTGCACAACGGCCTTGGCAAATATCTGCTTAATGAATTAATCATCGGCATCCGTGGATCCTCAAATAGAAGTTTGGATCAACCCGTCATTATCGCAAGAGCTCCTCAAATATCATCCGGCCACATCCATAATTGAAAATGTCCACACTACACGGCAATTTACGCTGTCGTTACACAAAGCCGCTCACCCCGGTGATGAGAGGAGATGAGACTGGATGCTCTACTAGGAAGGAACGTGAGAGGGGCATCTCTGTTTCCGCCCTTGCATTCAAATTTCACTGCGTCGGGAAGGGCTTTGCTCACAGGAAGATGCCAGGGCGTTATTCCATGGTGTTAGCAAGTCTCTTCTTGCTGGGATGAAAAGACCTGGCAACAACGATTTTAAAGAGGAAAAATGTATCTGGGGCTCACAATTTCAGAGGCTCAGTCCATGGTGGACCGACACCATGGCTCTGGCCCAAGGTGAGGCAGAACAAAATGGCGGCAGGGCATGGAGGAGGAGAGCAGCTCAGGACGTGGCACCAGGAGGCAGAGAGAGCTCTGCTCACCAGGGACAAGATAGAAACCCCCAAGGCACTGCCCAGGGACCCCCTCCTCCAGCCATACCCCACCTGTCTGCGGTCACCACCCAGTGCGTCCATGCAAGTGGATTAATCCACTATTAGGTTACACCTTTCATAACCCAATCATTTCACCTCTGAAAAGAAAACATCATGGTGTAAAAGTCTATTTGGGGTCATGGTTTCAGAAGTTCAGTCCATGGCAGGCCGACTCTATGGCTCTGGCCCAAGGTGAGGCAGAACAACATGGCGGCAGGGCCTGGAGGAGGAGAGCAGCTCAGGACGTGGCACCAGGAAGCGGAGTGGGTTGGTCATTTAAAATATCAATGCATCGGATGGATTGATCCACTGAAGAGGTTGCAAATGTCATGACCGCCTACAATCTTCATTTGAAACCTCCTGCATTGGGGATTGAGCATGCTTTTAAAATATGAATTTCCTGGGGGTCGTTTGCGGATCCAATTCCTAGCACCCCTTCCCGTGGGCAGCCACTCTGATCTACTTTGCAGAAGGCTTGTGTGACGCGGAGGGTGTTAATCCAAGCAGACATCTTCCTCTAGGACAACTAATTATCTTTCAGACGCCAAGCATAAGCAAACCGTTAATGAATTCGCTAATTGTTTTCCATTCTTGGGCGCTTTAGTCACTCTTTAGTTGTTCAGAATACTGTAATTAAGGGGAGACAATGAACAGCTTAGTTTCCAATTTCTCTTCGTCATTTTTTTTTTTCTCTTTTTCTATACAAATCACCCAAGCACATGAAGAAAGAGAGAGAGAGAAAAAAGGGAGTGGGGAGGAAAATGAAAAAGGGCGAATGAGAGGAGGAAGGAAATATTAAAAAGGGAGGGACTAAGGGAATGATTGAGAGACAAAATAGGGTCTGATTTTATTTAGGGGAAAAATTTGTGCTTTTTCAAGGAGGTAAATAGTCTGTGTTCAATTATTCACTAGATACACATTCTGAGGGGCCTCCAGGGTAGCAGAAACGCAATCTAGCTGCCTCGGTGAAACAGGGGGATGGTGCAGTCATTGTGAGTACAAAGAGAGAGAGAGGGAGAGGGAGAGGGAAAGGGGACCCAAGGATTCAAATTGTCACACTATCGCGATGAAGGAATCATCATGTTTATACCAGCACCCTTCGTGATAGCCAAACTGTGGAACCAGCCTAGATGTCCATCAATAAAGATGACCACAGAAAACATGGTATGAGTACATGATGGAATATTACTCAGCCGTAAAGAAGAAGAAAATGATGTCATTTGCGGGTAATGGAATGGAACTGGAGACCATTATGGTCAGTGAAATATACCACACTGAGCAATCCAAAGTCTTTTCAAAAGGCAGCATCCCTCATCTGAGACAAGCTTCTTGCTTTCCCGAGGTTCATCCCAGACCTACAAAGATTAGAAACAACAGATACTAAAGATAACATGTAGGAGGGACTTCCCATATACCGGGACAGGCAATATGGCACCAATCCTTGGATTTCCTGAGCTGCCTATCAGAAGAAGCTGATAAAGACCCAACAGAGGCAGAACCCAAACCCATTTGCACCTGTCTTCTTCTTTGTCTTGTCTCTTCATACAAAGCAAGTCTCCTTACCCTCCAAAGTGTCCATATGGGGTCTAATTTTTGCTGTGTTGATGAAGCAAAGGCAACTGTAGCTATTACAATGAATGTTCTCTGCCCGGGCTAGCCCCTGACCACCCAGATCTCACCCCTATTGTGTAAGAGAGTCCCTAATAGCATCCTCAAAGCAATGAAGATTATCCCGTCTCAGAGGATTTGATTTTAGGGACCTTGTCTTCCTTGGCCCTGACTCCTTGGTATTTCTGTTCACCACAGATAGTTGAGCTGGCTTCCCAAACTTTTGTCTCCACGCTCATTAAGTTTTTCTTTTAATTTTACATTTTATTTGTTCTAATGAGTTATATGTGACAGTAGAACGCATTTGTGCACTTTGAGGTATCGTATACAAATGGGGCATAATTTCTCATTTTTCTGATGGTACATGTTGTAGAATCACACTGGTTCTGCAGTCATAAATGTACATAAGGAAATAATGTCTGTTTCTTTCTACAGTCCCCACCCCAGGTCCTCTTCCCCTCCCTTCACTCCCCTCTACCTAAAGTACCACTATTCTTCCCTAATGCCCCTCTGTTATTGTTAGTGTGAATTAGAATGTGCATATCGGTGAAAACATTCAGCCTTTGGTTTTTGGGGGAGACTGGCTTTTTTCACTTAGCATGATATTCTCCAGCTGCATCTATTTACTACCAAATTCCATCCTTCCATTCTTCTTTAAGGCTGTGTAATATTCCATTATGTATATATACCACGCTTTCTTTATCCATTCATCTGTTTCAGCTACCTAGTTTGGTTCCACAGTTTGGCTATTGTGAATTGAGCTGCTGTAAACATGGATGTGGTGGTGTCATTATCGTATGCTGATTTTACAACCTTTGGGTATAAACCAAGGAGTGGGATAGCTGGGTCACAGGGTGCTTCCATTCCAAGTTTCTGAGGCATCTCCATCCTGCTTTCCAGAGTGGTTGCACCCATGTGCAGTCCCACCAGCAGTGTAGGAGCGTGCCTTTTCCCCACATCCTCGCCAACATTTATTGTTGCCTGTATTCTTGACGATCGCCGTTCTGACAGGAGGGAGGTGGAATCACTGACATTTTTGTTGTTGTTGCAGTACTGTAGATGGGACCGCTGAGCTCCATCCCCAGCCCTTCTGATATTGTATTTGGTGACGGGGTCTTGCCAACCTGCCTAGGCTGGGTTTGAACTTGCCACCCGCCTGCCTCAGCCTGCTGAGTAGCTGGGATTACAGGTGTGCACCGCCGTGCCTGGATTCAGTGCGTTCTCCTAATTCCATTTACGTACAGGATGGTTCATGTTTTAGCTCCTCGGGTTTTGGCCAATCTGCTAGCCCCATAGCATGGAGAGCTCGCCTACCTCAGTATTACCAACTATCCTTTCTATCTCAGGAACTTCACATGCGAGGACTCTTTGAGGTCCAGTGGCTCTCCGGTCATGCCATCTCACGAGTCAGCTCCTCAGGAATTTGTGGCTACCAGGATGGAGACATACTGTGGAGAGGTCCTCCCTGCTCTTCTGAGCACCTAGGTCTGGATGCAACACACGTCGTATCTTCTCATAGTTCCTTACCAACAATGATTCGCAATGGGGGCCTTCCCAGTTGCAAGCGATTCTGAAAAAACAATGGGAAAACGCCCTTGGTGTAGTCAGTTATTTTGGTGCGGTGACTAAAGACCCAACCAGAAGAACCAATAAAAGAGGGATAGTTTATTTAAGGGCTCTCGGTGTCGGAGATCTCCATTCCTTGGGACTCCAGGGGAGGCCAAACAATATGGCGGGAGGGTGTGGTGGAGGGAAGCAGCTCACATCACGCTGACCAGGAAGGAGAGAGAGAGAGACAGACTCCACTCTCCAGGTACAAATATATACCCAAAGCCCACCTCCTCCAGCCACACCCCACCGCTGCAGTTACCCCTCAGTTAATCCCCATCAGGGGATTGAATCACGGATTGGGTGAAGACTCTTACAACTTCTTCCATCGTCTTACACGTGAGCCTTTGGGGAACACCTCACCGCCACACCATAACAGCCCTATTTGAAGAAACCCCAACCTCTGACTACCCCACTCAATGCCTTCTAGGTATTCTAACCCTTATCAAGGTTCATGAGATAGGAACGGTTATTTTTTTTTTTCTCCCGTGTAACAGACACAGACGTTACGTCATTACAAAGTTGAGATAATACGATGGTTCGCCGGCAAACGTGAGGTCGAACGTTCGCGTCGAGAAAGTTGGAAGTTTTATGGAGGGCAAGAGAGAGGCATGAAAAGGTGGGGAGTCAAGATGGGTTAAGAATGTGTTTCTGATTTAGAGGTAGCCCTTGGGTAGGGTCAGCAGAACGGGTTCCAGGGAAGAGCTGGGGAGAGGTCAAGTCGGAAGCTCTGTTTAGGGTCTAGACAATGGGAGACTGAACGGTGGGTGGTTCCGGAGATGCCCCGGTCTTCTTTGTCCAGGAAATCATCCCCCATCGTTATCTTCGCGTTGGAACCATCACACTACTTGTCCTTTCTGAGAGTCGATAAGAGTAGAATCCTGCTTCAGTCGTATCCCTGACTCCTTCCAGAACAATTCTTTATTTTGACCTGCCTAATTCGGCCTCTGGAAGCCCAACTGGTGTGGGAATTTTGTCCTTCTCCTTCTCATTGGGTGTGCCAATCCTGAGCCCTTGGGGGGCCCAGGAAGGAGAGAAGAAGGCTCTTTATTTCCCAGGCGGGCTGAATCGTGTCCGCCCAAATTGGCATGTTGATAACCTAACACCCAGGACCTCAGAAGGTGGGTGTGTATGGACATACGCCCCATGAAGATGTAATTAAGGTAAACTGGGGTCACGAGGGTGGCCCCGATCCAGTAAGACTGGGGTCTTTGTAAGAAGATGAGGACACGGATGCACACTGAGGATTGACGATGGGAGGACACACCGGGAAGACCACACTGCAAGCCTAGGACAGAGGACTCAGAAGGAGCAAGACAGACCACACGCTGACGTTGGACGTCCAGCCGCCGTGACTGGGGAAGAAGAAATGTCTGTTGCTGAAGCCACCCAGGCTAGAAGGGGCTGCCCCCTGGCCGAGACGTCCCTAAATTCCATGGCTTATCTCTAGTTCACGACTCTCCAGAACGTGTTCGCTCTGAAGTCTTCCAATCCTTCTTTCCCTTAAGACACGAATAATCCAGTTGGGCCACAGTTTCCTAAGAGTCCCTTCCTTACTAATTATACCCTCCTCTGATTATTTATACGTGATTCTTCCTTCTCTCCACCAGAACCCTGATTAATAGATCATGCATGAGAGCTGAGCTCGGCTGGGCGCTGGGATGTGAGCCTCCCCGTCAACCCAGATTGCTAGGTGGATGCCGATAAGACTCAGGAATGCGCTCTGATTGCGCATGGGAAGGTCTCATTCTATGCTTCTCTCTGTGTTGTGACACCTTATAGAAAGCCAATATCGACTCTCTCCTGAATTTCTGAGCCAAACTCCCTAATGCTGTAGCCTCAGAGCACACGGCTGGATTCCCAACGGACCACAGGCAACACACTCAACCAGCGACCCCTTCGCTTCCCTTGCATGAGAGAATTGTAACGTTCCTGTTCCAGGAGACAAAGGCCCCCTGTCTGCTCTCTCAGAGGTCCTCAGTGGAACTAAGCTCCGTGTCTGTTAGGGACTCCTTGTTTTTCCACAGATTTAATGTCAGAGTCAATTCAGTCAGGTATCAATCAAGATCAGTATTTAATGTTGCTCTTCAAACAATGCCCAGCCCTCCTCATACCCCTGAATGGCCACCTGTCCACCTATCTTCTATCCAATTATTTTCTTTCTTTATATCTTTCTATCTATCTCTGTGTATCTATCAATCAATCATCTATCTATCTCATCAATCTGTTATCTGTCCATCCATCCACCCATCCATCCATCTGCCTATTCTTCCAAATATCCAATTACTTATTGAATCTATCAATCTATCTACCAGTCATCTATCTATCTCACCTATCTGTTACCTATCTATTCATCCACCCGTCCACCATCCATCCACGCACCCACCTGTTCTTCCAAACATACAACTAATTACCTATTGAATCAATCAATCTATCTATCATCTATCTCATCTGTTATGTATCCATCCATCCATCCATCCATCCATCCATCCATCCATCCATCCATCTACCTGTTCTTCTAAACATCCAACCTATTGAATCTATCTATTTATCATCTATATAGGTCATCTGTTATCTATATATTCATCCATCCATTCACCCACCTGTTCTTCCAAATATACATCTAATCACCTATGGAATTTATCTATCTATCTATCTATCTATCTATCTATCTATCTATCTATCTATCTATCTATCATCTACCAGTTCTGTCTATCTAACTGTCCATGCATGCATGGATCCATCTATCTGTTATCCATCAATTCTGTCTATCTATGTATCTATCTCTCTGCCATCTACCAATTCTGTCTATCTATCCATCCACCCATCCATCCATCTGTTACCCATCAATTCTATCTATCTATCTATCTATCTATCTATCTATCTATCATCTACCAGTTCTGTCTATCTATATATCTATCTATCTATCATCTACCAGTTCTGTCTGTGTATATATCTATCATCTACCAGTTCTGTCTATCTATCTATCTATCTATCTATCTATCTATCTATCTATCTATCATCTACCAGTTCTGTCTGTGTATCTATCTATCTATCTATCTATCTATCTATCTATCTATCATCTACCAGTTCTGTCTGTCTATCTATCTATCTATCTATCTATCTATCTATCTATCTATCTATCTATCTATCATCTACCAGTTCTGTCTATCTAACTGTCCATGCATGCATGGATCCATCTATCTGTTATCCATCAATTCTGTCTATCTATGTATCTATCTATCTGCCATCTACCAATTCTGTCTATCTATCCACCACCCATCCATCCACCTATCTGTTATCCATCAATTTCTATCTATCTATCTATCTATCTATCTATCTATCTATCTATCTATTATTTATCATCTACCAGTTCTGTCTGTCTGTCTATCTATCTATCTATCTATCTATCTATCTATCTATCTATCTATCATCTACCAGTTCTGTCTGTGTATCTATCTATCTGTCTGTCTATCTGTCTGTCTGTCTGTCTATCATCTACATACCTGCCTACCTACTTACATTTGTTTGAGACTGGGTCTAGCTATTTTATTTAGGCTGTTCTCGAACTCCTGGGCTCAGGTGAGCCTCCCGCCTCGTCTTCCCAAGAAACAGGAGCTATAGGTGTGCTTCCGATCTCAAATATCGCCCCAAGGGCTCAGGTGTTGGAGGCTTGGTCCCCAACGCAGCGATGTTCAGAGTTGAGGCTCTTGGGAATCGGTTGGGTCATGAAGGCTCTGACCTCATCTCTGGAGGGATCTGTTGAGTTTTTCATAGCTCCATGAAGGACTGGGAGAGGGTGGAAGGGTGTGTGAGGTGGAACTGGATTGGCAGCAGTGGGTCCTGGGGGGGACGCCCTAGAGACTCTATCTTGTCTTCAGGTCCTTCCTTTCTTCGCTCTCCCTCCCTGCCTCCCTCCCTCTCTCCTCCCTGCTGCAATGTGGTGAGAACCTGGGGTCTGGTTCTGCCACCGCCTTCCGCCAGGATGTTCTGCCTCACTTCAGCCCCAAAGCAGTGGGGCTTGCCGTCCACGGACTGCAACTCTGAATCTCCCATCCAACAGAATCTCTCAACCTCTCCCCCTCAAGCTGTTTTCCTCAGGTGTTTTGTGACAATGATACAAAGCAGACTAACACATCTAGTAAATCTCCCAACATCTTATTGGACCTACCCGCCATCTTGTCTCTTGATTTTTTTTTTTTGGGGGGGGGTCTTATTATCTTAAATATAGACCTTCCTCCTAAATACGTCCTGGAATCTTCTTCTGGGGGACTGATGGACGCGCTGCAATTAACAAGGGTTGGTGAGGACTCGTGTTTTTCCCGCGACCCAGCACGGCGTCTTCTCAGTCTTTCCACTTGGTGAGTAGCGCCTTCATCGACTGGTGGACACGAGCAAGACACCCCAAAGCCACCCTCTGGATTAGTGCTCACCCCACAGACCACCTCACATCTGCTGTCACGGGGGGGGGGGGGGGCAGTTGCTCCCATTTTTATCCAAACCACCAGCGGGTCTTACAGGGAGTCCTGGGGGGACAAGTGGGGATCATCGGAGGACTCTGTCGAAGCAGCCTGGGGAGGGTCTGTGCAACTCTGTCATCCCTGCCCTGCTGAGTGGCGGCTTCCATGAGCACAGGGTAACCGGTTCCACATTGGGGTGTTCGAGGACTGCATGACCAACCGCCTCCTCTTTCCCCTCCAGGCGGATCCTTTGTGACGCACGGGCTTCCTCCGTTTCCTGAAGCGGTCAATGCCAGGCCTCTGACAGCGCTGTCACCTGAGGGAGCGTCAAGGATCCCAAGTCCTCCTGTGACATCTGCTTTGCACTGGGTTCCCGTTTCAATCTCCCATGAGCTTTTGGTCTACGCCCCACCCCCGGCCGCCAGCTCTCCTAGGACGACCTCAGTCACTTCTTTAGTTTTGCCCTGATGGGTGTCCGTGGACCTCGAGGGAACCTTGTGTCCAAGGACAAGACCGCCTGTTCCAAACGGTCCCTCCTGTCTACACCACCTGGGGGGGGGGGGGGGGTCCCAGCCTTCCCAGTTTGGGCAAGGGTAGTGCGTGTCTGTTGGCACCACGCCAGAGCCCAGTGGTGCATTCCTCAGGATGCGTCCTTCCCCCAGCGGTGCCTTTGCAGAGACCCACAGAAGCAGAGCCGCTGTCGGGTTGGACCGTGCCAGACTCCACTCGCTGCAACGATGCTCGCGACGTCGGAGATTTGCAGACATCCACGTCGCGATCGCCTCTTCTCTGACTCCACGAGGCTTGCAGACGGACACCTTTCAAACGGGGCAGCAAGCGCGGCATCGTGGCATCACAGACCTTTTCCTGAGGAGGGCGTCCCGGAAGCCCCCATCCTCACAACCGAAACGAGGCAGCAGCCTCACACCAAGAGGCAGGTGCTGAAACTGCAAAATGCGTACCATTGCTATTGCTTCCTGCCTAGGCAGACCTCCGGGCCAAACTCCCTCACGGTAGGAAAATCCCCGACTTCCAATTCTGTTGAATCGGGACCATTTCACCCCAAGAGTTCTTGAATCATTTTGCACGGTTGCTGTTTGTCCACCCACCTGCCGGGACCTTGAGCCGGCTACCCACTTGAGGCTCTTGGATTTGCACACAGCAGTTGGTGGCTGCGTCCCGTCTCACGCACCACAGAAATCATTGCCTGGAGGTGGTTCGATAACTAATTTAACCTCAAACCTAATTCTTTTAACGAGGTATCAATCACGGCCCCTTCAAAAGCCCATGTCAAATGAAAATGTACAGCTTCGGATTGAATTTAATTAATTGATACACCATTCATTTTATCTTAATGAACACCCCGTCTAGGTGAACTGAATACTTATGAATATACACAGATTTCAGGTCTAGTTTTCCCTATTCAGGAAAAAATAAAGACAAGTGAGTTAAAGGGGGGGGGATAGACTTACCCACTCACTGAAGATACGTAGTGCTTTCTTTTTTAATCAAGGAATAGGGATGGGGAAGAAAAATGAGAAAATAGCAATAGTTTGGGGCACGGCCATTTGCAAGGTATTTGAAGTATGTAACCAGAGTTAGCCTTTAAGAGAAGTCTGTGAGTTCTCTGCACAATTGGTAGATCATTTTCAAGACACACGGAAAGTGTGATGAATGTTTAAGGAGATGGAACTGTTGGTCACCTTGATTTGATCATCATACACCATATTTGATCACATTCTCACACTCTACCCTACGGAGATGTTTGACGTTGTATTTTGTTAAATAAAATGATGTTTGAATGAAAAAATAAATAAATCCATAAAATGAATAGTCTCTGAAGAGGGGAAACTGGAAGAAAAGCTGGTTTCTACTTTAGTCTTTTTATGTTTGATTTAACCTTCTTTGCTAAGCCAAAGACAACCTTTTTTCTTTTCAAGTCGGTTATCTGAGGTGTTTGTTACAGTACTGGAAAGCTGACTGCTACCGTCTCCCTCCAGAGATGGGAAGTTCCTGTGGGCATAGCGAACCATGCAATGGTCACAGAGTAAGCATGTGGGAAGGTCTGGGTTTTGTCCCCAGAGATTTGCCCGTAGTTAATCAGACCTTGGAAGAGAATGGCCTCAGAGGTTAAAATGCCCCGTCCATCAGGCAGATGGTGTCCAAAGCTGTGTTGTGATGGCCTCTTGTGAGGCACTTGATTGTTTTCTGCTGTTAAGACCTCAGCGCTCTGCGCAAAATAGCATTGATGAAGACGACCCCCTTTACTGCTGACTTAATGAAGACAGGCCCTGTCAAAATGGTGGCATCGGTCCCACAGAGAGTCTCAGAGGAGTAGGGTAAGAAATACCGGGATCAAGCAAAAGACATTTGCTCACTACAGTAAACATGCCACAGCTTGGTGATTTTTTAAAAAACCCTCCTGGATGAACATATGGTGTTTGCATCGTAGGAACTAGGAGGAGAATTCAGAGAACATTAATTTATTCGTGGAATTTCAATCACATCGACAGATTGAGATGAAGTAAAGGGGGGCAAATGTGGAACAGCGTCAAGTCCCGGGTGCAGTCTACCATGTCATGAACCCAGGTTGTGAAGAAGGAGGAGGCATCTTCCTGTCAATCAAAGTGATGCTAGGAGCTTTGGACAGTTGGGAAGGGATTGGATCGTGGTGGATTCACAGCTGTTGGAAAGCAGTAGACACTGTAGGAGGTGAGACCTATTGGAAGGAGTAGGTCTCTGGGGATGTGCCCTTGGGACTATATCCTGTCCCTGGCTGTGGCCTCTTCCACACCCTTTCACGTTGGACTTTGAAGCCGTGGTGCGACATAGCTAGCATTTCCTCACTGGTGATGCTTTCTCTCCACAAAGGCATTTTCTCCTTGCTTTTATATTAAAGAAATATATATATATATATATATATTTTTGTGTGTGTGGTACCAGGGATTGAACTCAGGGGCACTCGACCACTGGGCCACATCCCCAGCCCTTTTTTGTGTTTTATTAGAGACAGGGTCTCACTGAGTTGCTAAGTGCCTCGCCATTGCTGAGGCTGGCTTTGAACTCGTGATCCTCCTGCCTCAGCCTCCCAAAGTGCTGGGATTACAGGCGTGCACCACTGCACCAGGCAAAGAAATATTTTTAGTGAAGCCATAAATTCAGGCAATGCAGATTAGTGTAAGGAAGATCCCCAAATGTCACATAAAATAAACAAAGCTGACATTTACACGATACCTGACGTGTCTGCACGTGGACCCAAGCCAATGTAGACTGAATGCAAGAAAATTCAGGTTTCAGTAAGTCGATGTCATGTATATTAACATGTATACTTAACTTATGTATACTTAACTTATACTAACTTATTCTGTGATTTTACTTTAACCGAGTAGTATAAAGACAAAGTCAAGCTGACAATATTGCAATACAGAAATCGGTTTCTTCCACAAAGTATTGTAATGAAAAATGTCTTCAGTAGCTAGAGAAATGTTGTGCTGCTTTTTAAATTTTTTTTTTTATTTATCTGTTTTAATTAGTAATACATGACTGTAGACTGCATTTATGCACTGGAATAGATCATACATAGATGGGATATAATTTCTCAGGTGCATGTTGCAGAATCATATGGGTCATGCAGTCACTTATATACATGCAGTAATAATGTCTGTCGCATTCCACTCTCTTTCCCATCCCCACCTCCCCTGCCTCCCCTCCCTTCACTTCCCTCTACCTAATATAAGGTAATGCTATTTTTCCCTAGTGCCCTCCGCCTTATTGTGAATTAGCATCTGCCTACTAGAGAAAACATTCGTCCTTTGGTTTTATGGGATTGGTTTACTTCACTTAGCATGATAGTCTCCACCTCCAACCATTTACTGGCAAATGCCATCATTTCACCCTTTTTTAAAGCTCAGTAATATTCCATTGAGTATATAGACCATATTTTCTTTATCCATTTATCTGTTGAGGGACACCTAGATGTGTTATTAATGGCATGCTTTAAGTTTATGGAGAGCAATTGATTCCCTGCTAAGAAAGATGCTGCACTTTCTATAAATATATTCTTGGGATCTACCTTCTCTCCAGTTTTCTGGTGCGGGAACTGACATCATCGTTCCGAAGAACACGTTTTGCCACAATCAAAACCGCATCTGTTTCCAAAATGCTTTCCACGATTTTTTTTTTTTTTTTAATCTCAGAACTACGTTGGGGTGGATTCAGGGCACGCTCATTTGGCCTCGTCTTCCCGATTTCCAGTTTTCTGGTAATTTGCTGGGATGGGTTTAACCCTGATCAGCTGTCCTTCCACATGGGATCCTGGTGGCCATCAGAAGTCAGTGTTCCAGGAGATATTTGAAGGACACTTTGCTTTGACCTTTGTGGCCATTGGTCCATTTCGTTCAGACATCGAGCATCGACGACCAGCTTAATTTCTCTCCGCGATTCAAGGGCTTGTCTTCCTTCCGGAACTCCCGTGTGATCCTGACATCCAGCTTTGGAGACACCAGTCAGGTGCGTTTTATTAAGAGACTCGTCTTGGGCCTGCTGTTGTCAGAACCGACGGTCGACCCTTCGAGACAAGTTTGCTAAATTTCCAGAAATTTCTCTTCTCTCGTGCCTTGGGAATTTGTTTCTATTTTCGTCTCTAGGAATACCAATTCTGTCCGCTTTTTGCCCTTTTTTTTTCGTCTTTCGCTGTCCCCCTCTCGGTGCTTCTAAACAGATTTATACTTTTTCATTTCCTTTCGAATGCTTTGAAACTAGCTGCTAGGCAGATAGTTGTCCACAGCCTGTGATCCCAGCACTTGGGAGGCTGAGGCAGGAGGATCTTGAGGTCAAAGCCAGCCTCAACCAAAGCGAGGCCCTAAGCAATGCAGTGGGACCCTGTCTCTAAATAAAACACCAAACAGGGCTGGGGATGTGGCCCAGTGGTTGAGGGCCCCTGAGTTCAATCCCCAGTGGCAAAAAAAAAAAAAAAAAAAAAAAGAAAAGAAAAGAAAAAGAAAAAACTGCTGGGTTTCTGACATCATTTCAGTTCTTTAAATCTGATTTTATGGTGATTCAAATAATAAGCCTCTTAAAGGTCCAACCACATGCATATAGAAGCATCCTGGACCAAGTCCTCAACCACCTAAAGACCCCCACCAGCCCGACCTCTGAAAGGACCCACTCTACCCCACGTATTTATGTATGTCCTCATTTATTTATTGTCGGGACTCAGGATCGAACCCAGGCGAGCGTCACCCCTGAGCCGCGTCCCCAGCTCTTTTGCATTTATTTATTTATCTTTATTCAGAGACGGGGTCGCGCTGAGTTGCTGAGGGCCTCCCTCTGCGGCTGAGGCTGGCTTTGAAATGCGCACGGTCCTCCTGCCTCAGCCTCCGGAGCTGCTGGGGTGACAGGCGGGCACCCCCGCGCCGACCTTCCTGGCTGGTTTTTACCGACTTTGGAGTCGACCGCGGTCCGTGCCCAGAGACGGAAGTTGACCGTGTCCTCTCTGCTGGTATGTGAAGCTCCTCTTGTTGAATCCGTGAGGCTTGGCCCTCTCTGTCCTCCGATGCGAGAGGTCGGGGACTTCGCGCGGTGACACGATACCCCTGGTCCGTAGGCGCTCTCGGAGTATTGCTGGGATGTGGAGATCGGGCCTCCCCTGGTGTAGTGAGGGAGCAAAAATCACATAAAAACAAGGCAGGTGGCTCTTTCTAAAACTTAAGTGCTTTCTCACTTTTATTCTAATGGGGATTTTTATTTATTTATTTATTTATTTTGGGGTACCGGGGATTGAACTCAGGGGCCCTCGACCCCTGGGCCCCATCCCCAGCCCTTTTTTCGCATTTTATTAGAGACAGGGTCTCCCTGAGTGGCTCAGGGCCTCGCCATGGGTGAGGCTGGCTTGGACCTCGCGATCCTCCTGCCTCAGCCTCCCAAGTGCTGGGATGACAGGCGTGGGCCACCGCGCCCGGTGGCTCATTTTTATTCTTATAAATATCGATTTTTTCCGGAGTCCTCCCCAAGCACCTCTCTGCTGGGCGAGGTGGAGGAAGGCTAGAGCCAGCTTTCAACGGGCAAAGTAGGGGTTGGGACCCAGCCGCGCAGCCTTGATAGACAGGGATGTTGAAGGGACAGGACTCCCACAGGGCCCCTGCGTTGCTGTGTGATCGCAGGCTTTATCCTACTTACCAGGAATCCTGGGTGGTTGTGGCTTCAGTGATCATCACGCTTTGCCATCGGTGGGAGGTTGGTCCCCACAATCTCACGGGGATCAAAGTCCAGCGATGCTTAAGTCTGTTCCGGAAAACGTGCAGGATTCGCCTGTGACTTAACCACTTCCCTCCAGGGAGGTGAAATCACGTCTAGAAGGCTTAACGCTCTCGTCAGCGTTTGCAGTGCGGTGAGTTAAAGACCCGACCAAAACAATTTTAGCAGAGGAAAAGTTTATCGGGGGCTCCTGGTGTCAGAGGTTCAGTCCGTGGTGGGCCGACTCCATGGCTCTGGCCCAAGGGGAGGCAGGACAAAATGGCGGCAGGGCCTGGAGGAGGAGAGCAGCTCAGGACGTGGCACCAGGACGCAGAGAGAGCTCTGCTCACCAGGGACAGGAGAGAAACCCCAAAGGCACAGCCCAGGGACCCCCTCCTGCAGCCACACCCCACCTGCCTGTAGTCACCACCCAGTGAGTCCATGCAAGTGGATTAATCCAATTACTAGTTAGCATCCAGTTAATCCAGTCAAGTGGATTAATCCACTGATTAGGTTAAGGTTTTCATAACCCATCATCTCTCCTCTGAACCTTCTTGGATTGTCCCACATATAAGTATTTGGGGGACAACCTCACATCCAAACCAGAACAACTCACACTATTTAATACAGCGCAAACACCGTACGACAGTGGTTATGCGATATATTGTTCAGGAAATAATGACTGGGATAAAAAAAAATGTCAGTACGTCGTCCCCTGTGAACCTAATTGCAGAGTGTTCCATTTGAGGTGGGTTGAATTTGAAGACGGGCAACCCGAGGATAGGTAAGACCAACAGTATTCCCTTTAGAGGAAATCTGTGGAACCTAGGTTTTTCACCCCCATGGATGATTTTAAAAGAGATGCAGCCACATCGATGTTTAGAGCAGCACAATTCACAAGAGCTAAATCGTGGCACCGACCTAGGTGCCCTTCAGCAGATGAATGGGTAAAGAAAATGTGGTCTCTATACACAGTGGAATATTACTCAGCCTTAAAAAAGAATAAAATCATGGCATTTGCAGGTCAATGGATGGAGTTGGAGAATATCATGGTAAGTGAAGTCGGCCAATCCCCAAAAAACAGAGGCTGAATGTTCTTTCTGGTATGAGGATGTTGATCCATGGGGCTGGGGGGAGCATGAGAGGAATGGAGGAACTCTGGATAGGGCAAAGGGGAGGGTGGGGTGGGGAGGGGGCCAGGGGGTAGAAAAGAAGGTGGAGTGAGATGGACGTCATTGCCCTAGGTACGCGTATGAAGACACGCATGCTGTGGCTCTACCTTGTGTGCAACCAGAGACAGGAAAAATCAAGCTCCAACTGTGTACCGTGAACTGAAATGCCTTCTGCTGTCACGTCTAACAAATTAGAACAAATCAATCCATCAATTAATTAAAAAAGAGGCTCCAGCATTTATACAAGAAGTATCTCAAGTGTCAACTGGGTCCCTGAGATGGCACGAGAACTCTCCACGTGCACCCGTGAGTCAAAGAGTACCAATGGTTTGCAGTCTCGAGGGAATGCCATCCTCCGGTATCCCGCGGTTCTAGCACTATTAGGGCTCCTTTTCCAGTCTAAACCCACAGTGTCTTTTTTTCACCTGAAAGAGGTGGCGTTCTCCCTGAAGGCTGCGGGTGGAGCACCGACTGTTTCCAGGTCCCGTTACTCAGTTTCCCGTTACTATAACAAAAGACTTGAGATAATGAATGGATAAAGACAGAAGGTCTTGAA
This sequence comes from Tamias sibiricus, assembly GCA_025594165.1. Taxonomy (NCBI): domain Eukaryota; kingdom Metazoa; phylum Chordata; class Mammalia; order Rodentia; family Sciuridae; genus Tamias; species Tamias sibiricus. Next base: position 8,263,686 of record CM046667.1, read on the forward strand.
GGTTCTGGTTCACGACGGAGCCGGTCCGTGGCTCGGGGGAGGGACAACGGCCCCGTCATTTTGGATGGAACTCATTTTCCAGTCTCGTCTTTATACGGCCGATTCTATCAGACCCAATTCTTCATTGGTGTTTCTCAGGAAGGTTAAGAATATGCCTCGGGACTCAATATACTCCGAGTGAACGCTGTGCTTCGGAAAGGGTGGCCGGTGTCACCCGGTTCCTGGCAGAGCCTTGGTGTGTAACGGGAGAAGACAATGTCACCTTCCTAGCAATCCTTTTTCTCCCTGCTAATGGAAGGTCTTCCCCGCTGACATGATCAGTCTCGAATAAAGAATGGAGATGGATTCGACCGACTCACTCGTCATGGAAGCCGCAATGTTTGCTGCTAGAACAATCCAGCCATGACGACGCTGGTTCAACGCGTTTCGTGGGACGCGTCACACCCACAGGTGCAGAGGGAAAGGTCGGCTCTGGTGGCAAGGCTGGAGACGAGAACGTTTCTCTTTAAGCAGAACGCAGAATCGTGCAGATGCCCTGACCCGGACTCTCCCCACATTTCCACAGAAGGCATCGCATAGCGTACGCTACGCCTACATTCTGCCATCAGACCCTGGGGCGTGATGGGCTGAACGAATGGTTTTCCAAGTTCCAAGACGGTGAAAAAGTGATGTGCACCCGGTAGACGCCGTGCTGTGAAATGTGCTGTTTTCCGGGGTCGGTGTTGTGTGGCTGTGATCCGAGGCATCCTTCTTTAAGGCTGCGTACTATTCCACTGCGTAGATGGACCACATTTTCTTTATCCATTCGTCTATTGAGGGACACCTAGGCTGGTTCCACAGCTTAGCTATTGTGAATGGAGCTGCTATCAACATGGATGTGGCTGCGTCCCTGTCGTGTGCTGATTTTAAGTCCTTTGGGTATAAACCGAGGAGTGGGATAGCTGGGTCACAGGGTGATTCCATTCCCAGTTGTCTGAGGAGTCTCCATCCTGCTTTCCAGAGTGGTTGCCCCCATGTGCAGTCCCACCAGCAGTGAGTGACTGTGCCGGACGTCACCCAAGTGCGTGCTCCAGCAAGCGTCCGGAGGAGGTTCGAAGAGCTCTGGTACCTGGGAAGTGGAGTGGACTCAACGCATTGGTGCATTTTTGCCTTTCGCTTCCTGAAATGCTCAAGCTGCAATGCGTCAATGCATTTGCCGGGACCCTACTGTAAGTCGAGGAATATTCGTACAAACACACAGCCACTAAATGTCCACCATGCTCCTTTCTGGGACTCCAAAGGACTGGATTCATTTTCAAACAGAAAACGAGGCCAATTAATGTCCCAGAACGTATACCGTGGCGTCGCCTCACGTCTGAGATGCGGACTCCGTCAGGCCTGAGGCCCCGTCTGGACTCCTGTCCGAGGCCGATGCGTCCACTCGTGCGTGAATCTGTGGACGGAGAACGCCCAGAGAAGAGAAAATGAAAATGTGTCCAGTGGAGAGAAGCCTGGAGTCCGTTGGAAAGAACATAGCTCTTAATCGAGACAGAAAAATAGAGCAAAGTCTGTGGGAATGATGAAGAGAAGGGGACAAAGCGTCACCGGGGACGTTTACCCACGAAGGCGTGTTTGGTTTTCAGGTTGGAGGCTGACTTTTTGGTGTGGTGTGACCAAAATCCAAGGTGTTTTCATTCTTCCCTCCCTCTACCTTTATGATGAGTTGGCATTCACATATCAGAGAGAACACTTGCCTTTTGGGTTTTGGGGACTGGCTTATTTCACTTACCATGATAGTCTCTAGCTCCATCCATTTACCTGCAAATGCCATCATTTCATTCTTCTTCATGACTGAGTAATATTCCATCGTGTCTACACACCACATCTTCTTTATCCACTCATCTGCTGAAGGGCACCTAGGTGAGTTCCATGGTCTAGCTATTGTGAATGGAGCTGCTATAAACACGGACGTGGCTGTGTCCCTGTACTGTGCTGATTTCAAGTCCCTTGGGTGTAAAGCGAGGAGGGGGATAGCTGGGTCACACGGTGGTTCCATTCTGAGTGTTCTGAGGAATCTCCATCCTGCTTTCCAGAGCGGTTGCACCCATGTGCCGTCCCACCAGCCACGCAGGAGCGTGCCTGGTCCCCACGTCCTCGCCCACGTGTATCATCGCTTGGGTTCTCGATGTGGGGGGAGCTGATAGCCCGACGTCCTTTCAGGTTGCCCCATGAGGTTGGAGGTCAGCACCTTCCCTTGCGTGTCTCGTTCCCTCCCGATGCTGTGCACGCTGAGGCCGAGCACGCTCCCCAGAGCACCGCGTGGTCATTGCCGAGTGAGCAGGGAGAGGAGAAAGTCTAGAACCAGGAGGTTCCTCCTCCATCGGCCGCGGGTTCTCCTGATGCAGCAAGCCCCTCTGCTCAGACGGAGGCTGAAGCGATTGCACAGGAATCGCGGAGGGGCCAGCGACGTCTTGCCGACTTTCTCCAACACGTTCTCACCTTGGACGCCCTCACCCGTCGGTCATCTCTTTGGGAAGGAGGTCCTCCTTCTCACTGGGCTCCGACGGGGTCTTGGTTCCTCCCGGGAGAGCAGCATCGACCACCACGGCCGGCCGGGGAGCTCAGGGCGTAGCTCAGAGGAGAGACCCGGACCGATGTCCTCGCAGAAATCCGGTTCCAAACAGACACCTGTGTCCTTTGGCAGTCTCAGCCTGGTTTCACAGAAACGGAGGCTGGGATGAAGGGTCTCCGGCAGGTGTTAGGAGAACCACTGCTGATCAACACGGTGTCTCCTAAAATTGCTGTTGCACACAACTAAGAGGGATTTCAGGTCTTTTATTTTAATGACAAGTAAGTGTCATTTTTTTTTTTTTTTTTCATACTGGGGATTAAACTCAGGGGCCCTCGACCACTGGGCCACACCCCCAGCCCATTTTTATATTTTATTAGAGACAGGGTCTCCCTGAGTTGCCAAGGGCCTCGCCATGGCTGAGGCTGGCTTTGACCTTGCCATCCTCCTGCCTCAGCCTCCCCAGTGCTGGGAGGACAGGCGTGCGACTTTTTAAAATTAGTAATCTTAGTTTGTTGAAACAGTTTGAGTTTTACAGTGAATTTGAGGGGAAAAAATCCAATTCCAACAGAGCTTTCTTATCCGTAGATACACAACCTCTTGGAGAACCTGTGACCTCCACCAGACTCTCATGAAATGCCTGGTTTTCAGTAATGACTTGGGGTTGACTGTGCTACAGCCCTTTCCCAAGAGGCTGCTTGGTGTGATTCAATTTTTTAAAAATGTCTTTTCTGCATGACCGATTGAGGTTCACAGCAAACATCTGAAGAAGGTAAAGAAAATACTATGTTTAATTTGTCTCCGTGGTTTTGTATGACTTGACCCCTTATTTCTGTTTAGTGCTTAATACTATTTCATTCTCCAAATGTAACACCCATTACTTATCCCTTCACCTACTGCAGGGCATCTGCGTGACTTCCCTGTCCTCGCAATTATGAATAAAGCTTCCGTGAGCCTCTGTGTGCAGGGTTTTGTGTGTTTCACTTATTGATTTTGCTTCTTATAAGCAGAATCTTAAATTTTACTCTCAGTCATTAAGAAAATATAATAGCTGGGCGCAGTGGCACACACCTGTTATCCCAGTGGCTCGGGAGGCTGAGGCAGGAGGATCGTGAATTCAAGGCCAGCCTCAGCAACAGAGAGGTGCTAAGCAGCTCAGTAAGACCCTGTCTCTAAATAACATACAAAATAGGGCTGGGGAGGTGGCTCAGTGGTCAAGGGCCCCTGAGTTCAATCCCCAGAACCTCCCCATATAATGTGTGACAGTATTAATAATGACATGTTTCGAAGATGGCAAAATAGTCCTGGATCCATCAAAAATGGACCAAACATTCCGGAATAAACAGAGGAGTGATGGAGAGAGGGATCTGGGGTGACTGGGTATTATGAGTGTAACAGATCTGAGAAACGATACAAGAGCAGTTGAGTCATGGTTTCAACTGGGCATCGTCACTTAGGGAAATACTGTACCGCAGTGACTACCAATGCTGAACGTTTCTTAGTCTCCCCCAATTTCATTTGCATATGGTCGAGTTTATAAAGCAAACATTAAAGAGTTTTAAACATGTGGATCTAAAGAGTACCAATGAATGAAATGGGGGATGGGTGTGGAAATGGAATACTATATGGCGATGTAAAAGAAATGAAGTATGCATGGATAGACCACCACGTGGATGAGACTGGAGGTATCATGCTAAGGGAAAGAAGCCAGATTCAGAATTTTTCTTTTTATTAGAAATAGCATAAAGTTCATATACTTGAAAACTTTCATTGTACCACGTGTAGGTTGAATCTCCATAAAGCCGTTAAAAATAACTAAACAGCATAGTGTTTCTGTGAAAAGGCTTGGAATGAAACCTACGTATATGAAAACTACTAGGATTCATAAGTGTGAAAGTTAGGGGAAAGTGAGGATAAAGAGAGAAGAGTCAGGGATGCCCACGGGGATTGGAGACCTTTGTGAACAGGTGAGTTAATCCAGTAGAATTCCCAACCACGAGAGCTGTGTGGAATCGCTTCCAATTTTCAATATGGCGGCCACTGGCCACAGGGGCTGTGGGGCACCTGAAATGTGGCCAGTGGGACTGAGGAACCAAACGCGTGCCACTTAGTTACCGCGTTGGTCTCTCCGCACTGCCTTTCCGGCCAGCTCATTCCTACGTTCATACCGACGGGAAATGGAAGGAAACAGACCAGTCAAGGACATCTTCATGAATGTGTGTGGGTGCACGTGCGTAAGGGTTTTGTTAAAGGAAAATTGGTCGTGTATCATTAATAGGATATATATATATATATATATATATATATATATATATATATATATATGTAAGAAATGTTGGAGGCAGGCGCAGTAGTGTACGCCTGTAATCCCAGCGGTTGGGGAGGCTGAGGCAGGAGGATTTCGAGGTCAAAGCCAGCCTCAGCCAAAGCGAGGCACTTAGCAATTCAGTGAGACCCTGTCTCTAATAAAACACAAAAATGGGCTGGGGATGGGGCCCAGTGGTCGAGGGCCCCTAAGTTCAATCTCCAGTAACCCCCACCCAAATAAAAAGAAAAATTGGAAGAATATTGATCGACCCATATTTTTAAAATTTCACGTAATCTTCTGCCACACTAGAAATAAAAACGGCCTACCTTGATTGAGCCTATGTTCTTCTCCACCCACCAAAACACATTACCTCTACTTTTATGCTCACTCTCGGATATATCAGATATAATGTCTTCTTATAGGATTGTGTCATGACAGATTAGAGAATATTGATTACAGGAAGTGAATTCATTCGGATTTTTTTTTTTTTTTTTTTTTTTTTTTTTTGGTACCAGAGATTGAACTCAGGGGCCCTCGACCACTGGGCCCCATCCCCAGCCCTATTTTGTATTTTATTAGAGACAGGGTCTCACCGAGTGGCTAAGGGCCTCACCATGGCTGAGGCTGGCTTTGAACTCGTGATCCTCCTGCCTCAGCCTCCCACGTTCTGGGATGACAGGCGTGCGCCACCGTGCCCGGCTTTTCATTCTGATCTTTTGAATATGAATTTTTTGGATTCTTTATCTCCTCATTTCTGCTGAGTTTCCTTGGGTGAAATTCCCCAGCATGAAGTTCACACAGACAAATTCAAGACATTTTTAAGGCTTTATTTATTGTATAGTTGCCATTGGTTACGATTAATAAATGTTCGACATATTTAGCTACGAGGTGTCTTCTCCCTAGATCTTCCCCAACTTGTCTATTTTTCAGTATTGTGGGTATCAATCTCATCATGAAGAGCTTCTATGGTCTTTAAATATAAGCACTTTCATTTTCTCAACGAATTTAACAACTTTCCCTATGTTTATGGAACTTGGAATGCTTTTCTAAACAGTGTTTATAGCCTTATCCAGAATTTTATTTCACTAATTTTCTCCCATTGGCTTTAGGAGCTCTTTATATAGCAGTTGATCAATACATGCAAGCCGTAGGTGTAAAATGCTGTTTTCTGAATCTTTGTCATTTCGGTTTCCTTCATCTTCTGCAGAAAGTTCTTGTTTGTATAGCAAAATCTATAAGTGTTTTATTTTTAATTTGAAAAAAAAAAAAAAAAGATATTCTGGGCCCTGCCTCGAGTATTGTGCCATTTTATTGGTGATTTTTTAAAAAATAAAAATAAAAATACACTTCATATCTTTCCTGGGGTTCTTAATGTATTACAGGAAAAAAGGATTGATTTTTTGGGGGGTACTGAGGATTGAATTCAGGGGTGCTCGACCACTGAGCCCCATCCCCAGCCCTTTTTTGTATTTTATGAGAGACAGGGTCTCACGGAGTCGCTAAGGGCCTCGCCACGGCTGAGGCTGGCTTTGACCTGGCGATCCTCCTGCCTCAGCCTCCCAAGGGCTGGGGTGACAGGCGTGCGCCACCGCGCCCGGCAGAACCGGTGGTTTTTAAGAGGCACTTTGCAAAAGAGAATCCCTCTTGAGTCAGGACACAGACAGAAAGTTGCTCACGTGTTTTGGCAACCAGGTGAAGTGGAAATTAAGCCATATGTGTGTGTGTGTGTGTGTGTGTGCGCGTATGAGTTTATTTGAATTTCTTCCCCTCCCCAAGCAATAAGTTGGCCCATTGTCCTCATTTCACGTTGCCTATGGGTGTGGTGGAAGGTGCAAACGGCGTCCTGACTCCCAGGTTGCGTCGTGAGATACTGGTGAGTCTGGGTGAAGGGCAGTAAGAATCCCCGAGACTCATTCTCCTGGATTCATCCTGCTTTATTTCATTGTTCCTGGGGTCCAGTGCACCTGCTGGGGCAAGGCCTGCATCCTCAGGGTCCTGTGGAAGCCTTTTCGCGTTGCACCAGTGTGTGCCAGGACACCATCGCGACCACCCCCCACACCGCTGTAGGGCGGGCGGGCCGGAGCGTCATTTCAGCTCTGTGACTTTCCTGTGGGCTCTGACAGGCCCTTCGCTGTATGAAAAGCCCCCCCCCCCCCCCGTTTTCACGGCCCGCGATGCTCGGCAACGAAAATAAAATCCAAAGCCTACATGAAATTTGGGGAGCCTTTTGTTTCGTTTTGTTGTTTTCTTTCTTTCTGACCTTTTCAAGCTGTTGTCCAGTTGGACGTACGCAGGAGCAGACGCTCAGCCTCTTACACACCGTCAGGAAATGTATTCCTTCAGCAACGGAAGCAAACAGCAAACCCTCCTGGACAGACAGAGGCAGGCAGCCCCAGCGCGGGGCTGACACTCGATGCTGCGGCGTTGATGCTTTGCTTAGAGGTGAGGCTCGTGCGCCTGTCCTGAGAGCCTCCCCTCTGCCCATCATCCCAGTGGTTCAGGAGGCTGAGGCAGGAGGATCGTGAGGCCGAAGCCAGCCTCACCCACGGCGAGGCACTTAGCAACTGAGACCCTGTCTCTAATAAAATACAAAAGAGGGCTGGGGATGGGGCCCAGGGGTCAAGGGCCCCTGAGTTCAATCCCCAGTACCAGTAAAATAAATAAATGAAATGAAATGAAATAAAGAAAGCCCCGGGAACCATAGGTGATCCTGACCTGCCAGGCAGAGATCAGCTCAGGAACCGGGCGTTTGATCTGATCCTTGCCAGTAAGAGAAAGAGGGCAGCAGAGTCATCTGTGTACCCAGGAGAATATGGCTCAGCTCAGAGATCGCAAAGCAGGAGAAAGGAATGGCATCTACTCTTGCAGAACAGAGCCGAGGCTACCTGTAGAGCAAAAAGCATATAGGAAAAAAAAAAAATATATATATATATATATATATATATATATATATATATAAAGTGCGTAGGACTGTATAGGTGCACTAGCAATCTCTCCTTCCTTGAGAAATGTGTCCAGACTCTGTCTGTTGAGTGTTGTGGGTGCAGAGCTAACTCACTGTGACACTGTGTTAGATGATCGGCTACTTTTTATTTATCTGTTTCACTGGGGCTGAATCCTCAAATTCAGCCCCCGACACCTCAAATGCACATATAGAATTCCTAGCACCACCAGGCACGGTGGCGCACGCCTGTGATCCCGGCACGTGGGAGGCCGAGGCAGGAGGATGGGGAGGTCAAAGCCAGCCTCAGCCACGGCGAGGTCCTTAGCCACTCGGTGAGACCTTGTCTCTAATAAAATACAAAAAAAAAAAAAAAAAGGGCTCGGGAGGATGTGGCCCAGGGGTCGAGTGCCCCTGAGTTCAGTCCCCAGTGCCAAAAAAAAAAAAAAAAAAAAAAAAAAGAACCGTGCACCTTGGCCAAGAATCTCATGTGCATGGTCATCCTGCGAAGGCTGGTGCTGAGACAGCGCGGATGATGTTTTGTGACCTCCTCGACACTGTTGTCATTCAAAGTCCACCTCCCGGGACGCCGTGGGAGGCCCAGCAACCATCTGTTTGCTTCTGCTGACGGCCCGACCATCGGTTCAAGGATCCGAACTTGACTTCACCTCTTCGACACTTCCTGTTCGACAGAGAACCAGCCAGAGGTCCCTTTGCACCGATGAATCTGCGTCGCACCAAATGATTCAGGGCTGTGACCAAAAGACCTGACAAGAACAACTAGAAAGCCGGGGCGCGGCGGTGCCCGCCGGTCATCCCAGCACTTGGGAGGCTGGGGCAGGAGGCTGGGGCAGGAGGCTGGGGCTCAGGGGTTGAGTGCCCCTGAGTTCAATCCCTGGCACCAAACTCAAAGAAAGAAGCTTGGTTTTAACAAAAGAAGACGTCACCCCTATGCTGAACGGGGAGACGCAGACTCGGACTCTATTCTTTTCTTCGCTTCCTGAGTATCCAAGCCAGCGTCATCGACTTCTCCCCTGGTAGAGGGAGGGCAGTGAGTGGGATTTGGCAAAGGAGAGGGTCTTCGTGGCAAGAATCCGTGGCTACTCAGGAGCCCCCAGGAAGGGCTCATTTGTTGATAGAGCAATGAGATCAAAAACTGGTGCCGGTCCTGGGAGAGGCTCTGGGATCATCCGCAGCCATGCAAGGCGAACGGAGGGTGGGAGATGTGGAGGAGAGAGAGGAAGGAAGGGAGCGAGAAGCAAGGAGAGAAGGAAGGAGGCGACCCTATGATTGACAGGCCACCATGCGTCCTGCAGACTTCTGAGCCATCTCACGGCAGGTAGCAGTGGAACGTGATCCGATTCCACATCATTAGATATTAATATCATATATCATCTACAATATGACATGTGCATGTTATCTATCCGATATTATGAGATGTCAAGATCTTATTATCGTCTGGCACAATCTATTGCATTATATATATATATATATATGATATATAAAGAATGTCATCTTGGGGAATCCAACCTCTCACCTTCCAAGTGTCCGTTAGAGAGGCCAGTTGGGGTACAGTTGGGGACAGGAAGGCTGACCTCTAATCGTCTGTGGCACAGTAGAACGACGCTGCCTGACCCTTAGTCACCTATTTCAAAACAGTGACGGGGAAGGCACGACCTACGGGGTGCCCGTCCGCCGATGGGTGGGTGAAGAAAAGGAAGCGGTGGGAGATCAGAGGAGAGAGGTGCCGACAGGTAGGAGGAGGACTATCAGCTAATGACTTCAGACACAGAAAACTGAAAACGTGGCTCAGGTGCAAGATGGAATATCATTCAGTCATGAAAAAGGGACGGCACTCTATGATTTGCACGAATATAGATGTCCTCCGAGGGCAGTGTGTTAGGTGAAATAAGTCAAGGAGAAAAAAGGCAAATGGCACATGCTTTTCACCGCCAGGGGACATTTTTAAAAACGCGATCTCAAAGTCGTGGAGAACAGAGTCTTGATAACCGGAGGGGCTAAGGAACGGTGCGAGGGAAGAGAGATGGAGAGAGGCTGTTGACCGGGCACAGGGAAGAGTGAATGCTAACGTGGGTTCGCACAGCAACGTAACCACGGCCGACGCCGTTTGATTGAACGTCATCAACCGAGCCAGCAGCGAGGACTTTGAAGCCTCCCAGCTCAGGGCCGTGATCGGTCCCTGAAGTCATGAGGGACTGGTCATTATACCGAATTGGTCAGTGCACGTTGTACCCCCCCCCCCCCCCGGACAGGACTCTCACGCCGAACCCCGTAGGTTTGTGCCATCATCGTGGTCATTAAAACCCTCTCTGTGTGAGAAATGCGCTGGCCGTTTGGGAATCTGGGTTCTCTCTCCTTTTTTTCTCGGTAGGGGGAGTACCCGGGATTGAACCCAGGGCCACTCGACCCCTGAGCCCCATCCCCAGCCCTATTTTTGTATTTTATTTAGAGGCAGGGTCTCACGGGGTTGCCAAGGGCCTCGCTGTGGCTGAGGCTGGCTTTGAACGCGCGGTCCTCCTGCCTCGGCCTCCCCTGCCCTGGGGTGACAGGCGTGCGCCACCGCACCCTGCAGAAATCCCCGGTGTCTCATGACGCGGTTGGCATGCCACTTGGCAGCGGAGATGTCCAGCTGGGTCGCACCCTGGCAGGTGGAGCTGCAGGACCCCTTCATGCATTGCACTGCGGGGGGAAACCTGGGATCAACGCCCACCATGATAAGGGCCGGCTCCGTTCTCCCCAGGAAGATCCATTAGATCGCTTCCCCTAGGGCTGCAGGGTCTCCGCTCCCCCAGGGCACGGAGGAAGGAATTCCAGAGAAATGCAGGAAGCTGGACTGTCCTTTCTCTGTCCCTGTCCAGCAAAAGCCATCCCCCCTCGGCTCCGGGAACCCAGTTTCTCCATCTCCTTGAGGTCTCAGGACGGTTTTGCAGACCTGGTGCGTGCGTTTCGTAAAGCCTGTTGGGCTGATTACGGATGACAGTCCTAAGGCCGGTCAGAAGCACACGCCGCAAATCCAATCATGCCCTTGATAATGAATGACAGGCTTCCAACCGGAGAAGGGCATTTCTTTTGTCCTCTGGTTCAACCTAAAGAAACAAAGGACAGAGGCTACACTGTGGCCTCCTTTCACTCCGGTGGACACGGTTCGGACTGCCCGTCTTAGTGCGGCATCTGCAACCCGCTCCCTAGGAGTTTGTGAGCACTCCCAATATTCTCACCCAAAAGGCAAGATAAAAGCTGAAAATAAGTCACAGCTAAACCTGGCACGGGGGTGCACACCTGTGACCCCAGCAGTTCAGGAGGCTGAGGCAGGAGGATCGCAAGTGCAAGGCCAGCCTCAGCTACAGCAAGGTGCTAAGCAACTCAGGGAGACCCTGTCTCTAAGAAAATACAAAAAAAGGGCTGGGGATGTGGCCCAGTGGTCGAGTGCCCCTAAATTCAATCCCTGGTACCACCAAAAAAAAAAAAAAAAATTACATCCAGGTACCCACCCACACTCTTCAAACAGGCAATTGAACAGAGAATATTTGCACTAAGACTAAAAGGAATGCAAACTGCATAATTTGGGAAGTTGAGAAGCATTTGACAGTGTATATTAAAATGCAATAATAATACAAATTCTGTCGCCGAAGGTCTGAATTTCTATCCCAGAGTGTGATTTTTTAGGAGCACAACAAGATAAACAGACTGGAGAAAATTGGGATTTTTTTTTTTTTTTTTTTTTTTTTGGTGCCATGGATTAAACTCAAGGGTGCTTAACCACTGAGCCACATCTGCAGCCCTTTTTATTTATTTTGAGACAGGGTCTTGCTACATTTGTTATGGCCTCAGCAAGTTGCAGAGGCTGGCTTTGAATCTGCGATCCTCCGGCCTCAGCCTCCCAGACCGCTGGGATCACAGGCGTGCGCCACCGTGCCCAGCTGGGATGTTATTTCTTATTTGTTTTATTTTAGTATCTTATTTTGCAAGCTAGTTTTCTCTCCTCGACGGGAGACCCATCAGAAATAGTTCTGCGTTCCTCTTTCAATGTCCCTGAAAACAAAGGAAAGGAAAAAAAATAAATAAATGATGAGGACAAAAGCAAACACAAGACCTGCTTTCCGGAGCCTCTCCCATTCACCGGGTGTGCCCTGGAGCTGAGCCGGTGTTTCACGCCGGGGTTTGTCAAGGTGAGCGAGGAGGAGAGGGATGAGGGACAGCTCCCGGCCATAGTAGGGTGGCAGCATTTTGTGTTTTGATAGAACCCGTCTTTTCAGAGCCCAGAGGAGTCAGTCAGATGTGACTCTTTTCTTGTTTTTTTTTTTTTTTTTTTTTTTTTTTTTTTGTGATTTGGAAAAGTCCTGCCAAGGAGGACCTGTGGCAGTATGGACAGGAGGGGTCACCCGGAAGCTCCTTCTAATGCAGGGGTGTTCAGAAGTAGAATGATGGGCTGATGAGAGCGGTGACCGCATCGGTGGATTGATCCACTCGATGGATTAATGGTGTGGACGGACTCACTGGGTGGTAGCTGTGGGCAGGTGGTGTTCTTGGAGGAAGTTGGGTCCCTAGGGGAGTGTTTCGGAGATTGTGACTGTTTAGATATGAGGAGTCCCCAAAAGCTCACGTGTGAGACAATGAAAGAAAGTTTACAGGTGAAATGATTGATTGGGTTACGAGAACCTTAACTTAATCAGTGGATTAATCCACTTGCACGGACTCACTGGGTGGTGACTGCAGGCGGGTGGGGTGTGGCTGGAGGAGGGGGTCCCTGGGCTGTGCCTTGGGGGTCTCTATCCTGTCCCTGGTGAGCAGAGCTCTCTCTGCTCCCTGGTGCCACGTCCTGAGCTGCTCTCCTCCTCCAGGCCCTGCCGCCATTTTGTTCTGCCTCACCTTGGGCCAGAGCCATGGAGTCGGCCAGCCATGGACTGGACCTCTGACACCAAGAGCCCCAAATAAAGATTTCCTTCTGTAAGATGTTCTTGTCAAGTATTTTGGTCGCGCAGCGATGAAAATGAATTTTATTTGTAGAATGAAATAATTATTGGTGCTCCGGAGGTTGCCTTGCTATCATTAGGTAAATTTCTATTAGATGACACATACCCCAAATATGGCATAGAGGGGACACATTAATCTACAAAGAGTCACAGAGGTGGATATTACAGACAGAGGCCATAGACACACACACATGCGTTTAAGTGTAATTACAAATGCTTCTCAACGCACGGTCAGGTAGCATTGCCACAAACCCCACCAAAGTCAAAACGATTCCAACTTCAAAATGCACCTAATATGTCTAACCTGCCAAACACCCTCCCTTCCTTTTCCCTGCGTGAGTGTCCTCCGGACTCTAGGATCTGGGCAAAATGAATGCAAAACCTCCTTGATGCTAGAGATCGGAACGTCACGTGACGTTTATGGAATATGAAATCTGAGCAACAGGAGCAGTGTGCACAGGTCGGGACCTCTAGGCCCGTAAACTGCAAAACTTGTACATCAGACCCCGGCCATCAAGGGCTGTGCACCTAGAGATATGGCTTGATCCTCAGCATGGTGGGAAAGATGGAGTAAAATATGATTTCCAAGGAAATTTGAAAGGCTAGAGAGAGCTCTCAGGCACAGATGCATTCGTTGGCATCGTCTCCAGAAAACCTCTCTTATGAATTCTTTTTTTTTTTTTTTTGGTACCAGGGATTGAACTCAGGGGCACGTGACCCCTGGGCCACATCCCCAGCCTTTTTTTTTTTTTTTTGTATTTTATTTAGAGATAGAGTCTCCCTGAGTTGCTAAGGGCCTCGCCATGGCTGAGGCTGGCTTTGACCTCACCATCCTCCTGCCTCAGCCTCCCAAGGGCTGAGATGACAGGCCCAGCTAACTTTTGTCTTATTTATAAAAGAGAATGGTACTGAGTTGAAAAAAAAAATTTTTTTAATGAATCTTTAAAAAAAAAAAAAAAAAAACACTGAAAGAAGACAGGTGCCTTGAATAGCTTTTATTTGGTGTTTAATTGTAACTGGTTTTGAATTTAAAATAGAAGTCATGGCACACCTGGGGTGGGGGAAATCTCTTGAAGGGGAAAAAGACCTACCCGATGAGTGTGTGACAACTGTGTACGTTCCCGTGTGTGTGCACATAGAGGTAGACAGAGAGGTGGGTTTGCATCACAAATGTGCATATTATTTTTCCACAATCAGAAGACCCTGCACCCTCTCCTCTGTACCTACTTCTTTTCGGTACACGGCTCATTTTGGAGAACTTTCTATATCTTCGCAGACTGTTCGCGTGGTCAACAGATAGCAGGGAATTGGTTCCAGAAAGCCTGGGGATTCCACAATCCAGGAATGCTCTGACCCTTTATTTAAAAGGGTCTAGTCTTCGCAGGTTCAGAACCTACCCACACACCCCTGACTGCGTTAAATTAGGGAATGACGTATGCACATATGGCTGAATGTTTTAAATGGTGTCTGAAATCCTTGTAGGAGCCAATACCTTGCAGATATTCTAGAAAGAGTTGCTATGGGGTCTTGCTATATCGGGGGTCGTGTTGGCTATCTTATATACAGAACAATAAGGCAGCAGCCATTGCATGCTCCGTTCCAACGCAACCTTGTTGCAAGGATTTTGGATTCAAGGTTAGTGGTATTCAGGGTTCCGAATCCTATAGATACATACAGAGAGACAACTGTATACACACACACACACACACACACACACACACACACACACACACACACATATGCAGATGATATGCATAGTATTTTTCCATCATTGTATGCAATTTAGTGTGCCTTGTTTTTTTTCTTCTTTTTTTTTTTTTTTCTTTATGTAGTTGATCTTAGGAAACTTTCCACAGATGATCGTGTCAAACCACAGTTGTTCTCTGGTATCTGCAAAGGGTGTGGCTCCAGAACGCTTGTAGATACCAAAATCTGAGAATGCTCTGGTCCCTGAAATAACTTGGCATAGGATTTCCAAGTAACCAGTGCAAACCCTCCTGAATACTTTTTTTTTACTTATTTACCTATTGACTTACTTTTTACATTTTTGGTATCAGACATTGGACCCAGGGACGCTTAACCACTGAGCCCCATCCCCAGCCCTTTTTATTTTTTATTTAGAGACAGGGTCTCACTAAGTTGCTTACAGCCTTGCTAAGTGGCTGAGGCCAGCCTCCAACTTGCGATCCTCCTGCCTCAGCCTCCCGAGCTGCCTCTACACTTTAAGTCATCTCTTGCTTATTTATAATACCTAAGACCATGCAAGCAGTTGTATTGTTAGAAAAATGACGTGACTGTACCCGCTCTGTACAGATACAGTCTAGTTTTTTTTCTGAATATATTGCATCGGAGGCAGGTTGAATCCACGGTCGCGGCACGCCCAGATTGCCGTAGCCGACTGTATACCCGCACAGACTTAACGAAACACACGTGACCTCATTTTCCCACAATTGCACAGAATCTTCTGTTACCTTCATTTTCTCTCAGTGGCTTAGGTCGGAAAACTTTCCCTATTCTCACACACAAGGGAGTATCCAAGTGGTCCTTTTGTACGAAGCTACCGTAATTTGATTCGATTTCGCAAGCTAGCACCCAACTGTGGACGGGGGGTAGCTTCCCGTCCGTTGCAGTGTCAATAATGCCTAGGCGAGTCTTTGTGGCTGTGGGGCTTTGGGCCCGAGAGGCATGCTGCGTGGGTGGGGCGTGCGCGGATATTGTCAATGGCTGTTCCGAGTTCTTTGCAAATAGGGTGCCCCAATTGATGCCCCCACCAGCCACCGTGGGAACGAACCTGTTTCCCCACACCATCGCCAATACTCTGTATATCCACAAACATCTTGAGCTTTGTCAAGACAATGGGATAAAAAAAAAATTAACATTGTTGGTGTTTTCATACACTCACTCGGCTTTCTCTATCACATCTTTCGTTGATTTACTTTCATCGTTGTCAGGAATTCTTGTGTTTCAGAATTATGAAATCGAATGGTCTGTTCTTTATGGTGTCTAGGTTTTGGCTCTGCGAGAAATGACTGTCATCCTTTGATAATCGTTTAAAACGTACCCCACCTCGGGGTTGGGGTGTAGCTCCACGCCCCCAAGATTGCTGAACCCCTGCGCCACATAAAAAGCTCTCTTTTGTGTTTTGTTTGCAGACACGGTCTCAAATGAGGTACTTAAGGCCTTGCTAAGTTGCTGAGGCCGGCCTCCGACTCACGATCCTCCTGCCTCAGCCTCCCGACCCGCTGGAATTACAGGCGTGGGCCAATGCTGTGTCACCTATGCTTAGTCTTTGAAACAGTTCTATGTACAGTTCTGTTTGTTGGAAAAATTGAACATGTATGTTTTCCACTTCCTGAACTGTTAACCATTTCTCAGACATACACACGTGTGCGTGCGCGCGCACACACACACACACGCACACACATAGGCGATGTACGTTTTCAGGAATGGTTTGATTTGTTCCTTTATTAGGAAGAAAGTGTCACAGCTCACTGGAGGGAATTTCGGGGCTCTCTCTTCGTCGACCGATTGGTCTGATCACATATGTCTTCACCAAACTTTTAATAATATTGTTTAATACTGGGCTTTCTTTGGCAGGTGCAAAGTTCTGCTCTTGGTGCTTTCGAATTTTTTATGTTTTGACGATTTTTACATCCTGCTTTCCATACAAACTTGCATACTATAACTTCTGTGTAGTTTTTATATATATATATATATATATATATATATATATATATGTGTGTGTATGTGTGTGTGTGTGTATATATACATATTAATATACCAATATAGAATTTGCTTATAAACAATATGTAACTTAGCCAGGTACGGGGGCACATGTCGGTCATTCCAGAGACTCTGGAGGCCAAGGTAGGAGGATCCAAAGCTCCAAGCCAGCCACAGCAACTTAGGGAAGCCCTAAGCAACGGAGTGAGACACTACCTCAAAATAAAATGTAAAAAGGGCTGGGGATGTGGCTCAGTGGCTCTGCCTCCCTGGTGAACTCCAGCTCTGGTAGCAAAAAAAAAAAAAAGGTAGAGAGAGAGAGAGAGAGAGAGATAAGTAGCTTCTTTGTGTATTTCATTTTTTTTTAATTTGCTTATTTACTGTGTCCATCAGATCTGCAGGTAGCGGTTTGGAGCCACTCCGACATGTGCAAATTACTGTGTTTCTCCCTCCTTAATTTTCATTCCTGATTGTTCTCTTTATCCAACCGCACTGGCTGGTCATTTCAGAGCGATGTCAATGACAGGGGGCTTTCTTATCTCACCCTGACTTCAATGGGAGAGAGTCAGTGGCTTTCATGTAAATGAAGGGGCTAGCTCCGGCTGAAAATGCTCATTTTCTCCTAATAAGACTATCCATCTTTTCGCTGCGACCTGTGCTTTCCAGAGGGGACACCGAGTTTTATCAGATGTGCACAGGGACACAAGGATCACAATGCCTGCAGCCTTAGGCAGGTGTGACCGTGGCTGACGGCACAGGAGCCGGGGGAGGCTGAAGATCAAGATCGTTTTGCAAGGGGACCGGGTTGGGGGCCACCTATTGCTCACTGATGGGCACCGGCCCTGGGCAGAGACTCAAATTCAGAGGCATACAGCAGGTGTCAAGAGGACAGCAAGGCAGACCCTGCTCCTGGCTTCACTGAGCCCAGAGACAAGCTTTTCTCTTTGCTGTTCATTAATAAACAGCAGACCTTGTACCAAGTTATCTTTGTGTATCAAAAGTTTTTTTGTTTGTTTGGTTTTTTTTTTTTTTTTTTTTTTTTTTGGTACCGGGGATCGAACTCAGGGGCCCTCGACCCCTGGGCCACATCCCCAGCCCTTTTTTTTGTATTTTATTTAGAGACAGGGTCTCACGGAGTTGCTCAGGGCCTCGCCATGGCGGAGGCTGGCTTTGACCTCGCGATCCTCCTGCCTCAGCCTCCCAAGGGCTGGGGTGACAGGCGTGGGCTGTATCCAGAGATTTTATAAAGTGAAATTAATTCCACTGAATCCGATTGGAGAGGATCTGAAACTGTGCCCGGACCCAGTGCATTTCGGAAAAGTGTATTTGAAAACGTGGGGGAACTTCAATTTTGTTGGTTTGGAGTGGGAAGTCTGATTTTCAGCGAACCATGGCATGAGATGGAATCCCTGGAGGGAGGAAGTTAAGATCTGCTTTGCAGATTCCCATGGCTTCCCGGGGTCCCAGGGTCTCCGTTCACGTCTCCAGTGAAGGGAAGCCCTGCATTTTGAACTTAAACCGCCAAATTCAGTCTGCAAGTGAAGCCAGTTTCCGTGGGGGAATGTGGTCCTCATGATCCGGTTTCAGCAGTATACAAGCAAAGAGAAACCCGAAGACTAATTTGATACAATTAACTGGGAAAAATCACAACATTGCAATTGTCTTTTTAAAAAAGCTGTCAGTAGTTGGATTTCTGTGATGCCACATTTTCACTGTTTAGGAAGGCGCATATTGAATTCAGATTTGTTGCTTTTGAAATCATTATTATTTACTTCTTTTGGCTCCTGGGGATTGGACTCACGGTGGTTTTACCACTGAACCCCATCCCCAGCCTTTTTTTTTTTTTTTTTTTAGAGACAGCATCTTGTTATTGTGGAGGCCAGCCTCCATCTTGCTATTGTGGAGGCCAGCCTCCATCTTGCTATTGTGGAGGCCAGCCTCCAACGTGCGATCCCACTGCCTCAGCCTCCCGTGTTGCTGAGCCACTGTTTCAAACTAAAAATGTATATTTTTCCACCACCACCACCACCACCACCCAAAACCTATCAACCTTTGTGTTGCAAAGTAGATATCTGGGCTCATGGTAATGTTTTGATGTGATGTTCATATATGCAGATATGTGTGGGTGCATATTTGTGCAGAGAACTATAAGTCACTCATTGCTCAGGAGGCTGAGGCAGGAGGATGGCGAGTTCAAAGCCAGCCTCAACAAAAGCGAGGCCCTTAGCAACTCTGTGAGACCCTGTCTCTAATAAAATGCAAAAAAAGGGCTGGGGATGGGGCTCCGTGGTCGAGGGCCCCTGAGTTCGATCCCCGGTACCCCAAAATGACAACAACAACAATTAGATAAGTAGATTAGGGCAACCAGAAGAAGAAGTCAGGAGGAGAGAGAAAGAGATGGTACCGGGGCGTGAGATAGATGGAAC